>CM040919.1:15590600-16190600 GCA_023029165.1 Gobiocypris rarus | reverse complement strand
GCTTCACAACATCTGGTTTCTTCCGACGAAGAAGAAATTTTTTTTTTATCGAACACTTTTTTATTGGTATCGATGGTTGTGTCCTTTATTCTTTTAAATTAGATCTTTCTTTAAAAAAAAGAAATATTGCAATATATCGCCTTTCTTACAATATTGCAATATATAACAATATATCATATCGTAACCCTTGTATCGTGATACGTATTGTATCGCCAGATTCTTGGAAATACACATCCCTACTGGGCAATATGGCTGAAAACTGTATCACGATATAAGTGTTTCATATTAGTGGATATCAATAAATAATGACTTATTTAAAATAAGGACCAGGAGAAAAATATATTACATTTAAACATTTTTATTTTAAACTTAACCTTCCTCTGATTACTATCCCCTCAGTTATAAAGGCAGAAATGTCAAAACAACCATTGAAAACACTCAAATAATTAAAATGTAAACATAAGTCTAAAATTACAATAACAATTATCTCTTAACATTATGGTGCAGTGCCTCTGTTATTTCTTTGTACCATTTAGATGCTTTGTCATAAGGCACTGATGCAGAGTGCCTCTCCATGTCATTTCAATTGAACAACGTCGAGCGCGTCGAGTATAAACACCTTCCCAAACGCGCGCGTGCAGTCAGCGGAGGATCGCTGCGGAGACAGGCGAAAGTATAAACAAGGCTTAAGGTGGTTTAATAAGTTTGTAGTATTACCAGTGTTGGTTGGGACGACAGTCTTGCATCATTTGCAGATGACATTGGTCTGACTGGTTATAAAATCCAAAAAACTGCCATACTGTCGAGCTGACTTGTTTTCCTGTTTCCTGCCATACTCGCTCGCTGCGGCACTCATTTTTGGGTTGATCCCCAAAGTTGATACTGTTACATGATTGGCTGTTAGCGTGTCACTCCCTGCGTTGCTAGGTTACCAGAGAGTGAGTGACTTTGTTCATGCAATCAAACTTGCTTCGCAACATCTGGTTTCTTCCGACGAAGAAGAATTTTTTTTTAAGGAACACTTTTTTATTGATATCAATTACGTGTCTATCTTGATACATATCGTTATCATTTTATCGCACAGCCCTACATGCAAAAATTAAATAAAGTAATCGAATGGATAGTAAGCACACTGGATAGTCTTTATTATAAAAGTATAAATACAGATGAATTAAAAGTTATTCAGTCAAGATTATTTGTCTTTTGTTCTCTGAGTAACATGACAGACAGCAGCAGGTATATTAGGCTGCTGTCACTTTAAGAGCTTATGCACAGATCCAATATACTGTTCCACAACATGCGTTTTCTTTCTCAACTATTTGCGTTCCAAAACAGACTGCGTTTACCTGAATACTCAGCAAGTCTAACATTTTGACATCATTTTGTGTGTATTTGACCGTTTAAGCACAATAAGCCACGAAAAATAACTACATTTTTACTTGCAAGTTGTTTGAGAAGCGGTTTATTGTAACACTAGGCATGTGACGATATTAAATATGCATGTTGCGATGATTGCTGAAGGTTTTATCACGGTTTAAGGTATCATCACAATATTGAAATAATTTGCAAAAAAAAAAAAAAAGTGTTAAGTATTACATCCAGATACATATAATTTATTGTTATGGGCTGTCAGAAAAGCGGTCTTGTCTTGCATTTGTGCTTTTTCTGCCTTTTTCCTCCTACTCAATCCATCTGACAGGTAGCAGATTGCCCCCAGAGGCGCCTGCTTACAAGTAAAGAGTGAGGCAGCATAAAAGCAAAGAAGAAACTGCCAGAGCTTGAGAAGCTTTCCCTCAAGAGCTTTCTCCAGAGTGCTGTCTTTTTGTCTTGCCTAGCCTGTTGCTAGTTTACATTTACTGATGCAGTTTACATTCTTGATGTTGAACTTGATAGCTGCTGCTTAATTTCCTACTCTTTGGTCGCCTTTGTCTTGGCTTGCTCAGTTGGGGACACTCAAATTATGATCCAAGTTACTCAACTAAATATACAAATAGAATTTATTAATTTGGTCATATATAATTCTATAAACTATCTAAATTAAACTAGCCAAATAAAATTTTGTTGCAATGTTGTCCTGTTTAACACTGTGAAGCTGCTTTGAAACAATCGTCATTGTAAAAGCGCTATATAAATAAAGTTGATTGATTGATTGATATTTAATTATTTTTATTGATTGTTGTGAGTGTCTCCAACATTTACATTTGTTGTAGTTTTGAGTGTGGAGATTTATGTTACCATTTACCTTTATCTGTCCTTTCAAGGCTTGTTCAGGTTGTGTTCAGCTGCAACACCGGTTACATCACTTGCCCACTGCGCCCCCACCGTTTTTTTTTTTAATAGTAATACAAATCATTTAGTTCAGTTAGAGAAGAGACACTACAATTAAAAACTGAACATGTATGTTCAATTGAGCTGAATGAGAGTTGCAGCACATAGACCAGACAGATTTCATTTATAATGTGATTAGAGTGAGGAGAGCCGGGCTGTAATCGTACAAATTGTAGTGTTTATTAAAATGCCAAACTGTTGCCAATTTCCTGGGGAGAAGGATCATGTGGGAAACACTGACAAGTGCTACAAGTCGCAAAGAGTTCTACTTCTCTGTGTGGAGAGAACACAGCTAAAGTAGGCAAGGAGTTGTCAGAGCAACACTAAACACTTTTAACACAAGTAAGGGCACATCAGTAGGAGCTCTGGAGCGCACGGCTTAATAACTCCCCTGCTGTGAAAAACGATACCAAAGTTATGTTTACTTGGCAACAGCTGAAATGTTGTTGACAGCTGCATGTTTGAGAGTTTACAGTTTAATATGTTTGTTACATAAGGGACGTGGGAGGTTCTTACAGTTATCTTAGAAGAAACTGAATTAGGTTTATGCACATTGTAATTTCACATCTGTGTGCGCACATCTTCACACAGAAAAAGTTAAAGGATGACAACATAAAAGGGCTGCATCATTGGTCAAAAAGTTATATTGAGGTTTGAACTGCAATATGATATTATTTAATATTTGTATAACTCATACATGTCTGCTTTTCTTTAGGTCTTGCTGCAGCAACACTGAAGCCCTAATACAGGGTTCCTCAAATCCGGTCCTGGAAGGCCACTGACCAACAGAGTTTAGTTAAACACACCGGAACCAGCTAATCAGGGTCTTCAGAGTCACTAGATCATTTCAGCTAAGCGAGTTTGATCAGGGTTATAGATAAACCAAAGACTTTAGATACACAGAAGGTGCTCTCATATTACTATGAATGGTAAAAAGCAATGCGCAATATGGCGGAATTTTCGTCCCACCATCTAAATAAAAGAGTCATTGCTCCAGCAGCTATAGGAACAGTCACCCAGCACCCCAATGTCCATACTATCCATCCTAAATAGAGTGTGAAATCTCCCAAAACATGTTGAAAAGAGTATGTCAAAAGTCCCTGGGTGGTCTACTTTTTCCAGTAGATTTTCGTGTGGATCTGTGCACACTATAAAAGCTAATATTGCCCACAATCCATTGCGCTTTGGAGAGGATTTGGTTCAGAACTACAAACACGAGTAAAAAGTGCTAACAACTACAAAACATGGTGGTTGAGCGCGACCGACAGCCAGAGGTTTAGATACTGGTTTGAGTGACTAATAGGCCTAATCAAATTTAACCTGTTAAAAAATGTTTATTTAAGTTATTTATATTTAATTTGTAATAACAATGTGGACTTTTATAAAGATCAGCTTGGCCATTAACTTTTAAATGCATCATTCATTATGCATTAATATGAGGAGAGTTCTCCGCATGAAATACCTGCGACTGCAGATCAACGTGCTACTGCATTTCTCTCCGATATGGTAAGAAATTACCAATGTGTGACAATATGATTGACAGGCCAGTTTGCGGTGACAGGGTGCGTGTCAGGATGCGGCAGAGAGCAAGGTTTAAAGACACAATTATATGACGAGATCGTATGTCCCAAAGTTTGTCTACTCTTTTGCTACACACACACACTCAAAGAAAAAAAGAAAAGGAGTACATACTTTTAGGACGTAGCTTAAAGGGATAGTTCACCCAAAAATGAAAATGTAATGTTTATCTGCTTACCCCTAGGGCATCCAAGATGTAAGTGTGTTTGTTTCTTCAGTAGAACACAAATGAAGATTCCAAATGCATACTTCCGCCGGAGAAGGTCAAAACTGCAGCGCTATCGTAGATATATATTTACATAGATTCCTCATTCGACCACTCTTCGCAATCCACACACGCACTAATGAGGATAAGGCATTTATATATATATATATATATATATATATATATATATATATATATATATATATATATGATCGTGCTGTTTTGACCTTCTCCGGCAGAAGTATGCATTCGGAATCCTAGTTGAGGTTCATCTGATAAAAGGTGAAAAAAAAAACCTCTATACTGATTGTGTCGCCATGAGCCACAGGGTTTAAAATGGATTAATATGTTTGTGTGTTTTTACTCTCATAGTGGCTCTCATAGAAATAGACCCTATTGAGATGCATTATACGAGCAACAGTTGGAGTTAAAAATCTTAATTTGTGTTCTACTGAAGAAACAAACACACCTACATCTTGGATGCACTGGGGGTAAGCAGATAAACATCAAATTTTCCGTTTTGGGTGAACTATCCCTTTAAAAGGGTACACATTAACACACACAGTTTCTGCCAATCTCATGTTAATCTTGAGTACCTATAGAGTAGTATTGCATCCTTCATATCTTAGAAGAGTCTTTAATTTTATCATTTACATATAATTTACGGAGCTAAAGAGTCATTAGCACACACACATGCAATAATACATCATTGCATGGTGCATCATTGCATCCCTGGATAACTTTCGATTCACTGTACGTTCATGTTGTTTACATTATATGCACTTGCACGCAGATTGCCAACAAAACACAGACATTTGATGCAGTTTCACTCAACGCCTGAGGTTCTTACTCATGACTGGGACTATTTGACCGATGGTTGACCGTATCAATGTTAACCGATCAAAGTTGTCGGTTAACGTTGTGAGTTACAGTGAGTTAGACCTGCCTTTGCCGGTGCGTCTTTTACGCATTCTGAAGGTGCCTGTTTTATCCATTGGTTTTATCGTGTTGCAGTCTATTCATTGGCGTAATTTACGGGTGGGACATGTCCCCACCACTTTTTGCCACTTTTTAAAAGTGATTGAAAAATAGATTGCGGAAGGTGTGTATTAAAGCAAAAGCTTCATAATCTAATTCATTCATTTAACACATTTTTTCGCCGGTCTGAAGCTTTTCCATTACAGATTTACGCAAAACTTTTGTGATATTTCTTAATAGTCGATAAAAAAATATAGTGAAATGACGGCGTTTCCATTAATTGATGTTATGCCACTAAAAACATTTTTCCCTCTCTTGATAAGTAATTTCAAAAATGATGCTACGAAGGTTGTTAGGTTTATGTACATCCCAGCCACACACCGCACGCCATAAAACGACATATAGGCCTATGTTATCATAATAAGGACATATGTTGTATTGTGTTGTGTACAAAATGACCTTTATCCACATTAGATCATTTATATAGCCTATACATGTGGCTGTCACTCCATGTTTCTATACTAGATATATTTCCATAAAAGTAGGTCTATAATATAAAGTAGCCTATATCAGTCTGGCGACTAAACGAAACAAAAAAATAAATTACTGGTCAATGGCGATTCTATTGCCAATGTTTGTGTAAAAGGTTGTGCTCACGTTTCATAATCAACATATGAAACTAAAAAAATTATAATAGTATAGGCTCATAGTTAAACATAGAAAACGTTGCCTATATTGTTTCGTAGGCTATAACCCTCTCTCTGATGAAAGCGCAGGTGCGACGCGTTCTGATGGATTTTTCCCTTAATGACAGAGGAAACGACTCAGAACGCTCCGTCTTGTTAGCCATTCAGATAAGAGCAAGACATAATTAAAAACTATTGCGGTGGCTGGGATACACGTAAACCTACTAACTTACGTGGCAAAATCTTTGAATGACATAAAAAAAAACGTTTTAGTCGCATAACATCGGTTAATGGAAATGTAATCATGTCGTTATAGTTTTTTATCGACATTTAGAAAATATCGCTAAATGTATAAGTTAAATAGGCCTATTTATAAATATAAGTTTTGAGCAAATAGGCCTAATGGAAACGCGGCTGATGAAACGGTAAGTTCACCATATTTATCTTGCATATTTTGATTGATATTAGTATAACGTTAGATGTGTTGTGAATATTACGTTGCTTATTGGATGTTTATAGAATAATTTGTGAATGTAATGCATGTGTGGCCTACTTTAAAGTAAAAAATTAAGTGCATTTTCAACTCTGAACTCAGTTCACAAGTAAATTCTGTTATTAAATAAACACATAGCAAAACGAGTTGTGCAGTGTCCCCACCACTTTTCAAAGCAAAGTTACGCCACTGAGTCTATTAGACAACATTCCGCATAAGATTGGGGTTACATTTGGAAATATATTACATCTACATTTCAGTGGTTACACATAAGGTGTTGATCATCATCTTTCTTTATTATTGTTAGCACTACCTAGAACTAAAACGGCGTCTCTTCGGAGCTGTCGTTTTTCTTAAATGAGCTGCAGCAATGTTTTAAATGAGCTTCTAACGCTAAACAAATGCCTTTATTTTAAACGCAATCACCTTGTACCCAAACCATTTCGAAACTAAGGAACCATTTGTCATCTGATTACAAACAAGCTCCTCGGCGCCGCGTTTACGGGACTCATGTTTTGCGCCGGGACAGTGTATGTGTGAGAGCTGGAGGCAGAGCGGCAAAGAGATGCGACAGAGTTGCGAATCAGTTGAGGCAGTTATTTCAAATAGCGCAGCATATTTTAAACTAATCGGTTAACCTGTTTCAACCGGCTAATGAGGCTCGGTGGTCGGTCAAGAAAATGTTTAGTTTTCGCCATCCCTAACAGGGACAAACAAACACACTTGCAGAACTCCATTGCTGCTCCGGAAAAACAAACTGCATCCACTGTTTCCTTAACGCTGGGATATTTGGTAAGCTGAACAAGGTTATCTTTCTCTCACAACCATAAACACATTTTGGTGACATTGTTGATTTTGTGGTCTAAAAACAAAATGACAGCGCTGCCGACGGCTTCCGTAACCCGAATGACGCTCATTGACGCTCTGCCTTATCGCTCTTGATGTCGCTCTGGTTGATGTGCGCATACGCTCATCTGGGAGAAGTCCCATACAAGGAATTCCGCCCTTTATGACGGCATACAAGGCCATACAATACTTTATTACGTCATACAAAAACTTTCCAAAACTTGTTCAAATCCTGAAGGAGTGTAATTGGCACATAACTACTCCTTCATTTGTCAAAATTAATGTCCAATAATGTCCTTTTTGAAATTTTGGCCATGTTTAGCATGAGTCAGAAGGCATGAAATAGCATTAGCAATAGCATATTACGCTCTGTGTGTGCATACAGAAAACAGTGTGCGACTACAGTCCTCTTGCGCTTGATGATCTCGACTTAAAAACTCTATGATGGTTAAACTTTGCAATTAATCCGCGAATAACATGCGTTCTGAACCGACGTGCAGCTACCCGTACGGATGGATCAACTATGGTCCCCATACTTGACATCGCAAATCCTGCGATGTGAATCATGGATGCGCATATCGCAATATAGGTGCTAAAGCGATATATCGTGTAGGGCTGGGACGGTATGGACCGTGGTTGAAGAGCAAAAATTCCGCGGTTCAGCAGTAAACCGCTTTAAACCCCCAAACAGACCCCATCCATCACGATGGAGCGCCATCGTGATGCCACGCCCCCTGTTGCGAGTCTTGTTGTGAGTGCGACACACACTAATCCTCTTCTATAGTTAAACTAAAAACTTGGCTCTGTAGATTAAATTGAGAGTATAACTATGCATATATGCTACTTTAAATACTGTAGTCTAGCCTACAATTTGAAATAATAAATGCTCAAACATCCATTTCATAAGCATGCATGTTTATTTTCCGTTGGTTAAACAATAAACTACAGCCTGTAAAACATTTAAATGATTATAAGTAAATAATGGTAATCTTAAGAATATAAAAAAATTAATATTTGTTTAAAAAAGATTTGTTTCATAGCCTATTTCCCCGCAAAGATGCGTCATATGCCGCTCTGCGCTTTGAGATGACACGAGCTGGATAGACTCGAATATCTACGTCTTCATGTTTTCACCTGCAAAGCAACACTTGTTGTAAAACGTCTGAAGAGCGAATTTTATCGTCGACAGGGTCAAGACATTTAGTCTACATATGTTTGATTAGGCTATGCACTGCTAGAGAAAACAAAAGCAACATCGCTGGGTGTCAAATAAACTTGACGCGCCTCAAGTCTACAATCACAAACTATGTTATATAAAATTTCTTCCTACAGTGTTTTTCTTTACCACAGTAAAAGATTTGAATGGGTATAATAGACTAAAGCAAACAAAAGGAAGAAACTTTTATAATTCCCTGCGAAAATGAGTGCGACGCGAGTGAGGATTTGGGAAAAGAAACAAGATGTCCAGTGGAATAAAATGGACTAACGTTAGGCCTATTGTTAAAATTCACGGAAATCGGAATATTGGGTGACCAGATCGCAAAAAAGAATTAAAAATCTGGCAAATCTTAAATTGGGCTCAGCCTCCCCCTCTCATTCGGCATGAATCCATATATGTTTTCATGGTTGCGATGTAACATCTGCAAATTTATTTCCCTTGTAAACAAAGCTTTGTGCTCACTCCTGTGGTAATAATCACGTAAAACAGCGTTCACATACAAAACACTGGGACAATAACGAAATTATAGTTTTAAGTAGAAAATAGTATTTATGTTAGGAGATATTAAAATAAAAAGAGCACAACTCCTCTTAAGTGGAAGCAAGCTACTTTTTTCCCCTCAAGTGCAACCTATGAGTCCTTATTTGATTTAGTAAAATAACGAAATTATCGTTTTTAAGTAGAAAATAGTATTTTTGTAAAAAGATAAAATACAGAGTAGGCTATAAATCATCTTTTTATACAAATAAAAAAACAACGATACCATCGTCCATCACAATAAAGTGAACATGCTAGTTAATCTAGAAAAATATATGAAGGCTGGAATGTAAAAAAAAAAAATTTTTTTTGTTGAGGTGATGCCGGTGACGAAATCGGACCCGCGGTAGGCGTCACGTGACCGCGGTATTGCGGAAATGCGGTAACCGTACCAGCCCTAATATCGTGCAGCCCTAAAACCATCTAGTTTCCTGAATTATATTTTTAATTACATGTTTTTTATGTAAGGAATGTTATGTAAGCAGAAACATATTCTTTCTGGATGGGCAGATGACCAATAATTTGCATTAAATGCACAATGGAATTCCATCATTTGACAAGACGAATAAAGTTACAGTCGGCTGGAGAGTTTTTGATTGATTTGCATGATGTTATTTGTTTGTGTGAAATTAGATGTACCCACATTTCAATACAGCTGTGTTTGATGCGCTCATGTGCACCTGCAAGAATACTTGCATTATTGAACTAAGAGAGTTCTCACAAACAAATGAACAGCAGAAAACCACCTGGACCAACAAGTCCACTTCAGCTTTGAGTCAGAAGCTAAACCTAAGAAAACAGACAGTAAAAAACCTGTCAATCATAGTCAATCGGAGTCTTTTGCACAATATTGCAATATGAGTTAACATTAATAATGAAATATTTCTAGTCTGTCCAATTTAACCTATAAATGCATGGAGTTTTTCAAGATTATTTGAAGTATTATGCATGTTAAATGTTCTGCTCTAAAATTTGCACCACAAAGATCCACAAGTCGCATCTAATCAGCACATAAAAGAGGAACATCTGGAACATAAATGAGCCTAAATCACCTGCGGCTAAGTTCAAGTTGGCATACACCCTGGCACACTGTGTGTGGCTAACAACTGTTTATCAAACAGATAATTGCATGACCCGTATCCGGTTTAGGTCAAGTGCTGGCTGATGCTCATCAACTTTGGCACACACTTCAAAGCCAGAGATAGGAGCATGTTTATTCATTTTCATTCTGCAGGGGTTGGTAACTATCAAAGTCCCAAACCTAGAGAGAAGATTTTTCGGATACGATTAGGCTTAAAGAGCTCCGTGACCCCTATCGTCGACAAACACCACCCCTGACGCTTTAGGAAGGAGCTCCATGTGATTTTTATTTAATGTAAGGTATTAATGCTTGGTCATAGTCATCCAGCTTGGCAGATGTGATCTAAATTTCACTGGCACTCTACAACCTCGCGATCAAGTTTTATAGACCACAGCCCAGGGCAAGTAAAATTCCCAAGGAATTGAACACAAGAGAAGCCCCATATAGCTAAAAACCGCACTGCAAAAAAGAGCAGTTGGCTGACATCTCAAGGAATCCTGTACGTCACTGAGAGTGCAGAAACAGCTCTTTCTGGCACACGGACTGAAGGTCATGTGGAAGTATTTATTTGAGGCTCAGGACCCTCTTGGGGAAAGCTCCGCAGAATTCTTGGTCCTGAGAATTTGCTGGTCTTTCTCTTCCACAAAAGAAATCCAACGTAGAAGATGAAAAACAATGTGCAAAGCAGACAAAAATAATATGGGCTTGGAGCGTAAATGTGATGCATTTCTGATGAAAACAGCTGATTTGCTCAGCTAAAACTTTTTCTTCTGAAGAAAGCAGCTTTGCCTCCAGTCTTATTAGGTAAAACGTGAGAGAGGGCAGTGTGAATTAAAAACAACTCTACAAAAGTCATTTTTAATTGCAACACTATAGCAAACAAAGTTGACAACAAATATCCAAAATGAAAATATAGCCAAAGTGCAACCATAGCAGTCAAATGTGTGAGTTAACTTAAAAAGTCCTCTGTAAATGTGATTTATCAGTCTAAATCGTGAATGACCTATTGGATGGGTGTCCTGCTTATGCCAGGTCTACCGAAGACAAACACAATGTCAATGCATAATAAAAAAAGGAATTGTCTTGTTCAGCATCCCTCTAAAGTCAAAAAGACTTATGTAACTGGCACAAATCCTGACTAAAATATGAATCTGTGATGTGGGTGACCTGGCTGAATTAGTCATGTTTCTAACCAGATGCTGCTATAACTTACATATGGTATATGGGAAGAAATACATGTTACTCTCCTATTGACAATTAAGCTACAACAACACCTAAGGTTTTCTGTCTAGCATTTTTCCCCTCAGAAGTAACGTTACTTCAACAGTATAGCTTTCAATCTGGAGCTTTAACGACTCCGAGACGTGGACAGAAAAATGACAAGATGTCGTCCTAAACCGTGGAAAATGGCCTATAACTGACAATACAAAATTATTAAACATCATTTTAAAACGAAAATCGTGTATGGTCTGTTCTTTTATTAAAATCCTGTAACATTTAGTTTATACTGGTCCCCCCGGACATTTGTCTCGACAAACATAACGTTAAGCACTTTAACACCACAGACAGCTTTTTAAGCAAAATTTTCTTTACAGCTACTCCAATTCAAGAAAAATAACCGAAAACTACACTGATAACTCTGCCAACCATGATTTCCAACAGAAAGCCGGTATGGGCAACACCCTCAGCCACACAATCCGCTTAAATGCTCATCCTGCTCATCGCTCTGGTCGCCCATCAAGTCTATTTTCGTCCGTTTTTAACATCTAATACGCGTTTATTAAAATAGATTGCGAAAGAGTGTGCCATAATTCTACTTACCGAAAGGTTTCAGCAAATAATCTACAATGTCTCAGGGATCCAAGCCTCGCCATGCGATCGTAGTGTGGTCCGATTCGCGAGTCAATCGTTCTGTTCGACATGTTCTTTCTCATGAATCAGATGAACCGATTCGCAAAACTAAAAAGTTCAACCAGATCATTTTCAATTTGATCAATTTGAGTTCTATAGACTTTTTTTCTAACAAGCTTTGATAACGTTTACTTCATCAAATAAATGAACAAAACAGTGTCACTAAAACATGATACTTTTAAAGAAAAAGTGTTTGTTAAAGCTACTGTTAATAATGGACGAACAGCATACTTAATGTGTGGAGTTTTATGCTTTAAAATATGCTTGGACATATATCCAGACATGGCTTGAATTAAGAGAAAAAATACCAAGTGAGTTTTTGAATTGGATGTCATGTGCAATAATATAAAGCAAAGAAACATAATCCCAATAATTATAATTGTATTTATTGTTTTTGAATATGAAAAATTGTGTGTGTGGCTATATTACAAATACTGCAAATAAAAAAATAAAATAACTATATATATATATATATATATATATGTGTGTGTGTGTGTGTGTGTGTGTGTGTGTGTGTGTGTGTGTGTGTAAAAATATATATAATATTTATTGGGATTACATTTGTTTGCTTTATATAATTGGCTAATAATAATCATGTTCCAAATTACCACAATTAAAACTGTGAATGTTGCACAATTAATTTTAGCACAATATAGCCATTGTTGGCCTAAATTATATCATATAGGCTAACCAACAAGAATAGCCTACCATATTTTAAATAAATAAACTAAATACAGAAACATTTAAATCTTTGGGGGATTCCCTTTCCCTATAACATGCATCAGCATGTTCTCAGTGAATCTTGAGTCGGTTGTTGTATATGACTTATTGAAATGATGTGTTCAGAGGAATCGATTCGGTAAAATGGATTGAACTACCTAGCACGTTCTTGATTATTTGGTCCTCCCACACTCTTATTCTGCGTCATGACCCGCCACATGACGACAGCGCCGAACAGGGCCAGGTTAAAATCTAAAGCGGGATTTCAAATCTTTGTCACGAGTCCATTTTTGTTTGGCATTTTGAAATATTCATTCATGATTAAATAGACTTTAATGATGGTGATTTTAGAAGATGTTTTATATTCTAAAATAACAATTAAGACGTCTCAAAACGTTGAAATGGTAGGACGAAACAAGACGTTTTGTCTGAGAAGATGCATTTACCACAATATTACTTCAACAAGGAGGCCTATACTACAAACATTACACCAACAACAAAACAAAAAAACTATAAAAATACCCTTATTCACTAACCTTAGTGAATATTTAAATTCAATTTAATTGAGAATACAGAGTTGATTGCATTACTGTTGAGAATTCATGTCTCAAGACTAAAAGCACTGGAATGCTGGGAATTCCGAAGTTTTGATCCAGATTGAATCATAATGGTCTGCTAGCGAGAGAAAACCATGTAGCCCCTTGCTTGATTTATGCTACAAAACTTGTCCTCGTTAAAACATTTGTTTGCAAAACGCGTAGTCTTATTGAAACAACCTAATTATTTATCAAATGTGTATTTGGATGTTATTGGTATGCTATATTTGGGAATTTTTGCATTTATTCTCAATGTTCAAACTTACAGATTTGTAGGCCTATGTTACAATATTAAACATCTAGCTACAGCTAATTGGACTGTAGAGCCCCTATGTTAACACATCCATAAGTTAGATTATAAAAGACACATTAATGAGTAATGTCCATCTACTATAGCCGTCGACGTCATGTCCTTCATAGGCGAACAAACTCAGACACATCACTCCAGATGTTCTCAGAGATGCAGCGAGAGCGCGCAGACATGCTGGTCAGAAGAAAATACAAGAGACACTTGAGATAGGCCTACTACAAACAGAAAATGACGTTGCCTACCTGGGTCTGATCGCTTATAACGCACCTGAGAAAAGATTTTACGAGGTAGTAAGTTTGTAATATATCCCCGCTGATGAAGCGCTCACTTACCTGAGTTCAGTTGCTAAATTATGATTGGTTGAATTTATTAACAGTTGAATTTGCGCAGAGACAACCTTAACATGCCTAAGGGCTAGTCACGACAATTTACGAGATAGGTAGACAGACATATTTTTTTATTTTTAAATCTCATCGTTTATTAGATATTGATAGTGCTGTTTTAAAAGTCACTTGACGTTGTGCGTTAGGCTACTTCGCTGAAAACTTCACACACCGTCCGTAAAACTGAATGTAGCCTATTTTGGTGGCTTTCTGCTTTAATAATAGATGAGATAATGTTTGTGTTTTATTAGCCTACTGCTCTTTTATTTCTTAAACAGTTAATGAATGCGGTGACGACACTTGTGGGTGGGGATAGAAAAGGCCTTGAAAATAATATTAGAGTCATCACATGACTATTATTATTATTACTGTTGTGGTCCTTTTATTTAAGAATGTTTTCCCTTCGTATTTAAAGGTGCCTATAAACCCAGAGTGCCCAAATTCAAAACGCAACTTTTGGAAAGTTGATGAGTTGGTGTGGTTGGTGTAGCATGCAAGAGGAAGACATGGAACTGGCCCAATCAAATGGCCAATTTCAATGGCTCGTATTCACGTTTGTGTTTTCCTACTTACAGTCTGGTCCAAATGAATGATGAATGCAGTCCCCCTAGTGGACCCTCCAAGAGGATGCACTCAGTTTCTGAACTGTCCTATTGTACAGCACGCCAGAGCTTTCGACATTTCACTTCAAATGCTTTGAGCTGGGCCTACATGTAAAACCGCACTTAACTGTTAAGACACTTAGCATTTTTAAAAGTAGCCTATACATGTCAAACATCATATTGATGTCAAATGTTTGATTTTTTTTTTTTTTTGCCAAATAAATTGATAGTGTGTTTTTTGGGATATATCTTGTGTGGTCAACCAGGTGACTATATATATATTTTTCCAATAGGACATGTTCCTGGGTAAATATGCTTGTAGGTCGAAATCGAAATACCGATAACATGCTAAACAATTATTTAACAGAGTATACATTTTAATAGTCTAACAGGCATAACAAAATCCTTGTTTGCTGTGTATGTTGAATATGCCCCTGCTTGAATAACAAACCAAGGACAGATATCAGAAACTACACTTTTAAAGCTTTGAGATGATATTGCTCAATTCAATTAAAGAGCTTTATCAGTTCAATGTGACAACTGAAGAAAATATTGCAATTTGCATTTTGGTACTTTGTTCAGACTGAATTGCTCAAAAGATATATTAATTTGATACACCTGCAATTTAAAGAGAGACTGTACAGAAGTGGTCCGATGTAACATAGGAGCTGACATTTATAAAACCCCAATTGACCTTTTTTCCTTACTAGAAAATGTTATATGGCGCTTCATAAACTATAGATCCTTTTAGGGGTTTATCATAAAAAAAAATAATTATATATATATTTTGCTTTAATTCCATTTTTAAACTAAGCAGCTCGTAAACTTATACTTTAATGTAAATACGTTATTTAAGACATTTCTCCTTATATGCTTTACTTAAAGGGATCCTTAAAGGGATGTGTTAAAGATCCTTAAAGGGATCTTTAACACTGTCAAAAACCCATAGGGATTTCTTGCCGCAATCTATAGTTACAGCACAACAGGGATATATGAAAGACTTTTACACTCACCTAATAGCTAAACAGATTGTTACATCATTACATATGTCAAGTCTATAAATGTAATAAATATCAAAATGTTCTATCTATTAATTTATCTGTATATTAAGCAAGGAATAACTTATTGATAAATAGCCTGTAAATATTTATTGTAGGCTATTATCTGTTCATTTGTTTTGTAATTTAAATACAGTTGTCATTTAAAGAGGTAGTGAATAAGTCGGTTAAATGGACTCATTGCCACTTATGAAGTATTTCATTTACACATGAATGTCACCTGTGAATTAATGTCTCATGACAGTAAACATTGGAATGTTGGGAATTCACAGTTTTGAATCATTGAATTAATTAGTTTCCTTCTTTGTTAGCTGCATGTGATTTTTTTATGTGATTACACTACAAAGCCATTTGGTCTACATTATGTGTCCTTGTAAAAGACCTTGAGTTTTAGAAAGGTGCTATAAACACTCTTAGGAAAAAAGGTACAGTGGAGGTTCAATTTTGTACCTTTTGCAACAAAACGTGTAACTGTACCTTAAAAGGTACACAATTGCTCCTTACGGTACAATTATACCAATGTTTTCCTCTACTTAGAGCTACAAAAATGTACCCTTAAAGGTACCCCCTTTTTTTTTTTGAGAGTGTATAAATCTTGGAACAGGAAAACAACCATAATAGCCTACTAAACCACTTAAACAATCCCATCATAGCACGAATTGTAATTATGAGTAAGTTTGTTCTTATACGTTTATTTAATCTGAAAAAAAAGATTACACAACGTTATTATTTAATAAAATGATTTTTTCCCCAAATATATATTAATACCGAGACAATTATAGGCTTTACAACGTAACTATAGGTTATTTAATGAAACATTGTGTTTGTAAATTTGAGTTTATGTTTGACATATAGGCTAGCTTTATATTTTCAAACTCTTTATTTCATGCTATAGCGGTATAGCCTATTAAAAACATTTACAGCCAATAGACAGTGGTGGCCCAGGCATGCCCGCCCACGAATTAACACCTCCATCAATTATGTAAAAGACACATTAATGAGGATGTCCATCTACACCTTCTATAGCCGGCGTGCTTCGTATATAGGCCGACAAACTCAGACACTCATCATCACTAGAGCTCACTCCAGATGTTCTCAGAGATGCAGCGAGAGCGCGCAGACATGCTGGTCAGAAGAAAATACAAGAGATACTCCAAACAGAAAATGACGTACCTGGGTCTGATCGCTTATGTCATTCAAAACGCACCTGAGAAAAGATTAACGTTTTACGAGGTAAGTTCTAATATATCACCGCTGATGTAGTGCTCACTTTAATTGTGGCGCTAACTTCTGATAGGCTACTTGGCGGAAGAAGACATCAGAGCAGCGCCATGACGTGTGTGTAATCTAGGCTTATCATATTTTCATGGCATCCGCTGTAAAAATATATTATAATTATAACTTTCCACAGTTTAATTTGTCTGGAATAGTTTATCCTCTGAAATTTCTTGGAAAGATATTTCTCAAGTGTTTCGTCAACTGAACAATACAAAACACAATGAATATATTTCCGTTTAAAATCAATGATGGCGCTGCTGAATAAGTTATACTGTGTCCTGACTTCATTTTTTGATTAAGTGCAAACTTTTATTGAATATTGTTGACTTTGTTTTTAAAAGCAATAGGCCTAATAGTCACTTTTCCGAGTTGCTTTATTAAAAAAAAAGCAAAATCAGAAACCTGTAGGCCTATTAGCCTACATTATTTTGTTTATGTTTTGATTTTTAAAATTAACCAGTTTTCCTCAACAGTTAATGAATGCGGTGACGGTATTTGTGGACGGGGATAGAAAAGGCCTTGAGAATAATATCAGAGTCTGTTTATCATCAAACAACTGTTTTGTAAAGGTAAGTAGCATATTTCTTCTTCTTCTTAATATTAGCCTATTATTATTAGTCTACTGGACATTTAATAAAGATGTTTCCCTTCAAATTTGCAGGTACCTATAAATCCAGAGTGCCCAAATGCAAAACGCAACTTTTGGAAAGTTGATGATAGTAAAATCACCACAAAGATACTGCGACGACACTTCCGTGGTTTGTGTGACGTTTTCCCTGACCTTTATGGAAACATGGAAATCCCCTCTGTAAAGAATGCGACGGAAAACAGGGCAACCTGCAAACGCCCTGAGACAGAAAAGAAGTTCACCAGCCCGTTTTCCATTGAGTCACTTTTGCAGCGGGAAAGCAGCGTCTCCGTGCGGCACAGACCTGCACACTGTGCAACTAGGAACTTTGAAAGCCAGTTTCTGGGCCGAGCAAACGGGGACATTGGTGTACCATGCAAGAGGAAGACCTGGAACTGGCCCAATCAAATGGCCAATTTCAATGGCTCGTATTCACGTTTGTGTTTTCCTACTTACAGTCTGGTCCAAATGAATGATGAATGCAGTCCCCCTAGTGGACCCTCCAAGAGGATGCACTCAGTTTCTGAACTGTCCTATTGTACAGCACGCCAGAGCTTTCGACATTTCACTTCAAATGCTTTGAGCTGGGCCTACATGTAAAACCGCACTTGGCTAAGCATACACTTAACTTTCTTAGTGTGCATATTCCTCTTACTGATTTACTTTGCATTGCTGAAAAAATCTGCCAGCTAATCATTTGCCAAATAAAAAACAACTGTTGTTTTTTAAATGTAGCCTATACAGTATGTTGGGAAATAGCTGGAGTGGGAGACCATGTTTTTTTTTATTTTTTGCCACTTAGTAGGCCTATATAGTCCTGGGTCATATTAAAAGTAATTTCACTTTAACGTTTCCATTCAGACTCAACAAAAGGGGTGATTCAAATAAAATTTATTGACCTCCAGCTTCCAGCAGTCAATATGCATGCAGATACAGGCTTCAGTCAAAATTATTTTTTTTTCAAAGTTTCCCATCCTTTTCTTACAAAACTGCGTGCACCTTAAATAATCAATTCTGCAGCGTACAAACCACAAAAATACCAGTTTTACATTATCAAATACTGCACATAGAAAACATTTACAAAGCACAAGTATAAAATTACAGCTTCCCCATACAGCTCTTTACCATTCTGTTATACCTAAACAGCAGTGCACTTTCAGCTCAAATAATTGTCTAAAAGTTTTGGGGGCTACCCCGCCTCTGATAAATCTTTGATCGTGCTCTCCTAAAGTGCAAGACTTAAACCGGAGAGGGTTAAATATAGGATAGATGTATGGATGCAACTGTGCATGGATTTCAAAGGAGCTACATTTCTCATGAAAGTTGAAAACCTCTCTCTGCGAAGGTGAGCATGTCCCAACGGTGTCTTGTGCTGTTAACAATGGCATGAATAATGTGAATGGCTGATTTATGGCAACAACAAAAAGAGCTGCTAACAGCTTTGCTACGTGAATGAGAAAACAGACTTTACAAATGACCGTCTTTGCGTTTGTAAAATAAATACATTGCCAATGACAGTCTGACCCAAGAGTCCAATAAATTCAAGGTTGTAATCATAGTTTTAGTTAAGTGTGATCACAAACAAAAAGAGCCAATGGCTCATTGAGAAAATTGACAAATAAACATGCAGCAAAGAAAATACAATCCTGGGTTTTCTCCATATTATTTTACAAATCTCTCTCTCAAAAAAAAGTAGGCCTAAATGTATAGTGACTAAAAACAAACACTGAATGTTACAAATTATATCTAATACAATCGTATGTTTTTCAAAAAAAGACGAATACTCAAATCAGCTGTGATAGAAAATAGATTAAATTGGATACCAGGGGCCTCGTTTATAAAAATAAAAATAATTAATAAAAGCACTTTTCCACTTCAAAGTGATATGAACGTTGGTGTAAATTTTAGTCTACACGCTCCAAGTTTTACACTAAAATCCATGCCAACGCTCATATAAAAACAGTGTTTGACATGGAAAAGTGCTTAGCGGCATGTCAGGGTCTAAGCAGACGTACACAGTTTTCCTTGTGGTAAAGAGTCGGGACGAGGTATTGCACTTTTGAGAAATGATCATAAGATCAAATGTAGGACAGTTTCTAAGCAACATTTTATAAATGAGGCCCCTGGGTCCTTGTGCTCGTAAGCCTTTAAACATCAACACATACCGGGAAATGATGTGTCACAGACGCTGTAAAACAAATAAAACCTGTAATACAATAAAATTAAATATATATGTACATTCAAGTTAGAGATATTTATGATATCGGAGCAAAACACTCAAGGCTTTCAATAACACATCTAAGCCTTATAATAATTACTCACAAGCAAGGCAATAAACAAGCCATCACCTTTTATCCAACAGACCACCCTTTCAAATAATTAATTTTACAAAAATAAGATAAATATCACCTCAATAGTCCTTATATTTGATAACAAACGGACACTTCACAAGGGTTTAAATGGCCCAGATAGTTGTAAAGGGAGATTATGTTCCTATCTGAAAGTAAAACAATCTCTCAACATTTATATACATCATACAGTACCTTACAAAGCAACATCTCATAAAAGAAATGTTCATAGTCACACATCATTCGCAGTTTTACAATCTACTGTCCATTTCTGAATGCAAATAAGAAATGTAAGCATGAATACCAGGTAGACCTCCAACTGTATCGGCTATGATTGTTGGCCATCACATCACATTGATATTGATCTGTATTCAGTGTATTAAGATCATTCCCCAGTCAGGCTGGTGTCACCTACTTACACACATAAACTGTGCATGCCATAAAAAAAAAAAAAAAAAAAACCTTCGGTCTTTGCCATGTAAATGAACTGAAAAGAATGAATGGTCTCGCATAAAAAAGCATCTCTGATACAACACCAAGCGTTTAAACGAACTGGCATCTTAATCAGAAGTTACAACATCATACTCAAAGATTTGTATTTACAGATTATCAACACACCACAGAAGCATTTGATAGCTGTATCTGATTACTGTCAGAGCAAAACAGATCCGATCGTTCTCATTCCATGTTAAAATATCGAAACGCATCCAGAAATCTGGAAGTGGCAAATCTAGATTATTATAATTTTGTATTTTTTTTGTCTGTGTTGCATTTGGTTTAGCTATGGATTGCAACAAACTACATCCATCCACTACACCTGAAAAAATAGAGCAGTACAGTACAAATTTTCATGCATTCAGACTCTTTTCATTTTGCAAAAATGCAAGATTTTGTAACTACTTCAAGGGACACGTATAATCCCATATTCTGATGTACATAAAATCACATAGAAAAAATATCAATATCTAATAGTCATTTCATAGTGTTTACCAAGGACAAACATTCAGCTGCAAGTACAATTTGTTTTCAGTACAGTAAAACAATTGAATCTTTAGTTAGTATCTAATTTAATTTACAGAATTATTTGTCTGTTAGTGGAAAAGAGAAAGGTGCAACACATTCAAACTTGTGCAAATACATAAGAAGCAAGAAATGTATGTTGAGAATCAGCAGATATTCGTTTTGTATGTTTAAAGGCAAAACCTCTGATATTATAAAATGGGGGCAATTGGGGTCAACATATACATTTGGGCATACATTTGTCTTGTGTTTCAGAACTTTTTGTAATCATGTAAAACTTAAAATACTTGTACTAAAAGATAGTTTGTGAAGCAAAGGCATCTAAATGAACAGAGAAAGCATTTTAAATTCCCTTTAAAGACAAATTTTGACCAAATGTTTCTCAAGATTTAAAGATAAATCTCTCTACGCAAAGAATGTATGGTAAAGAAGTGTTCTACATCTTTCTAAACGCATTGAAACAGGTGCATGTGAAGTGCATGGTTTGAACGGCTAGGAATATTATAAGCAATTAAGAAAGAAAAAATATGATTTTGAAAGTATGGAATGTGAGGCACACTTTCTTATGAACATCCAGGGAAATGGTTCAAATATGTTGCGCAGTACATCTTGATCAGAGTAGCGGTGACATTGGCAGAAAGAAAAGACAGCTGTAGAGACGGCAAAACACAATACTAAAATACTTCAAACGATTCAAAATGATAAATCAGATGAAACGGTTTGCTGATCTCATAGTCTGCCTGAAAGCAGATCATGCATTTCATGATGCAAACCAGAAAATCAAACAACAGCACAGGCGTCTTTTATGATTTGGCTAATGACCCATATGGGAACTTAGAAATGAATAATGTTCTGATTCTTATCCAGCAAGCAATTCTGCGTTTAAAAGACGTCTGATAGCCGTCCAAACAAAGTCCTGACGTCTAGGCTAAAACAAGGCAAAATTTGGTCTGTCTGTGGAAATTTAATAAACCATAGCCCAATAACTATACTAGACTAGTCATATAGAATATGAACATGTCAAAGAAATGAAACCAAACACCTTGTAATAACTGTTGACGTTGCTTACATGATGGAATATCATACATCTCGCAAGTTATTTAGGCAAAAAACGACATTTAACCAAATTCAAGGTTCTTTTGGCTATAGGGTTACCCATAGCCGGACTAATATCGAGATGGTGAAATGACGGCCATTGCTTGCTGGGTATTGATACTGTAAAATATGAACCATATTATATGTGTTTCCATCATCTTTGCAGAAGATGTGACTGACAGACTGAAATCCTATGATATTGTACCTACTTCCAATCTGATATATCGTCAGAAGAACTACGAAAATAAATCTAGATGTGCAGAGGAGGCTGACGGGATTGGGATGAACACTTTGTATTTTACCTACAGTGCTGCTTTCCTTCCACAAGTCTCCGTTACGCCAAAGACTGACTGAAGAAGCCATCTAGAGCCACTCCGCTTTAGAGACGAAGCTAAAGAAGACTGCTGATTGGACAGGAATAGTCACAATGGCACAGTTCAAAGACATAAACAATAAGTGTCCAGGAGTTTACAGTATACCATTTGTTCTGGGCTTCAAGATCCTGTTGAGCGAGCGACTCCATCACCAGTCCTCATACAGTTGTGTATGTGGTTTTTGTTCAGCGTGACCTCCTGAGTGTAACAGGAAATGGAAAAGACCTTTAACAGTTCAGATCCATATGCTGGTAGAAAGAAAACTACTTGAGGCGGTAAAGTATAATGCGGCTCTAACTTTCCAGAAATCTTCGCTACTTGCTACAAGAACAGTTTTCTTGCTTGCCATGCGGACGACGTTCGGCATATCCCACAATGCAGCAGCTGTGTATGAGGGTTGCTGGTTTAACAGGACAGTTGGTTCTCCTTCAGAGGGTTCGATTCCCCTGACTAGGTCTGCAGCTCGGTGCAGATTGTTGTTCAGACAAAAAGTGAGATTAAAACATTAGCAAAATAAATAACCTACCATCTATATGTCTACATCATTTTAAAGGCAAGCTTAAAATAGCACTTTACATATTTTGCTCAACAAGGGTTGCGAGTTAACGTGCAGAATGCAGTCGATTAATACATAAACACAAATATCGATCTATATAGTTATTTATTGAGCTCTCCGAAAAGGAAATAAAAAAAGAATACGCTACTTTATGCGACAGGAACGGTGTGCATTTCTAATAAATAACCTGACATGTGGAGTAAAGCCCTGCCCTTTAAAAGTTTAATCGTGAATGTAGTCTAGTGAGTTTTTCTAACACGTCTTTAGTTTTTTTGCATCTCATCTAAGTCATTGACTCTGCTACATATCCATACTCTATAATATAACACTACAGATAATAAGAATTGCTTTGGTTTTAAAAAAATAAAACTAAGGGTTTGGCATAGAGAAATGATTGACCCTTGAGGGTCTGGAACTGCTAGTCTTGAAGAACCCATTCTGCTCCCGTGTGACATGACGTCAACACAAATGCTACATTATCAGGAACATTTCTCAGCAGATTTATTAAATGCCCCTATTGATTGACCTGCCAACAATGGATCTGCATGTAACTAGCCATGACTGATTCCGGACGCCCCTGCAACCGCATGTTGCTGGTTACACCCATATCCATCTGCGAGGGTGTGTGTGTTAAATGTGTCATGCCTGATTTGTATCCAACTCTTAATATCTGTATCGGTAAAGAGGAGCGTTCCAGCCCCGGGCGAGTTGGCTGTATCTATCAGAGTGTGTGTTCATGCTTTTGGGGTCGGTGGCGGGGTATATTGAACGAAGATACACACGTAGAGATAGAGAACACAGGCATATTTAGACGGGGATGAGGACGTGGATGTGTCTAGGTGCACGAGGGGCTGGTGGCGCTCTCGAGCGAGGACTGGGAGAGTCGGCGTGTCAAAGGGCCGATGCTGGGGTCCGCCAGGGAGGAGGTGGGGAAGAGCTTGTACCAGCCGCCCACCATTGACGACAGATCGAGATCATCCAGGAGGATCTGAGCCATTCCCATGAAACACTTGCTGTCCATGCGGCCGTAATCACCCCACACGATCACCTGGTCAGGTTAAATGGACACATTTAATATGCAGTGGCCTCAAATATCGCATTTGCACTTGGTGTGAAAGTTTCTTATGTAATGACATTTATAAATTTGTAAGCTCTAGATGCAATATGAATATGAACATGAACAATATGAAAGTCTTAAAGGGATAGCTCACCCAAAAATGCAAAGGGATCTCATGATTTAATCACCCTCAAGCCATCCTATAGGTGTATATGACTTTCTTCTTTCAGAGAAACTCAGAGTTATATTAAAGCTCCCGTGAACCGGAAGTTGCAGCTGACTTTACTTGAGTGTTGTTGTGACATATTTCCAAGTGAACCGGAATTTTGAATAGAGGGCGGGGTTTTACTTTAGAGCACCTCCTCTCTCTTGCTCATAGCCAAACTGTCCTCCAAAAAAACGACTCTATAGGTCATATTTCAAGCACCTTATTACGACCTTTAGTTATGCTTTAAAGGATCACTCCACCGTTTTTAGAAATAGGGCTTATTCAACATCTTTCCTACATTTAGATATGTGGGCAAATGCATTTTTGTCTCAGTGCATGCATTGTTTTAGTTTGGCAAGGTCGCCGCTAGCTTAGCTTAGCATAATGAATGGAATCCTATGTTGCCAGCTAGCATACCCCAAGTAAAAGTGATAAGAAAAAAAACCCCCCACCTAATTACTTCTTGTGGCCTGCGCATTCACAACAAGTACAAATAGCGATGCAGATTAAGACTAGGCGATTTCCTAGGCAGATATTAATTTGGGACTATATTATGGGGAAGCACATGCGAAGCACTGGTACTTGGGCGCAGAGATATCACGCAACACATGAAATCCCCAAACTTCCGTCAACAAACTGGTGTATGTTGTGCATGTGTTGCGTGATATCGCTGCGTCTTTTAAAGTCATGCGCCCTCTAGATGGCGTAAAAATAACGACAGTGTCGTGTTACGTTTGACATCATTGGTCCGTAACCAATCACAATGCGTGTTCATTTTAATGCAATGCGTGGACTTTTTACCACCATTTGTCCACACATTTGTCCATTTGTTTCCATTTAGCAAAAATATGTTTTTTTAATTACAACTATACCCACCCCATCCCTAAACCTACCCAGTGATTTATAGTGCATACACACTTTATGAGCACATGTGTTCCCTGGGATCGAACTTCGCGATTGCATGATCACATGTTGTTGTACATTGCAATGCTTTACCAATTGAGCTATGCAAAACCTGAAATATCATGTAGATAAAAGGGAATAATTCTATAAAATGAAAGTGTCCTGTTGTCAATATGAGCACAACTTTAGAAAACGCTCCTATGTGTCGTATTTCGTGAATTAAAATACTGTCGATTGGGGCGCAACTTTAGTAAACGCTCCTATGGGTCGTATTTCAAGGAAGTGACAAACCTATAACCTATAGGAAGTGACCTATATATTGGCGTATTGGTTGGAGGACATGTTGTCATAGCAGACTGACGGCTGGAGGGGAGTGGTTAAGGATATTCAAACCCAAGCCGTCAAACTGATGTCATCAGAGAAGGAATGCCATTCCAGAGCGGAAGTTCATTTTCAGATTTTGATTAAAGATTACAACGACAATTTTTTTTGTTTTTGTTAACTTGCACGGATTAATTGTTCAATAGAAGACTAGTGATGTGCACTAACAAAGTAAATAGGGTCGACTTTGAGTTCATGACGACTTCCAAGCTTTATACTGGTAGTGAATGGCGCTCCTGTTTTTTTTGTCCAAAAAACTTCAAAAAAGTGCATCCATCCATCATAAAAGTAATCCATATTACTCCAGGGACTCCAGGGGTTAATAAAGTAATAAAGGCCTTCTGAAGTGAAGCGATTGATTTTTGTAAGATAAATATCCATATTTAAAACTTTATAAACTAAAATAATTCACTTCCGACAGACGGCCTACGCGAGAAGTAACTTCTGACGCAATGTATCTTTCATAATGGATGGATGCACTTTTTTGGACATTCACTACCATAATAAAACTTGGAAGAGCCAGGATATTTTTTTATTATAAGTCCGATTGTGTTTGGCTGGCTGAAAGAAGAAAGTAATATATCCCTAGGATGGCTTGAGGGTGTGTGAGTGGCCATTTTAAAGGTAGTGTATGTCTTTAAAATAAATGTCCAAATTTAAGAATTGTATTGCAAATATTAAAAATAATTTAATTATTGTTCTAACCAAAAAAAGACAAAAAAATAAAAAAATGCAAGGTTTTAACACCTCTTTAATTACACTACATTCTTTGTAAATAGTCATTCGACTTATGAATATAATTATGAATAATGACATTATTATGATTACGAATATTAATCAAAATAATACATGTTATTTGGTTAGCCACTGATGATATTCAATATTCTACAATTTCTTAAAGGGGTGTTTAGCATATAAATAATAATAATTATTATTATCATTATACTGCATAGACTAAATGAGCCCTGTGAATTCTAAACAGCGTCTCCTGTCTTTCCACCAACAAATAAAGAATAAAAAATAAACCTTTTCACTCCATTAAATGCTTTTTGGGACCGCTGGGATTTCAGATGTTAGTATGCTGTTTTCTGAAGAATGTGTGTGTGAGGGATAGCTGGAGTGATTTGGATTTGTAATACCTGTAGCACTTTCCCCTGCGGGCTCTCGTCAAACATCAGGGATTGCTGGAAGGTTGGATCCAGGGTTTTCTTCACCACTTTAGTTTTCTTCTTAGCGAGACACATTCCATTCTCCAGGACATAAACCTTTATATATGTTGCTGATAGAGAAGGAAACATCCAATTATGAAACAGTGTTCTGTGGCCTTACCCAACAAGTAATGTAGATAAAATGATTCAACAGTCGTGTTTAATCGTGGGTTACCTGAAATGGTCTTTGAGCCTGGTTTAGGGGTCAGACCTCGGGCCTGCGTGATCTCAACCTCTAACTGACCCCCTCTATCCACCACACCAATGTAAACATCACCTACACAGAGAAAACCATATGGCTTATCAAAACTTTCATTTCTGTGCAGACATCTTGCAATGGAATCATTCAACAGCAGGTGGAGACAAAGAACAATATATAACCTCCATTCTTGAGAGCTTCTGCCTTGATATTTGATTTGAAACAGAAATTAGATACATAGGCTATTCTTAAATCTAACAAGTGTGTAACTCCAGTCCAGTAAACATTGAAAAATTGACATGTATCAGATCTGCGTTAATTTGCAGACAAATTCATTGACAAACGGATAGCATAGTACCATACTATTTCTACTATATATACACATGCTCAGTATGCTGACTTATAATGTACTGTACATATAATGTACTGTACACACATACCCTGGTGGCCTAATATACAACAGCACACAGCGTGGAAGACTGTATTCCAATATGCAATATGCTCGACTTGACCTTCCATTTCCAGTGTGATGAATAAAGCTAATGTTTTGCCAAAATAACTTGACACATTAATAGATTGGACTGCCAAGCGTCAAGACGTTTTTTAATATGAAATTACAATAAGAAATGCAAAAAACCCTTTTTTATTAACACATTTGTAACTGCTGCATTCAGTGTATACTGCCCAGTATGCAACTCTTACCCATTGGCGGTGTGGCTAATGTCTGACGTCCCACTATCTGTGCGGGACCAAGGCCATCCAGGAAGTCACTGAACTGGCTCTCAGGGCCCAGGCGAGTGGTGGGGAAGATGAACCTAAAATACACCCGTTGAGAAGTGTGCTGTGAAATGTGTGATCTATCAAACACGTCAATACAAATCAGGCTTGTTTCCGATCAATGCAATATATAGTGCTGAGCAACCAACTACTTTCATCATTTATAATCTGAAAATACCTCACATTATGAAGAATGAATCTCATGAAACTTGTCAAGCTTTTATCACATTTAGGGCCGCAACTAACAATAATTTTTTTTAATTAATCAATTGATCAGATGGAAAAAAAATAACTATTAAAGTAATTAAAATGTTTTTCTGATTAATTTTAATCATTTATTTTTTTAAGTTTTTACACATTTACCAATTTTATCAATTGTTGCAGCCCTAATCATGTTACACCACATTTGAATTATTTTCATGACAATTTGGAACATTTCATCGTCAAATTATCATTAATGTAATGTAAAAATGTATATTATTAAAATTGTAATATAAAATTGTATTTTAATCTAAACTTCTGTGGTTCTACAAGAGGCCTTACTTAAAGCTAGGGATGCTCCAATCGATTGGCATCGGCCGATAATCATATTTTATTCATATTTTATTCATTTTATGACTCGATCGGTCATTTATCGGACTCACTTAACTTGACCGATTTCTAAATTATTTGTTGTTGGACAATAAATGTGCCATTTGTGGAATTTTAAACCTATACAGGTAAGTATATTTTTATGAAAGTGACCATTATAATGGGGTAATCAAATATAGGCTAATATGCTTTTGTTTTTTATTTTCATTTTAGTTTAGTGAATTTAACAACAAAATTATTAATACATGCCTACATTACATTCACTGTATTTGTTTATAGCCTTTAATATCAACATTGATTTTAGGACATCATTGGGCAGGATGTCAAATATAATTATTATTATTATGAATACAGATTTTTTTTATCCAAATAGAAAAACGTTAAAAATACCGGGACATATACCATGTATCACCATTCAACCAAAAAATACAGAGATATGAT
Organism: Gobiocypris rarus; assembly: GCA_023029165.1. NCBI lineage: Eukaryota > Metazoa > Chordata > Actinopteri > Cypriniformes > Gobionidae > Gobiocypris > Gobiocypris rarus. The sequence continues at coordinate 16,162,005 of CM040919.1, read as the reverse complement.
TTTTTGGCCATATCACCCATCCCAAGTATCCTGTTATGCACAGTGTTATGCAGAAACCCCATTTTAAAGGCATATTAAAATGTTCACTGTATAATTAATCATTTTTGTGATTATTTAGCTCCCTGTTAAAACAATAGTTACATTACATTACAATTACCATACAAATGTAAGAAAAATATAATAAAGGCAACATCTATAGTATTTATTTATTTTTTAAATCTGAAAAGGTTAACAGTGATCAGAGAGCTTACAAACAGTGAAGCATTGATCAGCCGATCACCATGACAAGAAATCAGTACTCAGTATCGGATGCAAAAATCCTGATTGGAGCATCCCTACTTAACACTTTACTTAAAGCCCTCATGTATAATACATTATAAAGGTATTCATAATGTACGGTATAATGCATTATATATTTTCATAAATAATTGCAACCAATGTTAAAATGCGTAATATTAATTCTGAGATTATTCATGAGATCAAACAATGCATTATATGGCGCATTACATAAATTAAAAATACTTTTATAATGCATTACACATAAAGGCTTTAAGTAAAGTGTTAATGAATAGATCACAAATCATTACATACAAATGCATGAATCTCACAAAAATACAATTATTTTTCCTCCCCATATAAATGCATTTGTGATCTATATATACTTGTTAAATGTCTGTTATGAAGAGTCTGTGTCAGTGGACTTTAGTTTAAATAGTTCTTAATAAATAAATAAATACAAAATGAGACACCATGTCACTCACGTTCCATCAGAGCTGTTGCTGTTGGTGCTGCCATCTGTCGAATCCTTACTGCCCTGCCGCGTGACACGGTTCCTCATCTCCACGGCGATACCCGTCTCTGTGCTCCGCCGGATGGTGCTGCGTAGCTTCTTTGTTCCACCATCTACAAAAAAACAAACATATGTAACACTGGTCACTTTCCATGAATAGAGCACAAAATAACGTGCCTGGAAAAATAAATTTATATATATATATATATATATATATATATATATATATATATATATATATATATATATATATATATATATATATATATATATATAGATTGACCTGGTCTACTAAGGTTGACTACCAGCATTTATGCCACCTCATTTCAATAAACACTGAATATTATTTAAGTCAATTACATCTAAATTATTATATTGTATGATTAGATTGTATGATACAGTCAGGAAGGTCAAGACTTTTGTACCTTTAATACTTCAAAAAAGTCACCGGACATTGACATGTAATGGAAACTGGCACTAATATAAACTCCTAAAATGTAATGCCATGTAAAAACACTGCATGAACTGCTCAAGTGTTTATGAAAAAGACAGCTGAGCTTATATAGTCCGGTCATATTTCATACAAGGAGCCATTTACTTGGGTACTAATGTAAACTAATCTCTACCCATACTCTGCATGATTTCCAGCTGTTTACAGCTGCTGCATTTAGCTGACATACTTTTCTGCCAAGCAATCAATCCATGCATAGCAGAAGAGCTTGACAACAAAAATGCTTTTGCTTTTGTTCTCAAGCACCAAATATGGAAATCAGAACAGTTAAACCACAAGAAAATCTGAGTTAAATTTGTAACAGGGCTTGAAAACACAGTAGGTGACAATAAGCAATGCCTAATTATAACTTCCAAACGTAAAACTCTCATGTTCCATGTGCTCAGAGGCTACTGTGTGGAAGTCACCAGTGAGTTATAAAGTGCTACATCCATTAGTAAATACACAGTGGTAAACCCCATGCTGACAAGCTCCAAAAATGACAAAAAAGCAAAACCAATCTGATGCACATTGCACACAAGAACTAGTAAGCACACAAGAACTAGTGATCGCCATCTCCAATCAGCCCATGCAGAAAATCGTGTTTATAGGGTACTGGGTTGATATTATAAGAGCTATTTACCAAGTTCTTGACTGCAAATCTTTCAAAGATTTAGGCACTTAGTAGCAAGTTCACATGTCAAAGTTGGCAGATCTTGGCCAGAATATAGGGTTACAACGGGGCTAAAGGCGCATTTGATTTTAATAAAGGCATAATATGTAATATTTTTGGATTCAAATATCCAAAAAAACACTAGAACAATGTTATTTTGTTGACTTATGTATTATCCCAAATGTTTCCAAGAATGTTTAAGCAATTATAACCTGAAAACGGACCATGTGCGTGCCAGTACCATGTTTTACCATGCCTAACATCGATCTATTTTACTGCAGTGTGAGTAAGAGTGTCTCATAGCAGCCGCCGAGCAAACGCACAGAGTAGCATTATAACATAACTTTCAACACACTCAAATGTATCTGATATGATAAAACAGCGCTGCGTTACCCCACATATGCATGAGCGGAAGAAGCGAAAGCAGATAATAATAAAATAATAAAAGCTCCTGCTCTCGAGCCGTGTGTCGCGCATGTCTCTCATTAGCAATCGCTCCAGTGGCCTCGTTACGCTCCAACGGCCTTCAGCCCCACCCTGCCTCATACTACAGTAATGTTTATAAATCTTTAATACGTCAGCTCATCCATTATATGATTTCTGCCCAAGTCCCGTCGGATTCGTACGCCTTTGTTTTGAATAAGAGACCTCTAGCGGTGAAAATTACATATTGTGTCGTTAAACCTATTGTGGCAAAACTCACAGCAGCACTTTCCTAAACAGTCACGTTTCGCTATGCAGAAGGCTAAAGGCATAACTGACATGATAATAAATAGCTGATTGGTTTTTCCTTTTGTTGACATGGTTAGATTTGAATGGGCAATATCATTTATTAAGTTAGGTGCCCAGCTTTATGCTGGGTACACATTTCATGATTTCATTGGATTGTTGTTCTTCGCACACTACACAATTGGGGTACCATTTAGTTGCTATTGTGTGCACGTTACTTTGGTGACCGAGGGTCAAACATCAAACATTAGGAAGAAAAACTCTGTCTGATCTACACACTGCGTTTCACACAATCAAACACACTTAAGAATTGTTACAGGAAATAATGTAAGATCACCCGTGAGACAGGAGCTCTCGTGCAAGACTGTATTTCTGCTTGTTGAAATGATGCCTGCAAGAAGCTTGTGATCCAAGCTGTCTGTGCGCCGATTTGAAACGAAAAGGAAAAAAAAGAAGAATAGGAGGAGAATGGCAAGGTTGTTTACAGAAGCCATGCTTGCTGCTGTTTTGTTACATAGCCGCTTTTCCATTACCCTTCAAATTGTGCAAATCGAAATTGAAAATTGAAAATACGCCCACTGAAAACACGTAACTTTCAAAAAAACTCACATGCATAAGGTGGTTTTTCTGGCAATTTGAAAAAGGACATTTTCGCAAAACTGCAATGGAAACCATTTTTCGCATTTACAGGTTATCTGCCGCACGTAAAAGTCGATTATTCTTTACAGATGACGTGGTATGTTTGGACAGAAGATGAGACAGTATTCTTTATTAAACACATACTAAAAGACAATAGAATTACAGGAATACTGGATTCTAGACAACGAAGAAATGCAAATGATCATGAAGACCTTGAAGCAGATATAAGGGAGAAACACCCAGAAACACCTCATACTCAAGTCCTTGCATTAATGCTTGAATATCATGCCAACACCTGCTTCCATTAAAAATAATGGCTAGTGCGGTGGATGGGATATACATAAACCTACCAGCATACGTGGCATAATTTTTTTTATGACATCGAGAGGAAAAAAAACAAGTTTTAGTCGCATAACATCCGTTAATGGAAACGCTGTCATTTCGCAATAGTTTTTTATCGACATTTAGAAAATATCGCAAAAGTTTTGCATCAATCTGTAATGGAAACGTGGCTTATGACTCCTCCCCCTGTATCTTGCACTTTCATTGGCTGTAGGTCGCCGCAGATGTCATTTCCAGGCAAAACATCACACTGCAGGACTTTCTGCAGGAGTCGCAAGTATGTCCATATATTTAACATTCAAAATATTTTACGGGCATCTGCGACAAATTGGCACTTCTCTCAGATTGCGTCTTTGATCCGCGCGACACGATTCTCACTCACGTGAATGAGCTCTGATTTCAGGCATTTGTCGGTGATTTCCCCAAAACTGTTAACTTAAAATCGGGGGTAAAATCGTGCAGTGTGTACTATTAGAGATAATCACCATATTTATAAAGAAACCATCTTATTTATGAATATGATATTGATCATATATCATTAAAATATAATTTACTCTTACAACTGTAAATCCATTTTAAGTTATTGAGGAATCTCTTTCAAATCTTTTAAAATACTTATTCTGTATTAAAAAACAAACAAAAAAACATTTTAATGACAGCATATTTATTAATCAGCATTAATATCAAAACATTTGTATCTATATGGGTGTTTTTTACCCCATGCTGGTGAGCCTTTTCCCTCATGTGTGGGCCACCTCATACATTATATAAAATAAACAAAACAAAAACCTTTTATGATTTATTTTCTCACAAAACATGTTGATCCATAAAAATAAAAAAAGAATTCTGCAATCACACACTATGGGAGGGGAGCAGTGAAAAGCACATTTCCCTCAAGGTGTGCCTTTAGCCCTGTTGTACTCTACCATAAATCAAAGGTCTGGCTAGGTGAGACTCTGGGGTGTTTTTCTGTCGACTGTGCCTTTAAATCTTTCAGGTGTCCATGAGTTTGTAGAACGATGGCAGGCGAATCACAAACCTGGAAGATGCACAAGACAAGTGCACCCAGCAATCTGTTACAAACAAGCAATGACGGCCAAGCTGCTGACCTCACCATATAAAGTGAGAGAGGGGAAAGGAAGAGAGAGAGAGAAACAGGCTGCAGCTCAGCTGATGTTAGAAAGAGATAAAGAGAAAAAACATGGCACTCTATTCTGTGCCAAAAGATGACATCTCAGAGGTAATATAAGGTGTAGCGCAACAGAGAGTGATGACTTCATAATTACCTCCCGGATCAGATAAGAGCCGATAAGACCATGAGCCACTCTGATATATGAATACTATTGTTCATAGTGTTTAAAGGGATAGTACCCACAATTTTAATTCTGTCACAGCAAAACTTTGTAACAACTTCATTATAAAAAGAAACATTAGCAATGCTTAGCGGATCATTGAGTTTGTTACCTCCGCTTTGTGTGCAATATTGCAGTGCAATATATATATATAAATAATAGCGGGACAAAAGTAACAAGTGTTTCTTTCATCCTGACATTCAAACACAATTTAATAAACTCTGACAAGACAAACTTTCAGGGTGTGTTACAGCACTAAATAACCTGTAGATTGATCATTACTGTGACACATGAAACGGTAAAACACAACTTGTAATAAAAAAATTAAAAAAATTAACAGTAAAGACTGTATGTGTAGGCTATTGTGTTAGTAACTTTTGCTGCTATTTAGGTGGGATACAAGTAAGGTTTAAAGATGGTTAAGGGGTCAAATTACAGTTTAAACTGTTTTTATTAATTTGTTTTGATAAATTAACTGTGAAGTATTGTACAAAAATATATATTATTTGCTTTCTCCTGTTGTATGGTTCAAGGAATATCCTCTATATACTGTAGTTGTAACATGTCACTTAAGACACAAAACCATTGGTTTGTGCGAGAAAAACCGAACAGTATTTATATCATTTTTAATCACTTCGATAAATAAGTGAGGTCAATGTACATGAGCTGGCGTTGAGATACGCCCGAGAGATCACTTCCGGCGCTTGTGTAAACTACGCCAGATTGTGTACATTGTACGTTGACCTCACTTAATGGAAGTGATCGCGCGCTGAAGGCTGTTGGATATAGTGGTGTATTAGAGGTAAAACATTATATAAATACTGTTCGGTTTCTCACACAAACCGATTGTTTTGTGTCTTAAGACATCAATGTGTCATCGCGAGCCACAGGGTTTAATATGTGCATGTTTTTTTTACTCTCATAGATTTTGCTACCATTCACATGCATTATTCGACTGACAGACTGCAACGGTTGGAGTTAAAAATCTTAATTTGTGTTCTACTGAAGAAACAAAGTAAGCAGATAAAAATCTAATTTTCTTTATGAACTATCCCTTTAATTGCCATTTGCACAATCTTGAAACATGTATGTGTGTGTACAGTAGCTAGTCACAACCTAAGCACAAGCTCACTTCTTCACCACAATGGTAAAAAAACAAAAAACAAAACAAAAAAATGCTCAATTAGGCATGGCACAACTAAAAATCTAGTTGGAATGACAATTTTTTTAGTAGTCTTGACTAATTTAAGTTCATACAAAAAGATAACAACAAATTAGGGATGCGCGGTATACCGGTACTGGGAAAATACCGGTATATATTTTATTTCAAACGGTACGATCATGATTTTGCTCATTTCGATATTTGCTGCTGTTCCGAAGTTCACCGCTAGGTGGCAGCGCGCTACCCAAAATGACGTGAAACCGGCAAATGTGCAACAGAATAAAATGAATACAGCGGTTGACTCGCTCAACACGCACAAAACTCATTAATAAAGACAGGAGTAGACATGATATTTGGAATTACTTTGCTTATACAACTTATGAAGAACCATCAAACCTTACCAAGCATTGGTCACTTAATTTCTGACTTGTAAGACATTAAGAGATCGACAGGTGAGTGCATCATTCAAACGATCTAATTTAGACATTTATTTTCTTTCAACACTTGTATCGTATCGTTTAAATATAAAGAAATCTCCAGCGTTCATTTCAACCAGTGACGTTTAGACCTCATAATATTTGCACGCAGACTATGCACTATTTACATCCACGAAAGACATAACAAACTATGTTTATGTGACTAACGTTACTCATGTGACATATTTGACATAATTTCGAGTGTATTTGACTAAGGAAAAACAACTTAATTTGGAATGCGCGAGCTCTTTAGGCTTGTGTGTTTGTTGTTGGAATGAGTGCAAAGAAAACTCTCAAAGTGCTCCCATCCCATATGTATTACGAAATGCTATAAAATCGCTTGCATGTTCAAATTGGCACGGTTTAAAAAGACGTGGGCAGTGATTTCCGTTAGCTGTCCTGCGACGGAAGCGAAAGTGTTGAATCTGGGCGCGCAGGTTGTATTTATAGTGCAGGTGCGATGTCTTTTGAAGCCAGAAGCAATTTGCTCATATTGAGAGAATTGAGACGCGCAGTAATGCTGAAATTACTTACAAGAAAGTTTCCAAATGACTGATTGATGTGATAATCTTTGTTGATTAATTTAATAATAAACATAACAGAGTTATTCAAATTATGCGCAATACCGCATCAAAATTCAGACCAATTCAGTATCGATTTAATATCGGTACTTCGGTATTAGATTGTAGTACCGTACCGTACCGAAGCCAAAATTGTGGTATCAAGCCATCCCGACAAAAAATAATTTCAAACAAATTAGATTTTGTTGGAAAAGTTATTCTTAATTTAATTAAGTTCATTCAACAGGTTTTTTTTTTGAGTGTAATGTTGAATAAATGCATTAATAAACCCCAAGAAGCACATTGTCACATATTTCTAGCTGTACAATTAATTTATGTTTAAAACCCCAAAACAATCACACTGCAAATGACGCAGTAACGCTATATGTTCTAAGCTGATATGATAGTGAAGTTTGTGCAGAAGAATATGTACAGACAGGCTACAGAACTGCAGGTATTACATTCCCAGCAGACAATTGTATACTGTCAATTTGCTCATAGTCTTTAAAAATCAAATAACTGCAAGAATGACTGCAAGACAGAGAGAATCAAGAACGAGAACCGCTTTCTAAAAATACAGACAGAACATGAACAGTGTGGGCCACAGGAACAGCAAGAAGATTGCAGTCATGTACACAATTCACTGAGGTGTTCATTTAAAAATTGACTACGCTAAGACAGTTGATGCTAAAATACTACACTCAATGACAAGCAAGTGCTTGGGAAATATTATATGTGACATTTCAGAACAATTACTTCGTGGAACATAACAACTACATGTTATCTTCTTATATAAACATGTTTTTTTTACAAAAATAACTGGCTGGCTGTGAGGTACATTAACTTGACACTATGTTCTGTGTTGCTAATGCGACAGAGGTATGTTGAGCTTTCGAGCAGGACTGTATGATTTATGTTTGTGGTGGAATAAAGTGGCCACCGAGCTCAGAGACATTGATTCTAGAGAACAGGAACTGTCTGTCTGTATGTGTGTGTTCACGCAGTCTTTGTTTAAAGATGAAATGCATTATTAATTTCCACTAGTATGTGTAAATTATTTCTGCAGGTTCCCTAAATACACCCCCACCTGCCATTGGTTGACCAAATAGTTAGTCCCACCCCAAACTCACGCCACTCACTTGACTCACTTGATTGGTTGCTGTGTCAGGCTGGTCAGAATGTGTTTGTTTTATTCCTCCAAAGTAATTTTAGAAAATGTCAAAATATTACTAAAAATATATTAAAAATATGCCACACATGACTGAGTAAAATAAAGTAATGGCAAACCTAAAAGTTTACAATTGTGAGTTTAAAACCTCACAATTCTACTTTATATATTTCATGTATAACTTTGAATCTCACAATGTGACTTTATACCCCAGATTTTGATTTAATATCTTGCAATTGCAACTTTGTATCTAATGGCTTTGTAAATGTGACGTTATATTTCCTTATTACCTTTTTTGTATCACATATTTATATAGTAATCATCACAAATTAGCTGTTCTTTAATGGGGAAGTTCAAGCATCAATGAGTCATAAAACTGTAAAGGTCCTTCTCAAAAATTAGCATATTGTGATAAAAGTTCATTATTTTCCATAATGTAATGATAAAAATTAAACTTTCATATATTTTAGATTCATTGCACACCAACTGAAATATTTCAGGTCTTTTATTGTTTTAATACTGATGATTTTGGCATACAGCTCATGAAAACCCCAAATTCCTATCTAAAAAAATTAGCATATCATGAAAAGGTTCTCTAAACGAGCTATTAACCTAATCATCTGAATCAACTAATTAACTCTAAACACCTGCAAAAGATTCCTGAGGCTTTTAAAAACTCCCAGCCTGGTTCATTACCCAAAACCGCAATCATGGGTAAGTTTGCCGACCTGACTGCTGTCCAGAAGGCCATCATTGACACCCTCAAGCAAGAGGGTAAGACACAGAAAGAAATTTCTGAACGAATAGGCTGTTCCCAGAGTGCTGTATCAAGGCACCTCAGTGGGAAGTCTGTGGGAAGGAAAAAGTGTGGCAAAAACGCTGCTGCGAGAAGAGGTGACCGGACCCTGAGGAAGATTGTGGAGAAGGACCGATTCCAGACCTTGGGGGACCTGTGGAAGCAGTGGACTGAGTCTGGAGTAGAAACATCCAGAGCCACCGTGCACAGGCATGTGCAGGAAATGGGCTACAGGTGCTGCATTCCCCAGGTCAAGCCTGACCTGGGCTACAGAGAAGCAGCACTGGACTGTTGCTCAGTGGTCCAAAGTACTTTTTTCGGATGAAAGCAAATTTTGCATGTCATTTGGAAATCAAGGTGCCAGAGTCTGGAGGAAGACTGGGGAGAAGGAAATGCCAAAATGCCTGAAGTCCAGTGTCAAGTACCCACAGTCAGTGATGGTCAGGGGTGCCATGTCAGCTGCTGGTGTTGGTCCACTGTGTTTTATCAAGGGCAGGGTCAATGCAGCTAGCTATCAGGAGATTTTGGAGCACTACAATGCTTCCATCTGCTGAAAAGCTTTATGGAGATGAAGATTTCGTTTTTCAGCACGACCTGGCACCTGCTCACAGTGCCAAAACCACTGGTAAATGGTTTACTGACCATGGTATTACTGTGCTCAATTGGCCTGCCAACTCTCCTGACCTGAACCCCATAAAGAATCTGTAGGATATTGTGAAGAGAAAGTTGAGAGACGCAAGACCCAACACTCTGGATGAGCTTAAGGCCGCTATCGAAGCATCCTGGTCGGATGAAATATGCTAATTTTTTGAGATTTGGGATTTCATGAGCTGTATGCCAAAATCATCAGTATTAAAACAATAAAAGACCTGAAATATTTCAGTTGATGTGCAATGAATCTAAAATATATGAAAGTTTAATTTTTATCATTACATTATGGAAAATAATGAACTTTTATCACAATATGCTAATTTTTTTAGAAGGACCTGTATATATATATATATATATATATATATATATATATATATATATATATATATCAAAATTGAGATTTTAAATCTCGCAATCAGACTTCATATCTCACTATTTGATCTTGCAATTGCAACTTTACATTTTAAGGTGATATTAAATCTCTTTGTGGCTTTTTCTTGCACTTGCACATGATTATATCTTGTACTCTGTGGAGAGGGATAAACCAACTAACTCAACCATTATTCTAAACCTTAATGTGTATTATTCCTGGTCGATTTTTCTTTACACTGAAAGCAACATATGTTGAGGGGCGAAAGCTTTCTCCAAGATGCTTATAAAACACATTTATATCTTTCTATATACGGCTCTATCTCCTGTCTGTTTCCTCCCTTCTCAGTCCTTGTCATTCGACTGCTATTCCCTTATAGCCAAACGCCTACTCTGCCTGTTTCACCCAGAAGCCTCTCGCTACTGATCCACAGTAAATACCAGAACAGCGGGAGAGTCTGTCCTTTGGGACACTTTGATGAAATATTAAAGAGTGCAGCTCAGAGAGAGAGAGAGAGAGCGAGAGAGAGAGAGAGACCAAGGGAGGGATGGGGTTGGTTAGAACCGGGGCTAAGGGCAAGAGGTGCTAAAAAGATTTATCCACGTGACACCTTCCCGAGAACAGCAGCAAACCCTCACATGCAGCCTGAAGAGCGATCCACCTGTTTCTGTCCATAGATGCGCACAAACACGTCATTTTCACCTTCACACAAAACCTGTTTCCACCTGCGGCTATGCTGAACAGCTCATCGATGTTGTCATGCGCGCCGCCAACTGCGTCTAAAAAAGGGAAGTGCCCTCCGTGCTGGAGACACATCCTTCTGTCTGGTATCTGTGGCAACAGCCTGCTCTCTCCAGACAGATATCATAGGGTACAGACATTTTAGATTAACTTGAGCTAAAAATACTGCCTTATCGCCCAACAGGACACAACTAATCAATGGCTGATATTTCAGGAAGATCTGTGTGTGGGTGGTCGGTGAAGGAGAATCTAATTAGGGGGCTTCCACAAAATAAACAGTTTATTCACAGACTAAATATGTATCGGGAAATATTTAACAGAAGCTATTTCATAAGGATAGACTTCTGAAAGACTGATGATATGCTCATCTGAGGTACATTGGGTATGTTCAGAACTGCATACTGCTTAAACTTTTTTGTAGTATGCAGTATAGGGGCAGCATATAACGTGTATATCCCTTAAATGAATGAATGATTCGCCAATCATTATTACATATTCGAGTCTTTAGCGACCCGGATCTATATCTAACACGGATGGATCTCTACCTGATTCAGTAATATAAAACTCTCCTGATATTAGAGTAACAATTACAGAAGAATTTTAGAGGCAGGTGGAGCTGGGGGAGGAGGAAGGATTCTGAGAAAATATGGACTAGCCTGCAACGAACACTGAACCAGACTTTTTGAATGCTGAGCAAGCAATTTCATTGGCTGCAGGATCAGAAGAGTCCAATCAGCATGTGCGGTAATGATGTGATTGCATGTATCGGACCTATCAGCCTGCATCCTCTAGACTAGAGTTTCATGACTGAACTACACTGTAAAAAAATCCAACTTATGTTTTGTATGACAAATTCAGCTTTTAAAGTTTATTCAAATATTTAACATAACTCAAACAAATTAGTTGAGAAAACTCAAAAATGTTCTGCAGCTGGTTGCCTCAAACTCTTAAGTTTTCTCAACTTTTTTTTTTTTACAGTGTACATTTATTTCTAACATTTATTTTTGCACAATGCAGTTTCACATAAAAACTATTACTATTACATACGCTATATGTTTGTATTCTATTCTGACATTTATCAAGTTTTCTTCTCATTTTTCTTTTTTTTTTCAACAAAGTGAAAATGCATTTAAAAACAGTTGCGGAATATTCTGCCTCTAGCCAGTTTCTATGTGTTTGGCCTTTTACCAATAAAATGGTATGCATAAGGATGTCACCCTTAAAAAATTAATTGTTGCATATGTTTTGGTGTATCGCAAAAGACATCTGCCCTTGATCCATTTCTATACATAATTTTGAACAAATGAACTACCTTTTGAGTCCCAGATATCCCAAAATGTTTGTAAAATGGAATGAGTAATTCCAATAGACCTTTTGCTTGACAAAAAGTGTTTCCAAAAAAAAAGTTAATGATATTTTAAGTATCGACATAGAATATAGAATGCATTGAGAATGCACTAAAGTTACATGAAAAAATATTGTTGACACTTTTATTGATTTCCATCAGCTATATCGGTTACATTTAGCTAAAAAACTCTTTAGCTCTTTTAACCAAAACTAGTCTATTGTAGCATACAACTATGTGAAAGTATGTATTATGTGAAAATACATCTTTCAAATAGTATACACTATCAGAAAACTGCTTACTGCGTCCTATTTTTATCAAATAATATATGCAACAGTACACATTTTCACAGTATGCAGTTAGAAGTATGTTGGTATTGTATTCTGGCGATGGAATATACTATATTATATTGTTTTCTACTGTGCAGTATGCAGTTTGTTGGTTTTCTATTATAACAACAATGTGTCATACAGTTTGAATGTGAAGCATACTGTTTGAAAATGTTTCATTGTATATACTACATACTATTTTGCATGCTGTATAAAAAGTCAAACCCAGTAAGAATCCAGTAAGCAGTATGCTAGTATTCCATTCCAAACAGTCTTAGAACAGACTTTCAGTTCTTATATTTTTACACAAACTGTACAAAAAAGTAATACATTTGTGAGATGAAACTGGATGCCACTCACTGAACTAAACAGTGAGGGTTAAACAGGGGTTATGTGACAACAATGTAGCATACTATTGCATACTTTAAACCAGCAAGGCAGTAGGAGGAAAGCATTACGCTAGTATTCCATTCCAAGCACAGCCATGGTCATTTGTCCATTTAATGACACTGTAGCAGGAATATGTTGAATTTTCCATCAGGACTTAATGCATATGTTTCTCGACTGGCTTTGTGCCTTGTCGGCTGTCAGGACGCCTGCCTGAGAGACTCATTAGACCTCTCATCACAGCAGGAGGCACCCGTAACACATTATATACTGTTCCTCACATCTCCATGACGATGAGCATCGCTGATGAGAGAGAGTGACTGATATGAAGTGGATGACAGCGAGGGACAGGGAACAAGAGAGTAAATAGAGAGAAAGAGAGATGGGGTGCAAAGGGTGCAGAGGATGAGTGGTAGGGTGGGGTTTCTATTTTTAAGTCTGTAGTCAGGAATATCTCTGCTGAGGGAAAGGGAAATGTGGATCTGCAGACAACATGCCCAGGCAATATCCGACCACTGCCTCCTCAAAGCTCAAAGCCTCACTGTAAGCCTTGACATCAACTGTAAACTTGCCCCTTACATCTTGGTTGATTGGAAGGTTGTTCCAGGATCAACAAAGATGTTGATTCAGGAACATGTTGCACGTGGTGAAATCAGGTTCTGCATGTCTGCGCCTTGAAATGTTTTGCAGTAATTTGTTTGTCCCCAAGGTGGCAACCATTGTTTCACAGTCAAAAAAGAAATGCAGGAGAAGGAACAACAACAAACTAGACACAACGACTGTATCCAAATTCACAGTACTCATTAAAGAGTAGGCAAAAAGTACCCGGATGACCTACTTCTTCCAGCGAGATTCTGAATTGTGCATACGATGGACACTTTATTATCCCATGAGGCCACAGGAGGCAGTTAAGCGACAGAACTGGCGAATATAGTGCGTCCAGATTACATTCTTACTACACACATATTATACCAACATAGTTTTTTTAGTTACTAATTCAAAATAAGTACCTACGTAAGAGAGTTTCGGACGCGCCCGTATGTATTAACTGCCTGTGTTTGCGGCGCACGCTATCATATGAAGTATACTTTGGCCCTGTCCCAAATGGCACACTTCATATACACTTATGGTCTTGTGGACTTACAATGGCCACCGCATGCATGTGATCATGAAGTCCACGACAATGTAGCATGTCCCATTTGACATTTTAGGTTTCAGAAGGGTGCCCGTGAGCCCTTTAAGGTCAATATGTCCTCGACATGCACTCTTGCCAAGCCCGTACTAAAGCAACTCATATGAAGACCACGAGTGTTTAGGGTGCCAGTTGGGACAGAGCCTTTAAAAGTCTATGCATTCAGCTGTATGGATACACACATGTATGCATACACACACGCAAGTGGTCACATCAAAACTGAAGTATACTTTGGGCTTTACTCTTTGTTTATTCATAATGCTGTTTTACTAAACGAGGTTCAGGAGGAACATGTCAGATAATTGACACAGGTGGAAAGTACTCAGCTAATCAACAAAGGAGGTGTATATAGACACGCAGCCTTTTCAGCATCCCTCCACCACGCCTGCTCCACATTTTGCTCTTTTTCCTTTTTAAGTTCAAAACCACTTACATACGAGGGGTACTCTGGGTTCGGGCCGTAGTTCCGAGCTCAAAGCCCTCCCCCTGGACAGCACGCGAAATACGCAATCAAATTTACTATATAAATTATATGTAAGTGTGAACTCGTGAAACATATCAATTTCATCTTTACTGGGAATCCTGTGTCTATATTTCGTCAGCAAAGACTATCTTTAACTTCATAAAGCATCGTAAAAGCATGCCATTCATGGTGCGAGATGCAAAATAAACAGCAAAATGCATTATGCAAGAACACAATCACATGTTAGCTAATGGCAGAGGTCTTATGGTAGGCTACAGTAACGAAAACAACAACAGACATTATTTGACTAGCTTTAACTATGCATTAATGCACTTGTTTTGTCCAAAAATATATACATGAAAAGGGATAAGAGTGTCCAGGTATAAAGGGAAAGGTTGTGGTATCCTTATTGTGGGAAGTGAAGGTCAGACTGTGCAGATGGCCGGTGGGTCCAGAGGCTCAGGGCCAGGTGGTCATCATCTTGTCACGAACAGGCTACATCTCACCACTTCATCAGTTCGTGGCCTAGCCCATGCATATTGTACAATAGAATTCTTCTGGGACTCAAGTGTTATCAGTTATTCAAGTTTGGCAAGAAAAGTTTGATTGCGAGAAAATTGTGATTGATTGGAGAACTGAGGTAATACAGATTTATTTACATATCAGAGTTACTAAAGTGTTATTAGGGCAAAACATGTCATTTTTCCTTAACCTATTCCTTTCAGCCTCAACAAGTAAAACGCAACATGCCATTGATTTGAGGTAGAAAACGTTATCTTCCATTTTTCACTATAGGACTCACAGCTAACACATACACGCAGAAGCCAGTTTACTCATTGATTCACACTCTTACTTGTCCTGTTTGTCTTCCGACACAAACATAGTGTATATATACAAAGGACAGAGAGTACTAGCCAATTATCATCATTGGACGCGACACACATACTTTTGGCAGTGTGTAGAGATGCCCACTCAGACTGTTTAGTCTGTCCCTGCTGAAAAGACCAACTTCTTAAACTAACCTAAGAAGGTTAGCTGGTCTTAGCGGATTTAAAATGGTCTAGCTCACCTCCCAGCTTGGTCAAACTGGCTAGCCTACTTAGAAGTTCCCCAAACTCCTAAACCGGCCAACACACCAGCCTAAGATAAGATAAGATAAGATAAGTCCAGTTTAGGTTGGTTTGAATCCCCTCCCCCCTTCTTCAGTTTGGCTGAACAGGATCATGTTAAGCAGCTTTATTTTCTCGCTAGTGACAGTGCAGCCATACAAATCTCTACCAGGAAGCTCCTCTAGTCTCCAGCTTGATCACATTAACCCCCAGCAGCCCAGTATGTACTAGCTTTTACCCACTGTCTTCCTCTTCAAGCCAACACCTTCAGTCCATACACACCCACGACTGAGTACACAGGAAGCCTGGGAGCTCTGCAGTGACCCCATCCCTTCTTTTCTAATCCTCTAGCCTCTGATGCTCTCTTTCTCTCTTTCTCATACACACACTCTTTCTCTCTCTCCCCACCCCGTTTCCATGGTAATGCTGTCTGCAATGCACCAAGATCCCATTGTGTCGGCCTCTCGCTCAGCTTGTTTGCTTCCGTTTCTTCAACTCTCACCCATTAATCTGTGTTTTTCTCTCTAAATCTACCTGATTTGCTGCCGGAATAATTGGATAATGTTTATCGTTTATAAAAGTTTTAGAGGAGTCTTTCACTCTTGTATAACTCAATTATACTCTGAATCACAATATAGATTGATCGATGATCTGTCTGTCTGTCTATCTATCTATTCCATGTGTCTCTCTTTCTCCATTTCTTCTTTCTCTCTCCACACTTCTTCTGTTTCACCATCCAACTTGTCAACAGATTCACCAGAGCTTCTGTAATCTGCTATTTCATGAGGAAAGCTCAGAGGCATGCATGCTTTTATAAAAATGTAAAAATGTCATTTTGAAACCCTCAAACTCTTCTCAGCTAGGTTTTCTTGATTTTCTGTCCAAGACTTGTAAATGTAAGCTGTTTTATCTGCCAGAGTTCCTAACGGGAAGTGCATGAGACTCAAAATTGAGAGTTGGATGTTAGCATTTTGCTAAGCTAACACGCTACTCCACTAATCATCAAAATACTGACTACATTTAATACTTTAAGTAGCCATCTTTGATTATTTTCCCTGAGCTTGTCATTCTCTATGTATCCTCTATAAGACTACTGCTTTACAATACCTTTACAGCATTTATTAACTATGCAAGCTTACGCATTACGTAAAAACAAATTAACAATAAACAATAGTAAATGCTGTAAAAATTGTTGTTCATTACTTTGTTAAACAGTTCATCACCATAGTACGGTAAGACCTGTAAACCCACCTTTGGT
The DNA here is from genome assembly GCA_023029165.1 of Gobiocypris rarus. NCBI lineage: Eukaryota > Metazoa > Chordata > Actinopteri > Cypriniformes > Gobionidae > Gobiocypris > Gobiocypris rarus. The sequence goes on along the minus strand of CM040919.1, from coordinate 16,144,983 downwards.
TGGTTATTATGGTATTTCAAGACCACAGAATTGACACCCTCTCCGTTGAAGCACGCACACAGTGGGATACTGACTACATGTTATTAAAATCATGCACTTGTGTGGGGTAAAACATCAGTATTATGTAACAGGGATCCGAGAGAGGTGCCATACCATGCAGTATGAGTTAGGGTTTCTTTTCGATGGCATTTAGAGAGTGTTAATTAAAGCAATCTATCCCCGATGCTCCTCTGAGTAATAAAAGCCCTGGAGGACAGCCAAGAGGCTGAGCAACAAGATATAGGGAGTGTGTATATTCAAGCCATTGACTCAATGCTGACACTTGCTGCACTGGATCACAACACTGTGGGAGATATATCACCAGGTGTGTGTCTGTGTAAAACTTAGAGTAAATATGCAATAAATGCACATAAATACGGACAGACATAAGCATTTCTATGAGTGGATGTTCACATGAGAGCATACATGTGCTATACATGAGAAAATGTGGTTGTGTTGAAGTATAATTGTCTGTCTTTGTGTTCATTTTGTGGCATTGTGCATGCACATGCCTCTGAGAGATCAATACGTAATGGTATGCTGGAGTTATTTCAGGCATCTGCACTGTTGGCTGGTTACATAAGACACTGGGAGGTCTGATTCTTTCCACTTAAAATCAAGAATCTGAAAAGGGGGAAGAGAGGGACAGAATGCAGACAGATACTGAGAGCGAATGAATAAGTTGGAAATACAGAAATCAAGAGCATGCGCATTAATAGTGTAACCTTAAAGGTAGGGTAGGCAATTTTTTCGTAAACACTTCTAGGTATTCTGGTTGAAACTTTCTTCACATCCTGATAGCAATCAATAATAGAAGTTATATTTAAAATATCAAAACAATATACAATAACAATATTTGTTATTTCGTCTTTTTTATTTAGTTTTAATATATATATATAGTCTTGTCCAAAGAGGTGGACATTTTGGAAAAAACATGTGGATAAGACAATAAAATTAGTTAAATACCAATTAATTGACTAAAGTGACATTTTTGAAAATAAGGCATTTAAATATCTGACTAATAATCTTTTCACTGCCATTAATGAATCTAAAGTCTTCATATATCTTCTGTGGAAGTCTCAGGACCAAAAACTGTTCGCCCAATCATTGCATTTGGTCATTGCATCCTGCAACAATAGGATGCCCTACTTGCTTGTCAACATATGTATTTCCATACCTCTTTACACCCCACTCATGCAAACATCATCACACGTTATCAGCGCGTTCCATGAGGCTATGCAGAGTTGTAGATAGACAGTCACCGAGCGCCACAAACAAACAGCAGCCACTTTTTACAGTTTCAGCTTAACCAAAAAGAGGTAATGCTACATTCACGCCATGTCTTAACTGTAATTGCGAGATCGAAACCTGTGACATTCTACTCCACTAAAATTACTAAAGCTGTAACGGAAATAAAATTTAGTTAAAGCTGAATAAAACTATTAAAAAAACAAAAGAAAAAAACAATATAATTTATTAAAGGGTGGTTTATTATGATTTCACTTTTTTAAACTTTAGTTAGTGTGTAATGTTGCTGTTTGAGCATAAACAACATCTGCAAAGTTACAACACTCAAAGTTCAAAGCAAAGGGAGATATTTTCTACAACAAACGACTGGTAGCGACTACAACGAGCTTATTCACGGGTCACATCAGCAACATAAATTCATTAACGTACCATTCAGAAACGTCCTGTTGCATTCTATGTTGCCACTTCTTCTTGAGTCTCTCCATCATTGTCCAACTATGGTTGAATAGAAGGCTGAATAGTTTTTGATCTTTTCAGTGTGTCTGCATGAGGTAATAGGAGCTGCTAACATGAGCTCTTGAATCTCCGCCCTCTTCTTGTAAGGGGGCTGGGAGTAGCAGCTCATTTGCATTTAAATGGACACACAAAAAGGGCAGGGTTTTGCTCACCCTCAAAAAGTGACAATTTTAACATGCTATAAACAAATGATCTGAGGGGTATTTTGAAATAAAACTTCACATACACACTCTGGGGAAGTCATATAATGCCTCTTGTAAAAGAAGCATTATAGGACCCCTTTAAAACTACACTTTGTGCAAAAGAGGTTTGAAATATAAATGTTACAATATAAATCGCAGATATATCTATACAGCTACAGACATGCTACATATGAGTCAACACAAGTTAGAAATATCATTAAATAAGGCACACTTGACATTTGCTGAAGCGCATCTCTGTAGCCTTGGTATATATTACTGTTTTTAGAGCCTAGTGTCTCTCTTACTCCCTTATTGGCTGTAGCTGCAACAGCAACATTGCACTGTGCATAGCAACAGTATCCATGAAGTTGTTGATGGAGATCTCTTTACGACACGCACCCAGACTAAATTCAAGGAAAGATGGAGTGATAAAAACATCTGTCTAAGAGACCATAAATTAGAGGCAGTTGGTCTGAGCGGGATGCAGCTGTTATGTTTGTAAGTATGTGTGTGTTTATATGTTCCATGGGTAGTCGGAATATCGATTTATCCCCACTGAGCTTTTCATCATCAAAGATAAAGATGCAGTGAAGGTTTACCTTTAGAAGGTTTGGAGCTTGTGGTCACATACAAAGAACTCAAAAATCATTGTTTCCATTCTCAAGGGCATCATGCACCTATTACATTTTTTTTTTAAAAAAGAAAGAAATCGAACAGCATGTTGATCAGAAAGCATCAGTTTCCTTGAGCAATGAGAAATCATCAAAACAAATACAAACACTGGTTACATAACTAAAGGTAAACATGGAGGATAACCTCTCTCTCACATGAATACATGCTCACATGATACAGTCCAAATCTCTTTTTGACTCTGATACACATACCCTGAGTATTCACACTTCGTCTTGTTTTTAACCTGTGAACGTATGTTCTGGACCTAATGCTGTGTTTTGATACCCCTCCAGCCTGGCACTGACCAATCCACCCACTCCCCACCTCCTGTCCATCTGGGTAATGAAGCACGGCTATTTTGTGGCAGTGTTGCACCATTACTCAACGTACAGTACCACGGCAGTTGACACTTTGAGTCAGTGCTGCGCTGTCACTTTTTTGTTGTTGTTGTTGATCATGTACATGAGTCATTATGCCTCAAACATTTGGTGTTCTGTGATACTCATTCAATTTTGTCACCAAGGTTAAGTTATCCTGGGCTGACAGATGAGATTTTCTGGATTTTGCAAGAAAAGCTTGTGAAGAAACAGTGGAGAATGGGTTACAAATAAATCAATGATGCTGCACCATATACCATCATTTTCCAGCAATGTACACTAAAGTCTTGCTGGTTGTGGCATACTGGCCCCCTAGGACTCGCTCCTAACAACAGCTAGGGATATCTCGCTGATGAAATTTCCACAACCTGCAACAACACCGGAATTACCGATAACACTCTTTCAAATGCGTGCTCGCTTTTCACATTTCACGATTACTCTGTGTACATAGACCTATAATTTGCAGGCATCAGGGAGCCACTATCAATGTGCAGGGTATTTAAATCGCTTTTTAAATGTGCGCTCGCTTTCGATTTCATATTCTACAGACGCGCACTACATATACGGAGCTCAAACGCAACCCCCGATGTCATCGTCCATCGCATGTTTCACTGTAGATATCGTCTAATGCCAATTTGACAGACATCGCCCAACCCTACTAGGGTTCAATCTTCACAGCTGGCCAATACCAATAATCTAAAAAACCACAAATATTGGCAAATGCACTAATGGTGAACAGATGTAACTTCAATAAATCAGACCATTAGAGGGAACATTCTATACAAATAAGAGATCTTTGCTGCATAATGTTAATAACTTTCAGTCATCAAGCATGGTCCCCATTAGGAGCAACAGCTGATCTGGCATTTGGACAGTGTAAATCTTGTTGCACTGATATAAAACGTACCATTGGGCAACCTTTTGTTGCGCTGTGGTCAGTAGCTAAATGTCAGCCGGTGTTTATGTAACCTTTCGGGCGTGTGTGATGGAGTGCAGGTTGTGGGCGGGAAAGGGTGGAGATATGGACTTCACAAGATACGACTGAGAAATAGAGGATAATTACTTTGGGGTTAATTAAAGAAGGGGGAGGGGGAATCATCCATCTGTGCACGTTGTAGGGAACGTAAGCGCAGCGCTAGTCATTACTGCTGCGGGCGGTTGAACATTCAGTCATTTTTCTGGGCCACACCATCTTGACATAAGCCCGAGCAACATCCCCTGCCAACATGTCAAAACACATTGATCTTTGCTGTAGAAACCAAATAATTCAGCAGATAATTTTACCCCAAATGATTCTTGTTCTGAACATGATACACTCCATGGACGAAAAAAGGCGTAGTATTACAAGGCGTGAGCCTTAATCAGGTGATATTTAGTGGGGAATGAGAGAGACAGTATGAGGTGAAATGGATCTTCTTCTTGGCTGCGTAATCTCGTCACATATGTCAACTGGCCATAGACGCATTTGCCAGGATTTAGCATGTGGGCATGTGTGTTTGTGCCGAAGGGTGTCTCTGTATGGAAGTGAGCTGCTGTTCCCATTGTTTTTGAACATGTTCCAGGAGGATGCTTCATTTTAGCGGGTGTACATGTTGCATCTCTGCAGTGAGGAGTGTGTGCTTGTGTCAGACACATATCAGTCCCCTGTCCCCTCTCACCGAAAACACCACAGAGATGCTGCTCTCATCAGTTTTCTGAAGCTCATGGCAATAGAGAGTCTGGTTGCGATTCTAGTTTATCAGCGATTCGTTCAGCATTTTGAGGAAGAATTTACTGCCCTTTTGTCCAATGATTTCAGATTTCAGCAGTGCTAACAAATCAGAGATAAACTGTATTATATAACTAGATGTACACTCTAAAAAATGCTGGGTTAAAAACAACCCAAATTGGGTTGAATATGGACAAACCCAGCAAATGGGTTAACGACCCAATCATGGGGTTAAAACGACTCAATTGCTGGGTTTGTCCATTTTCAACCCAACTTGGGTTGTTTTTAACCCAGCATTTTTTAGAGTGTATATATTCTTTAAAAGAAATGTGAGTGGTGCTTGATCATGCAAAACTCACCGGCACAGGGCTGTTGTAGCTGTTTTTTAGCATGTTAGGATGTTGTGGGTGATATCATAACAAATATCATAACCATAACTATATCAGAAAAAGTTGGGACCGTATGGAAAACGCAAATAAAAAAAGAAAGTAGTGATTTCTAAATTTACTTTGACTTGTATTTCATTGCAGACAATATGAACAGAAACTATTTCATGTTTTGTCTGGTCAACTTCATGTCATTTGTAAATATGCATCCTTTCCTGTCATTCAGACCTGCAACACATTTCAAAAAAGTTGGGACAGGAGCAATTTAGGGCTAGTAATGAGGTAAAATGGTTAAATAATGTGATTTGAAACAGGTGCTGTCAACAGGTGATTGTAATTATGATTTGGTACAAAAGCAGCATCCAAGAAAGGTCTAATCCTTTAGGAGCAAAGCTGAGCCGAGGATCGCCAGTTTGCCAACAAATACGTGAGAAAATTATTGAAATGTTTAAAAACAATGTTCCTCAAAGAAAGATAGGAAGAGATTTGGACATTTCACATTCAACAGTGCATAACATAATTAAAAGATTCAAGGAATCTGGAGGAATTTCAGTGCGTAAAGGACAAGGGCGCAAGCCTAAGCTGAACAACCGTGATCTCCGATCCCTCAGGCGACACTGCATCAAGAATCGTCATTCATCTATAAGCGATATCACCACATGGGCTCAGGACTACTTTGGCAAACCTTTGTCAAGTACCACAATACATAGTTACATCCACAAATGCCAGTTAAAACTGTACTGTGCCAAAAGGAAGCCCTTTGTTAACAGTGTCCAGAAGCGCCGTCGACTTTTCTGGGCTCGGAGGCATCTGGGATGGACCATCACACAGTGGAAACGTGTACTGTGGTCAGATGAATCAGTATTTCAGGTATTTTTTGGGAGGAATGGAGCGTATGGGTACTTGACTGGCCTGCCTGCAGTCCTGACCTGTCTCCAACAGAGAATGTGTGGTGCATTTTGAAGCGCAAAATGCGCCAATGAAGACCCCATTCTGTTGCCCACCTTAAGACTTGTTTGCAGGAAGAATGGGACACAATTACACCTGAAACACTTCATCACTTGGTGTCTTCAGTCCCTAAACGTCTTTTAAGTGTTGTGAAAAGGAATGGCAACATTACAAATTGGTAAATGTTTTACTGTCCCAACTTTTTTTTAAATGTGTTGCAGGTCTGAATGACAGGAAAGGATGCATATTTACAAATGACATGAAGTTGACCAGACAAAACATGAAATATTTTGTGTTCATATTGTCTTCAATGAAATACAAAGTCAAAGTAAATTTAGAAATCACTTCTTTTTTTTTTTTTGCGTTTTCCATACTGTCCCAACTTTTTCTGATTTGGGGTTGTAGTATCCACACCAAAAGACGATAGTTCGGACTTGAACTATAACGATAACTATATTAGCGTCCAGACCATATCAGACATGAACTATTACAATAACTATTTGCGTCCACACCAAAAGATGATAACTCTAACGATAACTATATTAGCAACCACACCAGTGGACGATAACTATAACTACAGTATTTAGCATCCAGACCATCGGACATTAACTATAATGATAACTATATTAGCAACCACAACAGTGGATGATAACTATAATGATAAATATATATTAGCGTCCACACCAGCAGACGATAATGATAACTATGTTAGCGTCCACACCAAAAGATGATAACTATAATGATAGCTATATTAGCATCCAAACCAGCAGACAAAAACGATAACTATTTTAGCGTCCACACCAGCGGACATTTACTATAATGATAACTATATTAGCGTCCACACCAAAAGACGATAACTATAATGATAACTATATTAGCGTCCAAACCAAAAGACGATAACTATAATGATAACTATTTTAGCATCCAGACCATCGAACATTAACTATAAATGCCTCATGAACAGTACATTAACTGAAATAACTATATAAGTCTTATGCACAGTAGAATGCATTTATTACTTATTTTATTACAGGAATTTAGCCCATTAGGTCTACCATGGTAGAAAAGTTTATGAATTTCCTAAATATAAAAATGTCCATAATTATGACAGATTCCCAAAACAATGTACTGAATTGGACTACAGAAACTGCTCAGATCAGATTGAAAGGATCAGGGCTATTGTTAAAAAGAACAGCACATGCACACACGCAGAAACAGATCAAACCTGGGCATACTTTCCTCACATTTTATCTTTAGTTCTTCAGGTGTTTAGGAATAATACTATCCATCTGGCTTTCTGCACACTACCTCACAGTGCTATAACTCAGTGAGGGTGCAGCTATTTTATAACAATGGCTTAATTTCTGCAAAGAATCATAGTGCTGCATCAGATAGATCCGTCATTATAAATGAGACTCATTAAAACATTTAAGGTACTTTCTCAAAGTGAAAATTTGACTTCTGAAGTAACCCAAGCATGACATTTAGCAAATTCTAAACAGATATCTCTACATTGTTCTAATTTACTAGAAAGTATTTTCATAAACTCAAAGACTGTAATATAAGTTTACTCTACTGGCCATTTTTCCGAATGTGGTTACACAGAGTGTTTTTAGAAAATGTCACAAATGATTCAGCATCGTCTGAGTCACCAGCCTCTTGCACTCAAAAAAATGATTCATGGCATAGTTTATAATTAAGTATTTGCATCCTTTTGATTTTATTTAAATTATGTGTTTTTAAAATGTATGTAGCCAGATTGCTTAAAGTCAATGTAAATTTGTTAATTGTGCAAACTATTAGATTTAATCAGTTAAAAGTATGAATATGGTTTAAATAGAGCTAGCTGTGGAACGAGCCAGATTCAGTTAGTTAGATTGTATGAGATTGGTTTGCATAAAGTTTAGTTTATGGAAAATGGAAATTATGCCGATCCATACTCCAGTCGGTAGGTGGCGGTACTGCACATAGACGTGTCTATGGTAATAATCCTGCAAAGAAAAAGCACCAGGAGCAGATGCATAAAACGTTCTCCTCTAATCTTTCATCAGACCATGGTAAGTTACATCTGAGTTCATTGTATTTTGTTTGACTGTTTTCATACATGTGTTATTCGTACTGTTTATATTGTATTACACTAATACCAATGAACTGACTATCACATTTTCGTTTAGTCCACTAGATAGCTAACTTGCATATGGTGCTAATAAATAAAAGCTAACTTTAGCATCTTTTTTAGCTAAAAGTCCTTCATCATTGGACAGTGTTACACGTAAACTAATTAAATCTAACAGGTATGTCATTTTTGTCTTGTGTTTATATGAATTTCTGAATTTTCCATGAGTGAGCGATGCTTTACAACAGCTTAATGTAACTTTACTCAGTGCGGTTGCATTATTTTTCTCTTTACCATTTTGAAAATGTATGCTCCGCATTTTTGTCCTTTGGCAAAACATGTGCAGTTACTTTGTAGACCAAACATAATGATAGTAGCCTTTAATAATTCTCCAAAAAAATTAGTTCATTAGCAACAGTAGGCCTATGCATTTTGTTTCTAACTACAACAATTTTTTTATTTCACAGATACCTAAATCACCCTTTCTTACATATGTATGGTGGACAACCTCCTAGACCTTGTATGTATGCTACAAAGATTGATATATAATGCATAGAAAATTCAATACACTAAATTACAAACAATGAATCGCATTTGAAATTTTTGATTCAATAAAAAAGAATAATATAACACGTAATCTGGTCCTTTTTCATCTTTCAGGTCAGCTTCATGCATATAACTACGGTTTCACTGACATCAAAATTCATCGGTCAACTGGACAAATACACTGATGACTTGATAAGGGTTTTCCATCGCAAAGGAGGATATGCTGGACAGAAAAAAGCTAAAGTAAGTGTGTTTTTATGTATTGCATCATATATTACACTGGTTACTCTTTTGTCTTGACATTTTGTCTTTTTTTATTTTATCTAAGAACTTTCTGTCGCTACATAAACTGCTATGCACCTACCACTTTGACGCTCCAAAAATTTGTAAAGAGATCAAAAAACGAACTCAATATGAATCAAAACTAAATTTTCTGAAGATTTTATTCACACATATACGTTCAACAATGCACACATCAGTTGTAGTAAACAGAAACTCAAGCATGTTAGCTTGAAGTGTGAGAACCAATGAGATTCATTCTTGTGTTACAGCACATTTGAGCTTCTCAAGAACAAATGAGGTTCATTCTGGTGTTACGCAGCATGTTTGAGCTTCAGCAAGAACCAATGAGGTTCATTCTCATGTTACGCAGCACGATTGAGCTTCAACAAGAACCAATGAGGTTCATTCTGGTGTTACGCAGCACGATTGAGCTTCAACAAGAACCAATGAGGTTCATTCTGGTGTTACAGCACGATTGAGCTTCAACAAGAACCAATGAGGTTCATTCTGGTCTTAAGCACGATTGAGCTTCTCAAGAACCAATGAGGTTCATTCTGGTGTTACGCAGCACAATTGAGCTTCAACAAGAACCAATGAGGTTCATTCTGGTGTTACGCAGCACGTTGGAGCTTCAGCAAGAACCAATGAGGTTCATTCTGGTGTTACGCACGTTGGAGCTTCAGCAAGAACCAATGAGGTTCATTCTGGTGTTACGCAGCACGTTTGAGCTTCAGCAAGAACCAATGAGGTTCATTCTCATGTTACGCAGCACGTTTGAGCTTCAGCAAGAACCAATGAGGTTCATTCTCATGTTACGCGCACGTTTGAGCTTCAGCAAGAACCAATGAGGTTCATTCTAATGTTACGCAGCACGATTGAGCTTCAATAAGAACCAATGAGGTTCATTCTGGTGTTACGCAGCACAGTTGAGCTTCAACAAGAACCAATGAGGTTCATTCTCATGTTACGCAGCACGTTTGAGCTTCAGCAAGAACCAATGAGGTTCATTCTCATGTTACGCAGCACGATTGAGCTTCTATAAGAACCAATGAGGTTCATTCTGGTGTTACGCAGCACAGTTGAGCTTCAACAAGAACCAATGAGGTTCATTCTCATGTTACGCAGCACGATTGAGCTTCAACAAGAACCAATGAGGTTCATTCTCATGTTACGCAGCATGTTTGAGCTTCAGCAAGAACCAATGAGGTTCATTCTCATGTTACGCATCACGATTGAGCTTCTATAAGAACCAATGAGGTTCATTCTCGTGTTACGCATCACGATTGAGCTTCTATAAGAACCAATGAGGTTCATTCTCATGTTACGCATCACGATTGAGCTTCTATAAGAACCAATGAGGTTCATTCTCATGTTACGCAGCACGATTGAGCTTCTATAAGAACCAATGAGGTTCATTCTCGTGTTACGCATCACGTTTGAGCTTCTCAAGAACCAATGAGGTTTCTTCTCATGTGCCAAGCAAGTTAGTTTGAGCTTCTGTTTATGTTCGCTGATTAAAATGTTGACCAAACCACTCAATTCATATGTATTTTATGATCTCTTTATGAACTTTTTGAAGCATCGAAAAATAGCATTTTCATTTTTGGGCGAACTATCCTTTTAAAATTCAGCCTAATTTAAACTAAGTTAATGACTACCTTCATGTTTTTTTTCTTATTCTTAAGTTTATCTAAGAATGAAGACATAGACATCAAGCGTGATTGTATCATGAGATGCCTAAGTGTCTACCTAAGCGAAGACACAGAGACACTCATCAAAGAATATGTGGTAAGTGTCGTCAACCTTCTCTCTTTGTTGTAAATGTCTTATTGATATATATACATTGATAGTTATGTTAATGTACAAAGTAAGGAAATTGTGAAATAAGAATCATTAAACATTGGTGTAGATAGGGAAATTAATACATAATTCATGGAAAAACTATAACAGTACAACTATCACTTCAATTACATGAGTTGACTGAATCAATAGGAAATAAACCGTCTTGCTCCAAAAGCAAGTTTAAATAGATAGTTCACCCAAAATGTAAATGTTGTCATTTACTCACCTCCAAATTGTTCAAACATGTACAAGTTTTTCTGTTGAACACAAAGAAGATATTTTGAAGAATTGTGGTAACCAAATGGTTGACTGTAGGCATTGACTTCCATAGCAGGAAAACAAAAAAGTACAATGGAAGTCAATCGCTATCATCCACTGTCTGGTTACCAGTGCTTTAAAAATCATCTTTTGTGTTCAACAGAAGGAATGCATTCATACAGGTTTGGAACAACATGAGGGTGAGTAAAAGCAAAAATGGGTGAATATTTGGGTGAACTATCCCTTTAACTTGAAAACTGAATTTTGCAGCAATTAAACCACTTTGATGTTTTTCTGCAAATTAAGCCAATTGATCACAATAACTAGAACTGTGATGCATTTAGATTGGGTTGGCTTGCAGGTTTACAAAAGTATTTTAGTAATTTGGTGGCAAACTTTAAGGGCTTTGGCTAGCTATCTGGATTTTTTCTAAACTGGATGGTTAGACAAATGGGTGATTTGTGTTCAAGTCTTTCTGATTGTATTTATACGTTTTGAAAAGCGTTCCATTTATTTTTACGTGTTTACATTTGACTGAGTCTACATATCTGAAATGTCAGTTAACAAAACATTGTGCCTTTATATTTCTGAATATAACACTATGACTGGCATTGGGACACAACTCATTATCTTTGTCTATTCTCCAGGACTGTGAAAGTGAAGAGGCTAAAATGGGATAGCACAGACAACAATGGGAATATATGCCTTTCGGGCAGAGGACCTTCAGATGTTGGCGTTGTTCTGGAGGGTTTGTGTGAAGTATCACATTTGGATGTGTGATGCCTTGTGGACTGATGAATGCCCTTAATATTGTAAAAAATTATTGACCTGAAAGATGAAAAAGGACAAGATTACGTGTTATGTTATACTTTTATTGAATCAAAAATTTCAAACTGAGATTCATTGTTTGTAAGTATTCAGACCCCCTTAAATTTCTCACTCTTTGTTATATTGCAGGCAGCCATTTGCTAAAATCATTTAAGTTCATTTTTCTCATTAATGTACACACAGCACCCCATATTGACAGAAAAACACAGAATTGTTGACATTTTTGCAGATTTATTAAAAAAGAAACACTGAAATATCACATGGTCCTAAGTATTCAGACCCTTTGCTCAGTACAAGCACCCTTTTGATCTAATACAGCCACGAGTCTTTTTGGGAAAGAAGTTTTTCACACCTGGATTTGGGGATCCTCTGCCATTCCTCCTGGCAGATCCTCTCCAGTTCTGTCAGGTTGGATGGTAAACGTTGGTGGACAGCCATTTTCAGGTCTCTCCAGAGATGCTCGATTGGGTTTAAGTCAGGGTTCTGGCTGGGCCATTCAAGAACAGTCACGGAGTTGTTGTGAAGGCACTGCTTCGTTATTTTAACTGTGTGCTTAGGGTCATTGTCTTGTTGGAAGGTGAACCTTCAACCCAGTCTGAGGTCTTGAGCACTCTGGAGAAGGTTTTTGTCCAGGATATCCCTGTACTTGGCCACATTCATCTTTCCCTCGATTGCAACCAGTCGTCCTTTCCCTGTAGCTGAAAAACACCCCCACAGCATGATGCTGCCACCACCATGCTTCACTGTTGGGACTGTATTGGACAGGTGATGAGCAGTGCCTGGTTTTGTCCACACATACCGCTTAGAATTAAGGCCAAAAAGTTCTATCTTGGTCTCATCAGACCAGAGAATCTTATTTCTCACCATCTTAGCAAACTCCAAGCGGGCTTTCATGTTACTTGCACTGAGGAGAGGCTTCCGTCAGCCACTCTGCCATAAAGCCCCGACTGGTGGAGGGCTGCAGTGATGGTTGACTTTCTACAACTTTCTCCCATCTCCCGACTCCATCTCTGGAGCTCAGACACAGTGGTCCTTGGGTTCTTCTTTACTTCTCTCACTAAGGCTCTTTAGGACACGTGTGCTTTTAGGAACCTTAAGTGCAGCAGAAATTATTTTGTAACCATTGGCAGATTCTGTGCCTTGCCACAATTCTGTCTCCGAGCTCTTCAGGCAGTTCCTTTGACCTCATGATACTCATTTGCTCTGACATGCACTGTGAGCTGTAATGTCTTATATAGACAGGTGTGTGGCTTTCCTAATCAAGTCCAATCAGTATAATCAAACACAGCTGGACTCAAATGAAGGTGTAGAACCATCTCAAGGATCAGAAGAAATAGACAGCACCTGAGTTAAATATATGAGTGTCACAGCAAAGGGTCTGAATATTTAGGACCATGTGATATTTCAGTTTTTCTATTTTAATAAATATGCAAAAATGTCAACAATTCTGTGTTTTTCTGTCAATATGGGGTGCTGTGTTTACATTAATGAGAAAAAAAATGAACTTGAATGATTTTAGCAAATGGCTGCAATGTTTCAAACTTTCTGCAAACTTTCTGTGTGTGTGTGTGTGTGTGTGTGTGTGTATATATATATATATATATATATATATATATATATATATATATATATATATATATATAATATTTTGAAATTAGCTTGTTTGAGGCAAAAAAATTTATTAAAGAATTTATATAATGTGAAACAATGTGGTCTGCCCATTTTTTATTATATGTTGTGATTGGGGAGTAAAATGGAGAAACATATTTAAAATACATAAATGTCTTTAAAATACATTGGGTTTATAATAAAAATTACTTAAACATAAAGCATTTTAAGTAAATTGGGTTTATTACATAATAATACAAAATCCTGTTTCTTATTCATTTAAAACTAATTGGATTTATTGATGCTTTTACATAAATATTATTCTTACTTGTTAAATTTATATATGACTTACATATATATTACATAAAGTTTATTACTTTTTTATGTTAAAAATATGTAATCAAAATGGATGGAAAATTTATATGCAATCAAATTACATAAATCTTATTTATTGGGCCTAAATTTTTTTGAGTGTGTGTGTAAAAGCATAGAGTACAGGATGTTATTTTTGAAACAAGGTCAAAGTCAATTTCAGGCATATTTACATGTACTGTCAGCCAATGAGATGAGAAATCATTTTCTCCAACTCAGTGTATCTCTGAAATCAATAGCCTATTATAACTCACATTTGTGGTATGACAACCCCTCATTGTGAGAACGGAAACTATTAGAATCCTGGCACTATTTCATCAGATCGTATACAAACTCATAGTAAAAAAAAAAAAGAAGTACAGTTTAGCAGTTTTTAAATTGAGCACTAAATTATGGAAATAATATATACTTCCCCATGATATCAAAATGGCTTTCTGTTTTTTGGCTTTTAGTATGCCAACATTTTTGGCTTCAAGTATGAATATGTTAGCTTTACTATTATCTCCAAAACAATGACAAAATGTGCGTTTAGAAGAAATAAGCGTTCAAAACATACAGTCTCTCACTTCCGCCAATATGGATCGATGATTTTGATGACATTACTCTGCACTTCAGCTTCTCATCATATTTTCTGTCCAATTAAATGCTTTATAGAATCTGAAGCCCTCCCCTACATTATAAATAGATGCTGAATCTGCAGATGAAATCAGTAATTTGTTCACACATTTACTATTTTCTACATGGTGCACTATATAGGGGATAGGGAGCGATTCAGATTCAGTGTAAATATGCTTCAGGGCGAATGAAGTCTGGTTTCATATTAGTGTCATGTCGCCCCAGCTCCAGTCATAATTTGATCGAGTCACCACAGAGCCGTATCAGATCCTTTTGAATTCTGCACAGAATGCTGTATTGCAAAGCGATAAGCAAGAATAAGAGGAGAAACTGTTAAGAGTTTTGGAGGAATCTGTGGCTTTACAGAGCTCAATGGCTCTGGCCGAGCTGTGATATAAACAAAACACTATTGGCTATTTAAAAAAAGGGCAGGAGCTGTTCAATATGTGATTCTGTGTTTCAGTGGAAATTACGTCAACATATTTTGAATAATGCTGCATGTTTCAAGGCACTTCAGTGGGAGTAAGTGAGATCTAAACAAAACGTGTATGTCATTTACAATTAAATGAAAACGTAATGTAATTAGTTGAACTTAAGTGTGTTTTTTTAACCCACTTAAGTAGTTTCTTCTTAATTACTTCTAAATCTTTGAAATATTGTTAACGTGTACTGCATCTACTAACAAACATTTATGGTTAACTAAATATACTTTAATGTCATTTCTAATGAAACCTTTATGTCCTGTATTTAACTATATTTTGCAATTAAATATTTTTACGTATGTGTACACAGGGTCCAAAACATTTGATCTAGTCTACTTTAGACCGCTTTCAGAGGTAGCCAAAAACTAATTTGACCGCATTGCTTTTGACAGCGAACAGCCACAAAAGACCACCTATTCGCCGCCTACTTACCAAATGAGCAAACATTATGGTAAGCACGCTAGCCAAACAGGATTTAAACTTTGTCGGTTAAAGACCTAAGTTTGGTTTGAAGACGAAAAAACGCACCAAGCACAATGTTCTCTCACCATTCCTGAATTCTAACACAAACTCACCATGTTCGGCATGGTTTTGCGGCCATCAGATCGAAAGATCTGAAAAGGCCCATATATTTACCCACCATTCCCCTTAAAGATATCAGGACAGAAGTGGTTGAAAATGGACAAAAGAGACAGGTTAAAACACCAGGTGTTAAGGAGGATGTGTCTCCCTTGTCTACTTGTGGATATCGACCAAAAATGCACCTTAATACCAGATGTAAACAGGGCCTAACCATTCCTAATTCAAGCAATCACGTTCCTCCACTCACTTCTGAGGCATCAATGTATATGACCATGGATCGATGACCGCCGGCCCCCGGGATGTGAAGCACACATTGAATTGATACTCGTTAGCAATTACACGACTGCCTAAATGATTCATTAATGTCAGTGAGTAATAGAGATCTCGAGCCAGCAATATGTTCTCATTCGAGACAAAGTGGCACGCTACACAAGCGTGACCAGCCAGTAAACATCAACTACATCTGCAGACAAGTATGTGCATGAATTTATGATAAACAAGGAAGGTGTATTCACAACAAACTGTCTTCATTTCCTAAATCCCATCCATCAATTATTTTGCACATTTACCTTGTAGGGGAAAGAGAAAGGAGGATGAAGATGTTATAAGAGAATGATGTACTAAAGAAATTAATGGGAAATAAAACACAGAGACCATCAGTATTGAAGGAACGTTGGCAAAGCAATATCTTCATATGTGTGATGCCTTGAATAGTCACAGATGCTTACAATACATTTGAATCTGGTCGAACAGTTTTCAGGTGTGTTCCTTAAAATATGAGGCAAAAGAGCACAGGAGGTCACCAAGACAATAGCAACTTGGTACCAAGTACTAATGTACTAAGACAGTGATATTAAAAGACCAAATTCAGTATACACCTTATGGATGATGCATACTACAGTCCCTGACAAAAGTCGTGTCGCTTATCTTTTTTGTAGAAACACCTGCTATTAACCTGACTTTTAATTCATCAATTGGTGTTAGAAATAGCTCATATGAAAAGCTAAAACCCTCCCAAATGACGTTTAATGCACTGAAATAAATTAGTTTCACTAAAAAAAGATTTATCATTTAATCAAGACAGAAAGGTCAAATTTTGGCAAGACAAAAGTTTTGTCGCCTATACAGAAATTTAACAATTTTACTGCAAATACAAAAATATGTCAGCAAATTAAGTAGTGGTGCTGTGAGATCCAAATTGAATATCTTGTATGACTTCCATGAGCTTGAAGGACTGCATCCAAGCGGTTTGGCAAGGACTCATACAATTTATTGATGAAGTCATCAGGAATAGCAAAGAAAGCAGTCTTGCATGCCTCCCAGAGTTCATCAATATTCTTTGGATTCGTCTTCCATGCTTCCTCTTTCATCCTACCCCACGTATGCTCAATGATGTTCATGTCTGGTGACTGGGCTGGCCAATCCTGGAGCATCTTGATCTTCTTCGCCTTGAGGAACTTTGATGTGGAGATGGAAGAATGCGATGGAGCACCATCCTGCTGCAGAATTTGGCCTCTTTTATGGTTGGGAATATAAGAGATAGCTAAGATGTCTTGGTATTTTAGACTATTGAAGTTGCCTTCCACCCTGCAGATCTCTCGCACACCCCCATACTGGATGTAACCCCAGACCATGATTTTCCCCCACCAAACTTCACTGTTTTCTGGGTGAATCTCGGATCCATGCGGAGCTCCAGTAGGTCTCCTGCAATATTTGCGGCAACTGTGGTGTAATTCAACAGAAGATTCATCTGAAAAATCCTTCTGCCACTTTTCCAGCGTCCATCCTTTTAGCAGGCTGTGGGCTTTGGCAAATGCCACACGGTTTTTCAATTGTCTTTTGTTTAGTGCTGGCTTCTGGGCACTGATTCGACCATGGAGGCCATTTTGAGACAGAATCCGACAAACTGTTCTGGTTGACACAGGGACTTCAGGTGACCAGGTCTCGTGGAGCTCTGCTGCAGTGGAAAATGGGCTGGCCTTGGATTTTCGAGCCAACAAACGGTCCTCTCGAGAAGTTGTCTTGCAGGGTCTGCCTGACCTGGGTTTGTCATAAACGTCTCCAGTCTCTTCAAATCTTTTTTTTATCCTCTGTACTTGACGCTGAGACAATTTGAAGGTGTCTGCCACATCAGCAGTGGATCTGGTCTTCAGCCTCTTGATAATCAAAATTTTAGTCTCAGGGTGAATCTTAGGCATGTTTGCAGAGGTCTAGTTGCAGTTGATGTGAAGGTCTAGTGTACTGGGGTTCTTTTTATACACACCTGAGATCGAATTGATCCATTATTAGTCACAGGTGAAGCTCATATGACAAGGCGACAACAGTTATGTCTTTGCAAAAATTGACTCAATGGGCTTTACCAAGCTGTGAATATTAGAATATTTTTTGACAGTTGCATTTTGCACTGAAACATTATTACAAAAGCTGTTGGGATTAAAATTAGCCATTTCTTGTAAAAAAATCTTGATAAGAAATATATTTCACCGGCACTTCAGTTCAATTTGTACACAAGCGACAAGACTTTTGTCAGGGACTGTATACACAGGCAAGCAAATGCAACAGATTATGAATGCAACATGCTTAATTGCATGTTAACCGTTTTCACAGGGAATCGTTTCAAAATGTCTCCTGTCTTTGAAATATAGTTAAAGAGTATTGTCGAACATACACTTAAATTTAATTTCTACTAAAATCTCTGCTATTTCAATATATTTGTAATTATAGATTGCAATTGAGTACATTTCAAATATATTACCTTTAAATGTAATGTGAAATAACACTACAGTTAAAATTATAATCAAGTACTTGATGTGCTTTTGTCTATTAGTCAACACATAAAGATAAGTGAATTTAAAACACGAAAAAATATACAATTTAAAACTTTTAATTTGATTTTATTACAAAGCGCACTTTTTAAAAGTGTACTTAAGTGTTTTAAGAGCATTCATGAAAGTGTGCTCTCTTAAAAGGGTTAGCTCATCCAAAAATAAAGATTCTGTCATAATTTACTCACCCTCATGTCGTTCCAAACCTTTAAGACTTTCGTTCATCTTTGGAACACAAGTGAAGATCTTTTTGATGAAGTCTGAGAGCTTTCTGTCCTTCCATAGACATCCACTGCAACTACCACTTTGATGCTTCAAAAACTTCATAAAGAGATTGTTAAACTAATCCATATGAATTGAGTGGTTTAGTCCAAATTTTCTGAAGAGACTCGATCGCTTTTTTAAGATTATCAGATTTAATTTAGGTTTTTAAATGGTAAATGGACTGCATTTATATAGCACTTTTAACAGACCCATGGCCATCCAAAGCGCTTTACATGTTGTTCACATTCACCCATTCACTCTCTCATTCATACCACCAACGGCAGTGTCAGCCATGCAAGGCGTCATCCAGCTCATTGGGAGCAGCTGGGGTTAGGTGTCTTGCTCATGGACACCTCGACACTTGGTCAGGTGGAACCAGGGATCGAACCACCAACCTTCCGGTTTGTCTACATGAACTACTGAGCCACTGCCGCTTTACTCACATAGAAACATTGATCACTGTACATAAACAGAACAACCGAACCTGAATGACGCCCGAGAACAAACCTCAACTGGAAGCACTAAATGCGTAAAAAAATTGTTTGCTGCATAACCAATGAAAAGCGATCAAGTCTCTTCAGAAAATTTGGACTGAACCTCTCAATTCATATGGATTAGTTTTACAATCTCTTTATGAACTTTTTAAAGTGTCAAAGTGATAGTTGCAATGGCTGTCTATGGAGGACAGAAAGCTGACAGAATGATGACAGAATGTTAGCGTGAACTAACCCATTTTTGGGTGAACCAACCCTTTAAGTACACTTATCTTGGACATCTTGGATGACATGGGGGTGAATAAATTATCAGCAAAAGTTTATTTAAAAGTGATCTATTTCCTTAATATTATATAATCGGCAAGTATAGGTTTTGAAAAATATATTTGTAAGATTTAAAGTACACTAGTGCACATTCGGTACAGTACAATTTAGCATGCCTCTTTTTTACTGGGGGCTGCTGTTGAGATATGTTTTCTGTGACTTTCGTTCAGATTATTGAGTAACACTCACACTGGGCACCTGACGTGTTTACGTGCCCCCTACAACCTTTAAAGTGAAGGAAAGGGGGCAGTTCATCCACAACAGCAGCATAAGATGATTGCAAAGCCTGTTATTCTCCCGCATTAGAGTCCTCTCTCTTGCCTCACATATGGTCAGGCAGTCCAGTTAAAACGCCCCACTGCAGTACCTTTGAGATGACCGAGCAAAACAGGTAAGCACTGTTATTACTGAACACACAAAGAGAGTCACGAAAAATAGAAAACTGGGATTCAATAAAGAACAGCAAACACAATACGCAGTCAACAGGCAAGACTGCTGGCATGCTGGGATCCGTCGGTTTATATCATTTATATAAAAAAAATAAAAAGGCTTATACAACCCTCTAATTCTTCTATCTTTTTTCTGGCTCTCAGCATTGCACTATTTTCCAGCCATAGTTTCAATTTCCCATCATTAAAGAAAGAAATGATGCTTATCATGTTATGTTAGCCAGCGTCCTCAGTTGTCATAAGCAGGTCTGCTAATGTGATCACAGTCGTATGGAGCCATTCCTGCCCGCCAGACAGACTGCTGGCTTGCAGTGATTCATTCTGTTTGGCGGATCTCTTGCTCGTTGTCACTTGCGTCGCTATATTTAGCACCTGCAAGCGCTTTTGTGTACGGTTGTGCCATTGTTCTTGAATCAATTCCCAGATCTCAGCTCCACAGCTCAACCAGACACATTTTCAACTCACAGTCTGGGCCTGCAATCATTTTTCTATTATTCTTAACACTAACACTTTACTAGAAGTAAGATAGATTTACTAAAGGTTAAGATTTTTAAAATGTTTTTAAAAGAAGGCTCTATGCTCACCAAGGCTGCATTTATTGATCAAAATTACAATAAAACAGTGATATTGTGAAATATTATTACAAATTAAAATATTTGTGTCTATTTAAATATATCTTGATATTTTTTCCTGTGATGTCAAAGCCATTATGCATTCGTCAGTGTCACATGATCCTTCTAATATGCTACTTGGAGCTCAAGAAACATTTTGTATTATTATCCCAGTCAAAAACAGTTGTTCTGCTTTATCCTTTGTTTAAAGAACAGCATTTATTTGAAATAGAAATCGTTTGTAAACTTATAAAATGTCTTTACTGCAACCTTTGATCAATTAAATGCATCCTTGATGAATAGGACTATAGATTTACTTCAAAATTACTGACTCCAAACTTCTGAATGCTATAGTGTACTTTCTTAATACATGCAGAATACTAGGGGTGTAATGGTACACAAAACTGACAATATGTCACCGTTCACCAGGGGAGCTTTTTATTTACTTTTTACTAATTGTTTACTAATTTACCACTTGTGTCTGTCCTACCAGTTGTGTCTTGTGCCTGTCCGAATACGTGTACCGTTACACCCCTGCACAATACTGGTCTTACATTGCACGATTCATCAAACAAATGTCTATAAATAACCTTTCATCAAACAATGTCTGTTGCTGAAATGACTTTCCTCTTCAGCTGATGTCATCTAGGCCATGTGGCCTATATTTTTAATGGTTAACATTGAAAATATAGATAATGTGGCTATTGTTGCTCCGTTATCCCAGTGATTTAATGCCATGCTTGCAGCTCTTCCGTAAAACAACTTTTTGGAACAAGGTTGTGCAAAATTGAAGGGTTTAAGAAATGGCTCTCTTTTTTAATATCATGAATTGAATCGAATTGGTCAACAGGCCTGTATCTGAATTCCAGGACAAGAATGTCAGAAAGAGGAATTGGGGAGGAAAAAACAGAAGTAATTCAAAGATATTCAATAGCTGTAATGCATTTTAGGAAATGAAGTGTTTTTCCTCTTTGATACACAAATATATAAATATATATATATATATATTTATATATATATATATATATATATATATATATATATATATATATATATATATATATATATATATATATATATATATATAAACTAGATATAAATTGTATTTCAGAACACTTTAGAATAATGGTCTGTCATTAATAGGTAACTATGCAATATGTAATGCAGGCCAAATAAGTACATTAACACTTCAGCTACCATATGAAAACAACATTAACTAATCAGTAAGTAATAGCAAATTCAGGACTGACATAGTTCCTTATTAGGTAAACAATAATTACTCAATGAGATTAGCCTCATTAAGAACTATTAGCTAACTACGGGTGTTTTCACACCTATAGATAATTTTTGTTCAGAAACAGAGACTTAATTTTTTACAATGTTGCAATTTCTTCTTGGTTCTGTTCGCTTTCACAAGGCAACTTTTCAAAGCGTACCAAAATGTGTTCACGCAAGTCACTTGCAAGTACATCTGTCCTCTTATTGGTCAGAGTTTCCTTTACGCCATCCATCAAGATGATTGACAAGTTCACTCCATGAGCTTATTGTGGCGTTATTTGTAACTGTTGAGACACACTCAAACTCTACATGAATGTAGCTGTCATTAACTGGCTTTTATGGGGAATGGAAGATGAGACTCTGATTGGTTTATTGCGCGTTATGCCCACAACACACCCATGACTCATTAGGAGAATAAGGACAACTCTTTTAGACCATGCGCCAGGCGTGACAATTTCCTGTTGTTAAACTAGAAAAAGTGGATTCAGACACGCCCTATGTGCACTTGCACCGTGCGCTTTAAACCATGCACTTAAAGGGATAGTTCACTTTGATATTAAATTTTGATATGTTTTAGCTTACCTCATGGGCATCCGATATGTAGGAGTATTTGTTTCCAGTAGTTTCAATTTTTATCATTTTAGGTCAAACTGCTCCTTTCGCTCAGTCACTACGACGCAACGTTAGTGACTAACGAATGGGGGTTTCGCTAGAAGCCTATCATCTTCGAGCTTAGAGAAAACGCCCAATGGCGTTAATGCCATGGGCATGCGGAATTTGCATACGAATCCGCCTCACCGTGAGTATATAAGGAGGCACGAGCAACATCGCATTATGCTTTCGGAGCCAAGAGGACCTACCTCTTCACTCCTACAGCCTTCTGAGACTCTGTCAGCTTCTTCGAGACGAGCAGCTTTCCGGTCGGTGTTGGTGTAACGGCGCGCTCCAGTGATCGCATACTTCCTGCCTGCTGATCTCTGCAGTGGTCTGTTGACAGCTGGTGTGTGTTTCTGGGCGCCGCATCGACGCAGGCTTCCTCTCACAAAAAGAGCTTGCGCGTGGCACGCCTTTTTCAAGACGGTTCGCCTGCACTTCCGGGCGATCGATATCCATTGCTGTCTATGGGCACTTTCACTGCTCGATGTGTTTGGGCTTCAGCACGCTCGGGCAGTGTTTGTGGATGTGTCATGTTCCCACTGCGGGAATGTGACCATCGCGATGTTGTGGTCGAGACTCAGTGATCTCCGTGAGGAGAGAGTCCCCTCTGCCACACCCCAATCTACCGCCTCCGAGAGAGGTGGTACTTTGGCTGGTGGCCAGGGTGACCTGAGGGCTGTGCTGTGGTTTAAGACCCCGACGCTCATTCCTCGGGCCACACCCTCTCGCACATCGCTTCCGCGAGTGCTGGACTGAAACAGCGCCCGTGTCTGACGCCTGCTCGCTCAGTACACACTCCAGATAGCAGTGAGATTTAGATCGCCGCATCCCAAGGTGGGCTGGAGTCCTTTGGGGATGACGACAGGCAAAGCTCCGTCTCTGGGTGTGTCAGCGCAGCCTGATCTGACCCAGAGTTGACAGCCATGTTATCTCGGCAGCCGCAGCCTCGGGCTGGTGTGGAACTCCGCCCTGTCACGAGTGCTCGTGGTTGCGCGATTGGTTTTTGGGGACGGCACCCGACAGCTGTTGGGCCCTGCCCCCAATGCCTTTCGTCCCGAGGTGCATGAGGAGGTCATGCGGTCCGGGGAGTCCCCGTGCTTCCCGTGGCCGCCGGCCTCCTCCGCCTTCTCTGCCCTCGATGGGGCCGTGGCCTAGGGTACACTGGGGTCCCCCCCACTGTTGAGCACTCTGTTGCGCACTACGGTGTCCACGGAGTGCTTCGACGTGGCGTGGCTATCCTAAGCACCTCCCAAGCCTCAGGGCCCGCCTACTGGGTGGCGTGGTCCTGCAGAGCCACGGGCAGGCCGCCTTTGCACATGCACGAGGTGGAGCCGACCCAGGGCTCTTCAATGAGCTGCGTGTCGCCACTGATCCCGCCTCTGGCGGTGAAGGTGGCCACACGCCCCTGGGCCGGGCGATGTCCACAGTTGTGGTCCGGGAGAAACACCTGGCCTTACCTGGTGATGTGGAGGTAGTTGAGTGAGCCACCTCCTCAACTCGCCCATATCCCAGGCTGGCCTCTTCGCGGCGCGGCTGAGAACTGCGCCTAACGGTTCTCGGCCGCCTGAGAGCAGACTGAGGCTGTAACACGTACTGCCCCGGCGGCCAGCTGCTGCACCAGCCGCCGGCTCAGTCGCCTCAGTCCGCTCGCCGCCGAGGGCGCCTCCTCCTACCCGGCCCCAGCAGCAGCCTTCACCGGGCTGTATCATGGAGGAGGTTGCAGGATGACGCCCAGTTCACTGCACAGCCTGACTAAACGCCAGGCTGGAGGTGGACAACTCAGAGATGGGTTCCAGTTCTTTCCAGGAGATGGTAGCAGGGCCTCTCCTTCCCGGTGGAGGAAAATCCTTTCGCTGCTGGCCTCCGGGCTGGCGGCGCTTGAGAGAACTGGTGTCCCCATCCCTGAGGACACAGAGACTGGTGATGGCAGTGTGCACCGCCTCGGGCCGCGCCGCCTCGCCCCTCTCTCGCCAGCCTCTCAGAGCAGACCCCAGTGGAACGCGCCCTTCCCTGGTCTCCTCTGTCAGGAGGCAGCTGCTGGCTGTGCCCCCACACCGGGACGCTACGCCTCCCACGTCTGGGCCAGTCACGCTGCCTCGCTGCCCCACCCGGGGTACGTCTGTGGTTCGAGTGACCCCGTGGTCAGTTCCTGGGAGTCTGACTAGCTTCCAGGACTGTCCGCCGGGCCGCGAAGACCATCAGGCTCGGCTAAGCGATTCAATTTGCGCAGGCTCCTCCCCGCTTCGGGGAGTCCGCTCACCATGGTGGGGCCCAATGTCCCAGTCATGCATGCGGAGGTTGCCACCCTACTGGCGAAGGGTGCGATCGAGCCTGTCCTCCAGCCGAAATGAAGTCCGGGCCTCGGCCTTCACTTCATTGTACCCTAGAAAACCGGTGGGTTATGGCCAATCCTGGATCTGCCCATCCTGAGCCGATCCTTACTGGCTTCCGTTCAGGATGTTGGCAGCGAACGCCTTCTCGAATGTTTTCGCCCAGTTGATTGGTTGCAGCGATTGACCTGAAGAACGCCTACTTCTTTGTCTCCTACCTCGACGCGGACCGTTCCTACAGGTCTGCTACGAGGGGCGGACATTCAGCACGCTGCCTCCCATTTGGGCTAGCTCTGTCCTCGTGACTTCACGGTCTGTCGAGGCAGCCCTTGCGCCACTCAGGCAGCACGGGTTCGTGATCCTGAACTGCCTCGGCGACTGGCTCAGACTGAGTCACTCGAGAACAGGGTGCGAACACAGAGTTCTAGTGCTCCAGCACGTAGCCTGTCTGGGCCTTCAGGTCAACTGGGAGAAGAGCAACTCTGCTCCGCAGGGATCTCTTTTCCCGGTATGGTTTTCAACTCGGTCGCCATGTGCGCAGCAGCTTACCAGCGAGCACGCGCTGTCAATGCTGACTTGCCTCCGTTAATAAGCAAGAGTGCGGTTCCACTGAAGTGTTTCAGAGGCTCCTGGGGCATATGGGCATCTGCAGCCGCGGTGACGCCGCTCGGATTGCTTCATATGAGACCGCTTCAGCATTGGCTTCGCGATCGGGTCCCGAGATGGGCATGGCAGTCTGGCGCCCGGGTCCAAGTGACTCGGCCTGCTTACAGACGCCACCACCCGTGGTCGAACCTCAGTTTCTACGGGCCGCGTGCCCTTAGAACGAGTTTCCAGGGATGTTGTCGATCGACGGATGCCTCTCCCACGGGTTGGGGTGCCATGTGCAATGGACAAGCAGCCGCTGGCTCCTGGACAGGACCCCAGCGCCTCCTGCATGTCAATTGCCTCGAGTTGCTGGCAGTACGGTTCGCCTGCACCGCCTTCGAGCGTTGCTGAAGGGTCAACATGTGCTTGTCCGACAGACAACACGGCCGTAGTAGCGCATCAACCATCAAGCAGTCTACGCTCCCGCCGTATGTCTCAACTCGCCCGCCGTCTCGTTCTATAGAGTCAGAAGCGCCTGAGGTCCCTTCGTGCTGTCCATATTCCGGGAGTCCTGAACCTCGCAGCATACGAGCTCGCGGTTTCAGCCTCTCCCGGAAAATGGAGACTCCATCCCCAGTCGGTCCAGCTGATTTGGGAACAGTTCGGGGACGCGCAGGTAGATCTGTTGCCTCCCACGACTCTTCCCACTGCAGCCTGTTCTATCCCCTGTCCGAGGGCACGCTCGGCACGGATGCACTGGCGCACAGCTGGCCGTGGGTATGCGCTTCCCAGTGAGCCTACTCGCACAACTCTTGTGCAAGATCAGGAGGACAAGGAGCAGGTCCTTGGTCGCCTGCACTGGCACGGCCGGGCCTGGTTCTCGAACTCTTACTCCTTGCGACAGCCCCTCCCTGGCCTATTCTTCTGAGACCTCCTCACTCAGAGACGGGCACTTGGCACCCGCGTCCCGATCTGTGAAGCCTCCACGTGAGGCTCCTGGATGGGACACGGCAGGTTTGAGTGGCCTGCCACCTTCGGTGGTCGCCACCATCACTTCCGCTAGGGCAGAGTCCACTCGGCATGCCTATGCGTTGAAGTGGAACCTCTTCGTCACCTGGTGCTCTTCCCGCCTAGAAGACCCCTGGAAATGCCCGATCGGGTCCGTGCTCGCCCTCCAAGAAGGGTTGGAGCGAAGGCTGTCTCCCTCCACCCTCAAAGTTTATGTGGCTCTCTTGGAGAACAGAAAGGTAAGTCAGCACGACCTGATCATCAGGTTCCTGAGGGGGGCGAGGAGACTGAGAATCCTCCTCTCCTCTCGCCCTCTGGGACCTCTCAGTAGTTTTGCGGAGGCCTCCTTTGAGCCTTTGCGGTCGGTTGATATTAAGTTCCTGTCGATGAAGACGGCTCTGCTGACCGCATTGGCCTCCGTTAAGAGGGTCGGGACCTGCAGGCATTTTCGGTTGACGAAGCGTGCCTGGAGTTCGGGCCGGCTAATTCTCACGTGATCCTGAGACCCCGGCCTGGATATGTGCCCAAGGTTCCCACCACTCCATTCTGAGAGCCAGGTGGTGAACCTGCAAGCCCTGCCCGTGGAGGGGGCAGACCCAGCCTTGGCATTGCTCTGTCCAGTACGCGCGCTGCGCCTACGTAGACATGACGCAGTGTTCAGGACCTCAGACCAGCTCTTTGTCTGTTATGGTAGAGAGCGGAAGGGAAGTGTTCTCTCAAAGCAAAGGCTGTCTCACTGGGTAGTGGACACCATTACGCCTAAGACATGAAACGAGCGGTTTGTGTGAGAAAACGAACAAACTAAAGCCAGAACGCGCGAATGTCACAACAGGGAACACGCACGCGCGCCCTCGGATCAGTCAGACGTAGTGGTGTACAAGAGGTAAAATAGATATAAATACTGTTCGTTTTCTCACACAAACCGCTCGTTTCGTGTCTTAGGCCATCAGTGTGTACTTACGATGGGGGATTGTTTAATTTGGACTTCTCTGTGTATGCTCTTTGAGGTGGTGACCATAGACCTCCATTATGTGAGGCACAGACAAGAACGGTTTGACCTAAAATGATCAAAATTGAAACTACTGGGGAAACAAATACTCCTACATGTCGGATGCCCATGAGGTAAGCTAAAACATATCAAAATTTAATTTCAAAGTGAACTATCCCTTTAAATCATTAAAATAGGGTCCTATATCACCAAGTTCTAAGTGCAGTTCTGTATCCTGTTTGCGACCTTAATTCAAATTGGATTTTAAAAGGCATTTTCAATCCAAATCCAATTCCTAAAACATTGGATCATTAAGTCTAATGAAATCTGACTAGGTATCATCAAAGAAACACCCAGTAGAGTTGTATCTGCATAATCAATGTGTTTTCTAGAGCTTGTACTGTACGCTTGTGAACAAAAGCTTCTTTAGATCAAAGTGTGTATGTGTGTGTTCAGCATCTACTTACTGTTTGTCGATATTAATTTGAGTGACACCTTTAAATGCACTTCCTGTGGCTAACTGAAGGCCCATGGCACATGCATTTCCAGGAATAGATGTGGCAAAACAAAGGTAGAGGAGTAAAGGATGCAAGATGAAACATTACAACATGAGAGGACAAAAAGAAAGACTTGGGAAAAGGAGGGCAAATACACAGTAAAGAGATAGAAAAGAAAGAGAAATCAATGATAGATGAGAGAGGAAGTGAAAGAGGCAGCGACAAGAAGCAAGAGCACAGAACACTAAAGTCCACATCACCCTTGAGAAGATTAAAAAGCCAGAGCTGGACATAGATATTAAGTGTGTCGGGAACTCATAAATATATGATCTAGGGATTTCAAAAGTGCCAATACTTCAGTACTTCACTGTGTACTGACTCAAAAAGCTACCGGAATACACTTCTTGAACCCTGTTCCATATGGTGTACCGTTACTCGATGTGCATTCGTAATGTGCTGACCTTCATACTAGGGCTGGGCTGATACATCGAATATGAGCAATATTATCGCAATATCTTTGCTGATGATCAAATTAGGCAACAACCACATGCTTTTGTAGAAATACTGCACTTTTTGTACAATTTTCAAGTTTTTTTATTTTTCATATTTTTACTTTGGTGCCTTTAAGCATATGTTTTTTTAAATATTAATTTTGTGTTCATTTAAAAAAAACCTTAAAGGGCACCTATTATTCCCTTTTTTACAATATGTAATATACGTCTCAGGTGTCCCCAGAGTGTGCCTGTGAAGTTTTAGATCAAAATTCCTAACAGATCATTTAATATACCATGTTGAAAATGGCAATTTTGGGGTTGAAGAAAAATGAGCTGTTTAGTGTGTGTTTCCCCTTACCCGAGAGGGCGGAGCCTTCACAGCTCGTGAACACCAGATCGGTTTAATACAGTATGTATTGCTCTCTCTGCGGTTAATATGAACCGAACAACATAAAAATCAATCACTGCTCTTGACTGACTGAACTTTAGTAGCTTTAAGATGACATCTCTTACAAGAATGCTGCTGTTAATGTTCTGGTGAGGAGATAAACATGGCGGACTGTGTCTCTGAGGGCGGGGTCTACGCTAAAACGGCAGTGTCCATCAACACTCGCGGGCGGGACCATTGCAGTGTGACATCAGTGTGGAATCTGGAAACAGCTTGTGCTGAGACACTGCTTATGATTTATGGGTATTAAAAAAATGAGTGGATGGATTTTTACCATTATAGGGTGGTTGTGTACACACACTGCCAGCAAACATTTATGTTCAAACACCCTTTAAGTGATCACTGTGTTTATTATTATTATTTATTATTTGTATGTACTTTGTAATTATTTAAAAAATATCAATATATATCAAATATCGTCACAATCTGGAAACATTTCGAGAATTAAATTTACACTATTAAATTACATTAAAAAACACTATTTTAGTGTCCTTCTCATACATTACATAGTTACTATAGTAATAACTATAAACTATAAGCATAATTACATACAACTTACCCTAAACCAAACCCCAAACCTAACCCGAATCATACATGTGGTCAAATCATATTACTTAGTACTTACATGTATAATTATTTTAAATAAAGGAGTGTGTCCATCCGAGTTTTTGCTGTGTTGAAGCTGGTATCAAGAAATGTCAAATTCCATTGGTATCAAATTCTGGAATTGCATTATCATGACAACCCTTGTGTCAACATATACTGGGAACAGTAAAAGATGGATATTTAAAAGAGGATGGAGAGGAATAATCGCTCCAGAACAGCTTCCAAGATCATCACAGCGATTCTGAGACTGCAGTGCAGACAGAAAGAGATGCCAGTGAAAACAGCGTTTCTCATCACAGGGGCCTCAAAAGGAGAGTACAACTCATCAAGATGACAACTAAAAATATGTCACTGAAAGCTAACCAACTTTCAAGGGGAATGACACACATAACAGGACTGAATTTCAGCTCTTCAGACTGCAAACACTTCTAACAATGTGTTGAGCCCTGTGTCAAATGAATAGGGAAAAGAGCGTAATGACTCTCTGCATCAATAAGCAATGATCCGCTGATTGAACACGGCAGAAAATAATTTGTTACGCTTTTTAAAGATGCGTTGTGTAATCTTTGTATTTGCTTAAACTGTATTACACTGATCAATGTATGTTATTATCCTATTTAGGACAGTACAAAATTAAGACTATATAATGTGTATTTCTCCAGACTTACAAGACTTGGATTTACCATTGGGCAAAAAAGCACCGTAATCATGACCTTTATCTAAAGAAAGAGGCATTTTAAGAGAAATCACCAAATACAATTGGATTTTTTTAGGGTATAAACAATAGAGGAAAAAACAGGCAGACAGACAGACAGACAGACAGACAGACAGACAGACAGACAGACAGACAGATAGATAGATAGATAGATAGATAGATAGATAGATAGATAGATGGATATATGGATGGATGGATAGATAGAGTAAACAGAAGCTCAACCATAGTTTGAAGCATGAAAACAAACCTCATTGGTTCTTGTAAATCAAGCAAGCACATTTGAGCTTCTGTTTACCAAATTTGATTTGCTCAAAGTGCGTATTGATGTTTATATGTGAATAAAAGCTTAAATTAACTTAATAAAAGCTTAAAACGCTTGGATTAAACCGTTTTATTCATATAGATTACTTTTAGGATGTATTTATGAACTTTTGAAGCTTTAATGTTTTAAAGGTGAGATATTTCAGTCAGAATTTGTGTGTGAACTCTCCCTTTAACATTTATTTTTATTTACTTATTTTTGCATTTTTTAATTCTATATTTATTCTATATTCTATTCTATATGTGTTTTTGTGACCCTGTTTGTACAAAACTTAAACACAAGTTGTTTTTTATATGTGCTTTATAAATACATTTAAATGAATTTATTAATACATTAGGTGTTGTGAACAATAACACTTATTAATGTTAGAAAGTTGAACCTTATTGAAAAACAACACCATCAGGCAGCAAGTCACATGCAAGTGTGAACAATATGCTGTAGCAGCCACGAGTAAAAAAATAAAATAAAATAAAAAACTTGACTGGTAATCAAACACACACATCCACCAATGATTTGAGATTGGTGTTTATATACACATAAACAATCTATATCAGGGGTCCCCAAACTCGGTCCAACCCCAATTAAGCACACCTGCAGCTAATCAGTGTCTTACTAGGGCCTATAAAGACATTGATTAGCTGTTTTCGGTGTGTTTAATTGGGGCTGGAGCTAAACTCTGCAGGACAGTGACCGAGTTTGGGGACCCCTGACCTATATGGTATGACGCCATTCTGAAAAAAAAGTACAAAGACCCCTCTTCTGAAGATCTACTCAAATGGAATATTAAAATCAAACAAATACCCCTCAAAAACTCAAATCCTCATCCAATTATTCTCCTGCCTGCTGTGTTTGTGTGCATTTTTCTAAGTGCATGTCTTTTTAGTTAATGCACATTCATAGCAGGGCCGAAAGTACTCTCCACTGAGTCTGTGTCTGAGCTGTTTTTGGGAGTGCAGGGCATGCCAGGAGAGCAGGGTTAGAGCTGTGGAAGAATGACTCAGAGCTTACAGGGTCGGATAAGCTCTTTCCAACTCACTGTGCACACTTGCACCTTCTTATACCTGCTAAGAATAGCAGTGAATAAGGCAAGCACCAAAAAGGAAATGCTACCCAACACAAATGCACCTGTTAAGTGGAAATAACAAAGTGCACAGAAATTAAAGGAATAGTTCATCCAAAAATGAATCACTGTGTCTGTTTGTCACGTCTGTTCTGGGTTTGAGATTTGTTTGATTTGCACTGTTTCCAGTTCAGTTTCCAGTTTCTTTTGTCTTAGTTCATAATTTGCAATGGTTTTTGATTTACCCTCATGTGCCTGTGTTTAGTTCATTATCTTGTTTAGTCCCTAGTGTTTATACAGCCCTCATTTTCAGTTGTTCTTTGTCAGATCTCCACATTGATAAGTGGTTGTTTTGTTAATCGTGTTTTGTTCACTGATATCTGGAGTAGTGTATATTCTAAGTTTTGTTTTCATTCAAATGGCTTGCCAACACATCCAGCTCTTTTATTTCTTTTTTATTTTTCTCTATTATCTTTTTTTTCCAACCCCTTGCTGAAAGCATTTTGTGTTCCACAAAAAAAGTTTGGAACAAGTCACTTTTTTGGGTGAACAATTATGTCTTGCATGATAATTAATGTCATTGTGTTGATCTTGATCAGCCATTTTCAAAAGGACGAAAGGAGCTATGAGAGCACTAAACATTCAATTCAAGATCCTAATGGAAGCAGGCCAAGCACAATTACAAAGCCAATAAATGAGAGTCCAAGAGCTGTTTAATGCCATTTTCTTAATGTCACTCTGCTGGCGGGAACGGAGGCTGTTCACCCCCGTGAAGTGGTGTCCAGCTGGGCTCATTGTGAAAGAGATGTCTATCAGGAGAGAAATGCAAGACACCACACAGAAAACAACACCTTCTTTCACCCTCTTGATCGATATATCGATCAGTGTGTCATCTGGAGCGTGTAACAGCAGTCCAAATTGATTTTAATGACACATCTTGACCGAAGGCCGTGAAACCGAGCAGAGCCAAGTGAGAGTTTTATTGCGCAAACACCTTAAGCCACAGAAATGAAACAAAACATGCTATTTGCTAATTTCAGCTTGATAATATAAAACAAAAAACTACACGTCCACTGACCTAAAAACCCACAAGCTATTCTCTCTCCACTGCTGCAGTGAACCATGGAGCACAATGCATTACTTCAATTGTGAATAAAATAAGACTGAGATGAAAACGACGCAGGGCAACAACAGTATAGCATGTATAAATAGAGCATGTGAGGTGCAAAGTCTGCATACATTTTTACTGTTCAAACATTTATTTGGAATTAAATGAGCTGGGTGAATCTCAAGAGACAAAGAATGTAACTGCATTTAGAACTTATTAAATTATTACAGGACCAAATGTAATGGTATAGGGATGGACTGAGATTAAAATTCTGGCTAATACAATAAGTTGATAGGCTAATTATTTTCATGTTATAGCCGATAACTGATAAATGGCCCATATTAAAATGTCATACTATTTTATCTAAATCAATAACAAAATTAATGACGCTAAAAACTAAAATACATTTTTAAATGCAACAAGTGAATTTAGGCATCACAATATTATAATTTACCAATATAAAAAAATATTTTGAAATTTGCTATTAAGGTGCACTATGTAACTTTTCTGTCTGCTAGAGGGCGCCTATTCAAAACTAAGGCATAGTTTGATGACGCCAAGTTTGAGAGCAGAATCTTGGGACATATGGTCTTCACCTCACAGCCTTTGGAAAAGCATCGGGATAGGACTTGGGCTGAAATCATGTTCATGGATGCGGTTAACGTTATGAAGCGGAGCAGGACCAAGTGTTGTGGGAGCTGAGCAAGTCCGCTGTAACGATTGTTAATAAGATGAACGCAACACCCCTCGTGAGGAGTGGGACTTTTATTATGCCACAGTCGCCGCGTTATTTTCACTTTTTTGTACACACTTGAGTAGGAGGTAACGCAGCTCTGTTTATCATATTAGATATATTTGGGTTTGTTGAGAATTATGTTATGACGTTAATCTGTGTGTTCGCTCGCCGGCTGCTGTGACACGTGTTTACACTGCAGTGAGAGTAAAGCGTCGTTGCAAAATAAAACCGGAAACTGAGGGTAACATAGATATGACGCAATTGACAGGCGACTCCCTCACACGTCCCGGTTCCTTGGTTAAAATAGCAATTTTCTCACAATTTACAAATAGTTGGAAACATTTGGGATATTGTAAGTACTCAACTGAACAAAATATATAAAACTAGCCTAGTGGTCTTTGAATATTTTATGCATAGTGCACCTTTAAACAGTGTTATGAAATATTTAAATTTAAGTGACTGTACTGAAGTGTTTTAAGAAACGCAGTCATGAAAGTGTACTCTAAGTTCTTTTACGTGACCTTTTATTTCACTATTTCACTACAAGTGCACATTTAAGCACACTCCTTTTCCACAAGGAATGACACCGTCAAGTTTGTTTGTCTCTCTTAGGACCCGTTCTTGAGTTCCATCTGTGATATTTTCTTTAATTTTTCTTTAATCATGCTTGTCCACATGCAGACTGACCTGCAGAGAAAACCATGAAATTAAAACCCCTTAACTAGCTAGGGCACAATGAACTCTGATGGCAGGGATCTGTGTGTGTTTTCATTCTCTCAGTGTCATGTTCAGATATACTGTTTCTAAATATAGGTCCACTCCCTTCATTAGCAAGACCCTCAGTTCAAAGGCCCCACAGCAAATAGATTGACAGCTCATTTCGAAATAAGTGTTGTCAGATGTGCTTTAATAAAAACCGAGCGTCAGGTGAGTGGCATGAAGCTGCCTCACAGTCTCCATGGAGATGAAACGGCTGCCAGTAATGCCTGCCTGCCAGAGCCATTCAGTATTGCTGGAAAGTGAAGGTGCCATGTTGTGACATGACAGCAACTCACCCATATGGTCTAAAAAGGAATCGTTTGCAAATACATGTCAGATAGAAATGAGGTAAGCTGCTCGCTTTCATTTCATATCAACTTGCCGATGCCAAGGATTAATATAAAGCTTTTTAAAAGATAGTCAGTCTTGATCACATTCTTTAAGGTTGGCCTACTTGGTTAGCAGGGATAGGTTACCCAAAAATGAAAGTCATTGGTGTATATGACATTCTTCTTTCAGACAAATACAATCAGAGTTATATTAAAAAATGTCCTGGCTCTTCCAATCATTATAATGGCAGTGAATGGCAGATCAAAATTTGAAGTCCAAAAAAGAGCATCCATCCATTATAAAAGTAATCCACACAGCTCCTGGGGGGTTAATAAAGGCCTTCTGAAGTGAAGCGATGCGTTTGTGTAAGAAAAATATCCATATTTAACATGTAAGTAAAATATCTAGCTTCCACCAGCCCGCATTCCGTATTCAACTCGTGGAAAAAACTTACCTGGCACGACGTATGAAGGCGGACGTAGTGTAACCGTATTGAACTGCGAGAGGCGTTACACTTTATTTGTAAGTTGAATACGGAAGGCGGCCTGGCGGAAGCTAGATGTTTTATGGATTTGGTTCTTACATAAACCCATGGATTCACTTCAGAAGGCCTTTATTAACCTCTTGTGGATTACTTTTATAATGGATGGATGCACTTTTTTGGGCTTCACATTTTGGACTGCCATTTACCGCCATTATAATGCTTGGAAGAGCCAGGACCTTTTTTAAAGGTCCCCGTTCTTCGCGATTCCATCTTTCAAACTTTAGTTAGTGTGTAATGTTGCTGTTAGAGCATAAATAATACCTGTAAAATGATAAAGCTCAAAGTTCAATGCCAAGCGAGATATTTTATTTAACAGAAGTTCCCTTTCAAAGCCTACAGCGAACGGCCGGTTTGGACTACACCCCTGCACTTCCTGCTTTAATGATGTCACTACAACAGTTTGTTGACTAACCCTCCGGCAACAAGAACACGCAAACTAGGGGGCGTGGTCTTGTTGCTCTCCGTCGAGAAGAGGAAGTGTTGTTTTTGTAGAGTGTGTTTGTCGCCATGTCATTGAGACAAATCACCTTTGTTTGGTCTTCCCACGGACACTGTACGTAGAGATCAATGGTTACAATTTATGTTTAACTCGGTTCCGGAAAATTATAATCACAATTTAAAACTATGTGCAGCACATTTTGCTGAGGACTGCTTCCTCAATCTCAATCAGTTTAATGCCGGATTCGCAGAAAGATTATTCTTAAAAGATGACGCAGTTCCCTCTGTCTGGAGAAGGCGTTGTTTATGGACCACAACCGGTAAGTGTATTTTATTATTTAAGTTGGTCCGTTTAACAGTTTACGTAACTCATTACACAAAGTGCAACGCTGTTTAGCTTTGTTAACTAACGTTAGATGGTAATTGAAACTAATCCGAAAAACTTTTTTAAAAAGTGTATTCAGACACCATCGATTGTTGGTGTTTGTAATGATCAGTTTAAATGATTTGTTTATTATATCTGTTGTTTACTGTTTAACCACATGCTCGTTCAGCTGCAGCCACGTTAGTGCACGTTAGCCAAATATAAAAGCATGACAACTACTGAATAGACAGCTTACCATTGTGAAACATCCTGCAAAAGTCTTTCCTGAGCAGGTTGTAATCAATCCTCTTCGATATTCTCCGGGTCTGATTCCGGCTCAAATTGATAAGGCAATATAGACATTTTTGCAATAACATTGAGGGCGCGTATCTCCCCGTTATGGTAAGAGGCAGGTTCAACGTGGGCTAAGCTGCTGTCCAATCACAACACGGGAAGCGCTGGCCCAATCAGAACTTGTTACGTAGTTCTGAAGGAGGGACTTCATAGAACAAGGAAATCATCAGGCCGTTTTTAGGACAGAGAAAACAGGTATACAGATAAGTAAAATGTGTGAAAAATACTGTGTTTTTTTACACGCGAAACATGAACTCATGTTATATTGCACACTGTAAACATAATCAAAGCTTCGAAAGCACCTTTAATAACGCCGATTTTATTAGTCTGAAAGAAGAATGTCATATACAACAGGATGGCTTGAGGGTGAATTTTTGGGTAAACAATCCCTTTAAGATTTCAGAACATACACTGCATGTGCATATTCACTAAAATGAAGTGCACTTTTTTATCACAAGGTTAACCACATCTACATATCAGGACCCTGGCTGGTAGTCGAGTATAAATAAAAAAATTAAGCACTTACACAGTAGGTCTATTATCAGTCTTGTCAGTCAATCACCCATTCGATTCTCCTTCGTCACTCAAGTTCTCTTTCATCTCTCTGAGCTTATGCACTCACATTTATTGCATCACTGACTCAAGGCTGAATAAGACCTACACCACAGTATCGCATTAAATTGCTTGGCTGGAATCCATGGTGTGTGGAAGTGGAACTGTGACAGAGCAAAGTAAAGGAGTTATTCAGGATAAGGGCAGACGGGTGCTGAGGTGCTGACCCTGATGCCCCAGACAGCTGAACCCTGCAGCCAAACTACCCCAAAAACCTTCAACACTTCCAGCCCTTGAGACACATCAGCCCTGCTGGGAGACGACAGCACGCTGAAAAGGTCATCCTTTATAAAGCGCACCTAACGTACCAACATAAGCTACTGAGAGAAATAAAGGGAAAAATAGAATGAGAACTGACTAATGCCACTCCTTAAAAACTTTTCCGGACAACTAACAACTGTCCATAGTGACACAAAGTAATTCAAAGGGACAATTTACTATAAAATCAGCCTCATGCTGTTCCAAACATGAATTACTTTATTTTCTTCTGCAGACCACAAAAGAAAATATTTTGAAGAATGTTGGAAACCAAACCGTTTTATTGACCATTGACTTCTTTTGTATGGGCAAAAAACCCTGAGACATATCTCAAAATATTTTCTTTTATGACACAGAATAAAGAAAGTCACCAGGGTTTGAAAAGACAAGAGGGTGAGCAAATGATGACAGATTTTTTGGGGAGAACAAACAGTTATTCCTTTTCCAAATTTTTTAATAAAAATTTCAAAATAGAATTGGTTTAACAATGTGTCATTCTCAAATGACACATATAGCATCAGTAAGAAAACCTACATTTGCTCCATGTCACTTCATTTATTCACTTCACCTTTGATTCAAGTCATTGTATTCACTATGGGAAATGCGTTATAGAAACGTTACACTAACGTTATTAACACCTTTCCCATTTCAGTGACTTTAAAGTGCTTTTTGACTTGATTCTGAATCCACGTAATTTAACAATTTCTTTAAAAGAAAAAAAAAACATAAATACTTTGCATAGTCTGAATTTATTCCACTTTATGTGCAGTTAATTTAAACTTTAGTTTCACTTGAAGTTCACAAAGCTCGAGTCCAATAGGGGGACAAACCAAATACATGTCAATTTTTTGGTTCAGTTTTTTACTCAAACTGTTTTGCTGATAATATAATTTCGATATAATTTCCAATTCTCACTATTAACTATTAACTATATGACTTTTGCCTCAGTAAACTCATAATTATTACTCATTAACGTAGTTGTTAAGTTTAAGTATTGGGAATAAGGGATGTAGAAAATGGCCAAGCAGAATAATGCATTAATATGTGCTTTCTAAGTACTAATAAACATAAAATATCCTAGTAATATGTATGCTAACAAGCAACTAGCTAAAAGTGAGAAGTGGACCCTAAACTAAAGTGTTACCATAATTTGTAATAAAAAGGTTTCACTAGTAGACTTCATTTATACCCTGTATATTTAATTATATACAATTATAAGAGTGTAATTTATAATGAATGAAATTAATTTTAACAACCTATTAATACTCATGGTGGATGACAACTTCACTGTCCAGAATGCTCTAATATCTATCAAAGTAAAGGAAGTGTTTTGACTGTCCAGAATTTGGTTTAGAGAAATGTTGAGAAAAATGTATTATTCATATAAACAGATAACAGGCATAATTATGTTTTGTCATAAAACTTGTGTTGGACTAATTCAATTCCTCTGTTGTGTGACTGTGTCATCATTGCAATTTAAAATTCCCTTTTAACATCATGTGGTTCATGGCCAGTTCAATTCAAGCATACACTCATAAATGGAAAATGTGGCAGGTCTTAAAATCATAGTTTTTCCTGAACCCTGCAAGAAAAAATATATTTAGCACCATGGGCTCATTACAAGAGTCATTACAAACTGGCAGTGTGATTTGTCTGACAGGTTTTGCCAAGACCACTCACATGGCCACACTGCAGCGCTCGCTTGTTGGACTGTGTTAACACTTGTGGGCTGCTGTTGACCCTTATAGAGAGATAGAGCGTTACACGACAATTCCCCTGGGCACAGAGTCTGTAATTACCCCACAGGAGTACAATTACACCGGAGGAAAGGAAAAATAAGAGGTTATAAAAAGAAAGGAAGAGCAGTGGGCTGTGTACAACAGAAACATCCTCAGATTCTAAACTAGGTTGGTGAAATTCACAGCTTGACTACCTCTTTTTCTAAAGAAACGGAATTGAGATGCAGGTTTATTCCTGGGAGAAGCCAAGGTTATGCTGTATTACTCAGCCACGCATCCAGTCATCCGTGAGTCATACAGGGTGATGGGAAGGTTAGCCTTTTCAGCGCTTGACTAAGAGCAAGGCATGATCTTCATATGCTCTGCTGACTAACCGAAAGCTTTAATATCCTACAGCCACAAATAAACACGCACAAAGATGAAGTGAATCAAATAAAAGGGCTTCCCATTAAAACAAATTGATGACTAAATTCATATACTTTTTTGAAGAAAATGTGAATGGTGCTCGACTGTTCTGAAGACCAGGTTGTTCTCAGTGGCTCTTAACACACCGCTATGCAGTTGCTAGGGTTTTCTGGATGGTTTCGAAACTGTGATATGGCTTGGTGCAAATGCAATTTAATTAAATAAAAGAGAAAGAAAAGCTTTGAAGTCGCTATGAAATGAAAATGGACAATTCTTATTTTTTTTACATAATGTTGCACTGCTTTCATATGCAAATTCATATTCATATTCATATTCAGTATTCATATGAATGATACTGCTGTGTGAGACACTCTTATGCTATTTGCATCAATGCAATATCAAGTAGCTTTTTGTTATAAGAACAATGAATCTAATTTCTCTAAATATATGAGTATACAAGTACATTATGTTATTTTATTTTATTTTTATTTATCATAAAAAATCCTCAAGTCGGAAAATCTGAAAGTTTTGGGCCCTGTTGAGGAGTGTGAGACTGACAGTAACCTTGTGAAACTTTGTAAATGTGAAACTGGAAAGTAAACTAAGGATAAGAAAGCTGAGCTTGAGTTGAGTTGAGTTGAGGTGAAGGAAAGCGGAAAGAAAATAAATGAAGTGAGAAACAAAACACTCCACGCAGAAATGTCATGAAACGTTTGCTCTTAAAATGTGACAGTAAGATCAAACAGAGGTAAGGGAAAACACAAGTGTACTATCTGACAGAGAACAGCAGGGTAGTTGAAGTAACAAGACGGGAGTATTCAAAGCTGCCCACCTTGCTGGTTAAGCTGCAGTGTGCTCTTGCTCCACTGTGAAAGACCCACGATAGCCACCATCTTGGCTCCCAGGCTGGAGCGACGCTTCTTGTTTCCGACCAGGCCTGTGGCATCGGGCCCCGTGCTGCTGGGGCTTTTCTCCAAGCTGTACATGGCTCCACTAATGCTGGAACTGCGAATCACGTTCCGGGCTGCCACCGCGCTCATCCCCCCTGGGCTGGGTACATCCACTGAACTGCTGAGCATCATGATCCCACACAAGCCTCTGGGCAGTGGGCTGGACTGAGGCTGGGAGGAAGACAGTGGGAGAAAAGTTGGAACAATTAAATTATAAAACACTTTTTTTTTTTATCTCATTTGACATCAAACATCAAATCCATTTTTTATTGGCTGTGGAAAAATATTTCTTAAAGGGTTAACTCACCCAAAAATGAAAATTCTGTCATTAATTACTCACCCTCATGTCGTTCGACACCCGTAAGACCTCTGTTGATCTTCGAGACACAAATGAAGATATTTTTATTGAAATTCGATGGCTCAGAAAGGCCTTCATTGACAGTAATGTCATTTCCTCTCTTAAGACCCATAAAAGGTACTAAAGACG
Source organism: Gobiocypris rarus (assembly GCA_023029165.1). NCBI lineage: Eukaryota > Metazoa > Chordata > Actinopteri > Cypriniformes > Gobionidae > Gobiocypris > Gobiocypris rarus. Next base: position 16,104,334 of record CM040919.1, on the reverse strand, counting down.
TCTTTACAAAGTCCATCTCACTACAGTGGTTCTACAATCATTTTATGAAGCGACGAGAATAGTTTTTGTGCGCAAAAAAACCCCTAAATAACGACTTTTATAGAGATGGCCGATTTCAAAACATGGCTTCACGAAGCTTCGGAGCTTTATGAATCAGTGTATCGATTCATGATTCGGACCAAATTGCCAAACTGCTGAAATCTCGTGACTTTGGCGATCCAAACTGCTAATTCGATACGCTGATTCATAATGCTGTTTTGAAATCAGCCCATCACTATATAAGTCGTTATTTAGTTGTTTTTTTTTGCGCACGAAAGCTATTCTCGTCGCTTCATAAAATTATTGTAGAACCACTGTAGTGAGATGGACTTTGTAAAGACGTCTTTAGTACCTTTTATTGGTCTTGAGAGAGGAAATGACATTACTGTCAATGAAGGCCTTTCTGAGCCATCGGATTTCAACAAAAATATCTTCATTTGTGTCCCGAAGATGAACAGAGGTCTTACGGGTGACGGACGACATGCGGGTGAGTAATTAATGACAGAATTTTCATTTTTGGGTGAACTAACCCTTTAACATTTCTGTTAAAGAAGCCTCTGCTCACCAAGGCTGCATTATTTTATAAAAAAAAATACAGTAAAAACAATAATGTGAAATATTATTTCAATGTAAAATAACTGTTTTGTATTCTAATATATTTTAAAATGTAATTTATTCTTATGATGGCAAAGCTGAATTTTCAGCATCAGTGTCACATGATCCTTCTGAAATGCTGATTTCCTGCTCAAAAACATTTATTATTATCAATGATAAAAATAGCTGTGCTTCCTAATAAGTATTATGGAAAACATGATACTTTTTTTTTTTGATTAATCGAAAGCTTGTATCATTGTATGTATTTACTTTTGATTACTTTAATGCATCCTTGCCTAATAATCTAAAAATTATTTCTAAAATCTAAAATCTAAATTAATTATTATCGGTAGTCTAATTCCACAGCACTTTCCCTTTTGCTGAATTGAATCACTAAAATGCACAGTTGTTATATTTTTTAAATTAATGTTTTAATAATGCACCTAATCTGCGTCTCCTGCACAGTTTTTCAGTAGAATCTCTGCCACTGCAAAAGAAATCATATTTTACCTGGGTTGTGAATATTAGTTTGCTATCTGTCCTGAATGTAATGAACTAAAAAAGGCAATGTGCCGTGAAATATCGGCAAGATATGTCTTTCTGTGGCGTTCACCTCATGGGCTGCACACAAAAACAAACAATGTAGTCCAATTCACGAGACTATGAGTTGGGTCTTTTCAGTGAATCAACAATATGTGGCTAGTCTAGCCCAATTCCTAAAATAAATGATTCTTATGAATCAGTTCTTTTAATGAATCAAAAACAGAATACATTTGTTTCCCTATGTTCCCAATATTTATTGTTTAGCTAAGAGTAAAAATACTGGTGACACTTTACAATAAGGTCTTATTTATTAACATGGTTAATTTATTAATTAACATGAAATAACAATGAGCAATACATTTGTTACAGTATTTAATAGTCTTTGTAAATACAGCTGTTCATTGTTTGCTTAGTTCACAGTGCATTAATTAATGTTAACAAATCTAATTTTTGGTTTTAAATATCTACTAAATGTTGAAATTAACATTAACTGGGATTAATAAATATTGTATAATGTTAATGTAATAATGTTAACTAATGAAACCTTATTGTAAAGTGTTTATGTTCGTTACTAACTACATCATTTTAAAGTGAGTAACACAGAATATATAAATAATGTGTTTAAATCAACACTGATATTTGAATTTTAAACAAGAGAAATTATTATTTAAACTGGTACACATTTCTCATATGGCTTGGATCTGTGTACAAGGACATGAAATGCGCTGTGCAGAATGATGCTGGCCTGATAAATGATTTAGAACAAGGACTTGTGTGACATCTAAAAGTGTGAGTGAACTGACAAAAAAAAAAAAAATCAGTCTACTCTGGGAGAAAAAGCCATTCCCGCAACACAATGCGACGCAGGTTTGCAGCCTTGCCAATTAGAGCTTTGAGCGAAAAAAAAGTTCAGGCTAATTTATGTGCGATCTTCTCTGTGAACAGCCTGCATGTTTGTTTTCTGTGCTCCCATTCTCTTTCTCTCACTCCCCCTTCCCCCTGATCTCCATTCGCCGCTTTGATCTGCGCCTCATCATTTCAGTTGAAGTGTTTCTGGTTCTGTGACAGTCGTCCCTCTTGGAAATGAATCAGCCTGCCTCCCTGAGTGATAATAATCATAATTTAGAGATGGATCTGGACTAACACTCCTTTGAAATGAAAATGAAATGAAAAGAAAGCAGGGTAAGTCTTTATCATAGTAATCAGATTGATTTAGGTGCGTGTACATACATGGGGTCTGAATGGCTGAGAGAGATGAGCGAAGAACAATGGGCTGAAATATGGCAGCACAGCCGATCAAAGAGACCTGTGCCCTCCAGCTGCTTTGTCCATTATTGTGACCTGAGCTCTAAACTGTGGGCTCTGATAAGTACAGACAGATTAAGAGGGCACCTTTTAGCCGACATTTAGAAGACATCACCCATGCCGACCCGCGCCTTTCAGACAAAGCGTGACTCTTTTGGGGTCAGCTGAGGCGACTGAAGTGGGTTCCGTTTATTTACAGTCTCCTGACAGGGCTTAATAGAGCGGGAACTTGTGGGTCGTTTTACTCTCTCAATCACATTTTTCACAGAAACACTGCCAGTGCTGGTGCCAGACCCAATGCCTAATATGCCCCAGTTCCATGCGTTGCCAACAAAGAAAAAGCAGAAAAATATCCCTTAAACCTGCTGGTTTCAAACCAGAAACAATAACGTCAGAGGTGTAATGTGTGAAGTCTCAAAACCAAACTAGCTCACAAAAAGCTAGATTGATCCCATTAGAATTGCACGTTGGGCACCAGTTTAAATTTTTGTTGTGCTGCAAAGTTAACTTAAAAACAATACAATATCTATCAATTCATTGCAAGGAATTTCAGTTGTTACGCAGTTAACAATTAAAACTTTAGGGACAGGGGCAGTGTAGGGGATAGAAAATACGGTTTGTACAGTATAAAATGCATTACGCCTATGGAATGTCCCCATAAAACATGGAAACACAACATATGTGTGTGTGTGTGTGTGTGTGTGTGTGTGTGTGTGTGTGTGTGTGTGTGTGTGTGTGTGTGTGTGTGTGTGTGTGTGTGTGTGCCGTGACACAGCATAGCTTTGCAATGATAGAAACCTTACAGACAGCATGTAGAGGACTGTGTGTTTGAATTTGGACTGTGTGTTTGAATTAAAACTTTAAAACAGGTTGTCAAAACTAGTAGTAAAAGTTGTAAACACAGACCATGATGCACCATGTGTGTATATGTTTGGCAGCAGCCTAATCAATGATGTCATTGTAAACGGCTCTCAAACGAGAGTTTAAAAATCTGCATGTAGAAGCAGGGACATTGCTCAACCCTTTTTCCTGGGGCACAAGCCAGTGAAGGCTGTTTTTCAGTAATGATGAAAGGCTCGCCCCAGTGTAACAGGTCTCAAGACGCGTTTTTAAAAGTTTAACCTCTTTTAAAGGCATAATATGTATTAAATATGCATTAAAATATGCGGTGAAACTCAAGCTTGGTACATACTCTGCAAGAACAAAGAAATTTGTTTGTTTTCTCGAGGTGTCAAGAACAAGAACAAAGTTTGTTCTGGCCAGTACATTCCATACTTCACGAGAAAAGCAGGTGCCGAACATCTCCGTTTTTCCGCATTAACCCCGCCCACTTTAAATCGATGACCAATCACACAATAGTTCTCGGACACCCACAAAAAAAAAGTTCTGCTCAGACGATGTGTTGAGAACAAGCTGCGAACTCCCAAACCAGGGCTGCGAGAACAAAATTACGCCCTGTGAGTGAGAACTTTTTTCTCTGTTCTTGTGGAGTATGTAACGGCCTTTACTGTGGCGAGGGGGGCGAGCGGGAGACGTGGGAGGAGCGAGCGAGACCGGTGCGTGATTGAGAATGAGCGTCACCTGCGAGTCTCAAGTCCTCTCATGAGGGAGCTCGCTCGTCTACCTCGCCACATTTACATACTGTGCCTTTAACTTGACAGGGTGTCATGACCACGTTGTGTGAGACAGAGATAAAGACTTCCGTCTAGAGCATGTTGGAAAAATAGATAAAAAGATGTAGATATTTCAGATATTATCTTGCTGACTGGCATGCGTGTTTTCTCCTGCATACGACAATGAACACAGCCTCAATGTCCGATTCATGAACAAATGACTCATATCAATCAGAAAACTTCACCCCACTCTCTCTCATTTCTCGTGATTTCTCATTTCTAAATGATTTTGGTCATGATTTGGCTATCCCAGACAAATTTTGAAAATCCTTAAAGTTCCCTCTGATCCTAGGTCAAAATCTGCAGTCTTTAATGCTAGTTTGATATGTTCGCCGTCAGCTGATTAATGAACATTGTGATCAAATTTGACCTCTAATGAAATTCTGCCAGTGTCAGAAGTTTTAAGTCACAATCCTTCAGTGCGGCTTCTCCTACGACAACCATCAAATCGAGAGAGAAAAAATAGGGGCACAGAACCTGACGACACAATTAGTGCGACAACAACAATCCACCACTTGTTCCACACACATCTAAATGCAGCTCACCGCCACCGAACGAGTCACGTATATTGATAATGTAAAACTTGGGACGAGTCTTTTTGTGTGCATCCGTTTTTAATGAATATTGACTGTCATACAGTCTGACATTAAAGAAACAGAGACCCTACAGTGTGACGTAAAGAACTATAATAAATCGTACAATGTGCACCCGGATTAGCATGTTAAATCAGATTCTGTGAATTGTTCAGTCTGTTACTCAACTGACTTCCTCACAGAACCTCTCTGTGATTTTTTTGGATAATTTTGAAGTATGGACCTACACTAATCTGACAAACCAACTAGGAAATTTATGACGGTGTCAGATAATTTTTTTAAATTTTGTAAACTTCAGCGGTCCTTGAGAGATTCAGAAGTAGTTCAACGGTGAAGCAAACACAAAGATGACCCTCTCCAGGCACGCTCAATCATTCTCACCACAGCAGAGGAGTCCAAATCTCAGACAAGTGAAGAGGTCGTCATTAGTCACCGGAGAAAACGGGCCGGCCCATCCATCACTGGCCCGTTAACCCACTTCTCTATACAGGAATTTCTTAATTTGGACCTGTGCTCAACACATTATCTCCTTATGGTTCTTTTTGGAGAGATAAGATGACCTCTTTGGGATGACGTTGACAAGAATCTCAGCCATCTGGGCTTCTCTTGATTTAAAAACAAGACAATTCTGTCCTCACTGGAGAAACAAAGATCATGATTTCTTAAAGATGTTTTAGCTAAAGCGTTGTTTAGTCATTGAGTCCTTACCAATTGCATTTCACTGAGCCATCAGGGTGAGAGTGGAACACATTAGTAACAAATTAATCAAATTACAGTTAATAGAGTATAAATCATAATTGCTTTTTGGCCATGTCAATTTCTGGGCAATGAATACATGTAATTACTGTTATTAATCAGTCCACTGGATGAGGGAAAAAATGTACTTATTTTATTGAAAACTAAGGATACGTTTTAAGGTTTGACAACACAAGGATGGGTCTTTGGAGCTGTCACCAAAACATTTCACCATTAAAGCACACAGACATTTTTAAAATTATTTAAACAACAGCCTGCGTCCGAAACTTGTTGTCTCGATGCCCAATCAGGTAATGACTTCACTGACATTGTTTGTGCACAAAGGTACCCCTAACAACACTGATTGTGGATAGGGTACTTCTGAGGCAGCATAAAGTTGATTTTATGCATTGTACATTGATTTTATTTACATCTGATGTTGCTAAGGAACACTGCAACTTTTACAACAGCTTCCAGTGATAATCTGAATTTATGTTTAGTTCTGTTAAGTTTCTTGGTTTCTTGTTTACTACTACCATTGCACCTACATCATGTCAACTAACTCTCATTAGAGTAGTAGACTGATAGGAGTTGAGGACTTGCAAAGCTACTTATAGTCAGTAGAATGTCTGTTAGGGGGCCATCAAAATAAAGTGTAAGCAGATATTAAGCAGACAGTCTAATACTCTACTAATACTTTAATGAGAGTTAGTTGACATGTAGTTGCAATGTTACTTATAGTCAACAGGACTTCTAAAGTGGACCATCGAAATAAAGTATGAAACTTTTACAGCATGAAATAAGATTTTAGTAAACTGCCCACCACTAACACAAATTAATATTGTTCTATTCCCTCTTTCTCCAATGGATCGAATTTGTAATTTTGTGTTCCAAGACACACTTAGCCAGCGATTTCAGGCCAGGTCGCTTCTACATCACACTCGAGGGTGAGAGAAGAGAGAGGCAGAGAATGTGTGAACACCAAATTCAAACACACAGTCCTCTACATGCTGTCTGTAAGGTTTCTATCATTGCAAAAGCTATGCTGTGTCACGGCACACACACACACACACACACACACACACACACACACACACACACACACACACACACACACACACACACACACACACACATGTTTGTTTTTGTGAAATGTGGGGACATTCCATAGGCGTAATGCATTTTATACTGTACAAACCGTATTTTCTATCCCCTAATCTGCCCCTGCCCCTAAACCTACCCATCACAGGAGACTGTGCAGTTTACTTTCTGTGAAAAACCTCATCCTGTGTGATTTATAAGCATTTTGAAAAGTGAGGACATGGGGAACGTCCTCATATTTCACCCTCTTTTGTAATACCTATGTCATACCCATGTCATTATACACATTTGTGTCCTGATATTTCACAAAAACATGAACACACACACACACACACACACACACACACACACACACACACACACACACACACACACATGTTGTGTTTCCATGTTTAATGGGGACATTCCATAGGCGTAATGCATTTTATACTGTACAAACCGTATTTTCTATCCCCCTACACTGCCCCTGCCCCTAAACCTACCCATCACAGGAGACATGCTGCATTTTTACTTTTTCAAAAAACATCACTTAGTGTGATTTATAAGATGTTTCCCTCATGGGGACCAAAAAAATGTCCCCACAAGGACAAAAATTTGGATATTGCCATCTTTGTGGGGACATTTTGTCCCCATACCGTAGGGATTACCAGTCCACACACACACACACACACACACAAACACACACAAACACACACACAAACACACACACACACACACACACACACACACACACACACACACACACACACACACACACACACACACACACACACACACACACACACACACATGTTGTGTTTCCATGTTTTATGGGGACATTCCATAGGCGTAATGCATTTTATACTGTACAAACTGTATTTTCTATCCCCCTACACTGCCCCTGCCCCTAAACCTACCCATCACAGGAGACATGCTGCATTTTTACATTTTCAAAGAACATCACTTAGTGTGATTTATAAGATGTTTTCCTCATGGGGACCAAAAAATGTTCCCACAAGGACAAGGATTTTGGATATTGCCATCTTTGTGGGGACATTTTTCTTTGTGTGGTCCCCATAACGTAGGGATTACCAGTCCACACACACACACACACACACACACACACACACACACACACACACACACACACACACACACACACACACACACACACACACACACACACACACACACACACACACACACACACCTGGACTGCAGATACCTTCAACACTCTCTAACTTAACATACCATTAGTTGTGTGTGAGAGAGAGTCAAAGGAGTTAGGACTACAAATATAGATGATACTGGTTTTCTTGATAATTCTGTGCCAACATTTGAACATTTTGAACATCCTAACAAGAAATATAACACAACCTACATATTTCAAGAGCTGCCCAATTCATATGAATTGGTACGAATTACCTACTCCTAACCCCACCCCCAAATACCCGTGACTGGGGTTTAGACAAAACATACGAATTTGTACGAGTGAGGTCATACGAATTTGTATCAATTAGCCACCTTGTAAAATATGTACAAATTGGTTGAGATAGCGCTGGAAAAAACGTACCATTGGGATTAAAAATCAATTTAACAATTTAAACAGACAGTTGAGTTTGTCCATATTTGTCACAAACATGGGTTGAAACAACCCAGCATTTCTTAGAGTGCGGCATACTAATATTTATTACAGAAATAATACACTTTAAAGGAATATGATTAAGTGTGAAGAGAACAGAATGTATTGTTCGAGACTTAAATGCATGATAATTGAATGAGATTTAATTAAATGAAAATGTACATAAAATGAAAATAAGAGGGCATTTTGAAGAGGGCAGAGAGTAATTAAGTACATCTTTATATATAATTTCATAATTTAATGGCATTAAGTCTGAGATTTCAAGTTGTTACAATAGTTACATCTAGCTACATGTATGGGGAGTGGTAATTTGGACCAATGGGGTTTCATTGTGCTACCCTGGGCAACGTGTAAGAAATATGCGTCCAACAAAATCTTGGTCCCTTGTCGTAGTTGTGGCTGGTTAGGTGAAACACTCAGATTAAAATGGAAGCGAGAGCTTTAACTTCACGCCTGGTTAGGACAAAGTGTTTAGGAAGAGCGGCAGAGATCAGGAAATGGAGTAGAGAGAGGCCGTGTAGGGACATTAAATCCACAAGGTCCAGAGATGCAAAGAACAAAAACAGAAAGAGGTTCAGGACATTTTGTGAAAATGAAAAGCCAATCTTGTCTGTAGCAGCGCATGTGGAAATGAGAGCACTGAATGGTCCTTCCGTGTTTCTTTTCTTGTCCTGTCATCCTACGTTCCTGCTCTCCTCCCTCACTGTTTCCTTTCTCAGCCCTCTTCCAAATCTCTCGCTTCTTATTTAACCGTGGTGCTGACACAGTTATTGAACAGAATGGGTAGGAGTTGCATAAACTATATTTTGGCAGCTCTATGTTTTCTCCGCCCATTATTTTAACTATTTGACCTTAATTAACCTACACTCTTTGTAACTGGCATTATGCATGGTTTATTTATTTTTATTTCATGTCTGATGGGATGTATTAAATTCATATAAATTGATAGTTCAACCAAAAAATTAAAATTCTGATCATTTTCATACCTTATTGTTGTTTTTCTGCTCTTTAGTGAATCTGTTTTTCACACAAAGCTATTCCCTAGTGAAAAAGAAGTGTAATTAATTAATACTTTAAAAAGCTGTTCTTGCATTTAATGTAGTATTAATGAAATAAAAGGCCACTTAAGTGTACTTAAAGCACACTTCCAGGACTATTTCTTAAAGGGTTACTTCAGCGATTAGCATTAAGCTTTGTATCAGTAGAAACCCGGTAGTATATTCGAATTATCGTACTTTCCCCCCTCATATGACCCTGAGATGAGAGAATTATGTATTTTATTTCTGGAAAAATTCCTCCGATGAAGCAAATATCGTCATTTTGCGTCATCTGAGAGTTTTTGTCCAAAGGCTGAAGACTACAGCCAGCAGGAGGCGCTATTTCCACATGTTTTCAACATCGCACTCACAGCACTCGGGGAGCTGCGGAGATTCATGTAAACAGAACGGCGGAGATTCATGTAAACGGAGCGGTGGAGAGCAAAGTGAGTGTTTCAACTGTTCAAATTAACTTCCTATGAAAGTTAAGCTTCCAAAGACATGAACTGAAAATGCACCAGACTGATCACGCGCTGTGAATGCGGCTGCGAATCCCGCGATTACCTCAACTCAGCTCATGTCTCTAACTGAACTGATTTTATGAAAATGAACATGGTGGGCAAGTGATCCAGTAGTAGCCGTATGGCAGCGAAGTGCATTCTAGGAATTGTTGTCTTTCATCCCCATGAGACAAAAATACATTTTCTGTGTTTTCTCAGTCTAGAAGGCAATCTAGAAGGTAAAATAATTTCACATTTCTACTACATTAATGACTCAGTTTAAATACAGATTTATCTTCCCAGTGCTGAAGTACCCCTTTAAGACACACAAGTACACTTTTAAAAAGTTAACTTCATAATTTCAAATTAAACATTTTACTTTAAAGTACATTTTAAATGTATATTTTGTTGTAATAATATTTTGTCATGCATTAAAGAAGTATGGTTATTTTGATAAATTGACCACAGGCTACATATTAAAGTTCTTATAATTATAATTTTAACTGTAATGTGTTAATCAATATAATAAAATATCAAACATAATAAAGACCATTTTAAAGGTACATTTCAAAATCCTTACAAATACATTTAAATGCATGGCTTACAAGTTGATAGAAATGCCTTTTAAAATCTATTTACCATAAAAGCTTGTCAGTACATTCGGCAGTACAATAGATGTAATTATGAACTTACATATTTACTTTTACATATGATTGTAGCCAATCACAGACATATTTGTTGAGCTGGTGAACACAATGACCAATCAGAGACATATATGTTGAGCTCATTCAGAGGTGTTTATGAATCTGTTCAACAGTGCTAAAAATGCTAAAGGGAAACGCTGGTATCGTCATATTTTTTTAATTTCACCGACTTGGTGCTTCAGTACGTTACTTTTGACAACACTAGTTAAGAAAGCACCTGAGAGTACCGATCTGGATATGTTTGCACCAGCTCTACAATTCACTGGAAGTCGACAGATGAGGTCTTTAAAAGTACTGCTGCGTTCACCACAGGTTATCTTGGTACATGGACTCTTTTTTTGATATCATTTTGTCTTGATGTGCTCTTGTTCATTTCCTGTGTATTTAGTTCCAGTTTCCTTGGCTGTTTCTCAATATGCGTTGAGAAGCGATCTTGCGTCTTGTGTTCTAAACTACGTCAGCATCAACCATCGAAGTTCAATTCCAATGGGGCCTACTTAAGAACGCAAGTAAAGAGGACACATGAAAGTACCTGGATGTCTTCTTGATATCGAGGATGCATCGAAAGCAGATCAAGCAAGCTTGCAAAAATGTAAAAGTAAACATTTGTTTGCTTGCAAAAATGTAAAAGTAAGCATTTGTAAAAGTATACATCGCAGGACATTTCAATTGTTACAAAGACGCGTCCTTCCAAGTTCATTTTTACAAGCCTGGCAAAACCTTGTCCTATGCAAATCCGGTTCTTTGCGCACTTGTTTGTTTCCATAGCTTCCCTTGTTAATCTCCATGACAACAAATCACCTTCACCTGTCTCTCATCAGCCCATTGTCATCTAGTTGATCTAAACCCCCAGTTATCTTCTGTTAATTGTCTTGTGTTAATGTTTCATGCTGGTGTTTGCCTCTGATGATTCCTGATGCTTAATACATGTGAGTTCATTGTTCTTCTGCGTCAAGCCCCTCTGTTTGAATTATCACATCAAGTCAGGGTGTGACAATTACACTGTTATGATAGTTTGATTATGTTTATTTAATACCAGCATTTCACTTATACTTGGTAAGTATATTTGGAACTATAGACGATATAGATCTGGCTATGTGAGACTACTTTGAATTAGTGCCTTTTTATTGCATGACACATTGAAATTACAGTACAGAATGGCTCTTTCAGTATTATATTGAGTATTGTATTAGCATTCATTTCATTTTCAGGCTCTCAGGAGCGCACATAAACGTCACATCCTTTTAATTTTATGTGAAGTCCTTCACATAAAAGTTAGTCTACAGGCTTTCATAGACAACCTAGGAAGTCGTTTCATTAAAAGCTTTTCTCACATTAAACGATTAATACAACATGAAAATCTTATATTTAGCCTCTTTAATAATGGCAAATGAAAACCATAATAATTTATTCACTTTCCTCCTTCATCATCTTCTTCATCTAATTTTCGCAGTGAGTGATGAAGTGAATTCTCTTGGTGAGTGTGAACTCTTGAGTGAGGGTGGGGGAATATTGATTCATGTGCACTGCTGATTTACACTGATTTACTGTCTATCTCACACACTCACACTTTAACACTCTTTTTGCTCTCCTTTTTCTAAGACTTTGTACGTCACTGATTATTAAAGCCTTCTAAATTCACCTCGAAAAAGCATGAGTGAGGAAATGATAGCGGGGTAGAGAGGGATGCGGACAAAAAAAAGTGTGGCAGCACTCAGCATAAGGGTTGCAGTCGACCGCAGAGTAGCTGCATATTTAATGTGCCCTTTGGTTGTGAGTTTAATCCTAGCGTTATGATGCTGCAATTATTGGAGAAAGATGGGGGCATTTTTACCTTTTACAGCAAGGAAACAAAGACATGATTTATATTCAATGTGTGCCAAAGCCTTCTACACTCTTAGAAATTAACATTCTTTATGCTATAAGGTTCTATGAAGAACCTTCATCACCCACAGAACCTTTCTATTGAACAAAAGGTTCTTTATAGTGGAAAAAGGTTCTTCAGACTATTAAAATGTTCTTCACACTCTAAGAAAAAAATATTATTTTAAGAACTCTCTTCATTGAAAGGTTATACACAAAATGGTTCTTCTATGGCATCGCTGTGAAAACCATTTTTGGTTCCCCACAGAACATTTCAGTGAACACACTTTTTTCTTAATGTGAAGAACATTTTTATAATCGAGATATTATAATTTAATATCCCTCTATAAAGAACCACTTGTGGAATGAAAATGTTCCATTGATGTTTATGGTTCCCTTTCAGTCGGTCACGTTTGACGTACGTCGGACGTCACAGACGAATTGGGATCACTTCAGGGAGCCTCTGTCTGCTTTGAGATAAAGAGAACTGGCCAACGGCCATTGGCGTGCGTGCTCTGCATATCGCACCCCGCCCCACGGCGCGGGTTTAAAGCGGACGCGATCATCACACACCATTGTCATTCACTTCAGAGCCGAACAGCGTTCAGGTCGAAGACAATTCAACACTGCTATTCAGCAAGAGAGAGAGAGAGAGGACGCTCGTGTTGCCGTTACAGTATACAACAGCGCGACCGCGGGCTCACAGCCGCAGCAAAACAACTACCGTTTTCACTATTCCCTGTGTGCTGTCGCGGTTTAAGAGAGCGTTTCCTCACAAAAAGAGCACGGTAACGCCGCTCGGATTGCTTCATATGAGACCGCTTCAACGCTGGCAACACGATCGAGTCCTGAGATGGGCGTGGCACAGCGGTTCCCTCCGTGTCCATGTGACGCTGAGTTGCCGCCAAACCTTCAGCCCGTGGTTGGACCCTTCATATCTATGGACAGGTGTCCAGGCATGCTGTTGTCTCCACAGATGCCTCATCCACCGGCTGGGTGCCACGTACAACGGGCTTGCTGTTTCGGGTCTGTGGACGGGACCCCAACTGCAATGGCATATCAATTGCCTGGAGTTTTTAGCAGTTCGTCTTGCACCCAGCCACCGCAGGGGGCCGCTCAGAGGCAAGCACGTTCTGGTCAATACGGACAGCACTGCGGCCACTACGTACATCAACTAACAGGGTGGTCTACGCTCCCGTCGCATGTCACAACTCGCCCGCCATCTCCTTCTGTGGAGTCAGAAGCATCTGAGGTCGCTTCGCGCCACTCACATTCCGGGCCTCCAGTGAGCCTTCTCGCAAAGACTCTGTGCAAAGTCAGGGAGGTGAGGAACAGGTCCTGTTGGTAGCTCCTTATTGGCCCAACAGGACTTGGTTCCCGGAACTAGTGTTCCTCGCGACAGCTCCTCCTTGGCCCATTCCTCTGAGGAAGGACCTTCTGACTCAGAGACAGGGCACCCTTTGGCACCCGCGTCCGGACCTCTGGAAACTCCATGTCTGGTCCCTGGACGGGACGCGGAGGTTCTAGATGATTTACCACAGGCTGTGGTGGACACCATCACTTCCGCTGGAGCTCCGTCTTCGAGACGACTCTATGCCTTGAAGTGGAACCTGTTCCTCGACTGGTGCTCTTCTCTCCAAAGGTGTTCGGTCAGGTCAGTGCTTTCCTTCCTACAAGAGGGGTTGGAGCGAAGGCTGTCTCCCTCCACCCTCAAGGTGTTTGTTGCCGCTATCGCCGCAAATCATGACATGGTAGGTGGTAAGTCCTTAGGGAAGCACGATCTGATCGTCAGGTTCCTGAGGGGGGCGAGGAGACTAAATCTGACTCGCCCTCCCTTTATACTCTCTTTGGACTTAACTCTGGTGCTTACTGCACTGCAGAGAGCGCCCTTTGAGCCTTTGCAGTCAGCTGAGTTTAAAGTTCTGTCTCTGAAGACAGTACTCCTGACTGCACTGGCCTCCATCAAGAGGGTAGGGGACCTGCAGACATTTTCAGTCGACGAATCGTGCCTGGAATTCGGGCCCAGTAACTCTTGTGTAATCCTGAGACCCCGGCCCGGATATGTGCCCAAGGTTCCCACCACTCACTTTCGGGATCAGGTGGTGAGCCTGCAAGCGCTGCTTCCGGAGGAGGCAGACCCAGCCCTGGCTTTTCTCTGTCCCGTCCGTGCCCTACGGATGTACGTGGACAGAACGCAAAGCTTTAGGACCTCAGAGCAGCTCTCGGCTGTTACGGAGGACAGCAGAAGGGAAAGGCTGTCTCCAAGCAGAGGATGGCCCACTGGATAGTGGATACCATCGTCTTGGCGTATGAATCCCAAGACGTGCCCTGCCCGCTCAGCGTTAGAGCCCACTCCACCAGGGGTGTGGCCTCTTCCTGGGCGTTGGCTCGTGGCGCCTCGCTGACAGATATTTGTAGAGCTGCGGGCTGGGTGACACCTAACACGTTCGCTAGATTCTATAGCCTTCGTAAAGTGCCGGTAGCTTCCCGTGTGCTCGCTTCCCATAGCCAGTAACACCGAAGTGCCCGTTTTAGTGTCGGCTTGCTGCGCCACTCCCTTCCCCATGGAACGGATATGTCCGACGTACGTCTCCGTTCCCTCCTTCAGGGAACGAAGGTTACATACTTAACCGAGATGTTCTTCATGGATCCATCAATGCCATTGACAAACCTTGAAGGACCCAATATATTTCAAGTGAAATTTAAGAATGAAGAATTTCAAACAAAATTAGTCCAAAACAAAGTTCGTTTGGAGTTCGTTTTGGGAGTTCAAACAGCTTGCCAAAGCAGACTTTCTGGAAAAGTTTGTTATGGTTGGTAAACAACTTTGTACTATACCATTGGTCCGTAGTGATTACATAATAGGTAGGTGTGCATGGAGGCTCCGCCTTCTTTCACATTTCTCCTGTTCAGTCGGTCAAGGTCAGACATTAGCGAGTGAAAACACAAACACAAACTGGAGAGCTGCTTTATAGTAGAAAATGAAGTTGTACTTCTGATAAAACGAGACACTGACACTGTTTTTCATGTTTAATGGTGTTTATGGTAAATCTGCTTGAATTTAGGCATCTTTAGGCATCTATTGCTATATAAAATAAACTTGACGTGACATTACTAGAGTGCTGAATTGCAGAGCTGGTGCAAACATATTCACGACATTGCAAAGATCAGATGCTTTTCTTATGCTTTATTAAAAAATGCTTGCTGTTTTCTCAGTTGTGTTGTGCATTTATTTATATATATATATATATATATATATATATATATATATATATATATATATATATATATATATATATATATATATATATATATATATATATATATATATATATATATATTTATATATTATATATGTTATTGAGAGGCAGCACATATTTACATATTCATCTAAAGTCCGCACTCAGCAGTCTGGACAGCGTCAGATGTTCGCTAACAGTATATCGCTGCTTAGCCGTGAGTATATTGGAGCCTTTACTTTTAATAGTGTATGTCATTTATAAATTACAATTATATAATCTCCATTCAATTATCTCTATAAATACACTCGTTATTAAGTAACTAACAGATATGTCCAAACAGACGATGCATTAGTCACATAAACAACCACTGATTAGATGTCTCAAAAGCATTTGCCAAACATGAACAAGTGCACTTGCAGTGACGAGCAGAATTTGAACATCACGGCTCATTGACAAGAACAGGACACTTAACAGAATGGTTACTTAATGCCACAGAAGTACAGCCTCAAAAAGTACCACAGAAACGAATCAGCACCTCTCTGAACCAAGCTCAACAAAAACTATAAATCACAGATTTACTGCCATCAGGAGCCCGCTTGTATCCAAGCCCAGCGCACAAATAAGTATAACCTGGTATTAGAAGCATGAAATCTGGGCCCAGGAGCACTGAAAGAAAAAGAATGGTTTAGTTTTCACTATTTCATCCTAGAGGTTCAGAAAAAGCCAAGTTCCTTCAACACTGAATGCTTTCCGCTAGCTGTTGTACATGATGCATTATTTATTTGAGTTATTTTCACCAACTGCGCATAACAAAACATATAAAACATGTGCTGGTATATGAAATATGGATTAGAACTACAAAAACTATCATATCTGACTTCACTTAACATACCCACGAGAACCATAATGATTCCTAAATTCTTCACCCTCATGGTTTCATACCTTCATCATAATATTTGAATGGCATTTCTTAGTGTTTTTGATATATTAGAGCATCATGTAACCGCTAGTGAGCCCATTTATTTGGGAAATGCCTGGCATTTCTTGATAGAGCCATGATAGAGCCATCCCATTAAACTCAACATCGCCTTTGACCGAAGATCAGCATGTAGGCACCAAAGTCTGGCAGCTCTGAACAAACCTATAAATCGGATACTTTTACTGCCCTCCCCGTTGCTCTCTCAAATGGATGATGTTCTTCATCAGTGAAAGGTGCTATCGCCCTTTTCCTGCCCTTACGGCCTTCAGACACTTTATGAATTTAATAGTATCGACGATAAACGGCGAACAGTATAAACGTGTCTCACAGGGATCACTGCTCTGGTGATATACATACAGATACAGACATCTTGAACTGATGAGACATTCAAAAAACTGAACAATCAACTTGGCATAAAGCAATCACGTTTATCAGTTATAAGCTGTGAATGATCGGCCACTGGAACAGATTCTTGTTGTAAAATTTCATTGCTGGAATTCTGTTGATCTTTCATTAAAGCAAGCTAATATTTGTACTGATTCAGTGTTGTAAACATTTATTTAGAGCATATTTCCAGTACCTCCATGTAAAACTCTCTAGGATCCTGTTGTCTATAAATATTAAAAAAAAATTTTTTTAAAAGATGTATTTTACTGGTTTTATGTTAAAGAATAAAAGTTGATAAGGTTAGTGTAAGGTTTTCAATGCACCATTTAACATTATCATATTTTGAAGGCATGCAATTTTTCTTCTATAAAGTATTATTTTAAAGTATGCAGTTGAGGAAATTAGACCCATAACCTCTCATAAAACTTAAATAGATCTAATTCAAACTAAAAACTGTGTGTGCTTACTAATAACTAAAAATAAAAAAGCATGCAGCAACGTCATAATGTAAATAATAGACCAGAGAGGCAAGAGTGAAAATAAATGCATTGAGAGAGGTTTTGCAATATTCATGCAATGCACAAAATATCTCTGCTTCTTAAATTCAGTATTCAATACAATCGTTCGGTTCGAACAAATGCATTCAAACAAAACATTAACGATTCATGCATAATAGCTGACAATGATGCATTCGTTGCCTTCTAAATGCAGCTCTACCCTAATAATACTAATTCAATGCATGTCATCTGCGCTCGCGAATATATTCAAACACTTACCGGCAAACAGCGAGCAGAAAGAGGCACAGGATTTTTTCAGGTAGTCAGATAGTGCTTTGTTTCTGTCGTGTCGTTGCAGTTAATGTCATTGTTTGAGTTTGTTTTATGTTCGCGTGCCAGTGTCTGGACGGTTCTTGCATCCACAGAAGAGCGCGACAGAGCAACTGACGAGCGAGCGGCGCGCTGCTGATCCAGCCTCCTCACAGCGAGCGCGTCTCCATGGTTACACACCTGATCCGCCGGTCCCTATTGGGGCAGGTGTGTAACCATGGAGACGCGCTAGCAGTGATGAGACTGGATAAAACTCTAGTCTAGTCCCCTGGCGCGAGTTACACAGCATAATCAGAAGCGGTTATTAGGATTCTTAATGAACTTACTTCTCATCAACATCAGCCCTTACATCCTGACCAGAAGCACACAAATCCAGTACTCTTGTTTACTGTCTTATTTATTTGTTTTTTACTGAAAAGGGGAACATGTTAGACCATAAAGAGATCGCTATTGTAAAAAACGTCCGCGTTCTGATACATTTTTGTGACCGTGCGGATGGTGCGCGTACAACCGCGCAAGTGAATTGAGTTTGAAAAAAATTCACTAGTGCGCACGCGCCAAACGTGTCTTTCCAAGCTCACGGCCAAAGGACCGAGGAAATTAAGTAGGCTATACCCGGGCCTTAATGCTGGGTTCCTGACCAGGTTGGACGTGGGAATATACAAACTAAATGACCTACTTCAGACCTCATTGAGTTCCAGGCAATCAGAAATCACGTTGACAGTTGACACCATGATGTCGCCACAACGCAACTAGAGCATATTGTGTTTTTGTGTCAACAGAACAAAAACAAAACAGAACAAAAACAAAATAAAATCACTTTTTAAAAAAGCAGACGAAAAACAAAAACATAGACTCAGCATATTACATAGACTTAATGCCTATGTTACAGTTTGTATTTAGTTAATGCTCATTGGAAGCAGGACTTCCCGACATCTTGAAAGTGACGTCAAATGACACTGAGTGTGGAGTTGATCGATGTAAATTCACACGCCGAATGTCCGACTTTGAGTGGCGTTCCAGACGTTATTCCTAGAAAGAGCTGAGAAAAATCAAAATTCCAATCTGTCTACAACGCAAGTCCACAAGGACGTAGGCCGGGGCTGCATCCAAAATCGCATACTTCCCTATAGTAGGGGGGAAAACAAAGAGTAGGCAAAAAGTCCGCAAATGACCTATAGGATACTACTTCCGGTGAGATTCATGAGCCACTACAGAGGATCATAGACAGTAAAAGAAATGGACACAGCGACCTCATATGGCGCTTTTCCATTACCAGTACCAGCTCAGCTCAACTCGACTCGGCTCGCTTTTTGCTCCATTTTCCATTACAGATAGTACCTCCACAAAAGTACCTGGTCGTCATAGCAACGCCGCAGGAAACTGCCATGACGTAATCTTCTCTTGCTGGATCCTCTAAGTCTGCACCTCCTCGTTTGACCACAGCGTATTCTTCCGAGTTGCCATAATAGCAAATAACGCAATCTCTGGACAAACTATTTAAAAATGGCACAGTTATTCAGGATACTCCGTTTGGCGCGTGCAATGATGACGCAATGAACAGTGACGATTCTCTCTGACCAATCAGCAGTCTGCGGTGTTTTCACGTCACATTTTAGTATCGCCTCAGCTCGCTTAGAATCTCACCGGAGGTGGTACGAAAAAAAGTACCTGGAAGCAGGTACAGGTACAACTTTTACTCAGTGGAAAACCAAACAAAGGTGAGTCGAGTCGAGCCGGTACTGTGTAGTGGAAAAGCGCCAATAGACTTCAAAGGAGATAAGTGAAGTCAATTAGAAGCACTCACTTCCTGATGGCTGAGCGTAGGGGAGACCGGGGATAACGTTTTTTGACATCTCTGTCTATATCTTAGAGTACTTTTTAAGCCAGTGTGTTCAAAATGTGATTTGAACTAGTCGCAAGTGTCTGTTATTAAATGAGATCGCTATTATCTTTGCAACACAAAGTTTCAAACACGAGGAGTGAAATGTTACAATTCACCCCATAGACTGGGTTAGTTGTAACATACCCTGGGTGTGTGTGTGTGTGTGTGTGTGTGTATGTGTGTGTGTGTGACTCTGAGACTCTCAGTCATAGTAATTGACATGAAAAATATCTACACAGACACACAATAAACATGATGAGTTTAACTACAAAACTGAAATCCCCATAACAAAAATAAAAAGAAGTAAAAAAAGTTACTTTCTTACCTCAAAATTGTTTTTTTCACTCTAACATCTGCTATGTCTACCACAGAACTCTACTTTATCACATATGGAATAAGGGCTAAATGTAGCATGTGCAAAGTAAATTAGGTGATTTGTAACTAGTTCCTGGTTGAACAGATTGGAGTTGTTACAACTGACCCATGTTACAACCATCCCCGGTCTCCCTACTGTGCAGCCAGACTGAGCTTGACAATGTAGATGTGATGTGAGCAACCTGTCTGGCAGTTGTAAGTCTTCTAGTAGTTGTGCAAAGTGAAAACTGAATCACGTTGCTGAAATACTTTTTCCATGCTTCTCCCTTGCTGATTGCCTGCAAAAATTTCTCTACTGTGCGACAGAGTATTTTTTACAAAAACGGCTTCTACGGGGTGATGTCAAAGTGATGCCAAAATGAATGGGAGTCAATGGAATGTTAACAGCAGGTGATGGCTTGGTTAGGAATGGCCGCCCCTATGGAAGGTATGCCTTCCAGGTGCTGGATTACCCCCTTGGAGAGGATTTGTGAATGGCAGTGAAGTGACGCAACTGATGCTGGTAGGTCACATGATAATGACAACATTATACTTCATACTATATAGAACAT
This sequence comes from Gobiocypris rarus, assembly GCA_023029165.1. Taxonomy (NCBI): domain Eukaryota; kingdom Metazoa; phylum Chordata; class Actinopteri; order Cypriniformes; family Gobionidae; genus Gobiocypris; species Gobiocypris rarus. The sequence continues at coordinate 16,083,780 of CM040919.1, read as the reverse complement.
ACTTTTTAAAAAATTGTTCTGAAGTAATTACTTATTATAAATAAGTACCTATAGAGTATGCGATTTCGAACGCAACACAGATGTCCAATTTGTCATTATGTTTTAGAAAGGTGCTCCCAAGTGCCCTCTTTGCCACTGACATGCACTTTTGAAGCGAACTTTAAAGCAGACTTCTACTCAACAGTATCCCAAATTTTGTGCACACCACTGTTACCCTCGTTAAAAAAGGCCAAGGCAACATTATCTTAGTTTAGTTTAAGTTGAAATACTAAAATACCTAAAACTAAATAAACTAAACCATTAAAAACTAAAATCTACACATTAAAAAACAAATACACAACAAATTACCAAAACAAAATAAACTAAAAACAAAAAAATATGTAGAAAAACCCCAAGTAAATTAGATTAAATAACCAACTAAAATAATTCAAGCTCAACCAATTCAACCCTGTTACCCCAAGTTATTGTACAAGTTTACAACGATTTTCCTTTAATTTATGGGAATGTTAATGTATGTGTTTAAGAAAAACACATTCTAACATTTACATTGACTCCAAATCTGGAGTCTCCTTATCTGGAGTGCTCTCCCGGTGCACAGTGCAGTGTGGGATATGTCATGATGCTGGTACACAATTGGATTAAGAGGTTTATGGATTATAAAGATCTAAATTGGCTGACAAGGCAGTGATAGTCACCTGGAAAGTGAGTACTATTGGATTAATGGTGGCCCAGACGTTAACCTGCCAGAGAGAATTAAAGCAACAGCCTCTCTGCAGAGGTTCAGCCATGTTTGCCTTTGCTCCTGGATATGGGTAATCATTGCTGATGCTGGTGTTATCTCTGTGGAGGAGACTGTAAGTGGGAAACAATTCCTAATGTTGATCTTGCCAGCTGTGGTCATGAACTGTAAATTGACCCTTATACCCGCTCATTAACTACTACTCTGGCTTTTTATACAGTTTTTCATTCTATATTAGTTTTGTGACTGCCGGGAAAAACAATAAATCCAAATACCAGTGAGATGGATGTAATGTAAAAACTCCCAGTCCCGTTCTTTCAAAGCAAGCTTCCTCTCATCACAACTGTTATCCAGGAATAAATGTTGCAAAATCCAAGGGAAAACTTTGTGACCCTGTACATGAGAAATAGTTTAGGCATTAGACTACCAGTCTGTCTGCTTTACCAGCAGAAGGTCAGCATTGAGGAAAGTTCAAAAACTCCAAAACTTTTTATGACGCAGTAAGGAACATTCAAAAGAAATTCCACAAAAACATTTTATGTTGTCATAATTAGCATATGCAGCGCGAATTCATGGAGATATCCAGAAGAACAGAACATTGAGAATAAATAGTTGTATCATGACTTTTGCACACTGTACTGTAGGCTGTTAATGATCCCTGATGTGGTTTTACAACACCAGTCGCAGGTCTGTTTATGGAAATAGGATTAGGTAGGAAACAGTAATCGTTTCCTTGTTGCAGACCCTCTATAAAAGGGGGGCATCTGGTTGTATTATGATGACATTCATATTATAATTGTGCAGCTGTGTGGTTTTGCATTGCACTTTTTTCATCTTCATAATGTCTCTATGTTGTTGATAAATCAGAAATCTGTGATGTTTTGTTTTTGGGAAATCTGTTATGAGAAATCATAATGATGTAAACGAAAGCAGTGTTCTGTTTTGTTTTGTTCTGAGGTCCATTCTTCGTACCTCACTTAATACATCTGAGATGATTTTTCCGGTCCCAGATCTTCTAATCGTGATAGCTGCTCTCTGGCTAATTTGGTTCTTCAAACGAATTTGTGGATTGGTTTAAATATCTGGATTAAGTTATCTGAGATTACTGCACGTTCTTGTGTTCCCTGAAGAGGGCAGATGCATCGATACCCAAAAAGACGATCAGCAAAGCAGCGATTGGCTGGCGTCAAGACAGCAACGTAATGACATCATATAATTAAAAAAGACACCTGACAAAAAAACTTGACGCATTTCAAGGAAACAGCCAAGCAACCAAAACAACATAAAAATTATAATAGATAAATGAGGGTTTAAGTTTATGGACCTGTTGCTATGACAGCAAGTCCAGGAGGAGCGATGAAGAACCAAACAATCCATTATCATGCCAAATCAACATTAATGATTTGACAAATCCCAGATCTTCTAATTGTGATAACTGAACTCTGGCTAATTTGGTTCTTCAAACGAATTTGCGGATTGGATTAAAATATATGGATTAATTTTCTAAGATTACTGCACGTTCCTGTGTTCACTGAAGGGGGGCAGATCTGCCGGCGTTTTGATTTCTTCCCTCAGGCTGGAAACCTGTACATATTTATATCCTGCTTCTGTTACAAATTTGCGGGGACCAATCACAAACCGGCTTATCTTGCATGCTATTGGCGGGTTTAGCACAATGACGGATAGAGAAGCATTGGAAACATCAGTCTGATTGGTTGAAGGACTATTCAATTATGTACAGAGTCATTTGAACTATGCCCGTTGATTACGCCTCTTGTGTTCTGATTGGTTGAAGGACTATCCAATTTCGTACAGAGTCATTTAAACTATACCTGTTGATCACGCCTCTTGTGCAGTAGAAAATACAGAGCAGACTCCCCAGACCAATGTTCAATCTTAAAAGATTGAGCTTGGTCTGGTGATAGCCAGAGAAGAGGGCAGATGCATCGATACTCGAAACCACGATCAGTAATGCAGCGATTGGCTGGCGTCAAGACAGCAACGTAATGACATCATATAACTAAAAAAGAAACCTTGGCTGGATCCGAAAACCTCGGCAGCTGACTTATTGCCTCGCTGCCTTATCAGACAATGACTTGTAAAGGCTGATTTATACTTCAGCGTTGGACCTGCACCGTAGCCTCTACGCCGTGGCCTACGCGTCAATTTTCATTTATACTTCTGCGTCCTTGTCCGCGTTGACGTGCAGTTACACATGCAGAGGGAGCATGTGTATCCCTGACGGAGGGGTCCTCGCACACCAATCACAGCGCTTGCGGTCTGCGCAGAATTGATGCATTGTTACATTTTTGGAGAGGTGCACATCAGGGTACATCGTAGGTTACACGTGCAACACGCATCTACAATGTAGCTACGGCGTACACTCGAAGCAGAAGTATAAATTGGGTTTAAGGCAGCGTTTGTGCATGAAGGCACCTCACGAAGTGATGTTTTATTAACAAATTTCGGGAGAAGCACATTCAGATAATTAAACCTAACTAAACACAAGTGGAGCACCCTCAGATAATTAAATCCTAATTAAACACATGTGGAGCACATCAAGCCAATCGATTTAATCAACGATAAGAGGTGTGTATATATACAGCATATCTACCTTCTTTCGTTTACCGTTTTTAGTTTAGCATCCCTCTACCACCCCATCTCCTCACTTTGATTTTAATAAACTCTCATTAGACGTCAACACAATCCATATTAAAATACAGTCTAGTTCTAGACTATTTTTATCACGGGGGTTTACTCTGGGTTCGGGCCAAAATTTGGAGCCCTCCCCCGGACAGCACGCCAAATACGCATAATCTTTACTCTATTTAATTTGATGTAAGTGTGAACTAGTGAAACTGATTTCTGACAGACTTCTGAGACAGTGTAACAGTTTAATGATCTACAGTTAAATAGAGAGATTTGGTGAGAACTCAATAAATATTGAATTACTATAGTATTAATTTCTTGCTAGAAATGACATCAGAAGTGGAAAATGTTGGTAAAAAACGTACATTTACAAACAAACTGACCAGCAAATGCAACTTTCGGACGGCATCTTTTTCCCCCAGCTCAACTGTCACTGAATGGAAAGCACAGGATTGTGGGATACCAAAGGAAGCGAAGGATATATCTATGCTGCCTTCAAAAATCAATCAGATGAAGGTATCTCATGAAACAGGAAGTGAAGCTAACATTAGATTCGGATGTGCCTTGATGCCTTCCTGCCTTGCAATGTGTCCTCCAAAGATAGCATTTTCCAGGTTTCAGACTCAGCCCACAAATTTCTGGACCTTTATAAGGAAACAGCCAAACGACCAAACCAACATAAAAGTTATAATAGATAAATAAAATGTTTTTTAACATTATTTCCAATTATTTATATTCACAATTTTATAGTATTTGTACACCCTTTACATTTTTATTTCAATGTTGTAATTAGCAATTCGTTTAATTTTGAATTCAATTTGAAGCAGATTTGTTACGTGACAGTATTAAAGTTTCTTAAGGGTCAAGATCAAGTTATCTGCATCTCCTGCGCTGCATCCCATAATATCCGTCATCACTCAAATAATGCAGGACTCAGATTAACTGTAAAGCATGTGTGTAAGACTCCAATAAAATGATAAAGTAATTATTCCATCACAAATAAATCTCTCAATCAAGTGGCTGTGTCTATAGTATTGTACACAATATTATAATATTATTTTCAAATGCATTTTTATATCATCATTATTATTATTTAAAATTATTATCGCTCCTGGTTCAGTAATGAGTTAGCAATGTACGAAGAATGGAATCTTCGTACAGCACATATTAAAACAGAGATAATGTTTCTATAACCAGAGCTGTGACAGCTAATGTCTCATTAAGGTCATGTTTTTGCATCATAATTTTTTTGTTTTTTGATGTTGAAAGCAAAGACTGCTATGCAGCAGACAGTCAAATAAAACCTTCCAGGCAAAACGTTTTGGTTATCTTGTAACATGATTCAAAATTAGGTCTGATTCAAATGTCTGCAGTGAATGCATTCAGAAAGTCTAAGTATTTGCACCCTCATTAAATAAATGTTACACACTATTTGTATGCTGATGATTGACTATGCTGTAGGCAAATGCTTTAGAGAGCCATACAGCTTTTGATGGTAAGACTTATGACTATGTAGTTTGTCAGTGGTGAATGTTGCTGAATAGACCTGACTGTAGCATCTGCAGCATAAACGTAAGGTCAGCTAAATTTCACCCCCATTCAGCAGCAGTTCATCTTAAGCTGCAGTACAACAGTAAGAAATCTGAGCCAGATGCCACATATACCTCCTACACACAATCAATATAGCAATTATAAGATGACAGGACCAGTTTCAATATACACTAACACAGCATCTTTGTTAACAATCTCCCTGAACTGATTCAGCACCTTGCTCATCACAGCCAAAGCATCTCTTTCATCGTGGTCCATCTGGTTTTCATGAAACAGCGCCCTCTGCTGTCCATACACCATTATGATTGAGCTTACCTGTTTTGCTCTGAAAATAGCTTAAATCTTTTCTATTCTTCCAACATTTTTTTTTACTTTGACCTATTCATCTCTACCACATGGTCACAACCAGATTAGGTTAATTCATTTAGTTATTTTAATCATTTGGCCATTCCATCTATTTCTTCTTTTTTATAGTGTCAGATGAGTTTTTTTACTTAAAGGTGCACCATGTAACTTTTCTGTCTGCTAGAGGGCGCCTATTCATAACAAAGGCGTAGTTTGATGACGCTAAGTTTGAGCGCAGAATCTTGGGACATGTGGTCTTCACCTCACAGCCTTTGGAAAATAATCAGGATAGGACTTGGGCAGAAATCATGTTCATAGATGTGATTATTAACGTTACTGTAGTATGAAGCAGAGCAGGGCCGAGTTTTGTGGGAGCTGAGCAAGGCCGCTGGAGTGATTATTAATAAGATGAACGCAACACACACCGCGTGAGCAGCGAGTCTTTTATTATGCCACAGTTCGCCGGTAGTATTTCCGGTCATGAGCAGGAAGTAACGCAGCTCTGTTTATTATATTAGATACATTTGAGCGTGTTGAAAATGACGTTACTCTGTGCATTCACTCAGCGGCTGCTATGACTTGATACACACTGCAGTAAGAGTAAAGCGTGGGTAACGCAGATATGACGCAATTGACAGGCGACTCCCTCACACGTCCTGGTTCACTGGTTAAAATAGCAATTTTCTCACGATTTACAAATAGTTATGGGACCATTTGGGATATTCTAAGTGCTAAACTAAACAAAATATATAACACAGGCCTAGTGTTTTTTTTATATTTTACTGAAACGATTTTACATAGTGCACCTTTAAAACTCTAAAAGACCAGCATCTCAGAGTCTCCTCTTCACTGTCATTGCAAATGAAGTTGTTGTTCATTGTCTACTGTTCAATACAATTAGAGACCCTGATCTTTCTGTCCTCATGTTGCTGTGCATCTGTGCTGTCCACATGTCTCCTGATTAGATTCAATTTGCTGTCTTTTTTCAAGGCAGCATTTGCACTTTTGGGCCATTTTTAAACCAAAATTCATAAAAATACATTGTAACATTGTATTGTGATTGTATTGCAAATGTTTTCAGCTGTAATAATAATAAAAATAATAATAACAAAATGTAAAAAAATATAATAACAAAAGTATCTTGAGTTTCATATTTGCACATATTTATACAGTAAAAACAGCAACACTGTCATGAGAAATGCAGTAGCCTACTCATTACATTTTGCATAACTTTTTTGTTTCATATGAGATGGGGACAGGACTGCAGACGCTAATGAAGGCAAACCATCACATCCAGAGCAGGTAGGATTTTAATATTTATTTTAACTGTTTTTTATTCATCTGTTATAACAAAGAGACCTTTTTGAAGGATATCGGTTTACTTATTCCATTTTTGGGCACTTTAACTTAACTGAGACTTGATCTTGTGTTAAAGAAGCTGCTGTGTCAACCTTGAATTGCGATTTTGAGTTGTTTTATTTAGATTTTAGAAAATAAATGTTTCTTGTTTTTTCACTGGCATGTCTATTAGGTATTGAGGACTAGTACATCTTTGAGCCTTCATTCTGTATGAGTAGAATACTTAAGTTCACAGTGTCAGTCCAAACCCAATTATTTGTGTATCCGATTGGAGATTGGAAGACCACATTGTATATCGCAACTGTTCAAATCTGGGAGATGGTCAGTAAACGTTGGAAGGTGTCGCATCTCGCACATCACATCGAGAAGTCATGTGACTTTGAGCAATGATGTGTCGGAAGCTATATCAGTTCTGAGTACGTCACTTCTAGTCATCCTCAATCCGAGTGACCAGAGTCAATGTGAGTGGTCTTCCACCATATATAGATCAACGGTACCCAGCATTCTATTTCACTGTTCCAGACTGCCAGAGACAGTTAGTCAATGGTGGACAATGAATACAGCTAAGTCACAAGGATATGAGTTTAAATGTTAAGGAAATGTTAATCAAAGGAATAGGAGCCACACTACGTGTATAAATCCTTGTGAACGTGCAAGATAATTAGCTGCTGCAAATATCTCAGAGAGGGGCAAATGCTGGAAAATGCTGCTCAAGAAGTTGTCACAATTGACAACTGACACCAAACAAATGAAGGCATTGTATGGTCTGTCAAACAATACGCCTCAACAGTAGTGTCTACTACCCAGTGAGCGAGCCTCTTCTGCCTGGACCAAAACAGGCGAATAGCCGGTCCGTGGTATGCCATGAGGCAGTCCTGAGCACATACTGCCTCAATGTACAAAATGGACATAGGGCTGCTTGGAAGGCCTTGTCCCTTTGCCTAAATGCCACCTGCTGAATATGCTTATTTGTGAACTGAGCTGACAATACCTTGGGCTGGAAAGCTGGATTGTGCCAAAGTGTAACTGAGACACTGCGGACTCACTGAGAGAGCATGTAGCTTGCCAACTTCTCTGGTTGATGCTCTTGCTAAAAGCAAAGCAGTCTTCATAGAAAGATTTCTTATATCTGCTTTCTCTATCGGGTGCTGCTCATAGGGTGCTGAAAACAGACAGTCTAACACTACCAGCATAAAGCATAGAGAAGGAGGTCTGTTCATTCATGTGCCATGGCATCCTGGTATAGGGAACATTGAACATTGGATGTGGGTGTCTAGTGGCTGAACCACACCCTTCTCCAACAGGTTTTGGACCTCCACTGATAGGGCAAGGGACTGACATGGGTCCTAGGCCACCATAGGACGAACCTGGGTGCTCACTGGGGTTCTGTGACGGAACTGAAGACAATAGCCCTTCTCGAGAGTGTCAAGAAGCCACTTGTTATCTTTAATACCTCTCCAATGATATAACTGAGAGGATGAAAAGTGCTCAGTCACAGACCCTGAATCCCTATAGCGACAGCATGGAGTATTTCCATTATCTTTGGTTCTCTGATTGTGCACATCCTGGTTTGACATGTTTCTGGGTCAACATATTTAGTTGATCCTGGAACAACATTCCTGTTCAAAAAATGTATCCTAGCCATATCCATAACCTTAAACCTAACCCTACCCATGAGTTATCCCCAAAAACAGGAAGAAAAAATAGATTAATAACACTGATGTAGAGGCACCTAATCCTGGTTGTAAGCCTAAAGTTGACATAAACTGTAAACTTATCCCTCAAATATGATTTGTTGATGTTGATCCAGAAACATGTTGCATTTGATGAAATCAGGTTCTGCTGTGCAGTCAGTGAAGGGTAGTTTACACTGCACCCAATATGTTGAGATCAGGATTCTGCTGCCCGTGGTCTGCGTTTGAGAGCCTCCCGAGCAGCTGGACCAAAAACCTGACTAGGCACTAGAGGTAACTGACAAAGGTTGTTACGGCATGCCTCTGGAAGCTTGGACTGAGCTAGCTACACTTGCCGCTGGCCTGCGTAATAAGAGATACAGCCTTTCCACTGGAGAAGGCAACTGACCCCAAGGCTTGTAGAAAAGTTTTAAGCCGTTCAGATGCAGCATTCTCTGATGCTGTCGTAGACATGGTAGAATGTAGTGCCAGCAGCAGATGAGCCATTTATATATAAATAGTATTATAATTATGAATCTATAACTCATACATATGCCTGCATTCGGGTTGGGGCAGTGGATCTCCTGTTTCAGAGCTTCATCTGGAGATGCCACTAGGGAAGAAATAGGGGCTCTACAGGAGGCATGCTACCGAGCCCCTTCTCCTGGACTTTAGACATTGCCGCCAGTGTGCGCACTACTCGATCTGGCTGGATGACGGAGCCAAACGGAGGGCAGAGAAGACCACTTTGGTAAAGGCTATCTTGATTGTGTCCTGCTCTGAGAACACTACTGAAGTCCCAGCACCTTGAAGACCTGTGCCCACATCACTATGAGAGTGCAAAGATGAAGTCTCCTTCAATGGTGTAAAATGGCCCTGCCTCATGAGCAATTAATGAATCTGAGGCTGCTAGAGACAATATGCCCAGTTCCTCCCTGGGGCATTCAGCTGCTGATTCGAACCTGGGCAATGAGGAGGTAGATACGGATCCCCTCATTTCTTAATTCACATTCTGAGTGGCAGAATCGTCAACAAAGCTTGAATGCCCAGCACAGCATAAGATGGTTCAGCCACCTGGTGGGATAGTGTTGTAGAAGTGGTCAGTCTGTGAGAGTTTGATCATCTGTGTGAAAGCTTTGATAGTGTGTGCAGTAAGTAAAGTTTGTCTTGAATGGCCTCTCATAGTCCGTTTCTTCCTTGGAGGCCCTTCTGTTTTGGTAGCTGAATGCTTACTACCTGTCTAAACCTTTGCTCTGGCTGGTGCAGAAGAATTTTTAACTTTTTGAACATTTAGAAATGTTGAAATTTTTGGGGCATTGAATATGGGCATCTTTAAGATCTGAACATGTGAAGCATGAGGCAACCATAACAAACTACACCTTGAGAAAAATAAACCTTGGTCAACCAATGGGTTAATTAGCAGAGCTGAATACGGTACTGCGATAAAAAGAGCATTACATGTTTGACACGGTAACTGCGGTAACTTGCAATGACTGACGCCCTGGTTTACCAGTAAGTGCAATTACGGCACAATGCAAGCTGAAGGCAACAGGTATGCGGTAAACAAGAACCCTGGTTAACCAATGAGTTCTAATACAAACACCTTAATTCAACTGACAGGAACACCACGTTCAGTAAAGACCCTGGATAACCAATGAGTCCAAAAATAATTTTAATATAACAGCAAACGGCAACTCAAAGAGCTGCGCACACTCAAGTGATATCTCTATGTGAATGACAAAGAAACCGATCGCGTCATTGTCAGAACTGATTTAGCTTCTGACACATTATCGTTTAAAGTCACGTGTGACTGAAATAATGCGAAATTCTAAATGTGCGAGACATGACTCCTTCCACTATGTACTGAACGACCGTCTCTGCTGGTCTGGAACTGTGAATCAGAACTGTACTTTTACTCAAGTGTTGTCAGGTACACTTTACACCTCAGCTTTTGTCACTTTTGATCAATTTAATGCAGCCTTGACATTGACTAATTTATATGGTCTATGACAGCAGTTGAAATCCACTTTTGTATTACATATCAAAGCTTTTACAAAACCTTATAATGTAAAATTTTCATTCAATCCCCAACAGTATACCTGATCAGTTTGTTCTCATTAGAGACTGTGCCCTTCACCCAGTTAGCAAGAGCTTCTGTCATGCAGAGTTATGTCTACAAGTGTCCTCTAAAGTCGAATAGGCCCAGAAGCTGTGAACAATTTGTCTTGCAGAGAAGGTGAGACATGTGACTTTGAAAGCCCTCAGGACTGAATCCTGACAGCTGAACTTCCACAACCTTCTTCATCAGTCCTGACATGTGAAACACCCACAGTTTTACCTTTCAAGGCCTGGAAATGTTCAGAGCTCTATAACATACCTAAATAGATACTTAACCCAAAAATGAAAGTTCTGTCATCATTTACTCACCCTCATGTCGCTCCAAGCCTCAATGACTTGCTATGATACTTTGAATAACATTCAAAGTCTTCTGAAGTTAAGAGTTTTAGTGAACGAGTTACACTTTTTGTTAACTCAAGCTTGGAATACACTCTTAATTGGTATCAATGGTTCCACGAACCTTTAGCATCCATAGAACCTTTTCATTGCACAAAACCTTTCAATTGCACATATTCTTTATAGTGGAAAAGGTTTTCTTAGATTATTAAAATGTTCTTCACACTTAAAAACAAACAAACAAACAAACAAAAATTCTTAAATGGCATTGCTGTGAAAATCACAATTCATATGAATCACATTTGCTGCTTTTTGTCCATTTTTGTGCTTTTAAAGCCTCTGGTCACTAACATGCTTTTATTATATGGCAAATATTTTCATGAACATTCATGGACGTCTCAGTTATGTATGGTAACCCTCGTTCCCTGAAGGAGGGGTCAGAGACGTACGTCAGAAATGATCCAACGAAATGGGATATGGGGTCACCGCAGGGACACTGCATATGGGCACCCAGCCTAATACAGGTTCAAAGCCAACGAGCAATAGGCCTGGTGTCAGACGCTCCACCACATCTGACTGCCGAAGTGTGACAGAGGAACTCACTTGATTAGCCATTACTGGGTAACCAACTAGAGCAATGAGCGCACATATCTGTCCTGATGGCGAGAATGGCGCAGCAAGCCTACACTTGAGCGATCTCTCCATGCTACTAGACGCTGGGGGTGAGTATAAGGCAGGGAACCGGATCTACATGAAGGCTATGGAATCTAGCGAACATGTTAGGTGTCGCCCAGCCCGCAGCTCTACCGACATCTGTCAGTGAGGCGCCTTAAGCTAGCACCCAGGAGGAAGCAACACTCCTAGTAGAGTGTGCCCACACCCCGAACGGGCAAGGCGTGTCTTGGGCTTTGTATGACAAGACAATAGCATCCACTATCCAGTGGGTTAACCTCTGCTTGGAGACAGCCTTTCCCTTCTGCTGGTCTCCTGCTCTGAGGTCATAAAGCTTTGCGTTTTGTCCACGCAGCACCGCAGAACACGGACGAGACAGAGAAAAGCTAGGGCTGGGTCTGCCTTCTCCTAGGGAAGTGCTTGCAAGTTCACTACCTGGTCTCCAGACGGAGTGGTAGGAACCTTGGGCACATATCCGAGCCGTCGTCTCAGGATCATGTGAGAGTCAGCCAGCCCGAACTCCAGGCATGATTTGTTGATTGAAAATGCCCGCAGGTCCCCTACCGTCTTGATCGAGGCCAATGCTACAAGGAGGACTGCCTTAACTGACTGGATCTTCAACTCCACTGACTGCAAAGGCTCAAATGAGGCCTCTGAATTGCCCTGAGCACCAGAGACAGGTCCCAAGAGGATACTGGGTGCGGACGAGGAGGATTTAACCTTCTTGCACCCCTGAGGAACCTGACGATCAGATCATGCCTTCCTAGTGACTTACCCTCAAAGGCATCATGATGTGCTGCAACCACAGCAACATACACTTTAGGGAGGGAGACAGCCTTCACTCCAACCCATCTTGCAGGATGGAAAGCACAGCTCTGACCGAGCATCTTCAGGGATCTTCCTGGCGGGAAGAGCACCATTTGACAAACAGGTACCACTTCAATGCATAGAGGCGCCTCGTTTAGGAAGAGATGGTGTCTACCACAGCCTGTCACCAGACATGAAGTTTCCAGAGGTCTGGACACAGGTGCCATAGGGTGCCCCATCTTTGAAAAAGTAGGTCCTTCCTCAGAGGAATGGGCCAAGCGGTGAGGTGCATCAGTTCTGGAAGTCCGGTTGGGCCAAAACGATGCAACTAGCAGGACCTGCTCCTAGTCTTACCTGACTTTGCACAGTGTCTGTGCAAGAAGGCTCACTGGGGAAATGCATACTTGCATCCGTGCAGAGGGTTCTGTCGGTCAGAGAATAGAACAACTGGCAATGGGTTGAGTCCGGAGAGGCAAACAGATCTATCTGTGCGGCTCCGAAGGGGTCCCATCTCAGCTGGACCACCTGGGGATGGGTCGCCACTCTCCCGAAAGCGAGGGCTGTCGTGAGAGCTCATCGGCTGCACAATTGTGCACACTGGGGATGTGAGTGGCACAAAGCGACCTCAGATGCTTCTGACTCCATAGGAAGAGATGGTGGGCGAGTTGTGACATGCAACGGTAGCATAGACAACCGTGGCGGTGAATGTACACATTGGTTACAGGGCTGTACAGACCATTACAAGCTTGTGCTTGAAACGGCTTAGGACAAGACATACTGCAAGCAACACAACGCAATGCAGTTGAAGCCCCGTCCACAGACCTGAAACTGCACACCCGTTGTTAGTGGCCCCCCAGCCGCTGGCAGAGGCATCGGTGGAGACCACCATGCCCGTAGAAATGCAGTGTCTGACCACAGCCTGAAGGTTTGGCGACAGTAAGGGTTGTGTGTACCTGGACCATGCCGCTCTGCCACGCCCATCTCGGGACTCAGTCATGAAGCCGTGTTCATATGGAGCAGCCAGAGCGGAAAAGGCACGGGGGAGGGCAAGGCAATTTACATGTTGCACTATGCCTCAGCCCCCCGAGAAAGCATGGCTGTCAACTCTGAATCTGATTCAGCAAAAGCACACACTATTATAGTGGGAATCTCAGTATCATCTTTATTTCCAGTGCATAACAGCCCTCTTTCCGATGCAGCGGTTGACATCTGTCCTTTGCCAGAGCCTCAAATGAAATGCTAGGTCCCTCCATAAGGACCAGCAATCCCATCTGTATGCTACCAGCTGACATGTGAGAGAGTTTGCATGGCCATCAGACTCAACAGCATACGGCGCGCTGAACGCTCAAGCCCTTATGAAAAAGGCAAGACGAACAACACACCGATGTGGTCATGCTCTCATTAGAGAAAATAAACCACCCACAAACAGTCTCAGCATGCTGCAATGAACGCTTTCACACATTGGGCGCTCTATCTGCGCTGCCACTCCGCTGCGCGCTGTCACACCAACACAAAGTAAGCTCTTCCACAAAAAGAAGTCCAGACTGGTAAAGAAAACACTCAATGAGTTTGTTCACCATCATGAAACCAACCGGCTCCGAAGTGAAATGCAATCTGATGCGGGCACCCGCTTCCGTATTTATGCCCGTCTGTGCAGGTGGGGTTGCGGGATGCAAAGACCGCATGCCAATGTTCATTGGCTCGTTTAGTTACACTCGAAGAGGATTGGTCTCACCAGAAGTGATCCCATTTCGTCAGCTCATCTCTGACGTATGTCAAGTGTGACCGGCTGAAATTGCGGAAATCGTTAACAATGTTGATTTAAAGATTTTGATTATGTATATAGAAACAACATTTTATGTTTATTGCATAATATGCTTACTTATAGAAACATTTAAGTAGTTTAAGAGAGAGACTCAATCTTTTACATCATTCACGATGCTTCATTGGAGTGGGAGATCCATTTATAGCTTTCTGCAACTCTGATTGCCCAAATTTTCTTCAGCTTCATGGGTAATATAGTTGTTCAAAGGGATTTAAATGATTATTTAAAAATAAGTTGAAATAATGCTTCTAATAAAGTAAAAAAAATAAAGTTGATGGCTTCAACAGAAGCATATACTACTGATTAACAGTCTCTCACAACAGGTTTATGGAGAAAATTAAAAAAATTCACTTCCATAACCAACTGTTGCACTCTACTGACAATAGACCTCTTTGAAAATGTTCTTTGGTGAACTATACCTTTCAGGCATGTTTTGGTATTTCAAAAGGTCCCCAAAACTATTTTGCGTTATAGTACATTTTCTTTAGGACTACAAAACGAAGCATAAACGATAAGCAGTAACTGATTATCTAAGGAAAAATTGTGAGGAGACTGGATTTTTAATTCTGATCATTTTATTTAAGACACAAGAATCCTATTATTGAAATAAAGAAACAATTAGCCACTTAAGGCTAAAAGTTGAAGAAAGTGAAAAGTGTGGCTTTTGATACTGTCATTTGTATACAGACACAGACAGCGGGCCTACTGTATAACCTTATGCAAGCTCAGCAGCCTGTGCCAAGCACTATGGCAAGACCACAGGAAAACAATCAAAGCTACAAGGTTTGAAAATCATTTTCTTGACATTGGTGATCGGCAAAGAGTAATCGCTATGTGGGTGAAGTGCTTCCTCAGTCAATATTTTCCCCCTTCAAAACTAATGATACCCTTTATCCACCTCCATTCACACACATATCTGGTTTGTACAGTCACAACAACAAAATGGTTTATTGCTATTGTGTGTAAACAGACAGCAGGTCAGCCTGACATATTGACCTGAACTACAAACACATCTCCCAGGCCAGCAATGTGCTCTTAAACTGCCAGTGCTGGTTTTAATAGCAGTCGATGGCTTTATCAACAGGCTGTGCTAATTTGGCTCCATAATTAGACATGAATGGAATGGAGATGAAATGATGCACTATTCAAGCATTTAAAAACAAAACTGCATTATTGCAAACCCTTCACTCACCCAAATAAGTTAATTTTTTTATTTTTTTATAAACTTGGTCTATTGATATAAGGTGCAGCATAAAAGGTTGCATTGTTACTTTTAAAGCCATGTAATATAATGTGGGTTGTCAATGGTTGATCTTATGCGATGGATAAATTAATATGTTTCTATTGATTGCAACAGCAGGATACAATATTGTTTGACCTTGGTTCATATAAAAATTCTGCTTTGAGGCCAGAAAACCCTTTACTGACAAACCATGCTTGCTCGCCATTTTTTCCTGGACAAAAAGCTGATTATTATTCATAATCAGTGAAAATCATAAATGCATACTTATGTTGTCACAACAGCCAGCATGCGTATAAATGTATGGTAAAGTGAACGGATAGATGATTGAAGTGTATCTTGCTTGTATAAAGCTGAGCTTTTAGGTGAATCTCATGAAACCAGTCAATTTTATATTTCTCCATACATTTCAAAGGAAAATAAAATAAAATAAAGATTGGTTTAAGGTCCATTAAGATATTTTGCAGTGTGACATGTTTGAGAATTAAGCTCATGTATCCTCACATTTCCATTACCGTAATGTGGAAAAAGTACTTATACATTGTTTATTTAGTGCATTTGTTGTAATTATTTTAAATTATGTTTATTTTAATTAAAATGTTGAATAAATACAATTACGATTATGAAAATGTTTTTTTGTCATTAAAAATGTCACAATGCAAAAAAGTAAATGGTCATAAAAATAGCCTACAAAACACACGCATACACACACACACACACACACACATATATATATATATATGTATGTGTATAATTTTTTTTTTTTTGTTGTTGTGTGAGAGATTCACCTTTTTTATTTTAGACTAATTAGCAAGTGGCATGTAAAAAAAAGAAGAAAAAAAAGAATAATACGATTTTGAGAATAAAGTTGTAAACATTACAAGATTTTATGAGAACAATGTTGTAATGTTACAATAATAAAGTAGAAAAATCCAGAAATTAAAAGTGTCAATTTACTTTACAGGTGTAAAGTAATAGTACTCGTACTTCAGAGTGGGATTTACCAACTAAGAAATTCTTTTGGTGCATAAAAATGTGTTACAATTTTATTATCAAAATCTGTTGATGTTTTTCAACATGCCACTTAAACTGTATTTTAAACGACAGAAAATGTTCTTCTAAATCTCAGACCTGTGATCTGGGCAGTAGTTTGTCTTATTAAAAGATAATATATGTCATATAGTGACTGTGAGGGTGTGAGTCTGATCCATGAGGGTTGCACGATCTGTCTAATGTTTTTAACACACAGTATGTCCGACCAAATCAAATTCATCCGCCACGTCATCCAGACAGCACCTCCCAACATGGAATGTCATGGAATGCAAAGAATGATGAGACGGATCTGAATGTGAATTTTTACCTGAGTTTAAACAGCAAGTGATGCACCTGAAGCGAGGCCGCAGGCGGACACTGTGCAACAAAGTGTAAAAACAAGAACCTTTTTCTGTGTTTTTCTCTTTCTGCAATATCATCAGAAGGTAGGAAACCTGGATAGTCGTCAACCCGTGGAGTACAGCTCATTTCCCATAATGTACATAACACAGCAATACACGGTTTTAAATTCAAACAAGCTTTTTTCTTTATATATAGATTTTCTCATATATAGATATATTGATAGAGAGAGAGCTTATTCATACTGTGGATGTTGAAAGAGAACACGACACATAATTTAATGTTAAACATACGATCAGTTTCAAATGCATGCCCTGACACTATTAAGACCTTGCTGAAAGCTTCAGTCGTCTTTCTCCTCATAAATCGCCGGTGTATTCGAAGGCGACACCTCGCTTTGCGCTGTCTGATTATAGTGCTCATACAAAAGCCACTCTGCTTAAATTTTAAGCACACATGAAAGCAAAGCTGCTTTCGAAAACAGCTGTGCAGTTGCTCGAGATCAATGTGGAATCAAATCGGATGGAAAAGTACCTGCGAGCGCATCCGTATATATGACACTAAAAAAAGCAAAACGGGAATATCTGGAATGTGATTGAACTTATCAATAGGCAAATTTAATAAATAAGATTTCCGTATGAGACTCTCACTCATTTATCAAGATAACAGTGAAGCCATTTGAATTTGTGATTTGCATATTCTAAGGTCCTTTTCCCAAAACGCATCCTTCCATCCAGCTCTTCAGACGCCGTTCCTGTCCAGACATGAACGAGTGGCATTGCCACATACTCAAACCCTTCGGCTGCATTTACATTAGCGATTCTCGTTCGGGACACAGTTGCGATGCCATGCAGATAGTAAAGATTCAGCACAAAGGTGGGGTCCATCAGAGAGAGAACAGGAAGTTTGGGGTGGGCGAAACGTGTGTGGCGGGGGCGCGACGGAGACCTGCTCTGCGCGCGTTTAGCTGACTTCAAAGTTCTGAGGCTGGGAGGCCGATTCCGAGGGCGCCTCCTGCTGTTGGCAGGGAGAGACGGCCAGCGCTTCCGGGGGGTCGTCTGTGCTCGTGCTGGTGGAGACCTGAGTGGGCATGTGATGGTGTTGGGCGAGGGGGCATGACCCGCTTGGGCCGGCCTGTGTTTCCTCTTTCTCTTCGTCCTCCTGCTGGGAGCTGGAGTGCTGGAGCATGGATCCCTGGAGCTTGACGGGGCAAAACGCAGAGCCAGTGGGGATGAAGTTGACCTTGTTTTTGTCAGGGCAGGAGAAAAGGGGGACAGTGGCTGACTGTCTGGACCTGAGAAAGAGAGGAAACAGATTTAAGAGAATGTTCCAAACATGTTGTTGAATGTTACATACTAGACATTAGGGTTGGGCGATGTCTACCAAATTGGCATCAGATGTCTACATTGAAACATCGCGATAGACAATGACATCGTGGGGTTGCGTTTGAGAGTTAAGCTCAGTAAATCTGGCGTGCGTCTGGAGAAAGAGAAAACGTGCATAGAACTGAAAGTGCTTGAAGGAAGCGCATTTGGCTTTAGATAAAACTACTACAGGATATAGCGCTCAAATATCATTACTTCAACTAGAAACAGAAAAATGGTTCTACCATTCTGTCTCGCGGTCTAGATGGAAACATGCCAGAGTCCGGATACTGATCGCAGTTCTGCCAATTTAATATCATTAGTTTAGTTTGTGTAACACATCTATAGCCTATAAATCGCTTGCCGTTTTTTGCACAATAAAATCGTTAGTGTTTAAATTCATGTTCGAACGTAATTTGTATTGTGATCGGGAACAACTTCATTATTTGTGGGGGCGGGGCGGGATCACGATGTCTGTTAGTCATCAGCGATGGACGATTGCATCATCTATCTGTCCAACCTTACTAAACATACAAGTTCCGTCAGGACCACTATCATCAAAGATGATTAGCATATAGTTTGGATTGCCGGTTTTGGGTAAGAACTCCCTAAGATAAGAGCAGCGAGAGCAGCAATAACCCCCCTTATGGTAAACAGAACAGAACCAACATAATGTATTGCAGATATCATTAATGTTGATAGTAAATGTACAAAATAATTCAGGAATTTAGTCTGATTCAAGGGGAATTAGAATACCAAATCCTGACTGGAAAAGAGGGGGAGCTGGGGATGGAGAAGGGTAAATGAGCTCTGGAGAAACACAATAGCTGTAGCTATATATGTATGTATGCTGTGATAGACGTCGTATTCCTATAGGTAGAAATGCTTAAAGCTGAATTAAACTCATATTATAGTTGAGGAACTTTACACAGTGAACTGAACTGAATCAACACTGACCTGACTAACTGAAGAATTAAATTATTTTTGCATCATTGATCATTATTTTGATGTCTTGTATTCAAGTCCTTCATTTCAGTTCTTTTTTTCTGCATCATGGCTGATCCATCGATGCATTGCGATTCTCTCTCTAACGATTCTGAGCTTAGTTTTTAACCGCAGATGCGTGATGACGCTGCGTGTGCTTTAGAAACACCTGTAATCTGCTTGCTTCGAATTTCGTACAGATACACACCACTCAAACCTACCATTAAATAATGTTTCATAAAGTTCTGAAAGGTTAAAGCAACGCTGCCCTGTAGAAGACCATTTGTTGGTCGAAACATGTTGGCTCTTGTATTTTTTTAAAAGACGATTTAAGCCATACTAAATAAAGGCTTTTAATTCATTCCTTTTCCTCTTTTTACATCTGACTGAGTGCCTGGGACCTGCCTTTTTTAGTGTCATTGTATTTTTCCCTAACCCAAGAGCACCTATTACATACTATTTAACTGGGTTGAACCTTTTGCAGTGAATTACAAAAATATTAGTGGGCTTCATTTTCATCTTTCTGAGGTGGGGTTCAAGAAAATGTTGGCAGGGCATGTAAAGAGCAAAACAACTGGGCTGACGGTGGTAATAAAAAATAATCAGTATTGTTGAGCCCTGCATACTATTTCTTCAAAAACACTCTGATTTACATTAGTCAAATTTAATAACATATCAGAAATATTTAATTAATTAATTAATGTTTGCATTTTAAATCCAATTTCATGAAATTGCACATCACAGAAAGAGATCATGGTTGATATTCTTGTTTATATATCACTCGTAATGGATGATCAAGATGAATGCGTTGTATTGTTAGACACTGTGCACTATGCTCTGGTTGAATCCTGAACATTTTAGCAAATGTTGTAGGTCATCAGAGAATTCCTTGCATGATGCTCATTTGCATACCGTGCACATTATACGTACTGCATGCTAGTACGCTATTTTAGGCTCACTACAGAAAAAAACCTCTACTCACGTCATTTCCTCAAACACTTTGATCTTTTCACAGCCCTCTGGAGGCTCCCGTTTGAACATGTAGCTGTTGTTGGGTTTTGGAGATGAGGCGAACTTAGGCAGAGGAGAACTGGCGCCGCTGTCTGCAGGAAGAAATGACAAAACTCGAATTACGCTCTGCATTAATATCAGAGCTGAGAATCTGTACAACCCGCATGATATAATACAGCAAACTATCAATATCATATGAACTGTTATATCTTGATATATCTCCTTAAACAACAATCTGGCTTGATCACTAGTCTGTAGGTTTAACCTTTGTCTCTGTCGTCCAGCATCTCGTCCGTGGAGTATGGGCTGCCGTCATGTGAGCGGGGTGGACATGCGGGTGAGGGACAGGGTGACAGGCTAGAGCAGCTACTGGAGCGCCCAGGCACTGATGGCGTCTGAGTGTCTATACCACGGCTACTGCTGCTGCGCTGCTGGGGAGGAAACGGAGCCCTCCGTCCATCAGGAACCTCCAGCGCCTGAGTGCCAGTCAAAGAGAGAGTCTTTTAATAATTATGATCTGTGATGTACAACAGTAGAATAAAACAGCACAAAATCAGTAAGATTTATCTCATTTGTTAACATTGGTTAATGCATTAGTTCATGTTAGTTCATTTAATAATGTTAACAGATATAACATTTAATTTTAATATATGTATTAATAAAGGTAGAAATTAATATTAAGATGAATAAATACTGTAGAAGTATTGTCCATTGTTATTTCATCTTAATTTATGTTAATATTAATGTCTATTTAGAATCGTGAGCTCTTAACAAAACAAATTGTGATTCTCAATTTAAAGCATACAGCTCTTGTAGCTCTAAACATTTTTTAATAATATTTCACAATATTACGGTTTTCACTGTATTTAGATCATGATCATACATTTTGATTATGATCAAGATACAGTATATGATTAAATCCATTAAATTGCTTTTTAGACAAAAATACATTCGACAGGTACTGTATACTGTAAAACAATATAAAATATCCATAAAAAGTTTTCCACCAAAACTATTCTCACTCTCTGATATGACTCAGTGACATGCATTTTTATTCATGCTAAACATTTGTACTTAGTGAGTATGTTTTCAGGAGTGCTTGTGTACCTTTAGCTCCTCTTTCTCTCCGTTGTCTTTGATGAAGACTTTCTCCAGCTCATGGTTGATGCCTTCCATGCTGCTGGGAACCCTGGAGATGGAGGGCTTTGGCACTGTGATGTTGGACAGTGGCATCTGTGCTGACTTCGACATGGATGACTATATAGGGAGATCGTACAAATTTGCATTTCACAAGCTATGCAGAAATTGCTGGATGTATTTTCCAAAATACACTGATATTACAGCATGTGTGCGAGCATGTGCGGACCGGAGGTTGGCTGGCTGTGCTGATGGTAGTGAAGGTAATGGAGGTGGTGGTGGTGGTGCTGGTACAGCAGTGGAGGGGGGAGAGATGCTCTTTACTGTCTTTACACAGCCGGCCTCCGCCCTGTTTACTGCGCTGCAGCTGGAGCCTGAGCTTAGCAATCTGAAAGTCACAGAAAGAAAAATAAATCATAAGGACAGAGAAGACAACAAACTAAGTTATTTTATACGCTACAAGGCTGGTAAATAAAATATATAAAATAAAATAAAATGAAACAATGGGTAGGAGAGAGAGGGAACAGAATCTATAAAAAAGACCTCAAGCCCAACCATAATGGCTCCGATAAAATAAAATACAATACCTTGATATGACCCGAGTGCTTGCTGTAACTCAGCATGGCCACAAGAGGTCAATACAAAACAGGCAGTCATGTGAGAAGGCTCACCTGTTAAATCCTTCACAAAAACACCCTAATGTTTATGTTTATTAAGTTTTAAACGCCATGTTAGCATCAGGGCTATTTACATGACAATATCACAATCCATAAAATTTGAATTATTATATAAAACATTTCAACTTGACATAAGATAGAAAATCTAAAATACATTAAGGTGATACAATCTGAAATATTCAATGTAAACATGTTTCTGAATAAAAGTGTTTTCCAGCAATATCATAAAAATGACAGTCCAACAGAACCTGGCACGAGAGACGTAAAGGAGGAACTTCCCAAAACACACTAATAAAAAAGGCAAATGTCTTTCCTTATCTATTAAGAATGGTTACCCGTATTAGGAAGAACGAGAAGAAATAAATGAAATTGTAGACAATATTAAAAAAAAACAAGTGAAAATTCATCTCTTTTATGAAACCTTAACCGCATCCTGCATCTTGCTCTATTCTGAACCTCTGAAACCTTGTAGTGATAGCACAGCGTTATTGCCTCCTTAACATGTATTACTTGTTATATTACTCATTTGCAAGTTACTTTATATAGAAGCATCTACTAAATGAATAAATGTACATATTGAAATAGAAATTGATATTTAACCCTCATGACCCAGGTCTCAATTTGATCGTTTACTTTTGAGATTTGTCTGCAGTAAATTACAGCTTTTATTGTCAGTAGTATGTCCTAGAACAAGTCTTGACTTGTGTGTTCCTACTGAAAAAAAACCAATTGGCTTTCTTTACATGGATGTTTGTCTTGATAATGTTACAGAACATTAGTCACCATGAATCCAAAATGGACAATTCTTAATTTATGGAATATTGTGGTACTTATTAATTTATCCATGCACTTTTTTTTTAAATTCATGTGCCCTTGTAATCTTTCTTTAATCAAAATAACTTTCTCTTCCTCTTGCAGTGACATCTTATCTGTGACCGGGACAACCTGTCACTCACATGAGATCACAGCAGTAACAAACCACAACCATCCAATCAATTCCCAATGGAATTGGAATGATGTGTTGTCACATCTGCCCCTTATTTTCCTTTTATTGCATTTATATCCATCACTTGGCCACTGAGTATAGTTTGGAGTCCTGATAATGCATCCTATACATGTTGTCGTATGTTTTGTACGCACCTAAGTAATTTTTTCTTCATTAGTAATATCCAAATTGAATGCATTGAATGTCTTTTCTTTGGAGCCAACCGTCTCCATCGGCCTCCTTGTAATTTTTTAACACAAAACAGAACAATGTCTAAAAGCAGTTATGTGACAGGATATATAGCAAGCAAGCTAAAAAACAACAACCCAGAACTAAGTTTTTATAAGCTGTCGACCTAAACTAACGAGCGTTTAAGGACACAAAAGTTTGGCCAGGGCAGCCAGCTCTAGGAAGAGTCCTGGTGGTTCCAAACTTCTTCCATTTATGGATTTATGAATGATGGAGGCCACTGTTCTCATTGGGACCTTCTATGCCGCAGAACATTTTCTGTACTCTGTATATATATATATATATTAGGGGTGGCAGGGTTCACAAAACCCACGGTTCGGTTCGTATCACGGTTTTAGGGTCACGGTTTTCGGTTCTGTACGGTTCTTGTTGTTGTTTTTTCTTTTAATCGTTAACACTCCAGAAATGTACTTCAGCATATGATATATAACTTAATTATCCACAATTTAGGATACAGAATTAAAAAAATTATATCATGTAGAAGTTGTTTCTTAACTGGCTGTCTTCTGCTTACGCTGTCAACAGAGTCCGACACATTGCCATAACATTTTTCATGTTAATCAGGTCAATTTTGATTAGAACAATGCACCGTGGCTTTAATTCAGCGTGAGCAGCTTTTTGCCCAAAGTTCAAACCTGTTTAAATTATTAAAACTAGAACTCTAATGTTACATTTATCATGTGAACTACTTATATACAACATGTTATATGCATGTGTGTTTGCCCATCATAAAGCAAAGCATGAGACAGACAGGGGTCGGAGGAGAACACCGGAAAATGTGACAGAATGGACAATGTTCGTCTGTATTAGCAATACACGAGCCGCGGTTCAGCTGCGCGAGACAAACACTGCCAGTGGGAATGCACAACGGACACGCGTGGCTCCAGCTCTTCATACACAATGCTTCTGCCCTGCACTCGCGGTGTCAAGCCGGCGTTATATGACGCTGGCGCATCCTCCAACTCCAGGTGGCCTTCCTTATCTCTCCCACTTGCCATTTTTACACGTGACAGGACCTGCAGCACTCCACTACTGTCTTTTAATTCTCCTATTTAGCGCGAAAAGGACAAAAAAAGGTCAGGAAGGCTACATTGCGTATGCATTGAACTGTTCGAAGCACACGCTCCGAACCGAGACAAGCAAACCGAACAGTTCGTTTTTTTTCCCACCCCTAATATATATGTAACAAACTTCTTTCAAAATGTCATTATGGGGTATTGTTTATAGAATTTTGGGGTAAATAATGAATTTAATAAATGTGTGAATAAGGCTGTAACCTGTACCATAACAAAATGTGGAAAAAGTGAAGGACTGTGAATATTTTCAGAGATGTTAAAGCTCTGCCCCCTATTCTGGATACGGGTCTGGGAGCATCAGTAAATTTGCATTTACAGAGAGAGAGACACAAAAACAGCTCCCTTTTTTTAACATGGTATAATATCGACTGCATTTATATAACACTTTTAAGAGACCCATGGCCATCCAAAGCACTTTACTTCTTGCCTCACATTCACCCATTCATTCATTCATTCATTCATTCATTCATTCAGTCATACACCGACAGTGGTGTCAGCCATGCAAGGAGTGGGGAGCAGCTGGGGTTAGGTGTTTTGCTCATGGACACCTCGACACTTGGTCAGGTGGAACCGGGGATCGAACCACTAACTTTCCGGTTTGCAGACGACCCACATGAACCACTGAGCCAATAAATGTTAATAAATGAGCTGAAACTTCACACACACATTCTGGGGACACCTGAGACTAATATTACATCTTGTAAAGGGGGCATAATAGGTCCCCTTTATACTACAGCCAGCACCCCACCAGAAGGCAACATTTCCATTCACCTCTGTTTGTTGAACTTTACAGATGTCAAACTAGAAACTGTGAAGACATAAACATTTATTGCAAATGACTTTTACTTCATTTCCTTAAACAAGGCAGCAAAAATGCTGAAACAAATGCTGTTTGAAAATTACAGTGGGGAAATGGAAATGTTTACTGGAGGTGCGGGGCAGTGCATTAACTGAAATTACACAGTATTTGTTCAGCGGTAACAAGGGGAAATCCTGAATGTGCTCTGTTGTAATGCCCTGCTAAGTATGTCAATATACACAACCTAAATCCACTTAAGAGGTGTAAGGGGTTATAAGCCACTAAGTGGAAGGAGCACTTGACATGAACCTGGATAAAAATGTGGATACTGAGGACATGAACTTTCTATATGCAGAGAAGGAAAGAAGGCCTAAACAGCCTTTTCTTGGAAAGTCTCCCAACTGGGAAACAGTGAGATTATTCAGGCCTTGCAGAATGAGCTCACTGTGATGAACTCCTAAGAATTCTCTATTACTTGTGTGTTCATGAATATGGACACAATCATGTGGCTGGAAAAAATACAGCAAGAATTATGTACAAGCAGCCAAAATGACACATAAGAATTTAGGAGAAAAGAAAATACAAGGCTGAAAATACCACAGAAAGGTTTTGTTGGTGTCTCAACTTAATTTAAGTATTAGAGGTACAAATCTCATGCTTTTTGTTGTGATACCCACTGAATTTGTTTAATGCATATTTTTAACATAACATTAAGTTACATGAAAACAATGTGTGTAATCCACAGGATATATACATATAAATATTATGTAACAGTATAATAGTGTATATAGCAAAATATATTTTATATATACTGTCATATAAAATAATAGAATATATACTTTTTATTAACAAAAGGTAATATTTAAATGTAAATGTGTCCCACATTTTTGTGAAACCCTGTTACTGCATGATTTCCCCTTGATTACAAAAAAAATGCTATTCCTAAATTCCTCTTTGTGACAACCAAAAAAATGTTCTACTGCATGACAGGAATTACATATTCTCATTCAATTTTCTAAATGTTTATGCAAATTTAAGTTTTGACTGTGTTAATCAAGGTCAATCTTTCAACCCTGTTACCCAAAGTATTGTAAGAAAAATGATTAGACAAATATTTGTCTTTAATGTATTCGAAACTAACATTAAAATGTCCCAAATTAGCTAGCCCATTCTGTGTGACATCTTAAATTAGGCTTAATTTGCAACTCTGTTACCTATTCCAGCATAGTATATTTATTTATATGTTTATTAAAGGGGTGATGAATTGAGAAATCAACTTTCCCTTGAACTCTTGCTATATAAAAGGTCATGGTAATATAAGAATACCCTGTCAGAGCTGAAAACTTCCTTGTTAGTCAAAGAAAAGCTTTTATTGACACCAGGCCCAGCAAACGATCGATCTCAGAATGTGACAGATTATTACGTCAGAGTGCGGTGAAACACTGTCTTAACAGAAGAAGAACAACAACGCCTAATTCTGTAGCCACGCCCAACGACTCGTGCCACTGACATAACTCAGGCCTACATGGACCTAAACTGGATAGAATTTCTAAACATCCCACATAAGCTTCATTCGGATTCCAATATTATGAATGCACGGATGAACTTTTTAATGAAGATCCAGCTCACGTGGGGAAGACATTGTTCCTTCATTTAACCATGGATTCGTTTGTAAATTTGCAGGCAGGATGAGATTACATGAATGAATGAAGCAACACACTAATGTGAGTAAAAAATGTGATAGTATTGCATTGTAACAGATTGTTTGATATCAATTGATCATGTGTACGTGTCTAACCGAACATTAGCACGCTGTCAAAGGCTGGAGAAAAATCTTTATTTGTGGTTGTGTTGGCTCATTGCGATTCTGGATCAGACTCGGACATGTGTTTTCCAGACGGGCTACCAAAACGTAAGTCCGGCCTGCAGGTGGTCTATCTTAAATAGTGAAATAACAGTCTTTTCTTGATGTGTGTTCACTCTCTTGACTCTCTGGAAAAAGTTTTGATCATGCAGTCTGCAATGTACTTGGCGTGTGTGTGTGTTTGTGTGATGCACGGTTCATGCTTATATCCACCGATCGGGCGGGCCTAGTAATAAAAAAATAACATTCCACTCAATCGCGGGTGCATGAGAGATAAATCCTTGTGTTTGTTTGATAAAGATATTTTGCGAGCCCTGTGGGACGAATCATTTCGGTTGCAGTTTCTCCACACGCTTTCAAAACAATTCCTTGTGTACTCACGGGGAAGCCGAAGCTCATTAAATATGCAAAACTGTTATCCAATCCTAGCGTGGGCGTTTACTTCCAAGTCTTCAGTGCGGCACGCCCATCAAGTGTTTCTTGAGAGAGCCTCAAAACCAGGGTGGAAAATAGCCTATTATTTATTCATTATGATGTTTTTGAATATAAAAACCATGCAAACGTCATAAGTTGACCTAAGACAGCAGTCTAACAAAATAAAAAAACAGCCAGTTCATGACACCTTTAATGTTTATTGCTATAAAAAAGGTAAACCATATTTGACAGTTCTCAACTTTCTTTGTGACAGGTTAGGAAAAAAAATGACAAAGCCCATAGAAAATGAACTGCAAATAAAGCGGCTCGTTTTCTGAAGGTTAACCCCAGTGTCATTAGCTCTTTTTCCCAGCGAAAACTGATACTAATAATGTCAATTCTGAGCAGACACACTTTTGTTTGAGGGTTTGCACAGGAAATGAATTACTCTGCACGTGCACGTTGCTTATGCAAAAGAGGAATAAGGCCTCTGTAAATCATACAGGTTTATGCACATCAACGATCAGGGCTTTGCATCAAAACAATGTCTAATTGATACAAATGCGACTTCAGTGCGAAAGGACACACATGACATGACTTTGCACATATTACTTGCTCTGAAACCCCAACGCCCCTATTGTTTCAAAAGCTCGGAGGTGATGGAAAAGCCATAAATTGGCAGGAGGGGGATAATGGTTGCTGCAGAGAGGGGAAGTTGATTATTAAAGGGGGAGATAGTCTTATCTCACTGTTCCCTGAATCGTCAGGGTTGGGCTGAATGCCCGCGATAAGGCTGACTCTGCTGCGGCTAGCGTTAGCAATAACACGCCGCTAAGCACCGGAAGTCTGAAGCCACACAGGAAGTTATATATAGCAGCGGGTGCAGGAGTAGAGGAATGGGTCGTCGTGACTGCCATTCTTGTACAGAGCCGGGTAGCGGGTTTCATTTCCACCGCCTCCCCCCACATGAGTGGCTACATCGCTGGCCACACAGGATGAGATCATCGCAAATGCAGAAGTGCAGCGCTCATCACTTTCAGGACAGTGAGAGCTCTGTTAATAGCTGTTAGTGTGATTGCACTTTCTTGTTCTCCAAACCCAAGGGGAAAAACTACACAGCTGCGTGCACAAGACACACTTCATCTAGTGTTTCACTGTTAAAAGGGAGTGTGTTTTGCCCTACTGGTGTAAGTGCATGTGTGTGTGTGTACCTCTTTAAGATGGTCAGAGCTGCCCCAGGATGCTGAACGCTGGTGTGTGCTCCTTTTCTCTTCGGTCTCCTCACTCCAACATCCAGGAGTCTGAAACACAAAATATACTTTTGTTTTTTTGTAGTGAGGACTTTATATAATGTTTTTATATAAAGCTACTTCATATTTTTTTAATTAAAAAGATATATTCATATCTTATACTATCTTATACATATTAAAATATAATATACACAACCATTCAAAAGATTGGTTTGGTATTTCATATTTTTTTGAAAGTATCTTATGCTGCAAAAAAAAAAAAAAAAATCTTGCCTTTTAAATAGAGTGTACACTTTACTTTTCTTTATACTTTACTGTCTTTATAAATATTTTTTACCTCTGCTGGTCCCATAGAGAAGTTTTGCAAGATAAACACTCACACACCGATAAATCACATTCCCATGCATTATCCTCCTGACCCACAGTTTCACACCAAAATCACAAAGAATGCATTGTTCCTGCAAACGGTTCCTCAATAAACAGTCACCTACATTCCTTTCAAAAACAACATTCTCTGTTACTATAGGAAAGTCTGCGGGCACACGTGGACATGATGTTTTCACTCAGGTATGTTATTTGTTTAGTCAACCCACCATGCAGCACACACACTGTATAATGTGAACTAAGCACATGAGTGTGAGGCCCTGAAGTGTCTCAATGTGATTAGCAGCTTGTTATGCAAAAAAGTCTATTATAAGATAATGTCCACTGATATCTTCCTATTTCTTCTTCAAATGTTAACTGTACAATTAAGCGTTTGTGTATAGTTCATGAAGAATAGCTAAAATGTTTGCTAGAAAATACCACTAACTTTAGGCAGTTTAAGAGCTTACAGGCTTGAGTCATCAAACCACATTTTTCATTCTCTGTGGCCAGCATGATAATAATAAAACACACAGTGAAAGCATCAAATACATGACTTATGTGCATCCTTAGCTCTTAATTTTGTTGCACTAGCACTAAACGATTTCCTGTCTTTGTCACTGGAGAAAAAGAGAGAAAGAAACACAAAATTGCCCAACATGAAAGGGAAAGTGGTAACCCATACTCGGAATTTGTCCACTACATTTAACCCACTCAAGTAAGTGCACATTCGGTTCGATTACGATTATCATGTCAACGATTCAGTCAATTCGATATCACAATGCATTGACAATGCGCTGCATCCTCATGTATACAATTTTGTCAATACAATCAGTCAGATTTATGAACTGAACCTTTATGTTGCCTGCTCAAAGAAAATACGCTTCTTGAAAGTATCAAACATCAAACAAAACTCAAGTCTGGGCTCAGAAGACAACAGGAGCATTTAGAACAGATACACAAAAGTAAATACTAAAAGACACTTCAGGAGGTGGACTGGGCCGCATTACAGTCAAAACTAAAGTCTAAATGCATTTGGTTGTTGAAACCACATATTTTAATGTATTCCTCCCAACGATGCTAAAAAATAAACGTGTGAGAGCGTGTAATGGGCTGTGTCATGTTTTACCCAGATATGACAGCGCTACTGCAGCATCGCCGCAGACAGCAGCTGAGTATCTTGCCAACTCACAAACTACCGCAAATAAAACCGAAAGTAAGTCGCAGATGCTCAACAGATAATCATATACATTAAAAGTAAACAAACTAAA
The DNA here is from genome assembly GCA_023029165.1 of Gobiocypris rarus. NCBI lineage: Eukaryota > Metazoa > Chordata > Actinopteri > Cypriniformes > Gobionidae > Gobiocypris > Gobiocypris rarus. The sequence goes on along the minus strand of CM040919.1, from coordinate 16,053,630 downwards.
TGATCTTACCAGTGCTGTTGCCGCGCTCTCTCATATTGCGCTCTCTCCTCCTACTCCTATTGATTGTGAAATAAAATGCAGCTCATATCTGTTGTTTTTGGTGATGTGAACTCCTTTAAATCTGCATATAGTGCGGGAATTGAAGATCGGATTTATATCAGTTTTGCAGAGATACATTTATGTGCCCAAGTGTAAATTAAATAATTTTGATAAATCAGATAGCTTTGATTTATCCAGGTTGTGCTTACCAGGTTGTTCATAAAATGTTTAATTACCCGCACTCGTGTCTTGCCTCCCTCTGCCATTGTATGCTACCGCGACAAAGCATGTGTGCAACAAATGACGTCAGAAAATAATCAGTACATTATAATCGGTTATGGTCAATTACTGAACTGATACCGAATCGTCCTTGTCTGCATCGCGATGCATCGTAGAAACTATTCATTTCAACACCCCTAGTGAACTCACACACACTGCAAACCATGGACACACATGGTCGGAGCAGTGGGCAGCCATTTTTGCTGTGGCGCCCGGGGAGTGATTGGGGGTAAGGTGCCCTGCTTAAAAGAGAACCTCAGTAATTTTCCTGGTGGTATAGAGGGTATGCATTGAGGTCACTTTCCCACCGGAAACACGTCCCCTCAAACAGACCGAGTGGCAAAAGAGCCTGCTGCATGACTGGATTTAATTGGGGAAACTGCAAAAAACTTGAGTAAAACAAACGATTATCAGTTTAAACTAAAGGTTGGACTTGATATAGTGTTCCTTACAACTTATCAAAAATCCAGTGATCCATGGATATTGACATGCCGCCAGGAATTTTGTTTCCTGACATTTATATGTGCCTGTTTTCGACACCGGGGAATACATCAAGCAATGTTGCCTGTGAATGCTTTATATAAATACGATATAGGTAGGTCTAAATCCAGGTGATCACTAATATCAATGTTATATAAATATATATATTGTCATATCGTCCAGCCCTAAAACGTATAGTTTTTGTCAATGTTTATTTAAAAACATCCAATTATGCAGAATATAAGATTAATTATATTAATTAATTAAAGATTAATTAATTATATAAATATTTAATTGATGAGTTGTCAATACAATGTATAACATTATATAGGGTATGATTTTACCCCAAAATTCAACATATTGTCACAAAATAATAACGTCTCGGTTACGTATGGTAACCCTTGTTCCCCGAAGGAGGGAACGGAGACGTACGTCAGAGATGGGCCCGCGAGTGAGATCGCATTTCGTCAGATCATCTCTGATGTACGTGGAGAGTGAACGACTGAAAGGGAACTGCAAATCAACGTTTCGCTGCCTGGAGTCCAGTTGTTTCTGTGAACTGCAGTGATCCATTTGCTTCTCTTTTCTGTAGCTTTCGGGAGTCTGTAGAAATATACCTAAGATTTCTTGTTTGTATAGTCATTCTCAAAGCTCTTTCCCGTTTTAAATGTTTTTTTTTGTGTGTGTGTTTTCCGTGGCATTCATGCTGAAAACCAATGCTGCCTCTTTTTGCCACTCAGTGGGTGTTGTAAGACCGCGGAATTCGCTCCAATGGCGGTAGCGAAGAGTGGGGGAAGGTATTTGCGCGATTGGTGTTCTCAGCTGGGCAAAATGGATCTAATTCCAATTCCTCTTTATCTGACTCCATTTTATCATAATTTAGAATTTAGATTAGAATGCCAATTTGCTTATTTGGTCATTTATATTTAATAGTTAGCTGCACATTTAATTATTCCGTTTAACCCTTTGTGGAAAGTACCCAATTAATAATTCCAGAGTAAGTCAGAATAAATAAAAATGTAACAATTTATTAAACAGTCAGGTATACATGTATAATTCCAATTACATAATCAATTCAAAGATCCTCAATTCATAACATCAAATACTCTGAAGTAAAGAGTGAGAGATGCGTTCCTGACTTTCCATACGTAACGTTGGTTGGACACAACGTTACGGGCCAATCTGAATTACAATATTGCGCCCTGAACTTTCTGCTACGTTGCCTTAAGTATTCAGACCAGACAGTAACTTCTTTCAAATGGAAACATATCTCAACAAAGGGAATTTAAATTCAATCACTCTCCCATTTGCCTGGATTGGAAGAAGAGACCAAATGGCTCCAGAAGCCACACTCATTATAAAATGCAAGATATTTCTAAACTCTTAAAACCGTTGTTATCTTCTTGAATATTTCTGTGGGGATGAGATATTTGTACCAGTCGCACTGAGACATTTCAAATGATATCAAACACATATAATATTGAATAGTGAGAGTTGACATTTAAATCAAATAAATTGTAGGTGTTCCATATGATCAATGCATGAGGGTCCGTAGGATGGGGGGAGTTTCAGGTGAAGGAAATACATGTAAATTAGAGCCATTCATTGATACACTCAGCGTGATGTCATTCGCAAAAAGTGTCCTTTGTCCTCCCAGACAATCTGGCGTTACTTTTTACAGCCTTTCAGTAACCGCAGTCACTCCGGCCGACGGTGATGTCACGCGCATACCCTCTGGTTAGAATCGAACCCTGCAACCTTTGGGTTACCAGTCTGACTCTCTAATCGTGTCTACACCGGTTTTAACGCGGCAAAGCGACCATTGCAAAATACTAATTCATTTGCCCGCACTATGAGAAGTATCGCGAGTGCTCGGGGTATGTCATAAATAGAACAAGGCATCAGTTTACTGACGAGGATTTCAGATGTAAAAGATATATTTTTTGACGAATTATCGAATAAAGTATAATCCTACAAATCTATTATTATTAGAGCATGTGAGCAGAGTGGGGAGCAGAGCAGTGAACGAGAGGGTAGCGTCATTTTACCAGCGTTGCCCAGCAAGGCTATACCACACTATGTATTTGAGCAGACTTGGCTTTTCCGGTGAGAGTGAGTGGTACATCAGTGGAGTGTTTGCTTGGGCCGTGAGCGACTGAGCAGGGAGCGGAACTCTGAGTAGAGGAAATATATATGAAAATGGGTCTTTTGAGTGTATGTCGCCTCTATAGGTCTGCCTGGAGCTGCTGCTTGCAGATTCAGGCCCTGTAAAACCACTGCGTTCATCAGCCAAACAGACGTCAGACTTCAAAGCCAGGCCTTTGGAAACAGATCGACACAAGAAGGCCAAAAGGAACAGACAGAGGCCTTGAAAGTCTCTCTTTTTCTTTCTGTTCCTCAAAATCAAAAGATTGAAAAATTCTTCCATTATTTTCTACCCTTATGTTATTCAAAACCCACATGACAACAAAACAATTCACTGAAACGTCGCCTTATTTCTTTGCGTATAGCTTTGGACAGTCATTATGCTAATATTTAAGATTGTGGCATAAATGTTTGCAGAAGTAATATCAGGACTTTTAGTTAGGTGTGGAGAAATTTTGTGGTTGACTATGAGTTTTGTAACTTTTATACATGCACAGGCAGATACACTTAAATAAAGGAAGACATTAAAAAGCATCATATAGCCTTGTGTAAATATGCAAAACTCTCCTTGTTTCATGATAGAAAGAACGTTTGGAGTAACATGATGGTGGAGTAAATAATGAAAGAGTTTTCTTTTTTGGGTGAACTATCCCTTTAAGAAAAAGTGTAGGGATGCAGGCTTCTGGTTATTCTGAGAGTAGAACATCCCAAAGTCACCGCTGTTCACCTGATCTGACTGTGTCACTGCAGAGGAACGCAGCACTGAATCACTGTGACAAAGAGGACGAGGGGTTAAACCCAAGACACCGTTCAATAATAGAGTGGAAAAAAATCTGAATCCCAACTGAGCTCTTGCACTAATCTATAGAGCTTTTGTGCATGCATCAAACTTTAAAGACTGGCCAAAATGAGAGACGTTTGTAGTTCGTTGACACCGGTGAGTAATAAAGGGTGAGACTTGAGATGGCCTGTCCTGGTAACACCCAGGCTTTGGCAAGTGAACATAATTATTGCATTTGATGTTTTTAAAGAATTATACAAAGAATATATAGAGCTTCTTGCATGAAATTTCACACCAAGGAAATCTAGTAAGCAGAAAAATAGCTCAGTATCTCTATTGTATCTCGTGTGTGGCCTCCGTTGCCATGCAGCAGTGAAAACAGGATGCGGGGTCATGTGACACGCTGCAACTCCTCCGCTGCTCTCATGACCCACAAGTCCAAATGGACCACAGCACCTGACCTCTGACCTTTCATTCACTCACTGCATGTGTAAAAGGGGCCATATTTGGCTCTTTTGAAGCAATATAGTCCTCTTATAATGTAACTCAAGGCTTCTTGCACAAGAAATATAATTTTGCAATATAGTTTGTTTATAGTTAATATAAATTTGCAAAATCATTTTCCATCCTTTGTTATTTGCAGAGTCAGGAGACTAAAGGCTAAACAAAATGTTTTTGCTTCTGTATCTTTAAGCTAAATGTAAATGACCTCTGTTATGATTGGCTAATCTCTGTGGAATGAATATCAGCACTCTGTCGCCTTCAAATTGCCAATTCTCATTAAAAATGAATGAATTCTGGTCAATTTGTTGCCTGAAAATTGTTCCTAAACTTACAACACAGCATTGATATTTTAGCATTATTTTTATACTATTACCATACTGTATATATAATTAGCTTTTATTTTTATGTTTTCAGCTTTTGTTATTTTTATCAATAAAAAAACATTTCTATTCAGCTTTAATTTATTTTATTTCAGATAGTTGCAAAGGAAATTTGTAAATGTTACAGTTTTAATCAATTTATATTTTATATTATATTTTATTTCAGCTTTTTTCAATTAGCAAAAATATTTTGAATAGTTTTAGTTAACACTGCATCACAGCAATGTTTTAAAGAGATAAACATTCATTTCTGTCATTTACATACTCTCATGACTTCAATTTTGGTTTGTTCCCAACAAAAATGTCATGTGACTTCAAAGGGTAAAAATATAGTGTATGAGACACTTTTAAGGTGTGTGTGTTTTGCAATTGTATAGAAAACAGAAGCTAACATTCTGCCTACATTTTTTTGTCTGTTTGGAACTACATGAGATGAGTGAACTTGGGTGAACTTTTAAAGCACAAATAAAGTTCCAACAGAATTACAGAATAAGAACATTCTGAACAGATGCACAGTGTAGTTGTCTTACAAAAACTGGGGGTAACAGTGGAGGCCGTTAAACATGGGGAACGACATTCCTATGGCATCTCGTCTTTCTGAACGGTTATATGACACTCTGTGCATGCTGAAGCACACAATAAGAGGCACGGCAGAGTCATTACCTTTAGACGCACTGCCCTCCCGCAGGTGCCAAATCTCACCTTCAGTGTAGCAGCAGATGGTGGGTGGAAATGTGGGATTGTGGTGATTGTGTTCCGCCTGATACACCTGCTGACATTTGAGGGTAAATCAGCACAAGACCATTGGACAGGTGTGCGTGAGGTACGTTGTGTTCTCTGTAGGGACATGCCATAGTAATCGACTAGTCAAAGAGACTACTTGCCATGTAACTAACACCTCAAATTGACTGATTATGCTTGACCTACAACCAACCTCAACTACGTATACACGCAGCACAGGGCTTGACTATAAGGACTGCCTGATGACAGCGTGAAAGACACTCAGGACAGTTGACTAAATGGTTTATCAGTCAACACTGCTTTGTCATGAAATTGTATCATTTGCACATGATTTTAGGTCTTAAATTCAAGTGATTTTAAACCATTAAAGTGCAAGTAGTCATAAGTCACAGAATTCAGTTTGGTATTCTTTTAGCGCGCATAAAGCTCGCAAACACTGGTTCTTTGAAAAATAATGTCAAAATGCTTGTCTTGGCAAGTATCCGTGTAACTTATGTCTTAAGTGAATGTAAACATATGAGAAAGAAAATGCATGTGTGTCAGTATGTTGGATCCATGCATTAGATATGTGACAAAAGCCTATTGTTCCTGCTGCTGACTGTGTCATCAAAGTTAATCAAAGAACACAAGATAAAGAGAAAAATCACTCACTGCTCTTGACTGAATAAATGTAATAAAGGATGAATCTATATTTTATTTTTACAGAATGATGCAGTGCTAATTAACATTTGATTATTCAATTTCTGTACCTGAAAACTACTGTTAGACCTACCTGAAAAACTTAAAGCACTGTTTATTTCATTTGTATTTATTTATTTGTGCTATTGCTTGTAATGTTATTATTATTAGTTAGCAGGTTTCCAGATTGCGACCTTTTTTCCTGCTGGTGCGACTAAATGTAATTATTTATAACACGGTGCCCAACTGACAAGAGCTGCCATTTCTGTTACATATGAGAAACATCAAACGACAAACGAAACAAAAGTGGAACGGAACCGTGCTACTCGTTTGAGCTGCGCTGCGCAGACCGTTTATCAGCTCGGAGCAATAATAATAATAAAAAGATTTTAAAAATCTGAGCTCATACACGGGCCGATCTCGATCACACGACCCTGTTACTACACAGCGCTGGGAGATCCAGTGAGAAAGCCACAGAATTAATAACATTGCTACTGCGAGATCTAGTGGGAAGCATTCAGCGCAGAATTCTCTGTTATAAACGCAGATATCAGATCAAACAGCGCTGACGTGGAAACCAGGAGAAACATTGTGTCATGAAAGAAATTCCACCAACATTCACCATGGATTTAATGTAGTAATATCAATTTGAGCTCAGTGCTTCACTGTTAAATTTAGAATAAAAAAATGTAATATTATTAGTAACTGCACTTACAGTATTAGCAAAACAATTTTATTATTAAATTCACTTTATGATAAATTTTCCTCCAGCGCCACCAAATTTTGGTGCCACTGCTCTGAAATGATAGTCCTGGTTAGTCTAGTAGTTTTTGTAGAGAATTGCATACATTTTTGTTTTCATAACCTTATTTATTGGAATATTACATGGGTCAAAAAAACAAACAACAAAAGCAATAACTGCTTTATTTATGTTTTGTGAAAATTTTGACAGGTCAATAGGCTTGCTGCGATAGTTGGTGTTACCGGTGTTACACTGTGTTCAGCTGCAACAACGGTTACATCACTTGCCCACCACGGCTAGAGAACAAACACTAGAAAAGACACTGCAATTGTCTGTCCTCTACAACCAGTATCACACCCCTCCCCCATCTTCTATTGCTCATCTCAAAGGTTAGGGACTTGTGCTACTACTTTTTTAAGTGATAACACTAACTTAATGTTATCTGGCTGAGTCATTTAGTTTAGTTTGTGTAGGTGATGCAAGGTTTAATTTCAACAGCAGTTTAACTATTAACTGTTGTGTCCAGCTCATTCTGAAACCATTATTACGAAGCATGGGTCGAATAGGTCAGTTGTGAGATGTCATCCTGATGTAAGATCTGCTTCAAAACCAAGTAAGTGAACCGAGTAAGTGAAATTGTCAAGGGAACAACACTTATTTTGTGTTGGTTAAGCAAATGGGCAAGTACTGAGTACTTAGAACTGAGTAGCGCCTGCTTTGTCTTTAGGAGGTTAAGGTTAACGATTAATTGATTAATTGATCGTTAATTTAAACAATGATTGATTATGGGAATTTATGTAAATTGATATCCCTAGGAGGTAGTAGACATCAAGGCAGCCAATGTTCATTAATAAACCACTGAATACTCCAACTCCACAGTCGCAACTGATGATCATTACAGTCTCTGAGTGATTTCTGCAATTCAGCTGTGGGACAAATACCAGACTCCATGTGTAAGCTGTGAAAGTCTTGGTTACCTGTGGTTAATGGTTTATTTAATGCCAATAACAGTTTCATGCCAAATGCTAAAGGTAACTACAGTTCACAACTCTGTAGTACTTTTAAAGTTTCCACACCTTTAGACCGATGAAGGATTTCAAAATAATTTATATATAATGTTAATATTACATTAAAACACGTTTGAGCGTTTACACTTATTGAGAATCATCATTTGCTTTCAGCTCACAGAAATCCCAGCAAATAGTCCTTAGTAAGACATATAAAGACCCAGAAGAACGATGGACCTGTAAATGCTGTCAAATGTACGTTGGCAAACACACCTGAACACACAGGCTTTGAAGCCAGAGTTAGATTTGGAGCACATAGGGTGAAAGTGCCTACCTGTGTGGACTTGTCTTTCATGCACAAGGGGTTGTGCAGGTGGGATTCACGTGGCCACTGCCCGTTCAGGTAGGGCCCGGTAATAGCACCCAAAGAGGAAGTCCGTCGGATAGCACCTGTGCTCCACACCTGTTGCGACTTTGACCTTTCAACTGCTATAAGAAACAAACAGAAAGAGAAACAGATGGGTGATGAGCAGACAGACAGGGGTGGGGGAAGCCCTAAAGTTATTTCCCCACAAATTGCAAACTGTAATAATGCCAAATTAAAAGTGTTACTTTATAGTACATTTTAAATCATTGTTATAATAATCTTATGTCATGCTTTTAAGAAGTACACTTATTTTGACGTGCTGACTAACATACTAAAGCACAAGTATTTGAATGTTTAATGTAATTTAAATGTACTAAATTGCAACTTCATCGATACAAATGTTTAATTACAAATATATTTAAATGCATGTAACTTTTTAAATACAAGTTTCAATAGAAATGGCATTAAAGCATATTTTAGTTTACCATAAATGTTTGTCAGTTCATTCGGCAGTACACTTCAACAATACTTCAAAGACAATCGAAGCAGTTATGAAACTAGCCTACATATAAAGACATTTACTCAAGTCCAACTTAAGTGGGTCAAAAAAGAACTGTTCAGAATGAACAGCTAATTGCATTTAATATAAACTATAACACATTTTCATGAAATTGTAATTAACATGCAATTAAGTGTCTAAAAACATTACATTAATTCCACATTTAAGTATATTCTTATTAAGAATATTATTTCCATAATAAGTACTTGTCACGGTTGTAGATCTGCAGTCTCGTTCTGTGGTCTGTGTGTATGTGGTGATGTCATGTTAATTGTCACGTGGCGTCGCCGCTGATCACTGATCAGCGGCAGCTGTGTTCTATCAGGGACTGCCTATTTATTCCCTTGTCTTTCGTCTCATGTTTGTCAGATCGTTGTTTGGAGTTCCTGTGTGTGTTCCGGTTCCCTTCGTGTGTGCATCGTCTTGGAGTTTGTTTCATCGTGTCTTGTCCCTGGATTCTGTTTCTTCGTTGGCTTCTTCACCTGTGATCATCTCTTCCTCGGACTTCACCACGATCATCTCTTCCACGGACGTCACCACGATCATCTCTTCCCACGGACTTCACCACGATCATCACCACGGCCCACAAAGTCCCTGTGTCGCCTCTCTCCTGCTGTCTGTGTGTGTGTATTATATCCTGACCAGAGACATTAAATTGAGATTTGACTTGCACTTGCATCCTTCTTTATTTTCACGTGACAGAACGATCTGACCAACATACAATATGGATGCAGCAAGCGCAGCGAGCATTTACGGAGTTTATCAACCACAGCATTGCGGATGGATCAGCAGCAGGAGAGCATTTCCGCTACCGGGCGCCGTGCAGGCTTTGGTGACACAGGTGTCCGAGCTCTCCCAGCAGCTACAAGATCTTCGAGGTCCCGCTGTGCCACCCACACCGCCCGTTCCCCCCACACAACCCACGCAAGGAGACCAACCTGAACCACGCCTACCTCGCCTCAAACCTATGCCGGTGAGCCGAGTTTTTGCAGAGCCTTTCTGAACAAGTGTTCACTGTATTTTTCTCTACAGCCACGGACCTTGAAGAGAGGAGTCCAAGGTGGCATTCGTTCTAACCTTGCTCACCGGGCAGGCAGCGCTGTGGGGAACAGCGGTGTGGGAGAATCAAGACCCGTGCTGTTCCTCGTTCCAGACACTCGCCGCGAAATGAGGAGAGTGTTTGACCGTCTTGATCACGGAAAGGATGCAGCTCGGCGGTTGGCGGGCCTCAAGCAGGGTGATCGCCGCGGTGGCGGATTATTCCATCGAGTTCGAACACTGGCGGCTGAGTGTAACTGGAGCGAGGAGGCGCAGTGGGACATCTTCCTGCATGGGTTGGCCGACCGTGTCCAAAGGAGATCTACGTTTTGGACTTACCCCAGAGTTTTAATAGACTGGTTGATCTTGCCCTACGGGTGGGCGCCCGCATCAACCGTCTGGAGAGACTTCCTCGTTCGACCTCGCATCTCGGGGCGCGAGGCTTCAGCACCAAGGACACGGTCGGTCCCTCTTTCGATCCGGAACCCATGCAGGTAGGAGAGCTCGGCTTTCCGGGAGGAGAAGGAGCGGCGGAGGTCCCAAGGACTGTGTATTTACTGTGGAGGGCTGGGCACTTCCTGAACAACTGCCCGGTAAAAGATCGAGCCCGGTAGTAACATTGAGGCTACTATCGGGTGGGATCTCCGCTGAGAAGTCCTCAACATCCACTCTTCTCCCGGTTAGACTGAGGTGGGCCACACACACGCTCACCTGTCACGCACTGCTGGATTCGGGGGCTGAAGGTAATTTCATGGACACACAGTTTGCACGTCGCTTTCAGCTACCCATCATCCCGCTCACCAAACAGATTTCTGTCAACGCTCTCAATGGTCAAGAATTACCCAACATAACCCTCACCACCACATCCATTACCCTCATCACGTCTGGCAATCACACAGAGTCTATTTCATTTTTTCTCATGGATTCACCCCTGGCCCCCATTGTTCTCGGACACCCCTGGCTCACTCAACACAACCCCAAGGTGGACTGGCGTCAGCACACCGTCCTGGAGTGGAGCACTCAGTGTCATAAGTCTTGTCTTGGGTCTGCTTGTTCTTCTGTGTCTGTTTCTGTGTTACAGGAAAAGGCTGTGGATCTGTCAAAGCGTGCCCGAGTATCTAGACCTGAAGGAAGTGTTCAGTAAGTCCAGGGCTGCTTCTCTTCCTCGCATCGTCCCTATGACTGTGCTATAGATTTAGTTCCAGGTAAGTCTCCGCCTAAGGGCAGGTTGTACTCTCTGTCCGCTCCTGAGAGGAGGCCATGGAGAAATATATTTCTGATTCGCTAGCAGCTAAATTCATTCGCCCTTCCTCTTCTCCGGCGGGGGCGGGGTTCTTTTTTGTGGGAAAGAAGGATGGTTCCCTGCGACCTTGCATTGACTACCGGGGGTTGAATAACATCACGGTAAAGAATACTTATCCTTTGCCGTTGATGTCTTCAGCCTTCGAGAGGTTGCAAGGGCGTCTGTTTTCACGAGTGGACTTAAGAGCGCTTATCATTTGGTCCGCATCAGGGAGGATGAATGGAAGACGCGTTTAACACCCCTAGGGGTCACTTTGAATACTTGGTCATGCCCTTCGGGCTTTCCAACTCCCAGCGGTCTTCCAGGCACTCGTCAATGGCGTGTTGAGAGACATGGTTGATCAGTTCATATATGTCTACCTGGGCGACATATTGATTTTCTCCTCGTCTCTCCAGGAACATATTCAGCACGTCCGGCCAGTGCTTCAGCGGCTGTTAGCGAATGGGCTTTTGTCAAGGCGAATGCGAGTTTCATGCACAGTCTGTGTCTTTCCTAGGGTACATCGTCTCAGCTGAGGGAATTCGCATGGATCCTGACAAGGTTAAGGCTGTGGTGGATTGGCCAAGCCCAGATTCCCGTAAGGCCCTACAGAGGTTTCTGGGTTTCGCTAATTTTTACCGGCTGTTTATTCGCAATTTCAGCCAACTAGCCGCGCCTCTGACAGCCTTGACCTCCACCAGAGCGGCGTTCAGGTGGTCCGATGCAACTGAGGCTGCATTCGCCAAACTAAAAAGTCGCTTTGTTTGGCTCCCATCCTCATAGCCCCTGATCCTTCCGTCAGTTCGTGGTGGAGGTCGATGCATCAGAGGTGGGGTAGGGGCGTTCTATCCCAGCGATCCCCTCAGGCGATAAGGTCCATCCCTGCGCGTTTTTTCTCATCGTTTATCTCCAGCGAGCGCAATTATGACATTGGTAACAGAGAGTTGCTGGCAGTCAAGTTAGCGTTGGAGGAGTGGCGTCATTGGTTGGAGGGTTCGGGGTACCTTTCATTGTTTGGACCGACCACAAGAACTTAGAATACATCAGGACAGCTAAAAGACTAAACTCCAGGCAAGCTCGGTGGGCACTTTTTTGGACGTTTTGATTTTCTCTCGTACCGCCGGTTCTAAAACATCAAACCCGATTCTCTTTCGTATTTTTGACCCTTCCGAGCGCCCGTCTACTCCAGTGTATTCTTCCTGAGACATTAGTGGTCTCCACTCTGACATGGGAGGTCGAATCGAGGTCAAATCGGCCTTAGAAGGGGTAACGCCTCCGCCGGATGCCCACCGAACCGTTTATTTGTGCCGGAGGGTTAAGGTCCAGTGTCATTAAATGGGGCATTGTTCCAACGTAGCCTGTCATCCAGGGGTTAATCGCACCAGTTTTTGGTCAAGCAACGATTCTGGTGGCCCGCCATGGCTCGCGACATTCGCAGTTTTGTTTTGGCTTCGCGATTTGTGCCACTGGTAAGACTTCCAATCGTCCCCAGATGGGTTGCTCCAACCGCTGTCTGCCCCTTGAGACCCTGGTCCCACATCGCGCTAGATTTCGTCACCGCCCTCCCACCCTCCCAGGGGAACACGGTCGTTTTGACCGTGGTGGACCGGTTCTCGAAGGCGGCACATTTCATCCCTTTACCTAAATTACCCTGCGAAGGAGACAGCGGTAACTGTCGTTGATCACGTCTTTCGGTTACATGGCCTCCCGATGGATGTGGTCTCCGACAGGGCCCCAATTTGTGTCAAAATTTTGGCAGGAGTTTTGTAAGTTGCTGGGGGCGACGGTTAGTCTTTCTTCGGGGTTCCACCCCCAATCCAATGGTCAAACCGAGAGAGCTAACCAGGATTTGGAAAGAATGTTGCGATGTTTGGTTTCCAAGAATCCTTCCTCCTGGAGTCAGCAACTCTCCATGATCGAGTACGCACATAATTGCGTTACCAGTGTCTTCCACGGGCCTCTCACCGTTTGAATGTAGTTTAGGTTACCAGCCACCTATGTTTCCCAGTCTGGAATCCGTCGCGGTCCCCTCGCTCACGCCTTCATCCAGAGGTGTCACGCGCACTTGGACAAGAGCCCGTGAGACTCTTCTCCAAGTGGGCGCGCACCAAGGCTAAGGCCGATCGCCACGGTCGAAGCCTCCCGTATCGTCGTTGGTCAAAGGTGTGGCTTTCTACCAAGAACATTCCTCTCCGTTCCGTCTCCAATAAGCTTGCTCCCAAATTCATTGGCCCGTTTCCTGTCACCAAGATCATTAGTCCGGTGGCAGTCCGACTCAAACTTCCTCCAGCGTACAGGAGAATTCATTCCGCCTTCCATGTCTCTAAAATCAAGCCGGTGTTTTATTCACATTAATCCGCCCACCCGGTTCCTCCACCGCGCGTCTCGTGGACGGGGAACCTACTTATTCGGTCAATCGCATTCTGGACTCGAGAAGGAGGGGACGCGGATTTCAGTACTTGGTGGACTGGGAGGGTTACGGTCCGGAGGAGAGAAGTTGGGTTCCTGCCAGGGACATCCTGGATCACTCCCTTATCGATGATTACAATCGACAGGTAGGTGCTCTTGGGAACGCCGAGAGGCGTTCCTAGGAGGTGAGGGTACTGTCACGGTTGTAGATCTGCAGTCTCGTTCTGTGGTCTGTGTGTATGTGGTGATGTCATGTTAATTGTCACGTGGGCGTCGCCGCTGATCACTGATCAGCGGCAGCTGTGTTCTATCAGGGACTGCCTATTTATTCCCTTGTCTTTCGTCTCATGTTTGTCAGATCGTTGTTTGGAGTTCCTTGTGTGTGTTCCGGTTCCCTTCGTGTGTGCATCGTCTTGGAGTTTGTTTCATCGTGTCTTGTCCCTGGATTCTGTTTCTTCGTTGGCTTCTTCACCTGTGATCATCTCTTCCTCGGACTTCACCACGATCATCTCTTCCACGGACGTCACCACGATCATCTCTTCCCACGGACTTCACCACGATCATCACCACGGCCCACCAAAGTCCCTGTGTCGCCTCTCTCCTGCTGTCTGTGTGTGTGTATTATATCCTGACCAGAGACATTAAATTGAGATTTGACTTGCACTTGCATCCTTCTTTATTTTCCCGTGACAGTACTCTTATTTTGAAGAATGTCTCAATGGGATTCAATGTTCTGGACATTGACATTTATTTTATAAACAAAAACAGTTGAAACATTAGTTAGGAACAAAAATAAGTTTGAGGGTGAGTAATCAATTAAAAAATGTTGGGTGAACTTTCCCTTTACAAAGGAACATAATTATATTACCTACATTTTGGAAAAATATCTTATCAGTCCTTTTTGCTCATATCCCGTCTACCATAGATGAAGGCTGAAGCTACAGAAGCAGGTTAACTTGTTTGCACTTTGTATTTAAGCAGAACATCAATCCTTGACGCATTTGATAAAAATACCTCGTACACATCCCTCATCCCACAAAGATGAAGGGGAACTGGGTCAAGGACATATGAACTTTTCTAATCAGCAATAGTCAGAGCGTGACATCTTCCTACAGCAGAGATGACAATATTTACACCTCTATGTGGCACTATGAATACATCATCAGATCCATTTATGGCTTTATCCACCTTTATGGCTTTCAGAAGACAAACTCAGGTATCTGTGTACACAAGGCAGCTGCAGGCAAACTGATCTCATGTCTTTATGAAAAGCACAGCCATGGATGTAAATGCAATGCCTTGGTGTTGAGTTTAAGATTAAATATTAATTCACCAATAAACTTCCTAGTTGACTTCCCTAACAGTGGTTGGATGACTAGTTGACCATTAAGACCAATCCCTATCAACCAGATTTGATGGTCAACAGCATGGTTTAATAATCCCAAGTGGACAGGCATGAATCCAGGCCAACTGGTAAACATTGTGTCTTTGACCTGTTAGTCAGCAACTTTTTGGAGCCCTATCAAACACCCGGCGCAATGCAACACTCGGCGCGATTCAAGTGTTTTTTGCTAGTTTCAATATAACGCAGTTATCATTTACACGTCCAGCACCACTTTGCTTACATAGCAAATGCCCATCTGTTCGCCCATGGGCGTGCTGGTCTGAAAACGGGGTGTGTTCAGGTGCATTGTTGGCATGTTGCTATTTTGAAGCAACTGAAAATGACTGCTCCACTCACTAGGGGTGTAATGATACACCAATGCCACCACGATACGGTTCATATCACGGTCATATCACATATCTTACATGTGCTGCTGATCAATGTTAGGATGATGTCTCCGGAGACGCGCAAGCTTGCGTGTTTGAAGTGTTTCCTGTCATATGAGCAACTTTTGTGAAACGCTTACGGCAGATGACGTGCGGTTTTGTCTACAACACGATTTACATTATTGTACTCCACTGGAAAACGACCCACACAAGAGACCTAAATGTGACGGGAGGTCTGAAATCTCAGTATGACATCCTGCAGTGCCTATGTAAACTGCCGAGCATGATCGATCACCCAAGTCACATGACATGCACTTGGAAGTTAGTGTATATTTAGTAAATAATATTATTATAACAATATTTAGTAAAAATACTGCTCTTATTAGTTGTTAAAAGTGTACTAATTACTATTTAACCAAATGTCAAGGAAGAACAAATTAGTTTTGTGGCATAAGGTGAAGTGAGAGCTGGGCTGGGGCAGCAGGGGGCAGGGCGCACTCAGTTCGACATGAGAGTATCATTAAAATAGGGCCCCAAGTCTGGTAAATCATTTTTTAAAAAGCAATTTTGCATTTGAATAATTTGTATGTGGTTTTGTACAGATACACTAATAAACTAGTTACTCTTGACTTGTTGACCTTCCAGGTCCAGGCTAGTCCTCAATTTTGCAATGTAAATGTTTTTGCATATTATCATGTTTATGTGCATCAATCTCACCCCACACATCGAACGTGACTTTTGACAGAAGTCACGTTAAGAGAGAACTCAGCACATTAAATGTGAGATACACTGTGACCAAAAGCCAGCTGCTTATTTTACAGCTAGTGTCGGTTCACAAAACGGGCTGTTTTAAGCCTGATAACATCTCACTTAGTTGCAGGTTGCCAAAAGCTGTTCACACCTCCCTCAATTATATTATCATCGCCCATGTGTTTGCATGGTGTGAAGCCCACATCAGACGAGCAGAGCGAGCATCAAGTGAAACCAACAGAAAGAGTAGCAATGAAAACTCAAATGAGATTAGAGATCCATTGTTGGTTGAAAAGTAAATGTCAGAGCAAGTGTGCAAAATGTAAACCACGAGTTCTCATATATGCGGTGTAAATAATTAGATCTAAGGTACTAAGCAGGATTCAGAGAATAGGATTAGGACTAAAAGATAAACGTGTGTACGAGAGATGCTTTGGACACGGAGAGTGTACTGTTGCTATGGTGATGAGCAGGGTCATTTAAAGCAAAGCTAATGGATTACAGTCCATTCTAGAAGACCATATTTAGACTTGGCCCTTATCTCACTGTGTGCTTTTTAGGAAGTGCCCAACTAGAGACAGAGTCAATGTAGGTTAAATCCTAAAAACTAAAACTACAATATAAAGGGAATTATTATGTATATAGCAGATTTTCATGACATGCATTTGAATGGTGACCATGATGAAATATTAATCTGAATAAACAAACAAGAGTGCACTGACAATTATGCATTTACTGTAGAACATGTTGATTTTAAATGCACATTTTGTTTGCTTTTATACACTGAAATATGACTCTAATTAAAAAAAAACAGCATGTTGACAGTTTAACTCGCATTTAACTAATGTCATAATAATATTTGTTAATATTATGAATTTAAGGTATTAAAAAGTGTTATCATTTTAGTATTAAACAGAAGGATGAAAGCTCTCTCTGTTGTGGATGAAAGAAATGGAAAGAGAGGGAGTGAATGACAAATAGCAGGTTAAGCAAGATATTGTAAAACAAGCTTATGCGGAGTTACAATATGAATGTCTGGACTCAGGCCAGATATACCAGTGCAGTGCATTCACAAAATCTGTTACAACCTCACAGAGGACTGTGTTAACAAAGGAACAGATCTGTCAACAGCTTTAAACATTTGATTCATTAAGTTGAAACGTTTAATTAGCTGTATTTAATTGAATTCAATTTTTTTTTTTAAGTTCAATCTTACTTTAAAGGGATAGTTCCCTCAAAAACGAAAATTCTGTCATTATTTACTCAACCTTATGTCATTCCAAATCGGTATGACTTTCTTTCTTCTTAGATTTTAGATTAGTGACTCTCAGCAACCTAAAAAGGCTCATTCACACTACATGCTATGCTTCTTTACAGGTGCCATAGTTCAGCATGTACCTGTAATTCAAGAGTCCATATAATCTTAGGGTAAGTGGTAAACAGATTTGGCTTGCAGTCTGCTATAGAGGGGCTCAGAGAGGATATTCTACTTTAAAAAACCTTTAAATAAAGTGTAACCTTGTTTTTAACCAAACTGTGCAGTGCTTTAGAAATGCACACTACAAAAACCTTAAGTTAGAATAAGTTGAGAGAAGAGTTTGAAGTTTGAAGATTTGAAGCCTGGTATTCATTAAATAAAACAAATATTTTTCACACGTGTGCTTTGTGGCAATAATAGCTATGCTATTATAAGTTGGTATTGTTAAACATGAGGGGGCCGAGGTTGACTTGGTGCGCGGTTTGACTTGCCCAAATGTTGCTCAGTGATTGTGGAAGGCATTTGCTCATGGTGCCCTGGCACTGGACTGCTTCCTCTCAGCCTGTTTTACAGTTTCCTGAGAGCAGATGGAAAGAGGCAGGGCAGGTTTATGCCAAGAACTGTTTCAGGAGAGCACACTGAAACCCCCACAGCAGGGCAGGGCTGACAGATTGTGAGATTGAAAGAGAAATTTCTTCATATCATCTTTCCCTTTAATTGCTTTAGAGCCGCAACCATTTTGTTAACCGATTAGGCCTAATATGTTAATTATTTATTTGATTAATCGATGAATCAGGTATTTCAAATGAATACATTTTTTTCAGTAATTTCATTGAAATTCATTTAAAAACATTATGAACATTATAATAACATTATACAAAAAATGTTTACATGCACATGAACTTTAATGACATCCCATTCTTAATCCATAGGGTTTAATATAGAGTTGGCCCACCCTTTGCAGCTATAACAGCTTTAACTCTTCTGCGAAGGCTTTCCACAAGGTTTAGGAGGGTGTTTAAGGGAATTTTTGACCATTCTTCTAGAAGTGCATCTGTGAGGTCAGGCACTGATGTTGGATGAGAAGGCCTGGCTCACAGTCTCCGCTCTAATTCATCCCAAAATTTTCTATCGGGTTGAGGTAGGGACTCTGTGCAGGCCAGTCAAGTTCCTCTACACCAAACTCGCTCATCCATGTCTTTATGGACCTTGCTTTGTGCACTGGTCATGTTGGAACAGGAAGGGGCCATCCCCAAACTGTTCCCACAAAGCTGGGAGCATGAAATTGTCCAAAATGTCTTGGTATGCTGAAGCATTAAGAGTTCCTTTAACTGGAACTAAGGGGCCAAGCCCAACCCCTGAAAAACAACCCCACACCATAATCCCCCTCCACCAAATTTTAGTTAGGCAAGTACCGTTTTTAGCAACCGTCAAACCCAGACCCACTGTGTGCCTCAGCATGCGCTGACCCCACTCTGTGATTTTACAACAGAGTTGCTGTTGTTCCCAATTGCTTCCATTTTGTTATAATACTACTAACAGTTGACCGTGGGATATTCAGTAGTGAGGAAATTTCACGAATGTACTTACTGCACAAGTGGGAACCACATCTCAGTAGCATGCTTGAATTCATTGAGCTCCTGAGAGTGACCCATTCTTTCACAAATGTTTGTAGAAGCAGTCTGCATGCCTAGGTGCTTAATTTATACACACATGGCCATGAAAGTGATTGGAACACCTGAATTCAATTATTTGGAGGTGTGACCCAATACTTTTTGCAAAATAGTGTACATATATATTATAAATGTTCACATTACAAGAATAAAACAGTTAATGTGTTTCTCTTCATAGAAAATGTACAGTATAAAACCTACTGTATGATATCTGATATGCAAATTTATAAGGTCACTGAATTATCAACATGATCAAAACTTTGATGTACTACATGTCTTCTGTCATCTGATTGATAGTTTATAGGCCTTTATAGGCCAAGAAAAAGGCTTTTTAGTAACACTGTAAAAACGTCCACCTTCAGGATACTTAATTATCCATCTCTCTCTCTCTCTCTCTCTCTCTCTCTCTCTCTCTCTCTCTCTATATATATATATATATATATATATATATATATATATATATATATATATATATATATATATATATATATAGTTTTTAATTTTTATAGAAAATCATGTTAAAATGTGAGAATCAAATATGATACATCCGGCTTTTTAGGAATGTTTATTTGTTCATCTCTCAAGCGTCATCGTATTGCATTGCATTACATTGTGTTTAAAAAAACCCAATGCATTTAAATAGCATCTTACTAAGACATTATAGGAAGATATAAAGTGATAACTTAATATGTATATGCATTTTTTGAAAGTAGCATGCTTTAATATTCTCAAGATCACTGATTTACATTACAAGCTATCAGAATTTTATCTGGCCATATAAATATCAGCAACTGCACCAAAACATATTTTTTGCCCAGTTAAGGCCACCTAAATATAAAAAATTAAGGTTTTAATATTTTTTTTTCTCGAGTATGAGCTCCATATTTTTACTATATTATACTATATGAACCGTAAAAGCCTGATGAATCAAACATGATACTCAAAAAAAAACATGTATGCAAAGTTTTTTTTAAAAGATGTTTTAATATATTTTGTCTAAAGGTTCAATAAAATGTTCCATTTAAAAAAAAAATCTGACTATTATGTCAGGCTTTACGGAATTAACTAATCGAGGATACATTTTGTTGTTGATTATTTTAATATATTTATTTTATATTATTATCAGTTTTACCAAAACTGTTGTGCTGTATCTGTAAGCTTTGAGCGTGGTAAACAGAGCAGCACTGAATGCCTTTAGTAAATGCGTGAGAGGTGACATTCAGTAAAATACTGCGCTTGCAAACAGAGAAAGCCTGCGTGGGCGGACGAAACACTGAAAGACCTTCTGTTGTTATTCACACAATCACATTTTGACAAACATCATCGCAATACAGCCAGTCTGGATTCGAGCTGTGAATTAGGTCATATTAGACGAGGGACAGGTGGTTTTGCTTGCTGCACGGTGGGGAAATAAAAAGAGTAATTGCTTCGCTGCAGAATTGCAGCCTGCAGGTTATGATGTCTTCACATGTTTGGAATTCTTTTATGGCATTCATATGATTTAATGGGAATTGATGATCACTCCTCCTGGCATTCGTTCTTGATTTGGTTACTGTGGGTAAAGTGGGGTGAGCAAACTTTATTTAGTGGCATGTAACGTATTAGTTTGACAGCCAAGGTAAAGGAAGTGCAAGCCAATAACATCATGAACACTGAATATGTGGAAGTTTAAGGCTTTCAGAAGTAAATACAGTCTCTGTTGGGAGTCGATTTGCATTGCAGAAAACACAGGCGCTATTGTACGACATCCATCAGCACAGTCGGAGTGCTGTTGGGCCGAGCGAAGCGTTTCGCGCAAGGAAACAAAAACGAACTGCGAGGCAGGGGGACATGCAAATGTGAACTTTTCCCCTCCAAACGTATCAGTGTTCACCGCTCTCCAACAGACTCACCCGCGCACGTCACATTTTGAATCACAACATCACCACAGTATTCAGACAATCCTCTTTCACTTTTGGATGCCACATATCACATTAAAAAGCTGGGGTCGTACATTTACAACAAGAGCTCATTTGTTAACATTAGTTAATGTATTAACGGGATAGTTCACCCAAAAATGAAAAATAGCCCATGGTTTATCATCCTGGGTGGATATGACATTTTTCTTTTAGTTGAATACAATCAGAATTATATAAAAAAATGTCCTGGCTCTTCCAAGCTTTATAATGGCAGTGAATGGCTGTTTCTGTTTTGAAGTCCATAAAAGTGCATCTATCCAGTATTCCAGCATATGACGTAGGACACAGAAGTGTGTCTGACGCAGAAGCGCAGAGGATAGAGCAAAGCAAAACTTGTTTTTTTAAACAAAACTAGCATATTCTACATCCTACGTCATACGCTGGAACGGCAGTCTCTCGTGAACGTGCATACGACAGTTAGCGGAAGTTAGAGATTACAGTTTGTAAAGTTTTAAATATGGATATTTTTCTAACACAAATGCATCGCTTCGCTTCTGAAGGCCTTTATTAAACCCAGGAGCCGTGTGGAGCAGTTATATGATGGATAGATGCACTTTTATGGACTTCAAAACAGAAAGAGCCAGAATATTTTTTTATATAACTGATTGTATTCGAAGAATGTCATATACACCTAGGTTGGCTTGAGAGTGAGTAAATCATGGGCTAATTATCATTTTTGGGTGACCTAACCCTTTAACTTACATGAGAAATATATTTTTGTCAATATTAGTTAATAAAAGTACAACTTAATGCATTTACTAATGTTAACAAAGACAACATTTAATATTAAAAATGTATCAGTAAATGTAGACATTTCCATGAACAAATACTAATACATGTAGACTTACTGTTCATTGTAAATTCATGAAAACTTATAGTAAAGTGTGTCACCCTTTTAATTGAGCAAGTAATAATTAGGATTCTGGCTGCACTATTTCTTAGTCACTAGCCAAATATGTACATTTGTGTCACTGAACATTCACTCTTTGCATCCTCCCATGTTGAACATGATCATCAGATTTAACTCAAACTTGTGGAGTTCATACAGTGCAATTAAGAAGTATTACAAAATGTAAATTCACAATAGAAAAAATGTGTGTCAAATGTATTTGATTGCAAAAGATCAGTTTAATTTTTTATTCAAAATATTCACAAACTTGTATTTCGTGAGGCATGGATACATTTTTTAAATGTAAATCCGACAGATCCAATTCTCTGATTTGCGGCGCAAACTAACATGGCGACACCCATCGCACATTACAGATCAACTAACATGATCATTATATAGGGGTTTAAATGACAAAACACATTCACTTACACATATTTGAAAATCAGAATATCAGATCATCAGTTGATATCAGTTCATGACAAGTACATGACCGGTGAACTGGGAGAAGACTAGAGTAAACTATATAGTTAACTATATAATGTGTATCTGATTTAAATAAGACACGTGGACAAATTATAACTGAAAAGATTGTTATTGCTGCTTTCATAGACATCAGTGTGTATTTTTATGAGCATTTAAATCATGTCTGACACCTAAAATAAACATTATGTGGTTGAAAACACTGAATAGTTGTGATATGTGACAAGCGCGTCTGTCTCTGGCTCAGCGCCAGCCAAAGCGCAAAAACACATTTGAGTTTAAGTGGCACCATGTTGGCACCGGGTTTCAGTGCCCAACCCTTGTTCTCAGAAGCGGAAAAAATCTTCAAACTTGGGAAAAACTTCTATAGCTGTGAATGGGAGACGACAGCAAATAAAATGTTTGGATTTGCATTTACTCTAAAAGCAAAATAAAATATCTGCGATAGTGTTTCCACAACTTTCCAAAAGCGGAAAAAAATATTGATTGATTACAGCAGTCAGAAGAGAGAAAGATGTCAAATTTGTCGTCACTCCTTAAGCTGTTGTATTACTCGCAGCAGCATTCATTTGTTTTTTTTACTGCCAAGGTAATATAACACAAAGCATAGTGGTATTAATGTGTATTAACTACATCTGCGATGTTGATAACTGTGGAAATGCGTCATCACAGTCCGTGAAAAGGGTAAATTAAAGCATTGGAACAAATAATGCGTGGTACTGCATATATCCAAAAAAACAAGATTATAGTCATTAGCAAAACTGGAGTCAAGAGTATAGAGCCGTCAGAGTGTATTAGTAAAAACAAGACAGAGAATACAATGTGTTTTTAAAAGGCATGCTGCTAAGACTATGTTTCCTAGAAGCAGGCCTATTTGGGCACTTATGCCACACTTAAAATTTTCATTTTTCTTTTTAAACCTAACAAACTTACTGTTTTGTTAAATGTTTTACTTAAAAGTGTTTTTGTATAATAGGCCTATTATTTTAAATAAATGTCACTTTGATATTTTGTTAGCTAATGTAATGACATATTGTGTAGCTGAAGTGTCCAAATCCCTTTAGCAGCAACTCTAAACTTGTAAGATTTTAGGGTTATTATTATTTTTGATTTGTTGTATGCCAAGCATGAAAGATATAATATCATATAATACATTTGCAAATAAGAGGTTAATAAGAGGATTTGTTAAGGGTCTATAAATATAGTTAAATATAAAGTAAAACAACTTATTAAAATCAGCTATATGGTAGAAAGCCGCTGTACTAAAATAAAACATGCTAAAGGTAGGAACAGTCTTTTCTGATGATGCTGCAAAATGTTCTATGGTGCAAAAAACACTTGTATTCCAGAAATAGCCCTTATTTAATAATTAATGCACATAAGAACCAAATTCATTGCAAGAACCAAGTCAGTCTCCAATTTAATAATGAAACACCCAAGCCAGAGATCTTTTCACACTGAACTATATATGGCAGAGTGAAAAACATAATCAAACAAATATTGATCTACTATATACAGTATTACCATTATATTACTAATAATTGTTTAGTACATCAACGCTCAAAGATTTTAAAATAAACACACCAAACCAGCATGAGTAAAAACATGCATTGGTTGTAGTGTTTGCCGATACTCCTCACAATAAAACCCGGGGTTAAAAATTAAATTACAGTTAGGAATATTTGCTCATTTATTTGCTCATTAAAGGGGACCTATTATGCCAAATTCACTTAACATAAATGTGTCGGCAGGGCAGTGTGTGTAAACAACCACCCTAGAATAGTCAAATAATTCACCCACTTAGAGCTGCACGATTCTGGATAAATTGAGAATCACGATTTTTTGGTGTAAAATGGAGATTGTGATTCTCCCACGATTCTGAAGGGAAAAAAACAGACAATTGAATCAATGTCTCATTAATCATGATTTGTTTTTGTATTAGATTAATCATTCTGTGACTTAATAAATCAATCAATGGTGGATAAATCTTTTATACGAATGATTCAATGACAAACACTTTTTTTAAAAACTCACTTGTCCCCATCTCCTGGCGTAACAATAAGCAATACAATACATACCTACAAGTGTCAATATACTTTTTAAAAAGATAATTTACTCTTATTTTGATCAATACCATGTTTATACCCAAACTTTTAAATAATGATAATGAGTGGTTGAAAAGACTGTTTGCTTGTGAAGCTGCTTCATACACGGCAGCTGCTCTCTCCGGATCCGGAACGCAGGTTTGAATGTTGCCGTGTGATGATCGTACTTTCATAGGTTAACCAAAGTCTTCCTTTTAAACAGTTTCACATCACAAGCGTCAGCAGCACGTGTTTTGTCACTGCCAATATCAATGAATGGAGCGATCACATCGGAAGCGTGGCGGCCGACCCTCTCATGGTGCGTGTTCCTGGCGCGGAACAGATCGGCATTTTAATTTCATTCCTATAGAAGTTCATAGGAATCTATTAGAAAATGCTCTGCTCCGCTTTCTTAGCGCCAGTGGAAACCCGTCATTCATTAACATGGGCAGCAGCAAACATGCGCAGTTCACGCTCCACTGACGCTTGCGATGTAAAACAAGCATGAAAGACACAGCAGAATCGTGGTCATTTAGGAATGAGATTGCGTGGGTGTTTGAATCGAGATCGCAATCTTTTAACGACTAATCATGCAGCTCTACACCCACTCCTTTTTTTTCTTTTTCTAAATCATAAGCATTGTCTCAGAACAAGCCGTTTGCAGATGCTACCTTTGTGACGTCACAAAATGCCTAGGCCCCGCCCACGACTGCTGACTGACTCTTAGACCCCGCCCTCAGTGAGCTGTACACAGCCCACCATTTTCTACGCACTGGAGCAGCTGTAGTGATAAGATAAATGTCTCAGATTCCTACTAAGAAAGCCTGGTGTTTAGTTGTTGATTGTAAGAGTGAGCATAAGACTCTTCATTTACTCCCGTGAACTGAGCCACTGAAGATGCAGTGGATTCCATGTGTTTATGATGGGAATGTGCCCCTCAAGTTACCTAAAATCTAAAAATTTTACACCAGACTGATTTGTAAACAAGGGTCAATACAAAGCAGGTTTAGCTAAAAAGTTGTTCCTCGTGGATGGAGCAGTATCAACTGTTCGTGATCCAGCTTCACACCATGAAGACGTAATAAAATATGTTATATTTTGAAAATTGCCTTTACAAATGTGCTTGTTAGCAATTTCTGTGGCTAAAGTTGCCACTAATGTCTATGATTATATTCACAGAGATGAGGATTATGTTCGTTTATTATGAATTATGCAGTAAGGTGATTGTCTTTTTAAATACTGTGTACATTTTCTGTATGGATAAAATTAATTTTTTTGCGCAGACCAGCACAGCGTCACATATCAGTAGCACGAGGGATGTTACTTGCCAGACAGACTCACCGAAACTGTCACTCTCAAAGTAGTTGTTTCGGCTTAAGTCTCTGCTTTATCAGTGTCTAACAAAGTAAACACCGTTGTTCAGTATGAATCTGTCATATTGCTTCTCCTGATTTGTTATTGCCACCATAGGATCGGCAAGAGCTGTAAAGGACAGGCCCTCTTCTGGAAAGGGGGCGGGGAGAAGCAGCTCATTAGTGTAAATATCATATATCGCTAAGAAAATATGTTATTTAGCATCTATCGCTATTTGCATTTAGTGCAAATAGCCGCTGCCCAGTCTTAATACATTTTTTTATTTTATATATTTCTCTTGTGGCGCATTACGTGCCCTTTCAGGCACAGATACAAAGGTCAACATGGGAACTGATAAATAGAAAGGATGTTCTTCATCTGTTGCTATTTTTATGTACTGAATTCAATTTCAAATAAGTCTATCATATGTTGTTGTAGAGGACAGAAAGTGTGTTTTTTGTGATTAAGTCGTAATGCTGCTCTCAGGCCTGTTATCACACATCCACCCAAGGAGCTGAGTCAGACGGCTCCACTTTAACAGCACTCCAATGCTCACACACATGAACACAAAGCCACGGCCAAAAATACTGCTGTCTTAGAGAACAAGACAAAAAGTTACTAAGTGCAAAAGAATGTATTTCTCAGATAAATTACCTCCAGTGTTTCCTATTAATTATGTAGACTCTGGCGGCCCTTTATAATCAAATCTGTCCCACCACATTTTCATAATGAGACGAAAATATTTTAAACTTCACCTAGTACCATAAAAGTTCTCTAACAATGTGTTTTGTGCCATTTCTCCACGTCTGCAGCGAACTACATCTCTGCATGTGCTGAGAGTTTAACATGCATTTGGGAACGCAATGGGACCCATGTATTATTTTCACATGTACATCATTTTCAACATTTTTATGGATATATGATTTAGGCATTTCATTAGATTTGTGATAAGAGGCTATTGTAATCACAGAAACTCCAGATTTCCACTAAAATAAAACCTCAAGGCAAAGGGTTTATCTCTTACAAGTTAAAAAATAACCATTAAAGTACTACAATTTCATGAAATTTCATGTTTCTTTCTTTTTTTTTTATCTACAGTCCATTTGTTTTACAATATATATTACTGTCTTGGGGGATAATAATAATAACAACACAACTTTTGAACTCTCAAAGTTTTAATAAAATGTCTTCCGGGTGGGGTAGGGGTCTGAACTCTGAACTCACTCAGTCTACACACACAGTGAATCAAATGAATAGTGCTTAACATGACACTGAATTATGAGAGCTCAGAGACAGCATGTCTGAAACAAGAGTTACACTTCTAAAAATATCTGACTGTTCATTTAACTCATGACAAAACGCTCAAGAATTCAAGGCCACAGAATCTTTGATGAGTTCTCTAATTACAAGAAACTACTGTAAATTAAAAGCCCATTTCTTTCAGAAGGTAGTTGAAATGGACATCAAGCAGTGTGACACGATATACTTCATTTAAACTATTGTAACTAAAACTATTTTGAAATTCTTCTTTATCATATTAATTAATGAAAAAGCTATTTTTATGACTTAATATCAAGGAATGGGTCCCACTTTTTGACTAGCTGCTTAGTAATACTTCAGATCTGCAAGAGTGTTAAAAGTTTTCGGGGAAATCAACCGGATTACTTGGCTGTATATTAAGATGGGATATGATAAAGTGTTTTAACATTAACAATTGCACACATGTTTAAATTAAACCAACATATACACTTTCCTTTAAACACTCCACCGTTTTTAGAAATAGGGCTTATTCAACATCTTTACTACATTTAAATGCATTTTTGTCTCAGTGCATGCATTGTTTTAGTTTGGCAGGGTCGCTGCTAGCTTAGCCTAGCATGATGAATGGAATCCTATGTTGCCAGCTAGCATGTCCTGAGTAAAAGTGATAACCCCCCCTCCCCCACACCTAATTACTTCTTGTGGCCTGCGTATTCACGAGTACAAATAGTGATGCAGATTAAGACTAGGCGATTTCCTAGGCAGATAGTGACTTGGGACTATATTATGGGGAAGCACAGGCAAAGCACTGCTATTTGGGCGCAGAGATATCACGCAACACATGAAATCCCACAACTTCCGTCAACATACATTTCATGTGTTGCATGATTCCATTCATTATGCTAAGCTAAGCTAGGCTAGCGGCGACCCTGCCAAATTTGCCCACATATCTAAATGTAGGAAAGATGTTGAATAAGCCCTATTTCTAAAAATGGTGAAGTGTTCCTTTAAAGGTGCAGTGTGTAGTATTTATGGGGATCTATGGACAGAAATGCAATATAATATACATAAGTATGTTTTCTAGGCCTGTCGCGATAGGTCGATACAATTGACTGCGTCGACGCTGATAATTAGTCGACGTCAATATATTAAGTCGACTGGGTAAGTTGGGTACGATATAATATTGTATTAGTACCGGTACTTTAAAAATGACAGCACTCTAATAAGAGCAGTATTTCTTAATTTGCGTCGATGTGTGACAGCAGGAGTGAAAACGTGTGTGCCCAGAAAGATATTTAATAAATTGATATAATAATCTCCGACGTAGTTTACGCTGACAAGCTACTGCGTCAGCATCACACGCATGGTGCTCACGTACACTGCATCAGCCAATGATAAGCCGGCGTTCTGACGCAACTCGGAAGCACTGGACTGTATTTACTATGTTAACAGTGTAGGAGACCGACACAGACATAAAGAAATGATCGAATAAAGCTGTTATTTTTGTTTGTTTTTTGAGCACAAAAAGTATTCTCAATGCTTCATAAAATGATTGTTGAACCACTATAGCCACATGGACTATTTTACCAATGTTTTTACTACCTTTCTGGACCTTGAAAGTGGAAATTAAATAGATATCTATGTGGGGTCAGAAAGCTCTCGGATTTCATCAAAATATATTAATTTGTGTTCCAAAGATGAACAAAGGTCTTATGGGTTTGGAACGACATTAGGGTGAGTAATTAATGACAGAATTCACCAACCATATACATTTCCCTCAGAAAAAGTACCTGGAGTCACTTACTCTCTGAATGTGATATCATTGCACGCATATAAACAATATTTGTTTTGATATTTTGTTAATGCAATGAATTATAAATAAATATGTGTGGATTAAGCATCCAAATCACTAATCTCTATAGATATATATTTTGGAGCCCCTGTACCACCGTCATTACTGTTAAATCATCATAAACAAATTTATTTTTTAATGACAATGGTGGCTTATACCAAGTCACCATAGTTTTAAAGTAGTAGTGTCGTACATATGTTTTTTTTTTGGCAGAAGGGCCTGCATATAGAGACTGACAATGCAGCACTGGGAATGAATGAACATTTGAACATGTTATTTATCCTAAATATACAGGCAACACATAAAGTCGTTAAATAAGGCTTTAGGTGCTCAATTTGCAACATCATAATAATGTGTTATGATGCAGAACAGCAGGGTTGTGTGTTTGTGAGGAGGCCCCCTGTGTGTGTGGCCTTCACACACACATGCACTCAACCTCCAATTACCCACGTAATTCTTTCCATCCCTGACCGATAAACAACAGCGAATTAGCTACAACCATGAGAAAGACATACGAGCTCATTCAGGAGAGGAGACATAGAAATAACGCAATAGTGGTAGTTATGCGTGTGTTTGCGAAGCTACAGAGCGATAGCTTTTTAGCAGGAGCGGGCCGTGTCTTGAAACCTACCGAGCTCACTACATAGACGGCTTTCTATGGCATCACAGGTGGCGTGTACACGGGACGCATTCTTGCGTATAAGACAGAAACAGAATTAAACCGAATGTAGCGTTTTAAAAAACGCTTATGACACAACGGCAAAACGTCCGCGTTCTGTGTGAATATACGATATACGACGACTGTCCAGGCAGCTTACTAGGTTTAAGTCACAGCCATAGCCATGATGCACAAACACCATAATTATGTACATTATTATTATATATTAACGCTTTTAAACACATTTGGCTGCAATCTTAAATAAATAAACAGATTTAGTTAATCGGGTCAAATCTATGTAACGTTATTAACTGTATATGTATCTAAGACTCTTATAAAGCTGTCATATCTGTGTCATGCATTTCTGGTTTATAGTGCTATAATAACAGTTTTGTGTGAAGAATTGATGTTGTTTTCATATACAGTCCATGATAAACAGCCTGACCCAATTAAACGACAGCGTATGTGAAGATGCTTAAATGAATGGCAGTAAATAAAGCAGGATTTGGGCCTGTTGTTTACCTCTAAGGACAGGTGAATGAGGGCAGCGCTCGGGTGAGCCCCTGAGCTCCGGAGGAGAGCGCCTCTGCCGCGGGATCAGCCGACCGTCCAGCGAGCCGTTTCCTGCCGGACTGGCGAGCGTTGGGCTGCTGGAACTGGAGCTGCTGTGCTGGGCTGCTGAGGTCGGTTCTGTGTTGCTTCCGACTGAGATGGAGGAGGAGGAGAAGGAGGACGCGGGAGGGCGGGTCGGGCTGTGCTGCTGATTTCCACGCAGGAGCTGGTAGGGCACCGTGGCGCGAATGGGCTGCAACCGGCTCGTGTTGCCGGCGGAGGATGATGATGATGATGCTGAGGAGGAGGAGGTGTTGACGGGGGACCCGTCATTGCTGCGCCTGACCCGAGCCGAGTGCACAGGTGATGCTGACATGACTAAACCTAACTTTGTTGTAGTTTTATTGCAAAATACGCCAATAAATTCCTTCCCAATGCCTTCATTAATTCATTAACTAAACGTAAGACATTAATTAAACTTCTTATTAAACTGTTAAAAAAGCAGAAGCAGAAGAATATTTTAATGTTGGTGTAGTGCGCTGAAATTGTAGCAATGTACCTTCCCTGAACAAAGTTTTTGTCCTTTAGTCATGCAGATGATTTGTTGACGCTAACTTGTCCTTAAAATGTGTCAGGGGTTCTTCCTAGACTGGAAACCTAAAAAAAGTTGACGCTGAAGAAATGTTATCCCGACTGTCGTGTGTCTCAGCACCCCTCTTGTGTTACTCCAAATGACAGGCACTTCAGCGGCACAGTCACCGAGGCGTGTGGGCGGGAGCGTCCGGCGCTCTCACGACCTCTGATTGGTGCGCCGCATGATCGAAGTAAAATATGATTGGTTGGGCGAAAATGATGGACTCAGAAGGAGCCAATAGAGTTATTGTGGTTCAGAACGTTTGGGATTCTGTCTTGCTATTGGTTGAGACGGTAAACTGACAGACTAATCTAATGGTACAAAGTACAAACATTAAAACTAGATAACACAGATGGTGTAACGGATTTAACTGTAAGCAGACTGTAAGAAGTAAGGAGACATTAGAGAAACAGTGGCTCTAAATGTAATTTATTAAATGTATTAATTGCCATTTTAACTCGAAGGTTGAGCTGTATTCTCAGGATATGTTTCCCCCTAATTAATGTCAAATTGGGGCAAGTTGTCACATTTTAAATGTAATATATTCAGTGCCGTAATTTAAAAGGTTTTGGACAGAACTAATATATATATAGAGAGGAGAGAGAGAGAGAGAGAGAGAGAGAGAGAGAGAGAGAGAGAGAGAGAGAGAGAATAATAATATAGAAATTAATTTGTAACAAATCTTTTTTGTGCTAAATCATATTTGCAAGATATGTCCATACAAAACAGCAAATTGCAACAAAATGTAATCAAATACAATT
The DNA here is from genome assembly GCA_023029165.1 of Gobiocypris rarus. NCBI lineage: Eukaryota > Metazoa > Chordata > Actinopteri > Cypriniformes > Gobionidae > Gobiocypris > Gobiocypris rarus. The sequence continues at coordinate 16,022,267 of CM040919.1, read as the reverse complement.
TTAATTAAACAACATCATTACATTCCACTCATGCTCAGAATTTAGCATAAACATCATGTGGGATCAGAATCAATGAGGAATTCCATAGAGTTAAGGTGATGGCATAATGTTTACCTGAAAAAAATGTGGCATTTAATTATTTTATTAAAAGGGAAAAGACAGCACAATGCCAACTTTGATTACTTCAGTTCAGTGTTTTGAGGATAGTTCAGTGACTGAGATAAATTAGGAGGAACCTAGCAACCTTAGATAAATAACTGTATCAGACAAATCAAAACAAATACAAATATATATATATATATATATATATATATATATATATATATATATATATATATATATATATATATATATATATATATATATATATATATATATATATATATATATATATATATATATATATATATTAATAAACAAAAGTTTGATTTGATGTGATATCAAGCAAATAAACTAAACCACTATCGTGTAAAGTAGAGGATGTAAAGGAGACACAGCTAAACCTGAGTGCATTGTGTAAATAGCAGCACGTCACGCACTATAAAACCCATCCATTAACCAAAATTCAGATGAAAGAGAAAAAGAAAAACAGATCAACAACCATCTGGCCTCTTCAAACAGAAGGACAGTTAAATCCTATTAAAATCCATGTGCATGTTTTGCAATCAAACATTGTTCAGAATACATATCTGCCCCCCAAAATGGGGCGTTATCTTTAAGCAGAACTTCAAAACTTCATGCATTAAAACCAAACAACAGCAGAGGTATGCAATGTTCACACCAAAAAAAAAAAAAAAAAGATATATATGCACACATTTACAAACAAATTGGCCTATTTATAATGAGCACTTCAATGTCCGTCTCTCAATTTTAAGTGAAATCATTTCACTTAAGGTGATATGTGTAATTTTTGTGATATATAAATACTTTATATCCCAACTTAAAATGCAGAAACAACGACAAGCTATATTCTATACTGATTCCCCTAAAAAGTGCAAACACTGCATCACTTATCAAAACATTGTTCTGTTTGAGCATTACGAACAGCCTGGCACAGCAACACGGAATCAACCAAAGGAGTCCGTTTTGGGCGGGACTATCTGTTTGGTTGACCAGAAGCAGGGAGTGTTTGCTACACCTTTAAGGTTTATTGGTACTCACTGTAGAGTTACAGCAGATATAGTGGACTAGCCAAAAGGCCATTATGATTGCCATTTTTAATATATATTTAAAAATGTAGTTTATATTTGAATTAAATACTTTATCTATTATCCAATTATTTATTTTAGATATGTTTAAAGAACTACATTGCTGGGTGACAGATTACTATAAAATCGTTCTATGTATTGACTGGCTTAAGTGAACGATCTGAAAGCAAACTTATTGAAACCGATTCCATAAATTACAGTAAGTCTTTGCAGAACTAAGAAAAAACTGAGGAAGGCCAATGCAGACAGCGATGTCTGAGTGAAACATCAAACAACCAAACTCAACTTCTAAGAAACAGGATTTTCAGCATGTCATCTTATGCTACAGAACCCCCGAGTCAAAATGAATTTACACCCGTAAAATTTGCCATAGGTCATCTTATAAATTCTCATCTACTGTTTTTAAACGAGGCGGTAACGCTCATCTCACACATTCAAGTGTAATATCCTGAGAGACTGTAAACCATCTTGATGTGAACTTATTTAAACTAAATTGACAATATGTTCGTTTGAGCCCAACACCCAATAGTCAGTGACCGATTTTTGTCAGCTAACTGAAACTAGACCTTCATGTATTTAATAGGCAAGTGGTTAAGGAGAATCATGACAACCAAAGGCTCATAGTTCATCACTTGTTATAACTGTTATATAACTGTTGGGCTAAGTCACAAGTCACGGCTCACAAAGCACAGAGTTCTCCAAGGAAAAGTCATAACAAAAGTTGGCTAGTTTGTCATTTATGTCGTGAGGCAAGGCGATATCGGTTACAAAGGGCAGGCCTGCCTGCATGGCCAGGATGTGTGGCGCTAAAGTGAACGGTATATCTCCTAGAAGTTCAGGGAGAACAGGGGTGGCGTCTACGGCATGCGTTTCTGAGGACATCTTAGCAGATGTGGGCTGGGAGGAGGGCTGGGAGGAAGGCTGGGCCGTCTCTGTAAATCCTCTGTTCCTGATGCTAGATGGCTAAACAAAAAGAAAGAAAATCCACAGTGAAAACTGAGAAACCAGATCTGTTGAATTATTATATTCATCACAGCATGTGTGACTCAACTATGCTACCATTTACCAAACTGCTACTGTGTTTAGCTCTTTAAAACCACATTAATGCTGAATAAGTTCAGCCTTTACTCATTATTAACACATTATGGTCAGGTGATATGATAGGGATTTCTTTAGTATTAATTGCTATTAGTTAGAGTCAAAACATTTTTGCCTCACATCAGTACACCCAAAAAGAGAAAGCCTGCAGCCACAGAGCTGAAAAATCTGGTTGCATATGGTGGATGAGGATTCATTACAGCTCTGAAACATCACGATGAAGGAAGTCACATGTTGTACCACAACTAGAGCTGATCTTCAGACACAACTAATATTGCACGGATGTGCAGAGCAGTATAGCATATAGATAAACTGTAAAAATGTTAACACGGTTTGTAAATGGAAATGAATTAATTTTATCAAGAAAATTAACAATTCTCATCTTATTGCAACTATACTAATGTTTAAAAGTTTGGGGTCAATGAGCTTTTTAATTTTTTAAAGAAATTCAAACTTTTATTCAGCAAGGACACATTCAGTTCATCAAAGGTACCAGTAAACAGTTTTATAACGCTTGAATTTGAATTAAATTTACAATATTACTGCAGCCTTGGTGAGCATAGACTTCTTTCAAAACCATAAAAAAATCTTACAGACTCAAAACTTTTGGAAGGCAAAGCAGATTGTAAAATATATAATAGTTTGGGTGTAGTGGTGTATAACATAATCCGCTCAAATACACAATTAACAGTCACTGTCATCCCTGTGCATTATTAATCAAGGTCAAATGTGAAACTAAATGCTCAAAAAGATGTTAATTTGTCAGTGATTAAATAAGCAAACCTTCCAATTCATAGACACTTAAGCTGGTGTTTATGCTGCAGGTAAATAGAATCTGGTTGTCATACTTGTCGAGGTGGTTTCATACGCTTACCTTACCTGTTTGTCATATATGTATGCCAAACACATGTCAGTCAGCGAATGATGATCTATTAATGTCAGTTCTTTCCTGTAACATGAGACTGGTACAATACATAGAGGGAGAATCAAAAACCCTGAACAACCAACTGAACTAAATAACCCAACTCTGGAACACAACTCTTAAAGTGGATGGTGATCGAAAGCTCTCCGGCTCCAACAAAGGCTAAAAAGCACAATAAAAGCAGTTCATATGACTTGCACTAAAATCCAAGGCTCCTGAAACCATATGATAGCTCTGTGTGAGAAACAGACTAAAATTGTATTCAATCAGAATCAAATCTTCTCCTTGGAAATATTATTCTCTATTCATACTCATTGAATGGAAAAGAGTAGCTTGGACCTTCTGTATTTTGCATTCCATTGCTTTTGTGCTTTCTATTGCTTTTTTATTCCTCCAACTGCTTTTTTTCTTTCAAGGAAATAAAAATCATTCCAGTTTTGATAGACAACGCAAGTAATTGATAAGAATTCTCAGCTCTTCCTTTAAAGGGTTACTTCAGCGATTAGCATTAAGCTTTGTATCAGTAGAAACCGGGGAGTATATTCAAATGATCGTACTGTCCCCCCTCATATGACCCTGAGACGAGAGAATTATGTATTTTATTTCTGGAAAGATTCCTCCGATGACGCAAATATCGTCATTTTGCGTCATCGGAGGAGTTTTTGTCCAAAGGCTGAAGACTACAGCCAGCAGAGGGCGCTATTTCCACATGTTATTAGCATCACACTCACAGCGCTCGGCTCGCGGAGCTGCGGAGATTCATGTAAACGGAGTGGTGGAGACCAAAGTGAGTGTTTTAACTTTTAAAATGAACTTCCTATGACAGTTAAGCTTCCAAAGACATGAAATGAACACGCGCCAGACTGATCACGCGCTGTGAATGCAGCCGCGAATCCCGTGCTTACCTCAGTTCATGTGATGAATGTAATCCGATACTGCTGCGTTTGTGCCGTGACGCTCAATCGGCTCACTCGCATTATATCGAACAGACACGTTCAGTTTTTAATTGTAGTGTCTCTAACTGAACTGATTTTCTAAAAATGAACGCGGTGGGCAAGTGATCCAGTAATCCAGTAGCTGACTAGCCGCGCCTAGAGTAGGGCAGTGAAGCAGTGCGTTCTGGGAATTGTTGTCTTTCATCCCCATGAGACAAAAATAAATTTTCTGTGTTTTCTCAGTCTAGAAGGCACCAAATTCAAAAATAATTTCACATTTCTACTACATTAATGACCCAGTTTAAATACAGATTCATCTTCCCAGCGCTGAAGTACCCCTTTAAGCATCTGAAGGATGTTTCAGAACGGCAGCTTTGTGTAGCTCACAACACACGGTTTGCGTTTCTGCTAATTTAACTCTCTGGTCATTTCTGTGGATGTGCTTTTGTGGCATTTTGTGGTCTATCCTATGAAGGTGTCATTCTATTCCTGTCATTGTTTCTATGTTTTGCATGTAGTGTCAATTAGTTTCCCTAAAAGTTGGCATCAGACGTGAAATGGGTGTAGGGCTGAACCTTTTGGATTTTGTCCACCGGGAAATTATTGGATACTGCGATGAGCTCATGTTAGTAACAGGTTGCTGGGGGTGCAAATTATTGTCCCGGTGCACACGTCATCAGAGAAGAGTTGTTACGAGAGGGAGAGGACATTCATGTTTTTTTTTAAGATTATCTGCGACATGAATTAAACAACAACAACAAAAAGACACAGCACCATACCATTCCATAAACAATACGAATTTTATATTTTGATTTCATTGTTACTTTAACAACAAGTGAAAAAAAATTTCTCACACCCAATTACTCACATTATTCACCCAAAACTTTCAAATGTTCATTGAGAGCTTGTAAAAGTAATCCATATTAATTGAGTGGTTTCATTAAAAATATTTTCCATTTGTGTACCAAAGATGAATGAAAGTCAAAATGAGAGAGTAAATAAATAAATGACAGAATTTTCATTTTTGGGTGAACTAAATCTTTAAAGCAGGGGTGTCCACAGTCGGTCCTGGAGGGCCACTGTCCAGCAGAGTTTAGCTCCAGCTAGCCTCTAAACACCTGCCTGGAAGTTTCTAGTATGCCTAGTAAGACCTTGATTAGCTGGTTCAAGTGTGTTTAAATAGGGTTGGGGAGCTAAACTTTGCAAGACAGTGGCCCTCCAGGTGCAAGATCGGACACACCTGCTTTGTGCTGTTTTTGTGATCAATGCACCTGTAATCCAGGAACTGTGTGACCTCTTTGGAACTCACAGGTAATTCTTAGGAAACTCAGATGTTTTTCATGTGATTTTTCCATTCTTTTTATCCACATGATTGTAAAACGCACTCGTCCTGTCCACAAGTCAACTCTAATAACTGACTCTGCTTTTTTTGCGAAAGCCTCTCATATTCAAAGAGAAAGAGTGAGACTGAGCGTCTTTCATTAGCCATATGTCTCCAGGCGGTGTGGTGGAACAGATTGCTGAATGGCAGCAGCACATGTTGGCGCTGCCACCTGGCACCTGTCACACACCCGCTCGGCCAGCGTAACTCAAGAGGCTCTTTCTCTCTTCAGTGCTGTTGAGCGCCCAGCACACAGCATATGGAAATCACGCCGGCCCTCTAACACATACAACTCTATGAGTGATCCTTAAGATTTAATTACTCTGTTCAGAATCAGACTGAAATCGTAGCATACAGTGTGTCTCTACTGATACTCAAGCAAAGAATGTTTTGATGTTTTATCATCTGCTAGGTCAAAATGGTAAGATTGATCAGTAACAGCACACCTTTCCTCAACAAGCATGTGAATCATTATGTCTTTATACAGCTCTTTTTTCCAAATAATGACACATTTATATTGACCATCTGTTAAATCCAAAAATGGCTAAAAGAATCATAAAGGTGCGGTGACATTAGTGAAAACTTGCCAGCAAAAAAGTCAGAGTTAATAGTGTATTGATGTGTAAACCAAAGCTCACACAGAAATCATGCATTCTGCGTTAGTTCAGGCAGGCCACATAGTCAAGCTCCGCTATCAGCTGATTGGAAATATTCCAACCCCACCCACCCCGTGTATTTGAGCTGATTTAAAAAATGGGAGGTTGTCCCCAGAATCTGCTGCTGTTCCTTGTTTTGGCTTTTCATGGAGCTCATGAAAAGGATGGAGAATTTAGAACAGAGCCATATCGCCAAATCTAAATTGTATGCAAAATATGCCAATAAAAAGTTAACTAAAAGTTTGTCTATGGTGTTTTTGACTTAAGTGGACCTGTCTGAAGTCATTTTTCTGTTGTTCAACATGGCGAATTCGCATAATCAATTTAAAAGCTCCAATATACTTCAAGCGAAATTGAGAGTGAACTGATGTGGCCGAAACCAAGTTTGTTCACGTATTTCGAACTTAATTTCAACGAAAAAGAACTTCACAGTGGGGCCTTAAACCTGTTGCAGACCTTTCTGGGAAAAACGTTTTGCCCAAATTCCAGATTGCATGGATTCCTAATAAAATGACTAGAATGAAATTTGCCAATGAACAATGGCTGAATAACAGTAAATGTGACTGCACCTTGAAAGTTGACTTATTGACTTATTGACAGTCTTCTACTGTGTGATAGATTTACATGAGGAAGATTTAAGTTGGTATTCACTGATAAACTTGCCCTTAACCAGTGCTTGGACAGTGTCCATGTGCGTTTTGGTTCTTTTGTTGTTGTAGTCTGTAAGGACAGTTGAAATGTCTGAAATCATTTGGCGAGGTGATATGGAACTGGAATGCAGTCAAGACCTGCCCGGAACTACTTTAGCCTTGCGTTTCCCTGAAAATAATTGCATACCTCAGAAAGTTTGTCAACCAATCAGATTCAAGCATTCAAATGCCCTGTAGTATAATTTGAATTAATTTGTACATGTTTGCTTATGCATGCTCTACTGACGGTTAAGTTCAGGGGTGGACTTTCGTGCTTTTCCATACGAATCACATTGTACAATTGACAAATTGTACAAAAAGAGTTACATTCTCACATTAACAGCTCACTGGATGGGAAGATTATAAGGGAATGATGACTTGAACTTGCTCAAGTGAAACAAAGCTCACCTTAGATGGTTGTACTATTACATTTGTTGCAGGCTGCTCAATGTTCATGGATTGAATCTTCTGTCGCTGGTCATCGAGAGTTTCACCTGAAAGGCAAAGAATAACAAAGAAAGGCATATTATTAAGCACATAGCGATTCCCGACACCGATCATAGACCCTTTACATTAATGTTCAAAAATAATTTTCCTCCACGGCGATGACAATAATGTGGATTAACTAACAAGATAGATTACATTATTATATTACGAAGCATTCCTTCTAGGTACTTACAACCACAATCAACAACGTTACTTGACAGAAACCTGCAACACCTTGGAATCATAACTAGACAGAATGCTGTGTAACATAAAAAGACATTCTCCTTGCATTCTCCTTTACATCTCTTTCCTGCCTGGAGTTGCAGATGGTGTAATTCCTTCTTGAAAATTAAACCCAGCCTCTTCCTGTTGCTCTTGAGAACCACTCAGCTGAATGTCTTGGTGATCGTCTGCTCACCTCTGGGGCCTTCATACACACCACGGCTCCTCCCTGTTATTATGAACACCTTCACAACACCTCCACAAATAACTCCCTCTGAGAAGGTGTCCATTGTTTATGTTCTGGGAAAAGGCTTGTATGACTTCGTCTAAAAGGGCGTTCATAGTGACAGCGATATAATCACTGGTGGTCACCAGGTCTTGGTGTTAGTTGCGAGTAGCTGTTCCTCTCGGACTGCAGTTTCCAACTGCATCATGAGGTCTTACATACTCTGCTTTAATCTGTTGCATGGGCAATGGACTCTGTTCCTCATGTCGTCTCAAACTGCCATCACCAAATGACAATTAATTATTTGCTACAAAACACTAAGTTTGAATTTCTTATAAGACCTTTCATATACCAACAGGGAGTATACACATTTACATAATGCAAGCTGACGAAGGCTGAAACAGAAAAAGTCATATTTTTTGGTTGCCAAAATTTTGGTGCATTACTAACAGGACGTTACCTGATCAGTTTATGACCAGATTGGACAAAATGGCTATTTATGTTGGCCAATTTGTTATTGGGACCAACCATGACAATTTGGTCCCTCTCATTGGTCTTTAAATATGACTGATATTGGCTGAATGAATTCAGCACTCTCCATATTACCAATTACGGTAATATGATAATATTTCGTAATCATTTAAATCTGACTAGTTTGTCGTAAATTGACATCACAAGACAACTTTAGTGGGGTTTCAAATCAGAATTTGAATTTCTATTATGAGACATGCATCATACAGGACCACTTTAAGGGACACCAGAACTTACAGCATGCTTATCAGACATAATAAGTGAATAAGGAAGAAATTATATCTATACTATGAAAATATTGCCAGGTTACTCTTATTTTTATAGCTACTTTTATGGCTACTTTTTCATTACATGTTGCCCAAAGAACACATTCAAATGCTAATTAGAGACAATGACTACATTGTATATAATGGGAAAACCCATTTTTGGCCATGTTTACACACATATTGTGTAAAGTAAAATAGTATATCAAGTCAATCTCTAATATCTTTCAAATCATAGAATCATTGTACAAATCTTTGTGCATAATTTGATTCAGGTGGAAGTTTCAGGTGTTGTCCTGAAAACTTTGATTTACATTAAACGCCTATTAAATACAGGCACTAGTATGCATACAAAAAATAATTTTCTAAACACCTAAACATTATTTTCATATCAGTTTTTACAAAGGACAAGTTAAAGAAAAACATAGCCTGGAATCAAAAAATTGACTTGTATACTGAATATAAAAATGTAATATATAGAAAAAAATTTTGGGTTATAGAGTCTTGTTTTCATTTTCTTATTAACTGAGTCCTTGTGTCCTCTGCATAGGACATACACTATATTGCCAAAAATATTGGGACACCACTCCAAATCATTGAATTCAGGTGTTCCAATCACTTTCACCATGGCCACAGGTGTATAAAATCAAGCACCTAGCAACGCAGACTGCTTCTACAAACATTTGTGAAAAAATGGGTCACTCTCAGGAGCTCAGTGAATTCAAGTGTGGTACCGTGTCGATTCGTGAAATTTCCTCGAGTCACTACAAAATATTCCACAGTCAGCTGTTAGCGGTATTATAACAAATGTGGAAGCAATTGGAAACAACAGCAACTCAGCCACGAATTAGTAGGCCATGTAAAAAAAAAATCACAGGGGTCAGTGCATGCCGAGGTGCACAGTGCACAGAAGTCGCCAACTTTCTGCAGAGTTAATAGCTACAGACCTACAAACCTCCAAACGTCAGATTAGCTCAAGAACAGTGCATAGAGAGCTTTATGAATTGAGCAGCTGCATCCAAGCCATGCATCACCAAGTGCAAGTCAAAGCGTCGGATGCAGTGGTGTAAAGCCAGCCGCCACTGGACTCTAGAGCAGTGGAGACGCGTTCTCTGGAGTGATTCATCCTGATTCCCTGTCTGGCAATCCGATGGACGAGTCTGGGTTTGGCAGTTGCTAGGAGAACGGTACTTTCCTGACTGCATTGTGCCAAGTGTGGTGATTATGGTATTGTTTTTCAGGGGTTGGGCTTGGCCCCTTAGTTCCAGTGAAAGGAACTCTTAATGCTGCAGCACACCAAGACGTTTTGGACAATTTCATGCTCTCAACTTCGTGGGAACTGTTTAGGGATGGCCCCTACCTGTTCCAACATGACGCCAGTGCACAAAGCAAGGTCCATAAAGACATGGATGAGCAAGTTTGGTGTGGAGGAACTTGACTGGCCTGCACAGAGTGACAGGCAAGTCAGGTGTGCAATGGAAATTTTTCAAATGATCAAAAACCTGGTCAAATTCCATCTGAGCTAGATTTTCATAAAATGTTAATAGGCTATTATAATGACACATGCACTATTATCAAAACTGTGCTGTGGCGAGGAAAAAAATGTTGGGAAACACTGCTCTAAACAATGTAATGATGTAAAACAAACGTAAAAAATAAATCTATGGGTCTCGGGAGGATATGTTAAACACATAGTCTTCTGGAATGTGTAAAGTCCAAAAGCAATACTTTAATAGTTAATATCACAGAAAAACAAACTGTAGCACAATTACTGAATTCATTCACTGGAGGCCTTTAGGTTACACATACATCTGAAACAGGCTATTACGCCTAATCAAAAACAATATTAAGAAACATAGAAAACCACTCTGTGCTATTGTCTGGATAACTACAGTCAGTCCCTTACAGCACTGAATCAATATAACACCAAGTACAATAACTATAATCATAAAGTTTTAAAAATAGCACCCATACCACAACTATAACAAAACAACACAAAGGAACAATATCGTTGGAATCACTTTCAGATCGATGGTGGAATACCACAATACTTAAAGGTATTCAGCAGTGATATTGTCAAGCTTTTTTATTTACAGTGAAGTAAGCTAATTGCCTGCACAAAATATGCTAGCATTATGACAAAATAATAATGTAACGATAAAGTTTACAGTGGCTTCATAAATTAATTCAAAATTCCTTGTTCTTCATTTTCTAGTAGAGTTTAAGAACCTTGCTGTATTTTTGTGTAATTAATTAAGAGAAAGTACACCACCGTCTTACTCCGACAAAAGTGACTAACACACCTGCTGTCGTAAACACGACTTCCCACCTCGTAAAAAGAACTTACCAGGAGGACTTGAATGCACTATTATGCACAGCAGAATTAAATTTTGCATCATTGATCATTATTTTCCTGTAAAGTTGCTTTGAAACAATTGTACTGTATAAGCGCTATATCAATAAAGGTTACTTGACATGCAACATTAACTGAACCTTCGCTAAGCTCCCAATATTTGCTATTTTACAAATCGTATATGATCTCATTTGCACTTCAAAGTCAAAAGAAAGGAGTTTCTTTCCCCAAGAGAAGTGGATCTGTGGCACAGATAAATAATGCAATGTAAAGTAAACCTATATTGTCTCCATTATGTGTTGTCAGCACTATTACCACAGCGGCATATTCAAGTACCTTGGGCCTGGTCTGTGGTGCTGGAGGTGAATCTAACGAAAAGCTGCTCACTGCAGAGCCAATGAATGAAGCGTGATGTCCAGCTCCAGCTCTGAATGTAATCTGGGCATAATGGGTGGAGCTAGCCAGAAGGTCCATGACATCCAGAGAAGGGGGCACTGGACGTCATTTGTCTCTGCACTGCAGTGAGCACCACTTGATATGAACTGCTCACACTTAGCAGGAATTGTCATATGTGCAGTGATATACATGTATGTCAATGAAAATAGACTAATTGTCAACTGCGATTCCATTCATTCATACAGGAAAAATGATCTGAACTTTCAAGTAATCAGTTTGGTTTTAGAATGAGGTTGTTATTCTCGTTCATAACCAAATAACCAAAAATTATATGAACAGAACCGTATTTAGCGCTCCAAACCAGACCGTCAAATCAAGTGTGTCTGCTGCTGTGTGAAGGTAGCAGTCATGTTTGTCCTGCCAGCCTGGCGAACCCCTTTGGTCTAGTTCCAGTTGAGCCAGAGCACTTTAATGTGGCCCGGGAATCATGCTTGTGTTGAGTTCATCTACAGACTGGGTCACATGAAGCAAGCTGCACTCTGGACCGGTTTAATTTCACAATGTTACGTCACATACCGTTTGTGTTCCAGTTGCCAAGCACACTCCTTAAACCCACGACGAAGAGTGAATAAAAGAAGTTTTTAAAAATCAAAGAAACATTGAGTAATGCACTTGGTTTCAGAATGAACCTAAAGTGCTGAGAAAGTGCCACTGAAGATTATGACTCAGAAATCAATATAACAATAAGGTTCAATATATTTAAAATTGGTTCGTAATAAACACTGAGATATGAATTATTTTTGTAGGTCATGCAGTCTTTCTAGCAACCTTGCCAATAGTGCAAGTAGTATAATTTAATACCAGTTAACATTAATCATGAGTCATAACAGTTAAGTGACAGGCTTCATATAAATCAACTTCAATTTAAAAGCATCAAAGCATCACTCTCCTATAGTGAAATTCTCTGTTGATCTTGAAAACAGTCTCTCAGCATGGTTAGCCTAAAATTGGAGAACCATAAGAGCAAAGTTTGCCAAACATCCATCAATCCTCAAATATTCAGCAGTAATTTTCCATTCCCTGGTTACAAATATTTCCTCAAACTACATAAACACATAGTGTGAGCTATTCAAATCTGGCTCAAGCCCTCAGTAAACATATCCTGCTTTTTATGAAGCAAGGGATCTCTCTTTCCCTTTGACCTACATTCCCTCTAATATAGTTATAATACAGACTATATGGTTTCTGTCTGTCAAATATGCAAATATGAGATACCATAGGGCTGGGAGGCAAAAAACAAAACAAAAAAACAAACAGACACCTTATTACTGCAACTAGCACAACAAAATGTATGTAATATCATAAACTGTCAATGCTACAAATTTGTGGCATTTGACCAACACTGACCCTTGGCTATCTGTATCCACTCCATGTAAAGGAAATGTTGGTCTACAGAGGTACAGAGAATCCCAAATCCATGTCCTGATGGCTACTTCATATTAAGGAAAGAGGCGTCAATGAGGCTAGATAAAATATGCATTACATTTTTACCATTGATGAACTACATTCAGACTGAAAGTGAGGATTGAATGATACTGCCCTCTTGTGGTAGATCGGCAATAACCAAACATTGTTTGGATTTATAATGTACCATTACCAATATTTTTGATAGATGGATGAGGGAAGGATCGATGGATGGATTAACAGACTGTAGATAGATAGACAACTGTAGATAAATAAACAGACAGACAGACAGACAGACGGACAGATAGATAGATAGATAGATAGATAGATAGATAGATAGATAGATAGATAGATAGATAGATAGATAGATAGATAGATAGATAGATAGATAGAAACTACCGGTATTAAGTGTATTACGTGAAATATTTTCAGTTTCTTATTCAACTAATAAAATAAGCTCGAATATAGACTAGATTAATAGATAAATAGATATAGGTTAATCGATAAAATGATCAAATGACTTACCAATGATGACAAATCCATCAGCTTCTCTCTCAGAAGACTTTTTGGCCCCATCATTCTTGAATCCGAAAAACTTCAGCATCTTGTGTGTCTGTGATGTAAACCAGTCACTCCTCAACACACGTGATTTGTTGCTGGTATAGAGCAGATTTCGACATCAATCGAGTGTTACAGTTGTACTTGTCTTTTTCTTTATGGATTCAAAAACAATGTGATGTATATAAAGTTACAACATGAAGTAAATGAAAACTGTGCTGTTGCTTTGTTTTTTCCTAGAGAGCTCAAGCGACGAGCAAGTTAGCAAGCGTTACTACATGTCTGATGAAATACAGTAAACAATTAAAAGAACAATCGTTTAAGATTTGAGTGAAATTCTGTCTTACTTAAAATCACATGTGGATAATATTTCAGTTTTGTTGTGGTAAAAGCGAGCCGCTCGACTGAAGTTTTGTTTACGAGTCCTTCCCACGTCGTGTCCATCTGCTTTTTCGCTCCGTGTGAAAACCAAAAGAAGCTTGCAGTCTATCTATGGTTTCACTCTTACAGTGAGTTTCCTATAAATCTTTTAAAACAAAAATGCGACACAGTAGTTCAAGCCCACATAATAAAGAATCCACAATGTTTCTGTAAATATTTACTAAAATGTCCCTTACTAACAAATGTGAATATACCATACGCGTATTTATGCTCTAATTAATTATTATGTGCGTGTGTCATTTTTTTTTTCAATGACTCGGTTGAACAGCTGTTCCATCAAACACAGCCTCTTTCGTAAATTTCCACTTCAATGAGCTGAGAACCGATGGAAGAATGAGCTGATATAAAGAAGTGATTTTAATAATACAGAGAGAAGTATGGGTATGCAAAAGCCACGCCGGGATATCAGAAACCGCAATCAACACTTTTTATTTATTTATTTTTATCGCGTGCGCACGTGTGTGTGAGAGAGAGAATGGTGTGTTGTATTAATATCCGAGCAGTCAATATAACAAAATAAATAACAGAGCCTCTGCTTTTAAACAACCAAAAAAAAAATCCTGCTTCATGCATTCATTTTATTTTAAGTTTAACCCTAAAAAATATATGAAAATTGTGTTTTTGTCAAAGTCTACGTCCGGATGTGATAAGTTTTTATTTCTTTTACTAGGAACTATAGTTAACAGGCTATTTGTTTCGAGCGGGTTTCTCTGATGCACCGGGATCGCGGTCATCCGAAAAATACGTCACTTGATGTAAGTTTTCCCGCGGTTCTGGTGCTTGTCTGTACTGAAGTTTTTGGCGTTTTATTTCTTGTGTAGTTTGCCATAAACATTCGTAATGACGGGCGTTTATGAGTCCCCAAAGCCCAGAATAAATGCGTCGATGTTGTCTCAATACATCGGTCGACCAATCTGCTTCATTGGACGCTTGGAAAAGGTAACGTTATTGTCTGATTTTACAGTTATGCTCATAATCTCAATAATGAACATTTAATCATTGATTTACTTCGTAATGAGCCATCTAACTGTATATAATGACAATCAAGAGTTACTTTATGATACGGTTTATTGTATTTGAGTAGTTTTCAGTATCATTTTAACTGCTAGGCGTATTATCATTTCACATTGCTAAATAAAAACGCATCATGACAGTATGGTTGTGTATCGACAGGTCCATCCATCAGGAAAGGCTCTTACACTTTCAGATGGAGAAGGAAAGACTGCATCAGTGGAGCTCAATGATCCTGTGAGTGATCAGTTCATATGATCCACCTCTGTGTATGATGTTGAAATTTATTACAAAAAGCTGTCATTTGTCCCATCCTGTTTAGCTGGATGAAGAGTTGAGTGGGATTGTAGAGGTTATTGGAACGGTGTCCAACAAAGGAACAATCATGGCTGTTTCACATAGCCAGTATCGTGAGGACAAAGTCTCGTTCGGTATTATTTGTTTTATTGATGATATGATTTTACAGTTAGTGTCATTACATGCAGTGGGAAGTAAAACATTTTTCTCTTGTTTTGCAGATCTGGAGCTGTACAACGAAGGCCTGAAAGTTCTTCATGACTATCCCCAGTATTATCCGTTTGAGGTGTCATTAAGCAGTTAAACAGCACTTTTATTTTCATTTTACAGTTTTTGTATAATTGGATAGTTACTGTGTTTGTCAAAATATGTAAACCGTTGTCCAGTTTTTGTTACTTAAAAATAAAACTTAAATAAAACTCTTTTTCACATTATTTAATTATGAAGACTTCTACAGCTGTACATTGACAAAACAATTCTGGAAGTTATTTATCAAGCACAACTTTAGGTAATTAAAATAAAAGTTGTAAAATGTTTACAATATGTATTTTTCATCATGAAGCAAAGCACGACAAAATGAATGGATTTGTCGTCATTTAGCCACTTAAGTTACAGAGAGTTTTAGGCTAGATTTTACAGATGCATCACAATTTGTAATAAGTATATTTGTGCAAAGTATATTAAAAGTATGAAGCTTATTTTGCATATAAAGTAAACAGTTCGAAAATGAATGTACTGAAAGCACTCTAGAATTTTATTAATGTAGTTGTATTTAAGATTCACATTGATTATGCACAAATAAAAAATTAAGGGTTGTGTAATGACTGATCAGGTAAGTTTGATTCAGTTTAGTTTATTGATTTATAAAGCACATTTAAAACAACAGGTTGTAACTGAAGTGCTGTACAAGAACATCAAAACAGAATTACACATTTTAAATAAACAGAGGGCACATGGGGAAACAAAGAATACAAAGATCTAATATTTAGAGGAAGATCTAATATTAAGAGATTTAAGCAAAGGTTGAATGACAGGAGTGTTATGATACGGTTTTGTGTTTATTTAAACAGTTTTATGTATCATAATGGCAAGATGAGCATATTAAGGCGACTTATATGCACATTGCAAGTAATAACATTGGCGAAGTCTGGTCAGCACTTGATGAATGAGGTGATATTTGAGGCTGGTCTACAGACATATTTTTATGTTATTATTCCACATTCTACATAAAAAAATAGAATTATTACTTTCAGGTCATTTTATTCAGTGCTTGTCTCCCATTTTCAACATTTGGTGAACGTGCAAGAATCTCGGTTCTATAACCTTCGTTTATTTTCTACCACTAGATGGCAATGAGGTAAAAAGCTAAACACGAAAGGGTTAGTTCACCCCAAAATGAGAATTATGTCAGAGTAAGTAAGTCCAGGTACTGTTTCTGAGGGAAATGTATATGGATGGAGAATTCTGATATTAATTACTCACCTTCATGACGTTCCAAACCAGTAAGACCCTCGTTCATATTCGGAACACAAATTAAGATATTTTTGATGAAATCCGAGAGCTTTCTGAACCACCCATAGACATCAATTTAATTACCACTTTCAAGGCACAGAAAGGTAAAACAAAACAAAAAACATACTTTAAATACTTCTTGTAAACCAATGGTTCAACCTTAATGGCGACGAGAATACTTTCTGTGCACACACAAAAATAAACAAAAATAACGGCTTTGTTCATAATCTTCTACTTGTCTGTATTTCTCTTTCTGGATTTGTACTGGTCTTGATTTCATTTTATGAATTTTGATTATGACCATTTTAGTTATCTAACATTATTTGTAACCTATGATCTTTTTACTAATTTACTCCAGACCTGTGAGTAAAGAACACTGACACTCTTTAGAAAATAAAACTAGAATATTGGAATTTTCTTCTTTAATTATGTGAGGGACGCTAATATTTATATGAAAAAAAGTATAATATATATTATATATGTATAATATATTATATATATATAATGTTGTACCATTACACAATTCATCAATCAGTAAATGACAACGTGTCAGGATGAGGCGAATGAGCCAAATACCTCAAAGAGTCACTTCAATACAGCTGTCAAGTTGAGTAACTCCTCTTTTTTGACGAGACAAACCATCTTCATAAGGATAAAAGGCATTAGGGTAAAAGATGCATTCTGCATGTTGTAGTTTTTAATATGATGAGCAAAAGGTGGCCTCTGTAGTGCTCAATGTTGTGGTGAGGAGTTGCCTGAGGTCAAGCAGCTGCCATATTGTTGCAAGTTCAGACAAAGTGCTGTTTGTACCACTTGCACAGGAGTGTGGCAGTATCTATAGCTAGACAAAAAGTTAGCTAGAGAAAATACACATTTTATTTTATTAGTATTGGATAAGTTGAACAACCTAAATATAACAGGAACCAGAAGACAAATTATATTTTATTTAGTGCTGCCAAATCGATTAATTGCACCAAGAATAAAAGTTTGTGTTTACATAATATACGTATGTGTATGTACTGTGTATAATTATTATGTATATATAAATACACACTTATCCATGTAAGAAATAGTTGCATGTATACACTGTATATATATTTATATAATGTATATTATATATAAATTTAAATATTTTATATATAAATATAATTTTTTTTCTTAAATATATATGCATTTGTGTGTGTATTTATATATACATATTAATTATACACAGCACACACATATATTATGTAAACACAAACTTTTTATTTTGGATGTGATTAATTGCGTTTAATCATGATTAATCGATTTGACAGCACTAATTTATTAGTGTTGGAAATTAGTAACATCCTCTTCTCATATAGAACTTGTTTTTTTTCGTAAGAAGTTGTTTATTTATATATTTAAGTTACAAAATGTTATATATTTTTTTGTTTAATTTATTATACAAGGTTCATAATTTACAACCCCCCTGTGCAGTTCCTTAACAAATCCTATAGTTGGGGAAACCCTTGGCATGTTGCAATGTTTAATACACTTCATGTTGTTGATAACAAAAAAAGTGTACATTATTATATTCAAATCAATGTAATGAACAAGTTAGGTCAAAAGTAATCAAAAAGTAGTCCGATTATATTACTGTGTAGTATAATAGATTATGTTACTAACTACAATTTTCTTCATGTAATTTGTATTCAGTAATGAACTACATTTTTGTAAGTAATCTACTCAGCGCTGATTATAGTAATAATACTTCATTAATATTTTACTTTATTAAAGGGGTCCGTAATTATGATTTCACTTTTTCAACTTTAGTTAGTGTGTAATGTTGCTGTTTGAGCATAAACAACATCTGCAAAGTTACGGCACTCAAAGTTCAACGCAAAAGGAGATTCTTTCTTCGTTTTTTAAGGATTATACAACAAATGGCTGGTAGGGACTACAACAAGCTTCTTACCGGGTTGGTGACATCACAAACCCTAAAGTTCAGTAACCCTGTTCAATGATTCGAGCACAAGTAGTAGAAGGTAAATAACAGACGTAATGCTAACACTGGATCACGCAACTAATCGATAAACATGCCTTTGAAGAGTGCAAAATGTTGTGCAGTGCTGGGTTATGGAAAAGCACAGTAGCTGCACTGGATTTGCAAAGAGCCTGAAACGTAAAAATAAATGATGCTGTGCCTTCTATAATGGATCCGACAGGAACAGCGCAACACATTTATGTTAGTAAAAAAGTTTTCACCCTGTCACCACTCACCAGGGCTTGACATTAACACCCGCCAAATGCGGGTAGATTTCAGCTGTGGCAGGTAGGCAGCCACTTTCGCGGGTTGAATATAATTGCAGCCTACAGCCAAATTAAATCAAGTAAAATGACTCAAAATCAAGGAAATTTAAGCAGGCCAAAGTGACCTTTAATCATATAAAATGTAATTTCCAAACAGCAAAATTGTGGCCAGTGAAAATGCTGATGAGCAAAAAAGTTATTGCCAAGCCCTGCATGTCACTATTGCTTTGTTACAGATTGTTTCATATGTACGGATTAAAAAAATGTCTGATGTCTGATATGTCTGATGTCTGATATGTAATCAGATGTCTGATGTCTGATATGTAATGATTCATGTAGGCCTACAGTCAGATGTTTTGTCTCAAAATTGTTTATTGTCAATCTCTTGTTTACATTGTGTTTGCATTGTTATTTATGATGAAAGCATTCATTAGTGTGCAAAAACTATGACGAGATCGCTGCGCTCATGCACTCAACATGTCAAACGTGATCAAAGATTTCAACAGAAAATCCACATGTAATACTTAGCTATTTCATATACAAAGATGTCAGCCAATCACAGCAGTGGGCATTTACCCTGAAGTCTCACAGCAGACACGCCCCTTCAAACAGAGTGTTCAGATGATTTTTTTTAAATGTAAAAATCATACTAACATTATAAGTGCACCCCAGGAAACATAAAATAATAAAACATTATAAACATTTAAAATAAATACTTTACTAAATGGTTTAATCTCTAGGTCAGGAGAAATATGACAAGCTTATTAGATGTAAAATACAATTTCATAGAGTCAATTTTTTCACCTTTGACTCAAACATTTAATGTAGAACAGCCAGGTATGCTTTTTACAAAAACATATTGATTACCTGAAGCGTAGGAACCAGTGCTCATCCAAATGCTTCAATCAAATAATTATTCTGTATGCATTTAAAGATTAATCTTTAAAATTTTGGCATACATTTTTTATATCGGTAGAACAAATGCCGCCGACCAAATATGTGCAAACCAACCCGATCTTTAGGGAAAAAAGTAACAAATTTATGAGGTGCTGTTTTTTTAATAAATTCATACAATGTAAATCGTACAAACAAATAATGATTTTTACAAAAAGATTGATTTAAAAAAAAAAGGTCCACCGCTAAACATACTGGTAAACAAATTATGAATTAGCCACCAATTCGCCAAAATAGATACACATTGCCATAGGATTGTGTTGCAACCCATCTGAAGTTCATGACCTTCTAGATTGTAAGTATCCCACATTAATGCCACGTGCCATTAAATTGAGTTGACATCACCTTGACCTTTGCCCTTAATTAAGTTACACAACTTGTTGACGGAATGTATTTGATTTTCTTCTAAAATAGCCTTTTCTGATTCATCTACAAAAGCATTACGTTTGCACTAGGTCTTTTCCTGCAGCATCAGATCTTTCTGCTCCACGGATGTGCTCACTGCCTCAGGAAGGGTTCTCCATATCATCTTCTGACATGTTTAACAAATCACCCAAGCACAATGGGTCCAAGAAAACTTTCGTACCCTGTGGTCATGCATGTAAGTTCCCAGGGCCGTTAAACTGTCTTTTAGTGCCATGCAACAGCAAATCTCTGCAGCTCTTTACATTTATATTTATTCATTTACAATGGAGTAAAAAACGATCAAAGCAGTTTATCCAACGAAAGGGCAACAACAGAAGTACAAATTACTGTATATATTTTGTCTATACTGAACACCTTAAGTTCACAAGTGAAGTCAGAGCTCATTCTGCGGTTGGTTCTTGTGCAAATGCTTGAAGGCACAGAATGATTAAAATGCCACACCATCAGTTTTTCCTTGTCATGACTTCCATTGATGCGCCCCAGGCAGCAGATTTGGAATTTACTTCAATTTGGTGACTTCATAAAAAGTACTAAAATAATTTAAAAATGAAAAATGGGATTTAAAGTGGAGCAGCAGAGAGGAACTGTCAGGTTATTTTAAAACCAATTTGACAAACTCTACCAGAAACAATTTGTAGAAAACTGTACTTGTCATATTTGGTGGAAATCTGCAGTAAATTACAGTCAGTTTTGGGTAGCAACTGATTATACAGCAATCAGGCATAACCCTATGTTATGACCCTAATATTGTGTTTGTCCCCCTTTTGATGCCAAAACAGCCCTGACCCGTCGAGGCATGGAATCCACTAGACCCCTGAAGGTGTGCTGTGGTATCTGGCACCAAGATGTTAGCAGCATATCCTTTAAGTCCTGTAAGTTGTGAGGTGGGTCTCCATGTTTGTTCAGCACATCCCACAGATGCTCGATTGGATTGAGATCTGAGGAAATTGGAGGCCAAGTCAACACCTCAAACTCGTTTTTGTGATCCTCAAACCATTCAGGACCCAAAGTTTCCCAGCAGAACATTGCCCAAAGCATTACACTGCCTCCACCGGCTTGCCTTCATCCCATAGTGCATCCTGGTGCCATATGTTCCCCAGGTAAGTGACACACACGCACCCGGCCATCCACATAATGTAAAAGAAAACATGATTCATCAGACCAGGCCACCTTCATTTCTTCTTTGCTCACGTGCCCACTGTTGCACTTTTGGTGGTGGACAGGGGTCAGCATGGGCACACTGACTGGTCTGTGGCACTGTGTATTCTGACACCTTTCTATCAGAACCAGCTATAACTTATTTGCTATAACAGCTATAACAATTTGAGCTACAGTTGCACGTCTGTTTGATTGGACCACACGGGCCAGCCTTAGCTCCCCACGTGCATCAATAAGCCTTGGCCATCCACAAACCTGTCGCCGGTTCACCATTGTTCCTTCCATGGACCACTTTTGATTGATACTGACCACTGCAAACCGGGAACACCCCACAAGAGCTGCCGTTTTGGAGATGTTCCGACCCAGTAGTCTGGATTTGGCCCCTATATATATATATATTGGGACGTTTTTTAAAATTTGAATAAAATAAAAACTAAAAGACTTTCAAATCACATGAGCCAGTATTTTATTCACAATAGAACATAGATAACATAACAAATGTTTAAACAGAGAGATGTTACACTTTTATCCACTAATTGAGCTCATTTCAAACCTGCTACAGGTCTCATAAAAGTTGGGACGGGAGCATGTGTAGCATCTCCTCTTATTTTGAAAACAGTTTGGAGACGTCTGGGCATCAAGATTATGAGTTTCTGGAGTGGTGGTGTTGGAATTTGGTTTGTGGTTTGTGGTTTTCTTTGACATACTTTTTTGTTGAATTATGCACCAAATGTTCTCTATAGGTGAAAGATCAGGCCAATTCAGCACCCGGACTCTTCTACGATGAAGCCATGCTGTTGTAATAGCTGCAGTATGTGGTTTTGCATTGTCCTGCTGAAATACACAAGACCTTCCCTGAAATAGATGTCCTCTGGAGGGGATCATATGTTGCTCTAAAACCTTTATATACCTTTTAGCATTCATAGTGCCTTCCAAACTGTCGTATGCACTTTTGCTCCCCCATACCATCAGAGATGCTGGCTTTTGAACTGAACCCTGATAACACACTGGATGTCTCCTGCATCTTTAGCCCGGAGGACACGGTGTCTATGAATTCCTACAAGAATGTCAAAGAACACTTTTCCACTTTGAAACCGTCCATTTTAAATGAGCCTTGACCCGCAGGACATGACAGCGCTCCTGGACCATGTTCACATATGGCTTCCTTTTTGCATGATAGAGCTTTAGTTGGCATTTGCAGATGTTACGGCAGATTGTGTTTACCGACAGTGGTTTCTGGAAGTATTCCTGGGCCCATTTACTAATGTCATTGACACAATCAGTGCGATAAGTGATGCAGTGTCATCTGAGGGCCCGAAGACCACAGGCATCCAATAAAGGTCTTCGGCCTTGTCCTTTATGTGCAGAGATTTCTCCAGTTTCTCTGAATCGTTTGATGATGTTATGCACTGTAGATGATAAGATTTGCAAAGCCTTTGCCATTTGACGTTGAGGAACATTGTTTTTAAAGTATTCCACAATCTTTTTACGTACTCTTTCACAGATTTCACAGCCTCTGCCCATCTTTACTTCTGAGAGACTCTGCCTCTCTAAGACACCTCTTTTATAGCTAATTATGTTACAGACCTGATATCAATTAATTAGCTGCTAGATGTTCTCCCAGATGAATCGAAATGTTCTTGCTTTTCAGCCATTTGTTGCCAGCCATTTTTTTTTTCAATATGGTATAAGATTATCCTATTCAAGTTAATGTGATAAAGGAGTTAGGTCAAAAAGTAATCAAAAAGTTATGTTACATTATGTTATATTGTGTACTAAATACAATTTTCCTCATGAAATGAACTACTTTCTAAACGGCTTTTTCCCAGGTCAGAAGAAATGGGATATAGGTCTACTGTAGGGATATCAGTTGTAAATTACAATGACTGTTTCATCGAGTCAAACTTTTCACCTTTGACTCAAACATTTCATGTAGAACAGCCATTTTAAAATATTAAGGATGTCAATATAGCAGACATGATGCATATATCTCTTGCATCAAGTGTCAACTTTTCCCTTGTGACTTAGTGCTGCAAGTGACATCTTAAGTGCTGTTTAAAAATATGACTCATGATAACATCACATCGTCAAAATATGGGTAATGTGATCTGAGCTTTTACATACTGAGACATAGCTAACAGCACAGCAAGTATTTTTTTATGATTTTTTATATTAGAGGAAACATTTGACTTTCAGAGACCCATGACAAATTTATCCTAACCATTAATAGTAACTTGTTGACAGCGGTTGCTATATTTGCCGTGGTTCTCCACTGCTGTTCTCCGACTCTTTCTCACTGTAAGTCATTTTGAGTGCCTCGTTGCCCTGTCACATTTTTTGTAGCTTGTCAAGTGGACAGGTATTTCACTCACTGGGCCATCAAGAGGGTTTGATAGTTTCCACATTTTTCAAAGAACTGAGATTTATCAGGTGGGTGGAGGAATGTGCTCTTGTTCTAGTCAGAAGATGACAAGGTTAGGAAAAGGGTATGTGATATGACCCTTTTCTGAACTATGCAGTTTTCTGAACTAAACATTCAGGAAAACAAATATCAGATCAAAAGTTTGAACACACCTACTTTGTATATTACAGTATATATTACACACACACACAACGTTTTTTTATATTATATATATATATATATATATATATATATATATATATATATATATATATATATATATATACAAATGTTTATATATATATATATATATTAATGTTTTATATTATTATATTTAATTTTGTATATATATATATATATATATATATATATATATATATATATATATATATATACAAAATTAAATATAATAATATAAAACATTAATATATTGCATATAAATATAATTTATCTACCAAATCAATTTCAAGCATTTCAGCATAAGCCAATATATGTAATGATAGATATGAAGACAAAGCGTTTTCCAAATCATCCATATTTAATAAAATAATATAAAATATGAAACCTTTCACCAGTAGTGTATATAATGCCATCTGTTTGTAAAACACAACCTAAAAATTCCTTTAAAATAAAAATAAAACATATTTTAGAGATATTGACATCCTTGGATGGGTGTACAAATATAAAGAAATTACATTAAAAGCCTATTTTTTAGGTGAGAGAGGACTTCTGTTCCCAAAAGATATTTTTTTTTAGCTTGAGGACACAAATCCAGTTTAGACCTGCATATTTCTCAAAGGATTTTCCTCTGCCATCTGCCAATGGTGTACTTGTATTAAAGTTAGAGAGCAATCAATTGATATAGTATAATATCATTTAAATAAAGACAGACTTGTTTATTTTTCCAGTGACTTTTTATACTATGTCTGTAAGCTAATGGCTGTTAAGACACATATAAAATGTTTGACAGGAATACAGGAATCAAGCCTGACAGAATACTCGCCCTCCCAATCCACTGACAAAAGGGGGTTTGACTCTATGAGTCCCAGAGCAGTGAGCCGGTTACTGTCAGGATACTGGCACACTGAGCACAGCGAGAGTATAAAGGAGTATTACAGCCTTATTCACAGATTATATGCCTGGACTCAATGAAACTTTGCCTATTCTGCCTCTAGCTCTTTCATACGGAGATATCACACATGATGAGGATGTAACTGGACATTAATGATTAACTGGATGACTGGATTATTAAGGAGACAGACAGTACAGCAGTGAATATTTAGGTAAGGAACCACCATAATCAATTTCTACTGTTATTTTTTATACTAAATTTGTATTTTGTTGGATAAGAAACTAGTGTCTACAAATTGAAAAGATTCCCTGTGTGTTATGGCTATTGATATGATTAAGTTAAAAAGTAATAGAAGTTTAGATCTTCATACATATTTTAAAATAATATAATAATGTGTTAAATATTATATTAAATATTAATATATATATATAATTTAATTATATTATATTATTTGTTTAGCAGCACAGAAGGTGTTTAACTTAAAAAAGGGATCAAATGTGCATTTAATTGGAAAAAAAGAATATCGTCATCAAATAAAATGTAAAGTTTTCTCAATTCACTGGAATAGCAGCAACATGCTTGAGTCACACTGTACTGCAGTAAAGTGATTTTGTAGCACCTTCAGGGCTGAAATGGACAGGCCACGTGTGTGACTGCCTCAGGGTAGTTCATAGGATATACTCTTCCTGACCCCTCATCATTTCTACAGTTAAGATGACAACTTTCAGATTCAAAACTTTGGGCTATAGGTTTAAATGTGTTGTAATGGTCAGTTTAATTGTTTGACTTAAAATCTAATAGCACTATTAATCACTGCAATAAACTGTATACAAACTTGAGTGGAGATGGCTTGAAAACATGTTTCCTAGGAGCAAATCAAATCTAATCTAATTAGGGCTATGCATCACAGTGATTTTACCACAGATAAGGTTTGCGCATTGCCTTAAAAAACGTCCTGTGGTAAACATTACTGCTTTTTATGTTTTATTTTTGCGTTAATTGCTTAATGGCTATACTGCTATCCCACAGGGTAGTTTAACATATAGTAGTTTTAATATAGGATGTTTGGTTGCCAAATACAATTCCATTAACATATCATGCATAAAGTATCTTTGTTTCTGCAATGCTGTTATGAAGGATCTGCCAGGATGTACTGTAGGATGTCAAAAATGAATGCATTATTTTAGGGACATATTTACAAAATTATGTGTTAAACAGTGGAATTAATAATATGATTCATTTGTAGAGTGACGGTTTAAGTAAGCAGGAAGGATGCAGTGTGGTGTGATGTTGTGTCTCCTGCTGCTGATACTGTCCTGTAGTGCTAGTAAGAACAGAAGAAAGAACAGACAGAAGCCGGACAACACTGTCATCCTAAAGGAAGTCAAAAGTAAGTAATCTGTCTGTCTGTCTACCCAAACCTCTTTAATTTTTTTCAGTTACATTTGCTAGGACCAATTTATCATCATACTTGAGTTCACACAGTGATCACAACAGCATTCAATGTTTGCTAAACTGTATCATTTTCCATTGCTTTGGCACAAAATGCATTAAATGACTACAGCTTTGTAACATTTACTTACTCAGACAGACCACAGCCAAGGCTCCATACAGGCCAATTTGCATGTTTACTTTTCAAAAATGTTAAGCATAAGATCAAATCCCAGCATAATACAAAACTGTATAAGACAGCTGTTTGCTGCATTTCTACAGTATACCATATTAAAATACATTCCACATCTAAAAAATGAAATACTATCAAAACATTTAATTACTCAATTTAATTATCATCTATACAAAAGGGGAAACTTAAGAATAATTTGTACTGTAATGTAAACATGGGCCATGTAACATATACTGGAGTGAATTCAGCAGAGAGCTGTCATTCTTGTTTTGTAGAAAAACATTTTGTAAGACTACCTATTATTATAGTTTTTTTCAGTCGCTTTAGTTCATTTCTCTTATCATGCTTAACATTTGCAAACCAGTCAGTGCATTTCTTGAAACAATTTGTACAAACAGCACTGCAAAAACCTGTAGGCCCTAACTCGCTTAAAAATCCCTAGTTCATCTCTCAAAAGTATTTATGTAAATGAATATATCCAACGCTATCTCACGACCAATTCGTACATATTTTACGAGGTGGCTATTTCGTGCATAAATTTATGCGACCTCACTCACCAATTAAATGCGTTTTGCCTAAACCCCAGTGATGGGTAGGTTTAGGGGCGGGGTTGAGGTAGGTCATTCGTACGAATTCATGCGAATTTGCCAACTCATCAAATATGTATGATTTAGTAAAAATCGTATGAATTCGTACGAGTGAGGTCGTACAAATTCGTACGAATTAGCCACCTCGTAAAATATGTACGAATTGCCATGAGATCGGGTTGATATATCAGTGCCGTCAGAAAGAGCAGTCCTTGTGTCATTGTTCACAAACAAGATGGTTAAAATGCTTAACCAGGGTGTCAGTAAAAGTGTACTCTCCTTTGATTTCTGTTTCGTATTTCTTGCTTTGTAACACATTTTTTTCTCAGTTTCCTTCATTTTACATGGTTTCTAAAATGTTTTCTTTTGTTGTCCTAGTGACTCATTGTTTGATTGATTTGATTAAACTGTTCCTTGTTCAGCCATTTAGTTACTCATAGCCCTCAGTTTGAGTTGTTCTTTGTCCGTTCCCATTTATTCTTAGTTGAATATTATTCTCCTGTGTTCCAGTATTCTCTTGCCCCTGCATGTTTTTTTTTTTGTTTTGGTTTATTGTTAAAAAAAAGTGACTGTTAGATCCTGCCTCAACTTCTCTTACATTCTGCAACCAACTGTGACAGAAGAACAGACCTACAACCAACTATTATGGATCTACCAGCAGTTCAGACTCTCCTCCACAGCCAGGAGCACCGCACCCTTGAGGACCACACAAGATACTTTTTTAGAACTGGTGCCCTTGGTGCATTATCCTGATTCCTCCTCTGTATGATTTTTTTAAAAGCTGGTCTAAGCACTCAAACTATATTGTGGTCCTCGGGGACGTTTTTGTGAATACATTGAGTGGGTGTTATTCCACTGTGGTTCCTCCTGGACAGTGGTTGAGGAGGAGGAAATAAAAGCTCCAGATTCCATTCAGCCCCTTGTCAAGCTGATCTTGAGCCCACCGCAGACCCAGAGTAAGAGCCAATGCCCGCGATGCACCCAGAGCCTGCCACCATATCCGTCCCTGAGCTGGAGTCTGCCGCAAAGTCTGACAAGGTACGAGAGGTCCCTACTAAGTGCTATGATGATCTGGATTATGTGCAAAATCAACAGTCTCCACTAATCCTATCCAGTTTCCAGTCTCCTTTGTCATCGCTGGTTCTGCCCAGCTCCAAATCTCTTTCGTCGCCGCTAGTTTCACCCAGCTCCAAGTCTCCTGCATTGCCACTGGTTCCACCCAACCTCAAACTCCCTCCTACTCTGACATTGGCATCAAATTTCTCAGCCCTGCCTCTGCTGCTTCCTTCAGTCCCTTGGCTCTTTCTTTAATGGCTCTGTCCAGCTGCTCGGATCCACCTTGGTCTTCCTGGCCCTCAGCTCTGCCTTAGTGTGTTGATCCCCTGGCTCCACCTCGGGCCTCCAAACCTATTACTCCACCTCAGCCCATTAACCAGTATGCTCCACCTTGGTTTCTTTCTCCCTCGGCTCCACCGGGCTCCCTCACTACTTTGACTCCGCTTTGGTCAGTTGTCACTCTGTCTCCGCCACGGACTTCAGGGTCAATGGCTGCACCTCGTCCCTCCACCCCTTCTATTCCACTGGACTCCCTCTTCCCTCTGACTCCTCCTCAATCCTCTCTTCCACCGGCTCAGCAGGAACCCTGGCTTCATCTCGGCAGCTCATCACCGCGCCTCCACCTTGGCCTCCTGGTTCTCCAGTGTCACCTGGTCCCTTTGTCCATTAGACTCCGCCTGGCTTCACCTCAGTCATTCGTGCTTATGACTCCTCCCTTCACTCTTGGTCACTCCCTGGCTCCTCCCTCTATCGTCATCTCCCTGTCTTTTTTCTCCATCTTCTATTCCTTGGCTTCTCTTTCCGTTGGCTCCACCTTGGTATCTCCCTCGGCTGGCTCCTCCAGGGTCTGGTCTGTCTCCGGTTTCTCGTCCACCTCCAAAGCCCCCACCATTTTCAGCATGAGAATGCACCATTCAGGAGGAGGGAGCTATGTATTGTACAGTTTAATGTCTGTTTTAGTTTTTAAACAATAGTGTCCCTTATTTAATTAGAAACAGGTTTACAATCTTGGCCTCCTCTACCTCTTCTACTGTTTTGTCTGTACCCTTCCACCATACATCCTTACTCCTCTTCTTCGCGGCTGTTTTTTTTTTTCATTGCCCAAAATTGTAATAGTGTGTTGTGTTTTATATATGCTTGCCAATCCAAGGTTCATGAGATGCACCTCTGAGCTATTTTAGAGAACTGTTTGCCCTTTTGCTGATTTAGCCATTTACATTCTCCATTACTACTGAAATTCAAGATTCACCTGCGCAGTTCATCAATTACAAAATAGTGTAATAGAAATGTATATAAAATATGCTTGACAGATTATGACAACAAGTTTTGCATTTAATGATTTATGCAGCCTAGATGTTTTTGGGGGTAAGACACAGAGAGCCAGTATGGTATATTCTGATCAACACGGCATAAACATTTGATAATTTAGGAAACAGCAGACAATTGTTCATAATCAACTGCATGAATGTAGTACTAAAGCATTGGAAATTTGTTCAAAAGAATGAGAAACTTTTATGATGTGCACGACTGACTAGATGATTTTGAGGTTGAAGAAGTAGTTTTGTTTAATTTCAGTTGTGATCTGAAAAAGGTACCGAAGCAACCGAAAAAACTGTAGTGTTTTTAAGGTAATTGTTTATTGACAAAGTGTGTTTGTTGGGTGAAAACTATACTTGCTAGTGTTATTGAAGAGTGTTGAAGTGTTTTGGCAGTTTTAGTGCATTTTGGATGTGAAATT
Source organism: Gobiocypris rarus (assembly GCA_023029165.1). NCBI lineage: Eukaryota > Metazoa > Chordata > Actinopteri > Cypriniformes > Gobionidae > Gobiocypris > Gobiocypris rarus. The sequence goes on along the minus strand of CM040919.1, from coordinate 15,992,331 downwards.
AACTGCTGTGCGAAGCTGAAATTTGGTTAGGAGCTATGTGATCCGTTTTGAAAAGGTGATTTTAAGAAAGACCTAAATATTGAGAAATGTATGCTGGTAGCAATTGTTAAAAAAAAAAAAAAAAATCCAAATCTGTTGTTTTATTTTTCTGCAGCTCTGTTCTGTCCAGTGGAGTTGGCCTTTTTGGTGGACAGTTCAGAGAAAGCTACAATGCCTCTGTTTGAGAGGCAGAGAGACTTCGTGTTGCGCTTCAGCACCAGGCTGATGCAGATGCAGGTTTACGGCTGGCGTATGCGGGTGAGACTCGCTGTCCTGCAGTACAGCAGCACCGTCTTAGTAGAGCACAACTTCCGGGACTGGCAGGACATAGATGTGTTCCAAAGCCGAGTGAATTCTATGACCTACATCGGCCATGGCACCTACTCAGCTTATGCCATCTCAAACGCCACTCAGCTCTTCACCCGAGAGACAGCGGCCAATAGCTTAAGAGCAGTGCTTCTGTTGACGAATGGGGTTGACCACCCGCGCAGCCCCAGTGCCATGACTGCAGCTGCAGGTGCCAAGAACCACAACATCCGTATGTTTATCATTGGGCTGTCGGGATCCACACAAGACGAGCAGGACAACAGTAGACTGAGGTCCATCGCCAGCGCACCGCCTCGGCAGCACCTGTTCAGCCTCACTGACCCACAACTGGATGGCAAGCTCTTCAGGGAACTGGTGAGTGTTTGGAGTTAGGGTATGTTTTCACCTGGAAGGCATAAGAGATGGTTAGGATGCATTTACTCCCAGCTAACAGGGAATGTTCTTTGACTCTGGTTCTTTGACAATTGGTTGACTCTGGTTCTTTGACAGTTCTTTTGGGAATGTTCTTTGACAACATTCTGGCAAGGTTCTCTCAAAGTTACGAACAAGCGTTCTTCCAGTAACACTGATAGAACATTCATTCAGTTTTATTTGGTCTTCTAAAATGTTCTCATATATTAGTAGAAAAACTTTATTTATACATGTTTATGGACAATTTTATTTCTGTAACTTTTCTAAAATGCTAACATTTTTTACTACTTGTTTTAGAATGTTATGAACATTCAAAAGTAACTGAATAACCAAAAAAGTTTTTAAAACGTTTGAAAAACTGGATGTTTTAAACGTCCAGAGAACATTTTGAAATTACAATTTCATAACTTTATAGGAATGTTAGTAAAATGTTCTTAGAACATTATTTTTGTTAGCTGGACTAAAACTTGAAAGGTGTTGAAACAGAAAAATACACATTGAAAAAACACAAATCTGTATAATGGGAGACCTTTAATACAAAATTTTGTCCTATCCACTAATTTTTAAACATAATTGTCACATATGAAGTCTGTATGTATCTGTCAATGGTTTTACACTTTTGTGTATCAGTCAACAATGCTCTTTTCTCTTTTACAGAGTGAACTTGCGAACACAGCTGTAAGTACAGTTATACAAATGTTGTAATGTGGAGAAGTTTCTCGAGTTTTTCAACAGTGAATATGCGATGTGATGGATAACAGTCGTTTTGTGATAATGACCAGCTGACTGTACATTATCCTACTTATTACACGGCTACAAATAAATGGTAAAGCGAACATTTCTTAAAGCTTTGAATAAAAAATAATAGTCCATAAGAATGTATCAAAAATCTGCCTATATAGCAACAAGAAAAACACTCCAAAGATAAGCTATTGCAGTAAAGTCCTCTAAGGTCATTTTCACTACACTGATAACAGAGTCACCAGATGATGTTCGATATGACAGATAGGAAAGTAGTTGTGGTCAATTAACTTATTAGCCTGGCATTAAAGAGGACATATTATGCTTTTTTACTGTACTGTAATGTTGCTGTTTGAAAATGTCTGCAAAGTTACAAAGCACAACGTCCACTCCAAAGGGAGTTATTTGGCTTGCCTTTGGCTTTTGGCTTGCTCAGTTGGGGACACTTAAATTTCAGTTTCATCTGTCCGCATTGACACTATATGATAATTGAAATTAGCTGGATAACATCACCGTTTTCACCAGAGCGGCTGTACAGCTTAATCATTCTTTTGCATTGTTTTCCTGTTAACACTGTGAAGCTGCTTTGATACTATTGGACTTAATTAAAAGCGCTAAATAAATAAAGGTGACTTGACAAAGGTGAATTATTTCTTCCTAGAATGTACACTTCATAATTTACCTAATTTTATTAATTTCCTGCCCAAGGAATACAGAAAATAGGTATATCCAAAAACACGTTCAAGAAGGGGCTTAATAAAGACATGCATGAACTAAATAAAGTTTTACTGACAGACTAAGAAGAAATACAACCGGAAGATGTTGCATTAATGTAAAACATGTGAAAAATTATGTGTTTTTTGAACATTCAAGCATGAAATCATATTCTATTAGACCACAAAAACAAAATCAGGACTTTGTAAAAGGACATAAAGTGGCCTCTTTAAAATAAAATTAATAAAATAAAAGAAAATAATAGTTTCGGTTATGTTTGGTTCTATGGACTCTTATTTTGATATTCTGTTTTGTTTGCCTTAGTTCCTGTTTCCCTGCTCTGTTTAGTTTCAGTTGCCTTGGGCTGAATCTGAAATCGCCCCTATACCCTCAAATAGGGCATTATTTGAAGGGAACAGGCATTTGTAGTGGTGTCCGAAACAATAGTGGACGTTATCGAGTGCACTTATATTCTGTCACACATTGCACTGCATGTATTGCACTGCACACACAACGGCTGTCCGCATTCACTCACTCGTTTTCATTCACCCCTTGATCTCTATTAGTGGACTAGCGTAGGCAATAGGCTAGTGATTGAGGGTTTAGGGGGTGACTTCGGATTTAGCCTTGGTTTCTGATTATATCCATGTTTGTTTCTATTATGCCCATCTGTGTCTTTTTTAGTTCTTAGTGTATTTATATTCCCTGTTTGGTTATGTCCTATGTCAGTTATTGAGCTTAAGTTACGTGTGTTATGTACTATTGGTTCTCTTGAGTGTTCTTCTGTATCAATCTTAGTGTTCAAGGCTTTGTTTTTTTATTTCGGCATCAGCGTTTGGACCCTGACAATCATACGCATGACAAAAATTTATAAAAAATAGTAAACACTGCGATTCCACATAATTTATGTATCATTTATGTCTAATGGATCATTTTTCTGTTACAGTGTCCACAGCCCAAATCTTGTCTGTGTGATAAAGGAGAGAGAGGTCCTCCCGGAAATCCAGTGAGTTTATATCTGCACTGTATCTCTCTCTCACAATCTCATATCATGTCCAGCTTTCTCTGCATATTGAAAAAATAAATCATTGTACATGTTCATTATCACAAAAACCTGATTAATCTGTCATTGGTTCTTAAACAGTACAGCCACAGGGTTATTATAGTAAAAGCATAAAAACATACATCAAACTTTAACTGAAATAAAATAAAATATAAAAACTATTTCATTTCAGCTTTTTGTCAAGGCAGAATTTCTCATTTGTTTAACTGGAAGTACAAAATAACCAAAACTAAAACAGAAATAAAATTGATCAAATCTGTATAGATTTTTTTATTTAAAAAAATAAAATAAAAAAATGAAAGCAGAAAATATAAAAACTAAAACTATTTCAAAATTAGTGTCTTCGTAATACTAAAATAACTTAAGCTCAATACAGCATTTATGTCATGTAATATATACACACACATATTCATATATTTAATTTTTCTCTTGATTAGTTTAACTCTTAAAGTAATAAATTAGAAGTAGATATTAGGATCTGGCGGTTCCGGTTTGCATGGAGAGAGCTGCTCTTGTCTAAGATCCACTAATCCTCGATTCATTTTTGCGATAAATTAATCCATAATTAGACTTTTAACTCTTAAATTTGTTCGATATTGAGTCAAGAATCAACTAGAAGCAGACATTAGGCTACCTATTAAGCCTTTCAGTATGTAAAGTAAAATAAATAAAAGAGAGAGAGAGAGAGAGATTTTGGCACCATAAAACCCCAATCAGCTGTCAATATCAAACAAAAATAATATCTTTAATTTGAAGTGTTTTTATTTTTTAAATCCCTGTATATGCACTACATTGGCACAAACATCAGAGATGAATCAGTCTAAAGTAGTTTTTTGCAAATTAACCGAAATTTTGCGAGCAACTCAAAACCTATTAGAATATAGAATATTTCACTCATTACATTTTTTTTTCATCACCATTAGTGCCATGGTACCATAGGTAGTAAAAAAAGTAAAAAAAAAACATCTGTTTTTATTTTTTAAATCCCTGTATATGGACTACATTGGCACAAACATTAGAGATTAATTAGTCTAAAGTAGTTTTTTGCAAATTAACCAAAATTAAAATTTTCACTCATTAAATTCTTTTTCATCACGATCACCATTAGTGCCATGGTACCAAGGGTCTTATTGTTTAAAGGAAATTGAAAAAGGAAGGGGATGCTTTCTCTTCAAATAAAAAACAGCATGGGTGGGGGAGGGGAGGGGGGTCTAACAGTCTCTGAATACTCTGAATAGAGACCTCAGACATCAGACCTATGATGTGGAAGACAGTTTCAAACACTAGATCCTGGCCTGATCTGTGCACATGAACAAACAAAGTTAGAATAGTTTGAGGAGGAATTGTTAAACAGCAGTAATCCTCTCTCTGAGCTGTGTTTGATCTAGCAATGTGGAGCGGTTAACTCCATCGCTCTGAGTCTGAAAGCCCTGGTTTACGTCCAGAGGAAGAGCAGGTGTATTCAGGGTGAGCAGAGAAGGCGGTCCATCAAAGCGTAGGAAGTATTTCCCACACTGCAAGTGTAGCAGGTGCTGGAGCTTTCAAGAGGGCCCCTCTGTACGCTTCACAGAGAGGTTAACATCTAGACCAGTACCCAGTTGTCCAAAAGTAATCTGATCAGATTTCGGCTATCTGATTGGGTCAGATCTTACAAATGGGTTAAATAAAAAGAAAAAAGGATTCTGAAATTGGATTAGATCACAAAATACAATCTTGGTTTTGATCTTGAAAACTTTTTAGTAAATTCAGGATACTTTGATAAAAAAAGTTGAGTTATCCTAATCCCAGGTGAAGAGTAAACTTGTCAAAAATACAGCATTTATCTCATGTAATATACGTATACACACATATTCATATATTTAATTTTTTCTCTTGATTAGTTTAACTCTTAAAGTAATAAATTAGAAGTAGATATTAGGATCTGGCGGTTCCGGTTTGCATGGAGAGAGCTGCTCTTGTCTAAGATCCACTAATCCTCGATTCATTTTTGTGATAAATTAATCCATAATTAGACTTTTAACTCTTAAATTTGTTCGATATTGAGTCAAGAATCAACTAGAAGCAGACATTAGGCTACCTATTAAGCCTTTCAGTATGTAAAGTAAAATAAATAAAAGAGAGAGAGAGAGAGAGATTTTGGCACCATAAAACCCCAATCAGCTGTCAATATCAAACAAAAATAATATCTTTAATTTGAAGTGTTTTTATTTTTTAAATCCCTGTATATGCACTACATTGGCACAAACATCAGAGATGAATCAGTCTAAAGTAGTTTTTTGCAAATTAACCGAAATTTTGCGAGCAACTCAAAACCTATTAAAATATAGAATATTTCACTCATTAAATTTTTTTGTTTTTCATCACCATTAGTGCCATGGTACCAAGGGTCTTATTGTTTAAAGGAAATTGAAAAAGGAAGGGGATGCTTTCTCTTCAAATAAAACACTTAAAGTGATCCTACGTCAACTCTTCCTGTTGATTTCCAAATCTAAATAAATCCACTTTTTTACACCTGGGCCTAGGGGATTATGCAGAGACAAAACAAATTTTTTTATCAACATCAACATTTGATAATTCTCAGAAATCTAGGCAGAGTTCATGTAGACTCACATAGAACATGGGAAAGCTTTCACTTGTCAGTAAACATTGTTCAAGTATACAAAGGCAATTTTATCTAACCATGTTATTCAAAATGTATGACTGAAATCTTTTTGCCTGCTCATTCTATAATTTCTTGTAAATATTAGGGTAAACCAGGCAATCAAGGATTTGATGGGCCTCCTGGTCCTAAAGGATCTAGAGTAAGTCTCAATTTAATACCAATTCTTTTGTTTGCTATAATGATCAGACTTGTTATTTTTGATTGGAGGAAAAGTTTATGAACCATTGATTCTAAATACTGTGTGTCATGGATGATCCACGGCTGTTTTTTGTTTGTTTTTTGTGATGGTTGTTCTTGAGTCCCTTGTTTGTCCTGAGCAGTTAAATTCCCTGAAGTTCTTCAGAGAAATCCTGAAGGTCCTGCAGCTCTCCAGCAGTGACTGTATGATTTTGATCTTTTCACGCTGAGGGGACTCAAACACCACTATTAAAAAAAAGGTTTAAATATTCACTGATGCTCCAGAAGGAAACACTATTCACTTTTTTTATTTTATTTAGTACTGCCCTTCAGAAGCAATAGAAGATACTTGTATGTTTCCCGGAAAACAAATTCAGTAGAATTTACCTTCATCTTCAAATTCAAAATGTTTCACCCCCCAGCTCTTAATGCATTGATCATCCAGGGAACAACACACAATATTAAGAATCAATGGTTCATAAACTTTTGAATGGGGTAATTTTTATAAATTCAGCATTTTTTTGTCTTGTGGACTATATGTTAAAAAAAATAAAAATGTAAATGTAAAAATGATTTGATGGTTTTCTCTTTATATTCATAGGGAGAAGCAGGTGTAAATGGACGTCCAGGATTAGACGGTATAAGGGTACTATATCCTCATATATTATATTTTATTTCTCTAAAATAATTGTACTGTATATAAATTTGTGCATGTTTATTGGTTGGTTTCTGAGCAATCAAGTCTCTTTTTTTGTTAAAGGGAAGACCAGGACCAAGAGGAGAAAAGGCTAGTATATTTGACTTATTGACAGTGAATTCAGTAGTTTTACTGTAAAATACCAGTAAATGACGAAAGCCAATTAATCCTGACTTATGCTTTCAAAACGTCAGGAGATTGCGATCACAGAAGACAGCCTGAGGGTGAAGTGTTATAGATGATATCAGACACAGGACAATGAAATTTACTTTCATTCTCTCTCCTTATATGTAGGGGGGGAAAGGAGAATGTGGCACCCCAGGGATGAAAGGAGATCAAGTATGTTTTAATAAATGATTCTCTTGACCTGTGGTCTGTGGCCCACAATGTGACATGATGATCTTGTCCTTCATTCCCACAGGGCCCAGACGGACCTTCAGGACCACTTGGACTAAAAGGGGATCAGGTTTATCCTCTTTTATTTATACATTACCATTCAAAAATTTGGGATTGGTAAGATTTTTTTTTTTTTTTAAGTCTCTTATGTTCAACCAAAGGTTGCATTTATTTGATCAAAAATACTGCAATACTATGAAATATTATTACAATTTAAAATTACTGTTTTATTTTTGAATATCTATTATTTTCTAGTTTATTCCAGTCCCACTTTATATTAGGTGCCCTTAACTACTATGTACTTGCATCAAAATATAAGTACAATGTACTTATTGTGTTCATATTGTATTACAAAACACTTTTGCTGATATTGAGGTGGGATACGGGTAAAGTTAGGGACAGATGAGGTGGTATGGGTGAGTTTAAAGGTAGGGTTAGGTGTAAGGGAAGTGTCAACAGTGTAATTATAAATGTAACTACAGAAATTAATTACAGGTGTAATTACACGCAGGTATTTTTTTAAAATGTAAGTACAATGTAAAAACATGTATGTACACAATAAGTCCATTGTATCAAATGAGTACTTTAAATGTTAGTACATTGTAGTTAGGGCCACCTGATATAAAAGGGGTCCTTTATTCCTGTGATGTCAAAGCTGAATTTTCAGCACCATTACTCAAGTCTTCAGTGTCACATGATCCTTCAGAAATCATTCTAATATGCTGATTTGCCACTCAAGAACATTTATTTGTATTATTAATGTTGAAAACAAGGATTCAGGAATCTTTGATAAATAGAACGTTTAAAAGAACGGCATTTATCTAAAATAAAAGCTTTAATAAAATGTCTTTACTGTCACTTTTGATTAATTTAATGCATCCTTGCTGAATGAAAGTATTAATTTCTTTCCAAAAAGAGGAAATGATCCCGCTCACACAGTCAGATCGCCTCTCCTGTCCCTGCACTTATGGAATGTGATTGAAGGATTAAGTGCTGTTCTTACACTAATGTAACATAGATAAAGCGGTGAATCCAGGCCTACAATCCATTGTTCCTCTCTGACGGCTTTCTTTGTTCCTCTGGATTAGCATAAGGACAGGGGTTACTATCTCCTGCCCTCCTACTTCAACCTCTGTCCTTGTGGTTTTGGTTTTAATGACAGCAGCCTCCGTTTTTTGACCCGATTCAGATTTAGAGAGCTTCAGTTTCCCACACAGTCTATTCTCTGGATGATGGGGAATCTGTCTGGCTGTCATGTGTCCAGTGAAAACACTTCATAATTGATGGAATAGCTTGGTAGAGGTCCAGTACAGTGTAAAAATCCTTTAGTATTTAAATAGACTCACTCTGTCGGTACAACTAGCTCATAGATCAAGTGTGATTAGTGTGAGGTAAAAGATCTAAAATATAGACTAATGTCTGTCTGTTTCAGGGACTGAGGGGCAACCCTGGTGACTCTGGCCCTGAGGGCCCTGTCGGACCTAAAGTAAGGATATTGCATCTCACCATTATGATGTGATATTATGAATGGTAATATGAAAATGATGGATCATGGAATGACAGTGACATTTCCTAGGGTGATCGAGGACCTAGCGGACCCACAGGACCTCCAGGGGACCCAGGGGTTGGGTATCCAGGTGCAAAGGTAATTGGCTTCAGATTAGTTAATTAGTTTGATTAAGATAATGTCAAATATACTTGTTAGACAACAGTTATTACACAACATTTCAAGCAGTGTTCTGCAGTGTGACATGCTACAAACCTGATTCCAAAAAAGTTGGGACACTGTACAAATTTTGAATAAAAACAGAATGCAATGATGTGGAAGTTTCAAATTTCAATATTTTATTCAGAATACAACATAGATGACATATCAAATGTTTAAACCGAGACAATGTATAATTTTAAGGGGAAAATAAGTTGATTTTAAATTTCATGGCATCAACACATCTCAAAAAACTTGGGACAAGGCCATGTTTACCACTGTGTGGCCTCCCCTCTTCTTTTTATAACAGACTGCAAACGTCTGGGGACTGAGGAGACAAGTGGCTCAAGTTTAGGAATAGGAATGTTGTCTAATACATGCTTCTAGTCTACTGGCCATTTCAGTACCCGGATCCTTCTTCTACGCAGCCATGATGTTGTAATTGATGCAGTATGAGGTCTGGCATTGTTATGTTGGAAAATGCAAGGTCTTCCCTGAAAGAGACGACATCTGGATGGGAGCATATGTTGTTCTAGAACTTGGATATACCTATCAGCATTGATGGTGCCTTTCCAGATGTCTAATCTGCCCATGCCACACACACTCATGCAACCCCATACCATTAGAGATGCAGGCTTCTGAACGGAGCACTGATAACAGCTTGGGCTGTCCTTGTCCTCTTTAGTCCGGATGACATGGTGTCCCAGTTTTCCAAAAAGATCTTCAAATTTTGATTCGTCTGACCACAGAACTGTTTTCCACTTTGCCACAGTCCATTTTAAATTAACCTTGCCTCAAAGAAAATGCCTGCGTTTCTGGATCATGTTTAGATATGGCTTCTTTTTTGACCTATAGAGTTTTAGCCGGCAACGGCAAATGACACTGTGGATTGTGTTCACCGACAATGTTTTCTGGAAGTATTCCTGAGCCCATGTTGTGATTTCCATTACAGTAGCATTCCTGTATGTGATGCAGTGCCGTCTAAGGGCCCGAAGATCACAGGCATCCAGTATGGTTTTCCGGCCTTGACCCTTACACACAGAGATTGTTCCAGATTCTCTGAATCTTTGGATGATATTATGCTCTGTAGATTATGATAACTTCAAACTCTTTGCGATTTTTCTCTGAGAAACTCCTCTCTGATATTGCTCCACTATTTTTCATTGCAGCATTGGGGGAACTGGTGATCCTCTGCCCATCTTGACTTCTAAGAGACACTGCCACTCTGAGAGGCTCTTTTTATAACCAATCATGTTAACAATTGACCTAATAAATTGGTCAAATTGGTCCTCCAGCTGTTCCTTATATGTACATTTAACCTTTCCGGCCTCTTATTGCTACCTGTCCCAACTTTTTTGAAATGTGTAGCTCTCATGAAATCCAACATGAGCCAATATTTGGCATGACATTTTAAAATGTCTCACTTTCAACATTTGATATGTTATCTATATTCTATTGTAAATAACATATAAGTTTATGAGATTTGTAAATTATTGCATTCCTTTTTTATTCACAATTTGTACAGTGTCCCAACTTTTTTGGAATCGGGTTTGTACATTTGTTTTGTATAATTGTCATGCATGTGGTTTATGAAGACAATTGTCACACCGCAGAACTGTTCTTTTACATACACTTCCATTCAAAAGTTTGTGTTCAGTACATTTTCTTTAAAGAATTTTCTTTCTTTTTTTTAGCATGGAGTAATGACAGATGAAAATTCGGCTTTGCCTAAAGTCTACTATATTAAATATAGTTATTTTATATTTTGTAATATTTTACAATATTACTGTTTTTACGGTACAAATTCTTACCAGCCATGCAAACTTGTTTTTTTAACAGTAGTGTATCATAAAGTTGTTATTATAATTATAATGGGATCGTATTCATGTAAACTCTTCCATGTGTTTTGCAAGGGGGAGAAAGGTACCCAAGGCAGACCAGGGCCCACCGGGTCTGTTGGTATTGGGGAGCCAGGAATGCCTGTAAGTGAAGTGATATGTCAGTAACACCACTAGAGGGAGATACACATCCAACTATTGGGCATCTTATCCACTGGGTATGTATAGTATAATGTACTAATATTTAATAATATCTGTTTGTTAGGGCCCATCAGGACCTCAAGGAGTTCAAGGCAACCAAGGGTTGACAGGAGAGGGCTTACCAGGGCCAAAGGTAAGAGTTAACAATAAAAACCTTCATCTGCCTCCCCAGGAAAAAGAAGTGTGCTTAATTGTATTTAATGTGCACTTGTAGTGTACTTTAAATCTTAAAATTATATATATAAAAACAAATGAAATAAAAGGCCACTTAAGGGGACTAAAGAGAGTTTTGCCACATTTAAAAATTTAAAAACTTAACATTCAACTATTTGTAAGTTCAACTTAACACTATATTTGCTGAACATCTAGAACACTACACATTTAATTCAAATGTCAAAACTCAAAAAAAACATTTAATTCATGCTTCAAAACCTAGTTATTGTGTCAGTAAATTGGCCAATACCACCAACATAGTGTTTTTTGTTTTTGCTGAGCCACACTGTCAAAAAATTATATTTGTTTTTTCTCCATAGAAATATTTGTTATATACAAATTTCATGTTTTTTGTTTTGTTTAGTTTTTTTCTGTTGACACTTACTGATTTCTATACACATAAATGTCTTTTGTCACTGAGCTCTTGTGGATCACACTGAGCTGTACTACACAGATTACTGTAAATACAGTAAAAAGGTACAATAATAAGTAATATAGTACACAAACAAAATTATTTATACAGTAAATGTATTTTTGAAGAAATGTGTTTAAGAAATACATTACTGTTTTTAAATTCACTGTTTTTTTTTTTCATTTTTACACACTCCATTATGAGTTTCTCTAACACAAACATCTTCTTATCTTCCTATTGCTCTTCCATGACAAGAATTGTCAGCTTACATCCAACACAATTCTGCAAAATAAATGTTCATTATAAATACAAATGAATAAGTAAGTGTGTGTGTGTGTGTGTGTGTGTGTGTGTGTGTGTGTGTGTGTGTGTGTGTGTGTGTGTGTGTGTGTGTATGCATGTGTTTGTTGCAATTGAACAAACATTCCATGTCATAAATATTTATAGAACATGTCTGACAGATTTTGATCACTAAATGGATCATTTTGCATGTAATGGTTTGTGTTAAAGGATTAGTTCACTTGTAAACTTTTGCTGATAATTTACTCACCCCCATGTCATCCAAGATGTCCATGTCTTTCTTTCTTCAGTCGAAAAGAAATGAAGGTTTTTGATGAAAACATTCCAGGGGTTTTCTCCATATAATGGACTTCAATGGGCTCCAAACGGTTCAAGGTCCAAATGACAGTTTCAGTGCAGCTTCAAAGGGCTTTAAACGATACCAGACGATGAATAAGGGTCTTATCTAGCCAAACGATCAGTTTCTGCGAGAAACCGATCAGTATTTATGCTATTATTTGACCTCTTATTAGACGAGCGTGATCATCTCTGAGCTCCGCCATAACTTCCGCCAAGTGAGATCAAATACGAGCGTGGTCATAGATATATCGATTGTAGATGCCTCATTCTACTGATCCGCGCAGGCGCTAATGAGACATCTACGTATACACTATGACCACATTTGACCTCACTTGGCGGAAGTTATGGCGGAGTTATTGTCTGATAAGAGGTCAAATAATAACATAAATACTGCTCGGTTTCTCTCAGAAACTGATCGTTTGGCTAGATAAGACCCTTATTCATCGTCTGGTATGGTTTAAAGCCCTTTGAAGCTGCTCTGAAACTGTCATTCGGACTTGTAACCGTTTGGGGTCCATTGCCTCCATTATAAGGAGAAATGTTTGCATCAAAAACCTTAATTTCTTTTCGACTGCAGAAAGAAAGACATCTTGGATGACATGGGGGTGAGTAAATAATCAGCAAAAGTATTTTTAAAAGTGAACTAATCCTTTAAGCTAATTGCATTTATTAAAATGTAAACTATGATACATTTTCATTTAATTTTAAAATAACATGCAGTTAAGTGTCTGAAAACATTACATTCATCAACTTACTCAGGTATATTAATTTAGGTCATTCACTAGTGTATTATTTTCTTACGTACTCTTTATTTAAAGTATGCTAAACTAATGTTGAACACATTTTAGGGTGACAGAGGATTTGAGGGTCCTAAAGGTGTACGTGGACCTCCTGGGTTAAGCATCAAGGGTGATAAGGTAGAGTACAAAAAAAAAAATATATATATATATATATATATATATATATATATATATATATATATATATATATATATATATATATATATATATATTTGAAATGCTGTTGTTGAGTGTAATCGGATTCAACACTAAGACACTTCTCTACTTCTCTCTTCTGTAGGGTAACACAGGGGAACAGGGTTTACCTGGACTGATGGGATTTCCAGGAGTAGGGATGCAGGGTGAAAAGGCAAAGCAAAGTTCTTATCTATCCACAGGCTGCACCCAAACAACTGCATTATATTATAGGAAATCATAGTCTCCAATTTGAAAATACTTTTTGATGTGGCATCTCTGGCTGCAGGGAGACCCTGGACCCATAGGACTACCTGGACCAAGAGGCCCCCCTGGAGTGGGCACGGTGGGCCCTAAGGTGTGTGTGTGTGTGTGGTTCAGGTAAACCCTACGTTAGCACCGATGAAAGGCGACTGTGTTGTTGCCTTGCGTCGGGGACTGCAACTCAATACACCAGAAGGACTACAGGCGACTGTCAACTAGCATGCACGTTCTGCACCTGTGTGTGAAGGAAATAACTTTTCTATTGAATCAGATATTCGTCTATATTTATCATTCAAAAACTAGCAAAACTAAGACTGCGCAGGTATACAAATCATAAACAAAGCAGCGCTAGCTTACTGTTTTGAATATCAATCACTCTCTTTATTCCACCCCTCTCATGCTATCAAAATATTCACACAGTATTGCTCAGGTAAGATGATGTAAAATTAGCACAGCCTTCTGTTCTCTGTTTTGATTAACAGGTTGTGATAAAAGTTCATTATTTTCAATAATGTAATGCTAAAAATTAAACTTTCATATATTTTAGATTCATTGCACACCAACTGAAATATTTCAGGTCTTTTATTGTTTAATACTGGTGATTTTGGCATACAGCTCATGAAAACCCAAAATTCATATCTCAAAAAAATTAGCATATCATGAAAAGGTTCTCTAAACGAGCTATTAATCTAATCATCTGAATCAACTAATTAACTCTCAACACCTGCAAAAGATTCCTGAGGCTTTTAAAAACTCCCAGCCTGGTTCATTACTCAAAACCGCAATCATGGGTAAGACTGCCGACCTGACTGTTGTCCAGAAGGCCATCATTGACACCCTCAAGCGAGAGGGTAAGACACAGAAAGAAATTTCTGAACGAATAGGCTGTTCCCAGAGTGCTGTTTCAAGGCACCTCAGTGGGAAGGAAAAAGTGTGGCAAAAAACGCTGCACAACGACAAGAGGTGATCGGACCCTGAGGAAGATTGTGGAGAAGGACTGATTACAGACCTTGGGGGACCTGCGGAAGCAGTGGACTGAGTCTGGAGTAGAAACATCCAGAGCCACCGTGCACAGGCGTGTGCAGGAAATGGGCTACAGGTGCCGCATTCCCCAGGTCAAGGCACTTTTGAACCAGAAACAGCGGCAGAAGCGCCTGACCTGGGCTACAGAGAAGCAGCACTGGACTGTCGCTCAAATTTTGCATGTCATTCGGAAATCAAGGTGCCAGAGTCTGGAGGAAGACTGGGGAGAAGGAAATGCCAAAATTCCTGAAGTCCAGTGTCAAGTACCCACAGTCAGTGATGGTCTGGGGTGCCATGTCAGCTGCTGGTTTTGGTCCACTGTGTTTTATGAAGGGCAGGGTCAATGCAGCTAGCTATCAGGAGATTTTGGAGCACTTCATGCTTCCATCTGCTGAAAAGCTTTATAGAGATGAAGATTTCGTTTTTCAGCACAACCTGGCACCTGCTCACAGTGCCAAAACCACTGGTAAATGGATTACTGACCATGGTATTACTGTGCTCAATTGGCCTGCCAACTCTCCTGACCTGAACCCCATAGAGAATCTGTGGGATATTGTGAAGAGAAAGTTGAGAGACGCAAGACCCAACACTCTGGATGAGCTTAAGGCTGCTATCGAAGCATCCTGGGCCTCCATAACTCCTCAGCAGTGCCACAGGCTGATTGCCTCCATGCCACACCGCATTGAAGCAGTCATTTCTGCAAAATTATTTTCCCACCAAGTATTGAGTGCATAACTGAACATAATTATTTGAAGGTTGACTTTTTTTGTATTAAAAACACTTCTCTTTTATTGGTCGGATGAAATATGCTAATTTTTTGAGATAGAAATTTTGGGTTTTCATGAGCTGTATGCCAAAATCATCAGTATTAAAACAATAAAAGACCTGAAATATTTCAGTTGGTGTGCAATGAATCTAAAATACATGAAAGTTTAATTTTTATCATTACATTATGGAAAATAATGAACTTTTATCACAATATGCTAATTTTTGAGAAGGACCTGTACTTGCTCGCGTTCATCACTTTGCTCTTATGCTGCCATCCTCCATGCTTTATTTACATCTAGCTACCACAATTCCTTGCGCTCAGGCAGTTTGGCGTGACTTTGCCTGGAACGCTACAAAGCCGTGAGTCGTGGTTTGATGTCGTAACTTAGGGGCTCAAAAACCTGCCTGGAAAGCAGCATTATTCTTGTGCACTGACTCGTTCGCTAAGCTGAACAGCCAATCAGAGTTCTCTCTCTTAACGTCGGCCCAACGCCTATTCTTCATGTTGACCCCCCCGCCCCCCAAAGCCAACAGTGCAGAACACACCGGAAAAACTTAGTCGGCCAATGCCCAAAACCGCCAGCTTGGTGTGTCCCTGACGTTATGGAGACAAAATGTCCAAAATGGAAATTTTTTGGTCCTCATGATGGAAAACAGCTTATGAATCATACAGAATAATTGAAAATGAAAAAAAAGGTTTAGGGTTAGAGTTAGGGGATAGAATATACAGTTTGTACAGTATAAAAATTATTATGTCTATGAAGTCCCCATAAAACATGGAAACTTAATACTGTAAATATGTTGAAGTGCTAAAATTACTAAAACTAATTAAAACTAATTAACTCACTACTGAAAGAAGTATTCATTAAAGCTATATAGAAATATAAAAAAATTATATTCAAATAAAACAATAGTATACAACTGGAATTCCGGAAAAGTTGGGACGTTTTTTTAAATTCAAATAAATAAAAAAAAAAAAACTTTCAAATTACTTGAGCTAATATTTTATTCACAATAGAACAAAGATAACATAACAAATGTTTAAACAGAGAAATGTTACACTTTTATCCACTAATTGAGCTCATTTCAAACTTGATGCCTGCTACACAAAAAGATTGTGGAATACTTTAAAAACAATGTTCCTCAACATCAAATTGCAAAGGCTTTCCAAATCTTATCATCTACAGTGCATAACATCATCAAATGATTCAGAGAAACTGGAGAAATCTCTGCACATAAAGGAAAAGGCCGAAGACCTTTATTGGATGCCTGTGGTCTTCGGGCCCTCAGATGACACTGCATCACTCATCGCACTGATTGTGTCAATGACATTACTAAATGGGCCAAATATTACTTTCCAGAAACCACTGTCGGTAAACACAATCTGCCGTAACATCTGCAAAAGCCAACTAAAGCTCTATCATGTAAAAAGGAAGCCATATGTGAACATGGTCCAGGAGCGCTGTCATGTCCTGCGGGTCAAGGCTCATTTAAAATGGATGGTTTCAAAGTGGAAAAGTGTTCTATGGTCAGACGAGTACAAATTTGACATTCTTGTAGGAAATCACGGACACCGTGTCCTCCGGGCTAAAGATGCAGGAGACATCCAGTGTGTTATCAGGGTTCAGTTCAAAAGCCAGCATCTCTGATGGTATGGGGGAGTAAAAGTGTATACGGTATGGGCAGCTTGCATGTTTTGGATGGCACTATGAATGCTAAAAGGTATATAAAGGTTTTAAAGCAACATATGATCCCCTCCAGAGGACATCTATTTCAGGGAAGGTCTTGTGTATTTCAGCAGGACAATGCAAAACCACATACTGCAGCTATTACAACAGCATGGCTTCATCGTAGAAGATTCCGGGTGCTGAATTGGCCTGATCTTTCACCTATAGAGAACATTTGGTGCATAATTCAACAAAAAAGTATGTCAAAGAAAACCACAAACTCTTCAGTAGCTGGAAACCTAAATCAGGCAATAATGGGACCGAATTCCAACACCACCACTCCAGAAACTCATAATCTTGATGCCCTGACGTCTCCAAACTGTTTTCAAAATAAGAGGAGATGCTACACATGCTCCCGTCCCAACTTTTATGAGACCTGTAGCAGGTTTGAAATGAGCTCAATTAGTGGATAAAAGTGTAACATCTCTCTGTTTAAACATTTGTTATGTTATCTATGTTCTATTGTGAATAAAATATTGGCTTATGTGATTTGAAAGTCTTTTAGTTTTTATTTTATTCAAATAAAAAAACGTTCCAATTTTTCCAAAAATTCGGGTTGTACAAATAATACCAAAATAACACCTTTAAACATCGTTTTCATTTGGGATGAACTATTCCATTAATGGTTTGTGTGATTATCAGTGTTTGTGACTGTATGAATTTGTTCCCAGGGAGATCAAGGCTTTCCAGGAGACTCTGGCCCACAAGGTGAGAGAGGAATAGGAGAACCAGGACCAAAAGTATGTACAATTTTAATGTCCCCACAAACCAAATCAAATATTATCTATATATTACCATATTTTTTATATACTCAATGTTTTATGTAATAGTGATATAGTTGTTTCATGATTTTAGGGAGAACCAGGACCAGATGGAGCACCTGGTATTCCTGGCATCCCAGGTGAAGATGGCTCTGTGGGTCCAAAGGTACAGTGGGACACTTAAGGCACAGTTAACAATGAATGAATGTCAAATACCCGTGGTTTCGCAGACAAGGCTTAAGCCTAATGCCAGAGTAAATGCATGTTTGAGCTGTTTTAACTGAAAGCAAATTGCACTGGTATATCTTAGTGCCATTGTTTTGTCTCAAAAAACATTAATGTTTTTTTTTTTCTAAGTCATGTTTATAAAAGTCACTTAAATGCCATAATTGGACTAAGGCCTAATCCTGGCTCAATCTAAACCCTGTCTGTGAAACTGGGCCACAAAGGCATTTTAAGGTGTGGCTGATTGCAAATATAGGAAAGCTTCAATAAAGCTCACATGCGTTGCTTTCCTACATTGTTTCCTCATCTGGGCCTTTCTGTCTTTTGTTCATTGCGTTAGGGTGAGGTGGGTTTACCTGGTGGACGAGGTCCAGAGGGCTCACCTGGGAAAGGAATACCCGGTGAGAAGGTACAATGATGTTTCTTTCTTTCTTACCACAATTCTATGGATCAAGTTATAATTAAAGAGCTTCTATTATTGTTAAACAATGATCTACACATTAATTAAGTCCAGGAGTCAATATTTGCCCTTTTGGGTGACATTACAGTAAAACTGCAAACATAGAGAGTAATCAGTTTGACACAGGGAGTAACCATTTCAAATGATGGAAAGATGTCTAACACTGGATGTTTAATATAATTTAGTTTAGGATCTCACAAAACCATCCATGTCCAGGTTGTATTTTACATTAATATCAAAAGAAAGTGCACTACCATTCAAAAGGTTGGGGTCAGTAAGAATTTTATTTAAAAAAAAATGTTTAAGAAGGGATGTATTCAATAATAGATCAAAAGTGAGAGTAAAAGCATTTCTGTCAGGATCTCTATTGTCAAAGTGATAGAAAATTAGCATAGTTGGTAATTAGCATAGCATAGATTGGCGATATGGTTCTGTTCTGGGCAAGAACTCCCTGCGTATCCATGCAGCCTAGCATGGATAAGAGTAGGGAGAGCAGTGTTAACCAGGGGGAATCAGATGCAAAATCCTGACTGACGAGAGGAGGAGGAGCTGGGGATGGAGGAGGGTAATTAGCTCCGGAGAACGCGATCGCAGCTGATAATACTGATGGAGCTTAAATATGCATGCTGTGATAGGTACCGTATTCCTATAGGCAGATGAGATCAGCTGACATTCACTGATGCGAGCTTGACTAACGTGCCCTGCCAGAACTAACGCTATACACTATATTTATAATGCTACAACATTTTTCTGTTTCTAATTAATGCTGTTCTTTTGACCCTTCTAATGTATCAGTTTCCACAAAAATATTAAACAGCACAACTGTTTTATTAGTTGCATATTAGAATGATTTCTGAAGGATCATGTGACACTGAAGACTGGAATAATGACTGCTGAAAATTCAGCTTTGCATTCACAGGAATAAATAAAATTATAAACTATATTCAAATAAAAAACTATTATTTTCAATTGTAAAAAATATTTTAAAATATTAGTTTTTACTGTATTTCATCAAATAAATGAGGTAGTCATCTTTTGAAAACATAAAAAGTAACATTGTAATATTATTTTTTAAATTTTATTTTACATTTCTTTACAATTTTTAGTATATAGTTTTTGTTCTATTGCCTTTGACTTATGCAAACTGGAATAAAAAACACTGTATTAGATTTTTTTACTGTGACAGCGATAATGATGCAAATCAACATTGATTGAACATCCTGTCTTAACATCAACCTTGAAAGAGAATTACAAAATCTTAGTCTTAAAATATGCGTTCGCAACGCAGTCCTAAAAATAACCTTAATTTTCTTTATGCAAAATATATCTTAATATCTTACATGTGTATTCATGAGGCTTACGTAAATTCAAAATAAAATACTGCATCACATGTCATTCGACTCCAAAGTTTGTCTTTGATCAAAAAGCTAATATATGTCAAAAAGCAATAATGTCTTCTTTGAATATATTAAAGTGGAAAATGTCACCGTCACATAAACACACTAAATAGTGTTTATGAATCTCTCCACAGGGGGACCGAGGTGACAGAGGAACTCGGGGTCTTCCAGGAAGCTCTGGAGCAGCGGGACCCCCAGGGGCCAAGGTGGGTGAGACAGTGGCAGCACTTAAACACAAAACCAGTTTTTTTGCATTTGGGAAGATGGAGGTTAATGTCCAGGTCATTATGTTTAGAGATTTGGAATGTCATATTTCATGCTCAGATGACTTTTAAAGAGTTCATAAAAGGTCTTTAGGGTTTAGCTGTACACTTTTATGGTTGCTCATAATCAATCATTTAACGGTTATCCTTGGGTTGTGAGAATATTCATCCATAAATCCCATAAGCTATTAAAATATATTGAAAATCAAAAATGTATTTCCTTTGTCAATGGAAAGTTGTTGGAAATAGGCACAAAGCAACAACTCTCATATGAAGGACATGTTGTATTCAATATATTATCTTATCAGTCTAAATTAACGTATTATTTTAATACCTACAAAATTCAATAACAATTTTTTTGTTATCAGTTTTTTTTACAATCACTAGGACACATTTTTCAATACTTCGGTCACTTTTTCAAAACTCTTCACACAGTGAGCACAAAGGCAGTCTCTGTGGGATAAACGCCTCGGTTACGTATGTAACCCTCGTTCCCTGAAGGAGGGAACGGAGACGTACGTCGGACGTTACCGACGAATTGGGATCACTTCAGGGAGCCCCTATCAGCTTCGAGATAAAGAGAACTGGCCAATGGCCATTGGCGGCATGTTTTGCATATCGCACCCCGCCCCGCGGCGCGGGTATAAAGCGGATGCAATCGCCACGCACCATTGTTTTTCACTGAGGAGCCGAACTAGTGACTCGCCCTGTAGTGATGGTACAGCAACTGTGGCGACGGACGACGCCTCCGTTCCCTCCTTCAGGGAACGAGGGTTACATACGTAATCCAGACGTTCCTTTCAGTCGGTCACGTTCGACGTACGTCGGACGTTACCGACGAATTGGGATCTTTGGAAAACGCCACAGTTTACTACCACTTCCAGCGCCCGCGAAAGCCCCTCAGACCCCGCCTGCACCGGGCGGAACTCACGCAGGGGAGTCACACTGCTGTTCCGCAAGACCCATTCAGCAGACTATTGATAACGCTGGGAAAGCGTGCCCGAGGACGCCGCGGAAGCCACATCAAGCCCAGAGGGAATTCCATGTGGAGAATACACGATGGACTGGCCGTGGGCAGTACAACATACGAAAGTCCCAGGGGTGGCCCGCCAAGTAGGCGGGGAACAACACCAGACTGAGACGGCAGAGCCGGGCTCTGCCGAGGGAAAGACACGGGCTCGCCGAGGAGCACTACCGTGGAAGAATACACATATGGGACCGCCGAGGGGTCACAACATATGGAACCCAGCCTAACACAAGTTCCACCAATGCTTACGAGTGTTAGACCTGGCGCCTGACGCCCGCCACGTCCGACTGCCGAGGTTGCGGAGGACTCGACAGGGTTCGCCAATCTGGGGAACTCGACTGGAGCATATAAGCGCACATATCCGCTTCCAAGGAAGGAGTGGCGCAGCAAGCCGACACTAGAACGGGCACTTCGGTGTTACTGGCTATGGGAAGCGAGCACACGGAAGCTACCGCTCTACACGAGGCTATAGAATCTAGCGAACGTGTTGGGTGTCGCCCAGCCCGCAGCACTACAAATATCTGTCAGCGAGGCGCCACGAGCCAGCGCCCAGGAAGAGGCCACACCCTGGTGGAGTGGGCTCTAACCCCGAGCGGGCAGGGCACGCCTTGGGAATCATACGCCAAGACGATAGCATCCACTATCCAGTGGGCCATCCTCTGCTTGGAGACAGCCTTTCCTTCTGCTGTCCTCCGTAACAGACGAAGAGCTGCTCTGAGGTCCTAAAGCTTTTATGCTCTGTCCACGCACATCCGCAGGGCACGGACGGGACAGAGAAAAGCCAGGGCTGGGTCTGCCTCCTCCGAAGGCAGCGCTTGCAGGTTCACCACCTGATCCCGAAAGGGAGTGGTGGGAACCTTGGGCACATATCCGGCCGGGTCTCAGGATTACATGAGAGTTACCGGGCCCGAATTCCAGGCACGATTCGTCGACCGAAAATGCCTGCAGGTCCCCTACCCTCTTGATGGAGGCCAATGCAGCCAGGAGAACTGTTTTCAAAGACAGGACTTTCAACTCAGCTGACTGCAAGGGCTCAAAGGGCGCTCTCTGCAGTGCTGTAAGCACCAGAGTTAAGTCCCAAGAGGGTATAGAGGGGGGGCGAGGCGGATTTAGTCTCCTTGCCCCCCTCAGGAACCTGACGATCAGATCGTGCTTTCCCAAGGACTTACCTTCTACCAAGTCATGATTTGCGGCGATAGCGGCAACATACACCTTGAGGGTGGAGGGAGACAGCCTTCGCTCCACCCTTCTTGTAGGAAGGAAAGCACTGACCCGACCGAACACCTTCGGGGTCCTCTCGGTGAGAGGAGCACCAGTCGGCGAACAGGTTCCACTTCAACGCATAGAGTCGTCGTGAGACGGGCTCTAGCGGAAGTGATGGTGTCTACCACAGTCTGTGGTAACCCACCTAGAACCTCCGCGTCCCGTCCAGGGACCAAACATGGAGTGACCAGAGGTCCGGACGCGGGTGCCAAAGGGTGCCCCGTCTCTGAGTCAGGAGGTCCTTCCTCAGAGGAATGGGCCAAGGAGGTGCTGTCGCAAGGAGCACTAGTTCGGGAACCAAGTCCTGCTGGGCCAATACGGAGCTACCAACAGGACCTGCTCCTCGTCCTCCTGACTTTGCACAGTGTCTGTGCGAGAAGGCTCACTGGGAAAGCATACTTGCGTAGGCCCCGGGGCCAGCTGTGTGCCAGGGCATCCGAGCCGAGGGTTCCCTCGGTCAGGGAGTAAAACAACTGGCAATGGGCGAGTCGGGCGGCAAACAGGTCTACCTGCGCGGTCCCGGTGGCTCCATATCAGCTGGACCACCTGGGGATGGAGTCTCCACTCTCCGGGAGCACCTGCTGGCGTGAGAGCTCGTCGGCTGCACGATTGAGCAGGCCCGAACGTGAGTGGCGCGGCGACCTCAGATGCTTCTGACTCCACAGAAGGAGATGGCGGGCGAGTTGTGACATGCGACGGGAGCGTAGACCACCCTGTTTGTTGATGTACGCAGCGGCCGCAGTGCTGTCCGTACGGACCAGAACGCGTGCTTGCCTCTGAGCGGCCCCTTGAGGCGGCTGAGTGCAAGATGAACTGCTAACAACTCCAGGCAATTGATATGCCATTGCAGTTGGGGTCCGTCAAAGACCGAAACTGCAAGCCCGTTGGGCGTGGCACCCCAGCCGGTGGATGAGGCATCCGTGGAGACAACAGCATGCCTGGACACTTGTTCTAGAGCACTCCTGCCCGTAGAAATGAAGGAGTCCGACCACGGGCTGAAGGTTTGGCGGCAACTCGGCGTCACTTGGACACGGAGGGAACGCTGTGCCACGCCCATCTCGGGACTCGATCGTGTAGCCAGCGTTGAAGCGGTCTCATATGAAGCAATCCGGCGGCGTTACGCGGCTGCAGATGCCATATGCCCCAGGAGCCTCTGAAAATGTTTCAGTGGTACCGCTGTTCTGCGTTTGAGCAATTCAAGCAGTTCAACACCGACTGGGCGCGCTCCTCGGTGAGCGCTGTCTGGGCGACGAGTCAGCTCCATCCGAGAAAGAGATCCTCTGCGTGGGGCAGAGTTTGCTCTTCTCCCAGTTGACCCGAAGCCCCAACTGGCTGAGGTGTCTGAGCACCCTGTCCCTGTGTTCGCACAACTGCCCTCGCGACTGCGCCAGAATCAGCCAGTCGTCGAGGTAGTTGAGATCGCGGCGCCCTGCTCCCTCATGGGAGCAATGGCGCCTCCGCCACCTTCGTGAAGGCGCGGGCGACAGGGCTAGCCGAAGGGTAAGACCTTGTACTGATATGCTCGTCCGTCGAGCGCCGAAGAAATGGCCTGTGTCGAGGAGAATCGAGACATGAAAATGCGCGTCCTTCAGGTCGATCGCTGCAAACCAATCTTGGGGCGGGCGCACCTGAAGATGCGTTTCTGCGTGAGCATCTTGAGCGGCAGCCTGTGAAGGGACCGATTCAAGCGCGCAGATCAAGATTGGCGTAACCGCCGCCTTTCTTGGGTACAATGAAATGCGGGCTGTAGAAGCCAGTCTTCATATCGGCTAGAGGACCGGCTCTATCGCGTCCTTCGCCAGTAGGACGCGATCTCCCCTGGAGCACAGGAGCATCCTCCTTCGACACGGAGGTGAAGTGGATGCCCCTGAACTTGGGGGCGCCGGGCGAACTGAATCGCATAGCCGAGTCTGATGGTGCGGATGAGCCAGCGAGGCGGCCTGGGAAGCGCTAGCCAGGCTCCCAGGAACCGTGCAAGCGGGACCATCGGCACCACTGGCGTACCACGCAGCGGGGCAGCGAGGCGGCATGCAGGGATCCGACTGGAGCGGCCTGGTGGCGGCTCGCAGTGGGACCTGTGTGTGCTGTGCAACACTCACCTGCTTCCGCTGAGGGGATGTGCGAGTGCAGGAAGGCCTCTTGAGTGCGTCCGGCAGCGGCATCCCCTGCTGGCGAACAGAGGCGTCCGAGGTGACAAGGCATGGGAGCGTCGCCCACCGACAGGCGCTCTCTTGGCACCCAGAGATATTGGAAACTGCTCTTTTCTGGACAATTTGGGTACCGCTGGCGCTGGGACCAGCGGCGGAACAGAAAATACAGAACAAAAATTCTCCCCGGCCCTCCTCCGGGAAAGGAGTGCTGCAGCCATCTCCTGAAGAGCAGTTTCCTCCATCTCTGGCGGCCCGTCTCAGGGTCTCTTCGGCGGCGCTTGCCACCTGGCTTGGCAGCGGCCTGAGCGGGCTGGGCGTCCTTCCCGCGGCCGGCTCCACGCCCACGGCGCGATGTAGACTGCTGCTGGGCCGGGCGGAGCGGAGGCGGCGGCAGGTGGGCGTCCTCGGCGGCGGGCAGGCGGAGGTGCTGCGGCCGGCGGTGGAGCGGGAGCAGCCGCTGGTCGCGGGGCAGGATGTGCCTGATAGCCTCCGTCTGCTTCTGGGCGGCCGAGAACTGTTGGCGAAGCTCTTGACGCGTCGCCGAACAACCCGGCGGTGAAATGGGAGTCCAGGAACGATACTTGTCGGTCTCCTCATGTCGGCCAGGTTGAGCCAGAGATGCCGTTCCTGGACCACTAAGGTGGACATCGCCTGACCAATGGAGCAGGCGGTGACTTTCGTCGCCGGAGGGCAAGGTCCGTCGCCGTCCGGGCTCTCGGAGGAGCTCTTGGTCAGGCCTACCCTCGTGCAGATCCATGGCGCCTGGGCCTGGTGCACCTGGAGCAAACTCATGGCGTGCAGAGGCGGGCGGCCTGTCCACAGGACCTGTAAGCCTTCGCAACCAGGTTGGAAGAGAACTTACAGGCCTTGGGCGGAGACGCGGGTCACCACGCCAGTTGGGCCTTGATCGCCGGACACAGTTGCATCGCGACGGCCCGCTCAACGGCGGGATCCCCACGTAACCCTTGGCCTGTCCGCCGTCGAGGGTAGTGAGGAGGAGGAGCTGCTAGGTCTGTTTCTGGCGCTAAAGCGCCGCCCACGACCTAGTCAGCTCGTCATGCACCTCCGGAAGAAAGGCACCGGGCGGGGCGCTGAGAACCAGCGCGAGCGCCCGAGAAACCAATCATCCAACCTCGAAGGTTCGGGCGTGGTGGAGGTTCCACTCAAGCCCGACCTTCTCGGCGGCCCGGAAAGCATAGCCGTCAACTCGGGTCCGACTCAACGTTGCCACTCTCCCAGAGGAGGCAGTACAGCTGAGTCTTCATCCTCCGAGGACTGAAACTCCCCCTCCGATGCAGCGATCGACATCTGCTCATCCGGGTGCCCGAAAGTCACCACTGGGCGCCCAAGGAGGGCCAGCAGTTTCTCTCGGAAGCACCACCGGCTGCGGAGCTTGTGAGGATCAGGGGCCCGCGGAGGCTCGCTCGGCGGGTTTGCCTGAGCGTAATCCTCAGATCACCCGGGCATCCGTCGAAGTAGGTCTATCCTGCTGTTGGGCAGGAATAGCACTAGATCGAGGTATGCGGAGGGGACCCCACCTTCCGAAGGTAGGCGAGTCTCGATCTAAGCTCGCGATAGTCATGTTCCGCGGTGAGAACATGAACTATCCTGGCGCTGCCTCAGTGTGCTGAGCGCCCAAACACGTGAGACAGCGATTGTGACCGTCAGCGGGCGAGAGGAACGACCGCATCCAGAAACGCACGGGTGGAATGACATCTTGAAAAAGGCGCAGTGTCACACCCGTGTTGCTCTTTTTGTGAGGAAACGCTCTCTTAATGTGCTGAAGCACCCAGGAAAACGCGGCAGCACACAGGAAATAGTGCAGCCTGTGTGCTGCACTCACTGAAAAGTGCTGTGAGAACAGCAGTTGTTTGCTGCAGCTGTGAGCCCGCGGTCGCGCTGTTGTGTGCTGTAACGCCAACACGAGCGTCTTCTCTCTCTCTCTCTCTCTCTGCTGAAATGGCAGTCTTAGTCTTCGACCTGAGCGCTGTTCGGCTCGAAGTGAATGACAATGGTGCGTGGCGATTGCATCCGCTTTATACCGGCGCCCGCGGGCGGAGTGCGATATGCAAAACACGCACGCCAATGGCCATTGGCCAGTTCTCTTTATCTCGAAGCTGATAGGGGCTCCTGAAGTGATCCCAATTGCGGTAACGTCCGGCGTCGTCAACGTGACCGACTGAAAGGAACTGTGGATCAGTTATCATTGCCTTGTCACAAAATGCATTCATTGATTACATATATCAATTTACATTAATACATTTCTCACTTAGGCACAACCACCAGCAAAACTCTATGTGCCTATAGACCAATTTGCACATGTTTACATACTCTTCTCAAAACTGTTAAACTTTAAAGCCTAACATAAAACAAAATTGAGTAAGAAAGAAATTTGACATTAATATCATATTGAAATATCGATACTCAACATTGTAATTTCACTTTCCACTTCCACAAAGTAAAATACTACACTGTACACGCTCACTGTTCACATTGCCTTATATACACTATAAACATTTTAAAAAATGAACACAGGTATTAAAAAAATATTTTATTTCTAGGGAGAACCAGGAAATTTAGGTATGATGGGGTTACCTGGACCTACGGGTCGAGGATTGCCTGGTTCAAAGGTATGTACGTGTCTCACTAAGTACAAATAGAAATAGATGCTATTCACACAAAATGTAAAAAGAAGTAATATCCTGTATGTACTAAAGGTAAATAGCTGAACATTGGGGCGAGGCTAGTGAAAATAGCTTTTGCCAACCAGGTCGGCTATTTGCAGTCTTACCTAATGTTCCACATTATTGTATGTACTGTACATATGCTCTTCATCATTATGTTTATTGTTAGGGTGAGCCAGGGCCTGCAGGCCCCCCAGGTCCTGTTGGAGAGCCAGGTGTTGGGACTACAGGCCCTAAGGTTATAGACACAAATACATATTACCAAATAGTTTAATGGTTTTTACCCTAATAAAATTAAAATTGGCATGTTTCAGGGTGACAGAGGAAGTCTAGGACCAGTGGGGCCACAAGGGATGAAGGGGGAGGGTTACCCTGGACCACAGGTGCGTGAAGGAGACAAAGACTTTGATACGAACACAGAAAACAAAAGCGGTAATAGATCTATACATATGATATATTCACAGGGGCTTCCAGGATTGCCTGGGCTGCCGGGTGAAGTTGGACCTGAAGGACAAGGAATTCCTGGACCAAAGGTATTAGTCATTATGCAATTCTCAATAAATGATGGCTGACTTTCTATCCTTAATTTTTGCTAAGTTTATGTTGTTTTCAGGGCGGCAGGGGCTCACCCGGACCTATTGGGCCTTCAGGACCTCCAGGAATTGGACTGATGGGACCAAAGGTTCAATATCACTACTTAAAATGTGTGTTGGCTCTACATACATTTTGTTCTATGTTGATTAATTCATATGAGATTTTTATAGGGTGCAGTTGGCCAACCTGGTGCTCTAGGTCTTCCAGGCCCTCCAGGAGAGGGAATTCAGGGTCCCAAGGTAAAGCTCCAAGGCCTGCAGGCCTCATTATACTGTAGCTCTATCAACTTGGAAAGAAAGCAAAACATAACTGTATCACACAAAAGCTTAGGACTTAATGATAAACATTTAATCATCACAGGGAAACACTGGGTTTCAAGGACCCCCTGGCCCAAGAGGACCTCCAGGTGATGGCCTGCCAGGAGAGAAGGTACTAGAAAGACAAACACTGACTGATTGTGTTATATGTCAGTACAGCCCTCGTCCTGGAAAACCTGGAAAATGTATGACAAATTGTCCAGTCCTGGAAAACACATGGAACATTAGAGAAAATGGAAAATGGAAAAGTCATAAATGCGAGATATAAAGTTCTGGAAATGTCAGAATTTCATGTTTTCTCACAATTGCCAGTTTATATCGTGCAATTCTTACTACTTTTCTCAGAATTGCGAGTTATAAATTCCAAATCTGAGGAAAAAAAGACTGATTTTTTTCCAGAATTGCGAGTTTATATCTCACAATTCTGACTTTATAACTGGCAATTGCCTTAGAGTTTATATCACAATTATGTAAACTCACAATTGCAAGTAAAAAGTCGCAATTATCTTTTTTATTTTTTATTCTGTGGCAGAAAACAAGCTTCCATAATGTATGATTATGAGCTCATTATTATGGAAAATGATCACTGAAACGAGTGGGAACCCTGTATATTACTGTTCAAAAGCAAAGACAAGATAACAAATTCTGATGGTTTTAGGGTGACAGAGGCCTAGTTGGGGAGCTTGGGAGAAAAGGAGAGAGAGGAGAACATGGAGTGCCTGGACAAACAGGAGCCAAGGTAATATCCAGTTTCCAGTTAGCCAAGGTTCATTTTCTGGGTAGCCTTGTAGTTGAGCTGTTTTGAGTCCATGCTGAGACTTGTGAAGATTGAGTCAGTGTTAAGGTTGAGTCCAAGGCCAGAGAGAGGCCTGAATGGACCACAGACCACAAAACATATCCACAGTGTTGTAGTATTCAAATGCTTCCGAGTCCATAACAAGTCCATGAAAATATGGTCTTAGACACATACTCAAGACTGAGTCTAGTCTTGAGTTATACAACACTGTTTCAAAATTCTAGTCCTGGAGGCGGTACAAGTACACAATTGAAATCTTGAGATGACAACAATGATAAACACAATAGTGATCAAGTAATCAAGACAGTTTGGCTTCGGCTTGCAGCTAAATATGCAGCTATATCACATCTTGTGTGGTCACATTAGCAAAATTTCGCAGGCAAAAAAAGTCCATTGTTCATTATCAATGTTGTAGCAATGTATGAAGCATTACCAACACAGATGTCGACTTTCAAACCAAGAAGCTTTTTTTGCGAATCTGCGTGAAGAACTTGAATCCATTGCGAAATTTGCATTGAATATTTATTTTATAATCATATACATTTCTATTAAAATGAATGTATTTCTTCCATTAAAATCCACCAAACAACTGTAAATGTACACCTTTACTCTAATTGAACAGCCACATTTAATTCAGTAAATTTTTACCTAAAGCAGAGGTTTCAAGATAATGTAAAATATACCTCGAAAAATGACCCTGTTACTAATATAAATTCAACTTAAATTGTATAGGGAAAACCAGGAGAGAAGGGAGGTCCTGGCCTATCTGTGAGTCCAAAAATTTTCATAAAACTTTATCAGAATGCTCATAGATATTGTATAAATAACATACATTGAACTTCACCCCGCAGAGAGAAGAGGTGATCAGAATAATCCGGGAAATATGTGGTATATAACCATCCCTGCTACTCAAACACAAAACTATATATAGGTTGTTTAATCTGTTAGGTGGAGGCACTTACTTTTGTGCATTTTCTCTCAGGATGTGGTCTGAAATGCCGGACGAGTCCTCTGGAACTGGTCTTTATCATCGACAGCTCAGAGAGTGTGGGTCCGGAGAACTTTGAGGTGATGAAGGACTTTGTGAACGCTCTGATCGATCGCGTGTCTGTAAACCGAGATGCAACGCGTGTTGGGGTGGTGCTGTACAGTCATGTGTGCATGGTGGTGGCCAGCCTACATCAGCTGTCTGACGAGACTGCCTTAAAAAATGCTGTGCGTAGGATGCCATACCTGGGCGAAGGCACCTTCACGGGCAGCGCCATCCACCGGGCCACCCAGCTCTTTCAAGCAGCTCGGCCCGGCGTAAGAAAGGTTGCGGTCGTGTTGACGGATGGTCAGGCTGATAAGCGTGATGCAGTGAGGCTGAAAGACGCTGCAGAAGAGGCTCACTATGCTGGGATTGAAATCTTCGTGATTGGTATATTGAACAGCGGTGACTCCGATTATGCAGAGTTTGAGAATGAGGTGAACATTTTAGCATCTGATCCTGATGAAGAGTATGTCTACTTAATTGATGACATCAGACTGCACAGTACGTACGCCTATGTTTCTTTTAAATGAGTTTCTTTTAAATAGGTGTACTTGGCTAAATATTTGTATGCTAACTTTTTTGCCATTTTTCAGCACTGGAGAATAAACTGCTAAGTCAAATCTGCGAGCATGATGATGGAACGTTCTTCAGGCCAAATGGCAAACCATTCCACCCATTCTGGCCTGTCCCAGTTCCAGACGGAACTGAAGCTTCTACCAGTGATTATTTAATCACAGAAGGCAAAGAGGTAATTTTTCATACTACTGAAAAACACAGTAAGAAATTATAATGGAGCAAGAAGAAAGACTTGTTCATGAGCAGGAAAATATTAAAATTTTCTGTAAAATTAATATGGTAGTGCCCCATAAGACATGTGGAGAAAAAAACAAGACATTTTAAGCACAAAATAAGGATTTGTTCCTGTATTTTATGTAAATCATGGCACCGATTTACCTAAGATGAGGGAATGAATTAATCAAACGTGGTCCTGAATTAAGCCGTGGTAACAAATTATTAATTCGTGACCATGATATCTGTTTATTTTTTCCCATGACGTGGGAAATTTTTCTTTTTTTTTTCCTGCGAGTTCACATATCCTAATTATTATTTTCAAAAAAGTTTTAAATATAGTTTTCAAAATAGAAACAAACTTTTTTTTTTAAACATCTAAGCAGTTATGAATATTAATTAAGACATTAAAACCCTATATGTATTTCTGAACCAAAATTTCTGTTAATATGAAACTAAAGTCTTAAAAACAGAAACTTTGATATGGAGAAAAAGCTTGCACATAAAATGATCCATAATAATAATGTAAAAGCCAGCTAAAGGTATATTTCGCTGGAAAGAGCTTCTGTTTCCAGTTTGAGATGTTCTGCCACAATACCAAGTCATACAGTCTGAGAAATTATCTTTATTACAGGATGAGCTTCCAACAGAGTTTGAGACCACTTCTCCTCCTCAACAACCAGATGACTATTATGACACCGTTTTTGATGAGTCTGTCAATGAGCTCCCTAAAGTGACATATGCCCCAGCTGGAGATAAAATGAGACCCCAGTCCTCCATCTCAGTAGTACGACCCCAGACACCCATAAACTGGCAGCATGTTCCAGAAATTGGTCCACCTCCACAAACTCTACCTCCACCGCCCCCTCAACCTGATGCCCTTGTGAAAGGTAAACGCACTGGTTAACACCACGATTATTTATCATGGTGACTTCTTGAGCGTTCACATTTAAATTTAGTTTGAAACCAGATTTTGTTCAATTTGAAATACTCAGATGTATGCATGTTGTTGTTTTTCACATGTAGGCTGTAGGCAGGGATTGGACCCTGGGCCATGTAGAGAGTACAGGGTGATGTGGTACTATGACCCGGAGGCCAACGCGTGCGCACAATTCTGGTATGGTGGTTGCCAAGGCAACAGCAACCGCTTTGAGACTGAAGACATTTGTGGAAGCACTTGTGTGCAGACATAACACACCCTCACAATAATGCACAGGGCTTCATTCAGCAGATTTTTTATTTTTCTTTAATTTTCATTGTAGTACATGTCTTTTACGAGAACAGTAAGAAGTCCTACACTGACTGTAGATCAGATTTGTCTTTGGACCAACATTACTTTTAATTATTGTTTACTTAGTACCGCTCCATTTTCTAGAGAATAACATGTATAGCACCACTTTTTTCCCCCTAGTCGCACAGAAAGTTTCACCAATTTCTTCATTTTAAATCATCCTTTTTTGTATGTTGCATCCTTAAAAATACAACATTGTAAATATTTCTGCTAATTGTAATTTCCGTCAACTGCACTATTACTAGTGTTTGAAGTGGAAAAAAGAGGTGCTGGTAATTCCCTTTGTTTTCATATGTGGTTGTTACAGGGCAAAGCTGCAGGGAGTCCGTCAATTATTGTTTAAAGGTGGAGCAAGCGATTTCTGGTAAACGCTGTTGATATATGAAATGACCAAAACCAACACGCCCCTACCCAAAAGGATCACACCCCTGTTTTGATGTCTCCACCCCCACATTCACATATATGCTATGCAACACATGCAACTACTATGGCGGAATCTGCTGTGCCTGCCGCCGTGGGTATGATGTCATCAATAACTGAAAGCAATGTGTTACTATGATAATTGAGAGGTCGAATGTCTAATTGTTATCTAGCTCCTCTACTCATTCGATGGCAAAGTCCATCCCAAAAACAAACACCATGAACAGCTCCCTTCATAACATGACAGTCCAAGAAACTAATATATTACTAATGTGACCAGATTAAGGGTTAGGAACCAGAAAGAAAAAACAGATATTAGGAGAATGTTATCTCACTTTTCAGACACACTTTGGGAGCTGATGCTTGAAACGGGTGGTGGTGGAGGATGTTATAATAATAATAACAACACAAATGAACAAACAAGTGTAGATGACACACAAGTATATTCAAGGAATAGACAGCCTATCTTAGTTCTGCGAAACACAGTAAAACCAATGTTAGTTACATATCGAGAAGAAATAAAAGCAACATTGGCGTCTCTCAGGCTTTCCTACTCCTTAAAGGGATAGTTCACCCAAAACTGAAAATTAGCCCATGATTTACTCACTACTCAAGCCATCCAGGTGTATATGACATTTTTCTTTCAGAGGAATACAATCAGAGTTATATTAAAAAATGTCCTGGCTCTTCCAAGCATTATAATGGCAGCCCAAAATTTGAAGTCCAAAAAAGTGCATCCATCCATTATAAAAGTAATCCACACGGCTCCGGGGGGTTAATAAAGGCCTTCTGAAGTGAAGCGTTGGGTTTTTGTAAGGACATTATCAATTAAGCACATTATAAAGTAAAATATCTAGCTTCCGGCAGACCACCTTCAGTATTCAACTTACGAAAAAAGCATAACTGGCACGACGATGACGTCACCTATGATGGCTTATGGGATAATTTTCATTTTTGTGTGAACTATTCCTTTAAGGTCTCTCCAGCACTGGGTAGCTTCTCCGATATTAACGCAGGTCCTACCTCTTGCCTGATCGTATACCCTTCTTTTTAAAGTTATAGTCCCTGTTTTTTTCCTATTTTTTATTCTCTCTTTCTATAGTCTTTTATTCTCTCTTATCTCTCTCTTTCTATAGTCATTCTGCTAATGTCTGTCTTGCACACTTAGCTCTCTCTCCTCGTCCATCATGAGTGTATATGTCCCTTTTCATGCTGCTGGCTTATTTTTCCAATTGTTCCAAACGGCACGTTTTCAGTACACCAAGGCGCTGAGTTTCTTTTTCACGCTCAAACACTGAGCGTGAGTAAAACGCAGGGCTCATCACTCACTTTTTACCCAGCCGTCCAATCACAACCTCCACATTCTGCTTTTACAACAGTCAGCAGTTGACAACAACAAGCATAATAACGGAACAAAAGAAAGAGCAAGAGCAAATACTTTAAGTCAAGTCAACTTTATTTATATAGCTCTTTTAACAATGCAGATTGTTTCAAAGCAGCTTCACAGTGTTAAACAGGAAAATAATGCAACAGAATATATTTAAATTATCATACAGTGACATTGTGGGCTTTAGATCAGTAATTAGATCAGTAATTTAGTTTATATGATTAGTTAGATCAGTAATTTAGTTTATATGGCTAATTTAGTTTAATAATTAAATTTATTTGTAAATTTATTTGAAAAATTTGGTGTCCCCAACTGAGCAACCAAGCCAAGAGGCGACAGTGGCAAGGATACCAAAACCCCATCAGGTTTACATTGTATCAACATTTTTATATAGAAACAATACATAAACCAAATGTGAAATGAGATACTAGTAACACTTCCGTGCATATGCCACATGAGAGCAAGAAAAGCTAAAAAAAAAACGCTCTCAAGCGCTCACAGCAAGGCGTTTTCAGCAGGCTAAAAACTATTTGGTGGATATGCGGCCTTACTGCTGATTGACTACTAGTGTGTTTTGGTGCATGGTCCGATACATGTTTTAAACAGCGTTTTTTCAAAAAAATGTTTGTGAAAAAAAAGCGTTAAATAATGCAGTATGAGAAGCTAAAATACCGGCCAACTTTTAGCACTGATCCTAAAATCATTTATGTGTGCCAATTACATAATCACTGCTCTTTCTAAGTGCATGTGTATTTAAAATGCAAAAGCCTTACATTAAGAATGTGTTTAACTTTTGTGGACAGTTTTGTATGTTAAATTTGTATTATATTGTGTGATTAACCGCATTTGCATTTCAAAGATGTATTTCAGAAACCCATGTTTCATTATTCATGTTTCCTTAGCAGTCAGAATGGCTCATGGATTTGGGTATCAGCTCCTCCCTTCATGTTTTAAATAGATGACAATCACACATCCAGAAGTCCTTTCCGATATAAATGAATGACACCCAAAGTTTGGATTAACCAAAAGCTTTTCTTGTCTACATTCAACAGATTTTCCAAAGATTGTCAACTTGAATTTTTTACGTTCGATCTATGATGAAGCAAACCATTGTGTTTCCAAAGCTAATGTTATTATGTTTTGGACAATAAAGTTCTTAGTCTGTAACTTTATAAAACCAATTTTAATATGTATTATAGAACAATAAATATAACATGATTTGCATGTTATGGTCTTACAGTGAAGTAATGAATACATGTATTTATAAATTTTGCCTTAAATTAAGTTGACATTTTGAATGCTGTCTTGCTTTTATATTTGCTGTTATTTCTATTATTTGAGAGTTAATCTGGGTTATATCTGTATTTATATCCGTATGGACGTAAATGATAGGTGTAGTACTGTAGTGTGTGCATTCTCACTGCATCTATGTAGTGGAAAGAGATGGCTAAATCTGAACAGCATCCAGGGCCCTGAAAACACAAGAACAGAATAATGCATTTAAGATTAAGAACAATCAATCAAATCTCAGCTGAGAAGGACTGTCAAGAGAGACATTTTGACAATAAGACAGGTCATGTGAAAAAGGAGGTGTTGGAGGTGTTTTATTTTCATTCCAAGTGGGTTTAACAGTGACCTCATTATAACGATTATTATTATTATTATAAAAAAAATGTTGGATATGTTGCTATTGAATTACTATAGCTGCGTTTCCACTGAAATTCCCTGGAACAATTTGTCACAGGAACTTTTTTCCTCCCAGACCGGTTGCCGTCTGCGTTTCCATTTAAAGTACCGTAAAGATTAGGCAGATTAGTATGTTGACGTAGGACTGGCCGTGACTTTCCAGTTCCCGCTGGATTTCGTCCTCCGCATATGAGCTTAATAAAGCCTAAACCTCGTTGTCAGTCAATCGGCCATATTTTTTAAACGTCATTGTGGTTTTGAATAGCAAACAACTCTTACTGCACGCACCGCAAATCACTTTTAGTTTGAAATAAAATGCTGCTTGGATTCAACCAATCAAAATGCTGCGTGAACTCAACCAATAACTATGTTCAGCGCCCAAGTCCCACCCCCAAAAGTTCCTGAACTTTGAAAAGGTACTACCTCGCGAGCAGGGACGTTTTGAGGGGGTAATTTTTACCCTGAACTTTATTTAGATCCTGGTCTCTGCAGTCGAACCACAACGAATACCACCCCAAAGTCCCTAGCTCCTGGGAAAAGTTCCCGCGGTGGAAACGTGGATAAAGTCACTCATGACATGTTCCTGGATCAACACGTCTTAACTTGAAACTTAATAGTCAAATACAAATAGTTGAGCAGAGTTGTTCCTGGATCAACAAGGAAACAGAAATTGATCCGACTTGATGGCTCCGTTTTCAACTCCCACGACTGCAAATGGCAAATCTCGCTGATTAGTAAGGCCAGTCAAAGTCAGACAAACCGAATGTCAAGTTTAGGTTCACGACCAGGGTTAGGAGCTTCTACACCACTCTTATTCACATATATTTTCCCTCTGATTTTAGGGGTAAGTTATATTTAGGACAGGGGTGGGGAACGTTGATCCTGGAGGGCCACTTTCTTGCAGAGTTTAGCTTCAACCCTAATCAAAAACACCTGACGCTAATCAAGGTCTTCAGGATTACTAAAGTTACAGGCAGAAATGTTTAACTGAGAAGGGAACTTTAATTCACTGTGTATGGGAGTGTCCTAAATTGGTAACTTTTTGGAAAATGGTTGTCTTTACCCTAAGTAACATCACGAAAACTCAACTACCGTGCATTGCAAAACTTTGTATTCTGGGGATATACCATCTTTCTTTCAATAACAATCAGAGGACTCTCATCGACTTCGGCCTTCTGCAGGCCAGGAGGATGGTTGCTCTGAGTTGGAAAGAGACTGAAATATCTTCTGCACACTCTTGGATCAAGGAGATGGCAATGTGTGTCACTTTAGAGAAGTTAATGTACATTACAAGGGGTAAAGCGCAGCAATTTGAAGAGATGTGGGCACCTTTAAGTGATTTCCTTAAGAAATAAGAAGATGCATATATACATTTTTTGAGTGTGACATTTTTGTTCTGTTTTATTTTATTTTAATCACTGCTGCTTTGATCAATATATCTGGAATGTTTTTGTAATATATTTTCCTTTTGGTGATATAATTCTTTGTTATTTGGTTATTGTTTGTTTTATTGGAAAATCAATTAAAAAAAAAATTTAAAAAAAGTTACAGGCAGGTAAAGTTTTTTTTTCAGGGTTGGAGCTAAACTCTGCAAGAGAGTGGCCCACCAGGATTAACGTTCCCCACCCCTGATTTAGGGTTTGGATTATGGGTAAGAATACGGCTAGAACAATACTTTTGGACAGGAATGTTGTTCCAGGATGTTTATCCAGGAACATGTATTACTTGTAAAACTCACGGCCAACTGGTATTTAGCTGGAACTCACTGCTGAGGGTTTAATAAAGAGGAATAAATATCCATGTAACTGATACTCGAGTCAACAGTACACTGATACTGTGATAGCAGTTCTCGAATATAGAGCTGGCTCTCAGCAGTTCTCTCAACAGTTTTGGACTTGGACATGTCCATGTTGCTGAGAGCCAGTGAGTTGTGTGAGCATCTGTGAACAAATAACTTGAATGAGGGGGCAAATGTTTCTTTAATAACAATTAATTAAATAAAATCGCTTATACATGCACTTAAACATGGCTTTATTTGAATGTTTTGAGCCTGTATTTTCACCCACATGAATGATGTGAATAAATTACATCTTTATCATTTGAAAGTAGTTGATGACCCACATTAGCCTTAAGGCTGGAAGCCACTACACAACTTTTAAAGCCTAAACAGATCTTTAATCATTAAAAGAACACGTCGACTTTTTGGGTCTTATTCACCGTATCCCCCAGAGTTAGATAAGTCCTAAAATACAATTTTTATCTCTGTGCGTGCCATATCTCTGTCTGATGCACCCACCGCTAGCCTAGCTAAGCACAAAGACTGGAGGTAAACGGCTCCATCTAGTCTACTGCTCAATAAGTAATTTTTCCCTATTTACAACATTTAAATAGGACCAACATTTTCCTATTTTCATGTTGTGATGTGTATAGTTACATTGTGTACTAAGACCTACGGAAAATGAAAAGTTGCAATTTTCTAGACCGATATGGCTAGGAACTACACTCTCATTCCTGCGTAATAATCCAGGAAGTTTGCTGCCATTGTTGCAGCAGGCGCAATGACATTACGCAGCGCCTGAAAATAGGCTAACTTCCGTCAGCATAACCAACGTGACAACCTGCTTGCACAGAGAGCATGCTGGGGACTATTTTCAGGCGCTGCTTAATATCATTGCGCCTGCTGCATCCATGGTACGGCAGCAAAGTTCCTTGATTATGCTAGATGGAGCCGTTTACCTCCAGTCTTTGTGCTAAGCTAGGCTAGCGGTGGGTGCATCAGAGTTATGGAACGCACAGAGATATAAATGGTATGTATGGACTTATCTAACTCTGGGGGATACGGTGAATAATCTAAAGTCCCAAAAGTTGGCGTGTTCCTTTAAGCATCATGCACTTTGTATGACTGACTTTGTAAATGGTTACAAAGGTAAAAACTGGGCATTGTAAGCTAAACAACTGAGGGTCACACACTACTTTTTTAAACGAGTCCGGAATGCAACAACCTAATGCAAAAACAAGCCTTAGGGAACATGATTTCAAGGGGGCCCACAACACCGCACCGGGCCCTCGGATACCCCAGCAATGGCTCTGGACACAGGACAATCGAAAACAATACGTGTTTTAAAATCGGCTCAAAATATCAAACATGTTTGATCTCCTCTGACTGGAAGGAATTACAGTCATGACACTTAAGTCTAACACTCTAGCACTAACACTTCACAGGACTCTGCTCATCATACACTACGGGATTTTCTGTGAAATCTGTCAACACCAACTGCCCAAACCCTTTGACTTTCGGCAATTAGCGTTTACTTCTCTGGACTGTAAATTGGGGCAACAATCAAGGCAAAAGTTGTTTAGTGTAGTTGTTGTTTAGTTGTTTAATTCCCCCTAAAACATGTAATTCTTACCTCAACAGGGACATAATGCTCATAGAGGAGAAACCAGGGTCGTGGTCTGGGTAGCTGTCTGAGCAGGTAGTAGTCTGGAGGGTAAGGGTGAAAGGTTTGTCTCCCCAACACATCTCTGGAATCACCCATCCTAACTTTCATTGCCTCCATGCATTTTCCCAATCCGATATCCTCAACTTCTGTGTTGTGTGTGCAAAGTCCATCAGCAAAACCCTTCACGAATCTCCTCAAAGCTTCCTTACTGAGGACGTAACCAGCCCCTCCGCTCATGTAGCCCTGTGCAACAAATGGTGCAAACCTACGTCCAAAATACAGCGGCTCCTCTGTGTTGTGCTTGGAGAGACCGTAACGCAAATTCTCAAGGACAACAAACGTGTCGTCGTCAGCTTTGAGGAACCAATCGGCATCGTCCAGATGATGCTTGTGAATGTGCTGGAAGGCTCGTATTGTCTTCCAGTAGAGTTGACTACGTCCTTCTGACACGTTGAGCCCTACCGTGGGGAAGTCTGACTCCTTCGAGCTCATGTACAGAATGATGTTGCAGCGTTTTCCCCATGTGGCACGCACATGTTGGGTTCTGGATTCCAGGTGTTGAGGCTGCGTCATTACCCAGCATAACACTCTGACCTTCTGGCTAAGGTCTAGTGCGGCGCTTCTGTTCTCGGCTATAAGAATATTAGAGTTAAGCTTTAGGCCTGTTCATTTTACACTTATTCATTTAGCAGATTACAAATACAGTTATAATTGAGGAATACAACAAGAAATGAATCTTAAAGAGGCAATAAACATAAGAAGTGCTATAGTAATACAAAGTTTCAGCCATCATTCATAGTACAAGTCAAGTTCACACCAATGACGATAATTATAACAATAAAGATATAGTTTTAAAAATCATAGAATAGCATAGCCCACACAACAATTAAAAACGATAACAACACAGAGGAACGATATCATTGGAATCATGTTTTTTTTTTTTTCAGCTGACAAATGATAAAAAAAAATTAACAGCCAATCAAAATTGTAAAACTTTAAAAAGCTTTTTTTAAGATTATTTAAAGAGGCTGTCGACAAAACTGTAGCGTGCACTTATAATAAACATTACATTATCTTGCGTTAATGGGGACACTAATAATATGGTTAGTACCTTTATAATTAGCGTTCTTAGTGTGAACAGGCCTATACACTTTAAAAAAAAAAAAAAAAAAATATATATATATATATATATATATATATATATATATATATATATATATATATATATATATATATATATATATATATATTTTAATTAATCACTACATGGTTTTACATTGTTTTAACTCATCAAAATAAGTTAAGCAACTGTTTTATAAATTATACAAGATTCAACTAATTTAAGTCAGTTTAATGTAAGTTTTTTTAAGTTTAAATGACTTAAACATCCAAGTTGATTGTACTTAAATATTTAAGGAAGCAATTTTTCTTTTTTTACAGTGAGTCGTTTAGCTTAGAAACAGACAGAGACTGGTAATCAGTGGCTTTATATTAGGTGGCCTTAACTACTAATATTTAAATTAATCATTAGATACAATGCACTTATTGTAAATACAAGTTTTACATTATACATAAAAAAATGATCTGCATGTAATTACTTTTTTTTCGTTGCATTTAAGCATACTCTTATATGTGTACTTCTTTTATTTGTCTTTTCTTTTTATTACGAAGTTAAGTTATTTCAAAAATAATAATTGAGTGCCATTTGTTGATGTGAAGATGTCCTATGATAACAATTGAGCATGTACAGAATTACAAAACACAATTATCGGTAAGTTGAGTTCTTCAATAAATGTCATACATACAGTATTCAATTTAATAGCAAACAAGTAGCCTAGTAAGCTATCCATTCCAATCATATGTTTTTTGCAAATGTAGTATAGGTCATCTGGGTTTTCTACTCACAGAAAATGTTCATAGCTACTGTGTACAATACTGCGTAGCTACTGGAGCAAGAGTAGTATTATTTCTAACATTCCTCTTTTCTGCTTTTTTATACACTGTGATTGTGGTTGATTACACAGAGGAGAAATGTAGAGAAGAGAAAAAGCCTTTGTCTTACCTTTTTCCCCTTTAGTATATGTATCCCTTGTGTGCATAGAAAATAGAGGTGTCAGAGTCCTTAAAACGTGTGAAGAAGTTATTGAGAGAAGGACACTCACTGATACGCCACTTAAAAATAAAATTTGGTGCTTAAATATTCCCATGTCTATTGCATATATGATAAAAGCTTCTTGTTCAACTCCTTTAAACAAAGACAGTATCTCTTCAGTGATCTGAACGCCCTGCCCATAAACACACAGATAACTTTACAGTTCAAGTTCTGCAATAATAAATGCTGTTCTTTTGAACTTTCTATTCATCAACATTGATAATAATCATAAATGTTTCTTGCATCACAGAAATACATTACATTTTATTCAGAAAACAGTTAGGCTATTTTACATTTGAATAATATTACACAACATTACAGTTTTTTGTATGTTTTATAAAAGAAATGCAGCATTGGTGAGCATAATAGACTTCTTCTAAAAAACATATTATCGATCAAAAACTATTGAACTGCGGTGTATTTGAATGTGAAAGTGATTGGTGCCCGTTTTCTTAGTTGCACTACATTCCAATC
Organism: Gobiocypris rarus; assembly: GCA_023029165.1. Taxonomy (NCBI): domain Eukaryota; kingdom Metazoa; phylum Chordata; class Actinopteri; order Cypriniformes; family Gobionidae; genus Gobiocypris; species Gobiocypris rarus. The sequence goes on along the minus strand of CM040919.1, from coordinate 15,950,728 downwards.
GGCACCAGAGGGCAGCAGCGGCTCTAATAACACTCATAGCGCTGCGGTGAAGAAGCCCGTATTGTTTGGTAATCAACAGTGTTATGTACATATGACCTTTAATCGTATATAATATCACATCTCTCGCATGAGCTATGTTTTTTGGGCTGAAGCCCTAACACTTCACAGGACGCACTTGTCGCTGTATCATATCTAGAGTTTACTGTCAGATTGTGAAGTTATGGCACATCCAGCGCATGTATCAGCGGTTCGGTCTTTGTATAAGAGAATCTTGTTACTGCACCGCTTCCTGCCCATAGACCTGCGGGCTCTGGGTGATCAGTATGTGAAAGATGAATTCAGAAGAAACAAGACTGCATCAGGTGAAGAGGAGGTCACACGCTTCATGACAGAATGGCAGGTAAGATGGAAACCAGCTGTGAGCTTCTATCACGACTGGAGAGAAAGCAAATACATTTAAAAAACTTGAGTCAGATTCAGTGCTCGAATCAAGTCTTTTCAATAAGTTTTTTATTTTTATTTATTTTTTTGCTAATGGCTAATGGTATTGTGCTTCTATTTACATCATGCCACAATACATTGTCATTCTCACATAACCTTAAAAAACCCTTGTTATTCTTCAAAATCATCCTTTTTTAGTATTTTACAACTTGATTACCTTGTTAGTGCATTATAAGTGTGGGATAGTTCACTCAAAAATGAAAATCTGTCATCATTACTCACCCTCAAATTGTTCCAAACATTTATGAATTTGTTTCTACTGCTGAACACAAAAGAAGATATTTTGAAGAATATGGGAACTAAACAGTTGATGGACCCCATTGACCTCCATGGCATGAAAAAAAAAAGAAAGACAAAAATACAAGGTCAATAGGGCAAATCAGCTGGTCGGGAGACAGGCATTCTTCAAAGTATCTTCTTTTGTGTTCAGCAGAAGCAAGCAAGAGATTCATACATATGTATGAACTCATAATGTAATAAGTATTACATTATTGTTGTAATAAAGTGTTCATAATGTAATAATTTAATAAAATCTTGAGCTCGCAATGTAATAACAATTTTGTCATATTGTCATAGCTTTTAAAACATAAAAAATATTAGTATTCATGGAATGAAGTTTGCAATGTATTCTTTTAAAATATAAACCCAGTCTTAAACTACCTCTGAAATGCAACATCTTTAAATATTCATGCAATTATTATTGGATTTTGTAGGCAGATTAAGACTGGATTACATTTTTTAAAAATGTACTGTAAAGGAAACCCAATGCTTTATGTTTAATACAAATATAAGATTAACAATAATAATTGCATGACTATTTAAATGTTGCATTTCACAGGTAGTTTAAGACTGGATTTAGAATTTTCTTAAAAGTACTATAAGGGAATTTTATTTTTAATATTTTTTGCTATTATAACTATGACAATATGACATGTTTTGTGAGTTTATAATGCCATTTTACATTATGCGCTCAAGGTTGTATTACATATTGAGAAAAGTATTACATTATGAAAATTTTATTACAATAATAATGTAATACATATTACATTGTGCAGTTATTACATTATGAGCTTCTACAAATTGAGGGTGAGTAAATTACAGAATTTTCATTTTGGGGTAAACTATCCATTTAATGAGTCGGGCCTTTGCTGAAACCTTCCACATGATGGCAGCACCTTCCTAAAGTCTCTATCATCATGAAAACAATGGAATTCATCCATAACCCTATAACTAACAAATCCTTTTCTCCCAGGGAGCACAGCCGTTTCCAAACACCATCTGTGTACATTAATTACACTTTAATCCAGCATCACCTTGATGAGACTTAATTTGTCAATTTCACTTATGTGGTTACAGAATCGTGCCACTTATGAGAGCTCTTCTCGTATGAAATGTTCCATGACAAATCCAAAGATCGTATTCAACGCATGAACTCCACTTAAACACGCAGCGGCATGCGTTCAAGGAGCAAGGATGCACATCTTCCTTTACGCTAAGGCTGGGTATTGGAGATGCTTTTTGAGCCGTCAAACTTCACAAGGCGTATTACACTTGTAGTATGGTTCTGTTTCTGTTACCAGCGCGGTGGTTTGTGACATGATTGTGGACAAAGCTGGCTCTTATTGCATTTTCACAGTCATGCAGTGTGATTTCAGAGGACTCGATGTTCCTGGACTGGCATTGACAATAACAGATTTTCCTAAAGAGGGTAAAAACCTCACACTTGCAGGTAATGAGAGTCACTGTGCCATTGTATAGAAGGACACGTACACTTCCTTCCAAAATGGGCAGCTGACTGAGACGTAGCCTAAAGACACATCCTGAAGACATAGCCTGGCCCTTTGCAACATTTCGTACTCACTTACAAAATCAATACGGTAAACACAGAACATTTTATAAAATACACAGAGTAAACCTTTAAATGATGGTTCACCCCAAAATGAAAATGCTGTCATTATTTTCTCCCAACTCATGTCGTTCCAAACCTGCATGGCTTTCTTTTTTTCGTTGAACACAAAATGTCATACAATGGCTATTCATAAATAAGACTACTAATTCTTTCATGAACACATCAAGGACAGCTACAACTTAAATGTTGGTATTTTTTCTCACACCGCAGTCGTATGAATCTAGAATGTAGATTTATAGTCGTATGGACCACTTTTATGATACTCTTACGAACGTACGTCGCATGAAAAGATCGGCCAGTATATTTGTCAGAATTTGTGTTGCATAGATGACAGAAGATTACACAGGTTTGGAATAAAATGAGGCGGATGATGACAGAATTTTCATTTTCAACTCAACTCACAAGTTTGTCATTAGCATGTTACTAAGCAAACCATGTGATGTGGAAATTGTAAAATGACAAGTAAAGTAATCACTTTTTTTATGCGATTGTACTGCTTTGATATTGAGTTCACTTCCAGCGAGGAAAACGTAAGTTGTCCAGACCACAATGTGCTTTTGTGGTTGCAATTCACTGAGCATGAAACCATTTAAATTCAATTTACAGTTTACGAAATACAATTTCAGTACTACACCACTTGACGTCCACTGTAAAACCTGGGTCCAGAATCAAAACCAATATGAGCCTTTTTGAGTATATTATAGGAGCATGCCTATGGTGCCTTTAAAGGAACACTCCACCGTGTTGCATGATATCGCTGCACCCAAGTAGCAGTGCTTTGCCTGTGCTTCCCCATAATATAGTCCAAAGATAATATCTGCCTAGGAAATTGCCTAGTCTTAATCTGCATCGCTATTTGTATATGTTGTGAATACGCAGGCCACAAGAAGTAATTAGGTGGGTATTTTTTTTTTTTGGATCACTTTTACTCAGGACATGCTAGCTGGCAACATAGGATTCCATTCATTATGCTAAGCTAAGCTAGCAGCGACCCTGCCAAACCAAAACAATGCATGCACTGAGACAAAAATGCATTTGCCCACATATCTAAATGTTGGAAAGATGTTGAATAAGCCCTGTTTCTAAGAATGGAGTGTTCCTTTAAAGGGAATCTCCACCCAAAAATGAATGTTCCATCATCATTTACTCTCACCCTCGTGACATTCCAAACTTGTGTGACCTGCCTTTTTCTTGGGTACATTTAGAAACATATTTTGAGAAATAAAATCGGGTCTAATGTTTGGTTCCTAATGTTCTTCCAAATATCTTTTGTGTTCGCAAGAAGAAAGTAAGTGATACAGGTTTTGGAACAACATGAAGGTGTGTATGGGTGAACTGTTCCTTTAAGATGTTGTCTAGGTAGGCACTATTTTACAACACAGCTAGTGCTTCACACTCGCTCACAATACAGCTGTGAATGGAGGAGTCCACTCTAATATTAGTTCTGGGAAGGAGTCGTGTGTGCTTAAGAACCCCCTCCCTGCTTGTTCATTAGGAGGTGAGTGAATCACTGTGGGGTCTCGTTTTTCAATGCACTGCTGGGGAGAAAAAAAAAGAGGAAGGGTGGCGGAGCCAGGAACAGACGTAGAGCGAGCCTCCAAATTTGATTAGGAGCACTGAGTGTTCACTTTAATCCAGTTACAGTAGAGGGCCCAGGGGGCTTCTCATCGCCTAATAAATCGACCGCATTGCAACAGACAAGCGTTCCCTGAGGAATGAAAGAAAAGGAGAGAAACAGAGAACGTGAAGGAGTGAAAGATGTGTGCACTAGGGCTGCTTGATTATGGCAAGACTCATAATCATAACTAAAATCATGATTATAGGTGGGTGATATGATCAAAGTATTATTTCATGATATGAGTAAATTTAAATGTCAGTGAAATTTTCAGTGTATTAATTTGAGTGATGACGGATATTATGGGATGGGCGGCGCAGGAGATGCAGATAACTTGATCTTGACCCTTAAGAAACTTTAATACTGTCATATAACAAATCTGCTTCAAATTGACTTAAAATGTAATAACAACATTGAAATAAAAATGTAAAGGGTGTACAAATACTATAAAATCTTGAATATAAATAATTGGGAATCATGTTCATTAAAACAGTTCACATTTCATTTATCTGTTATAACTTTTTATGTTGGTTTGGTCGTTTGGCTGTTTCCTTATAAAGGTCCAGATATTTGTGTTTTATTTTTTAAGCTTTTTGCCAGGTGGCTTTTTTAATTATATGATGTCATTACATTGCTGTCTTGCCGCCAGCCAATCGCTGCATTACTGATCGTAGTTTCGAGTATTGGTGCATCTGCCCTCTTCAGTGAACATCATCACTCATGAATAGCTCGATTTGGAAAGAAACATTCTAGAATGATTAGGGTAATTTTGATAAATTGTAAAATAACACTGCATAATATGCACCGTATAAATGGTGTGTAATTAATATTTGTTAAAGCAACAAAGGGGATTTTCTCTTTGTCTTTTGTTTGATTAACAATAATGACTCAGATAGCAGGTATATTAGCTGCTGTCACTTTAAGAGCTAATGCACGGATCCAATACAATGATACACACATCCATTTATTTCTCAACTGTTTACGTTCACCTAATCCATAAGCGAGTGTTTATGAGGATATGTTCGCTGAGATGAGCATTTTGACAATTTTGCTTGTACGTGTCCGTCCAATGAATTTGGCGTTTGCGTGCTTTGTACACGGTTCTTTTTGCGCACAGAAAACAGCACACAGGATCTGAAATCCCATCTTCTTGCACTTGAATGGTTTAAAATCGCTTGAATGTTTAAAATGACAGGACCTACAATGTGCACATTCAAAATTTTCACTCTATGATGGTTACTTGCTATTAATCTGAGTATCACATGTGTTTCAAACCTGGTGCCTGGTCTGTATGGATCACACATCAACTACGCTCCCTATACTTGATATCAATGCTAAGCGATATATCATATTAAAGTTTTCTGGGAAGTTCAAAAAACTCTAAAACACGTTCATTTGGCCAGATTTTGTTTTATGTAAATTGGATCTCACGTGAACCTTGAGCCATCTCCATTAACCCCAGGTTGCTCCCAGGGGATTGTCCCTGTAATTATTATACTATATGTCACTTTGGGTAAAAGCATCTCTTAAATGACTACTGACTTAACTGTGAATCCATTGGTAAATCAGCAGCATGTTTCCAAGCTGAACTGTACATACAAAGTAGTGGTCATGGACCTAATCTATTTATCGGTATAGATCTTTAAAGTTCTGTGCCCTTGGGAAAGTCAGGCTTTTCCAGTTAAGCATAAAACGGGTTGCCTGATTACGTCATTGCGATGGGATGTGAAGTGTTTATATTCAGAAGGTGAGCTTCACCAAAAAGCTTGCCATCCAGCATGCCCACATCCCTTCCATTCTTAAAATATTACTCTTTGGCAAATGTTCAATCTAATTACATTATGTAGAGGAGGAAGCTTCTCAGACAAATGGCTTTTGCTTCCAAAATTGAATTGCATCCAAATTCCAAGACGTAGGAGAGTGAGTGAGAGTTCTTAATGGTTTTGTTTTCAGTGTGTTTTTCTGAATGAGTCTGCCTGTAATGTCTTGTAGGTTTGATCATAAGCAGTCATGACAGACGTGACGGACAAGTTTCAATTAAGATGTCCAAACACACAAGCTCATATGATAGAATCAGTGGTGTGGTGTAAATATGTTAAGTTCTACACTCTGGGACTTTGTATACTCAGTCGTATTCAACAATTCTGGTTCTGATTCCAAATAATCATTCTCTTGGTACTTTTGTTGACAACCAACCCACAATAATGTATTCTATATATTAAAAAACAATGTTTTTAGTAACAAATAAAGTGATTGTTTTAATAATAAAATGCTTAACATAAAGATAGTTCACCCAAAAATGACAATTCTCTCATCATTTACTCAGCCTCAAGTTGTTCCAAACCTGTATGAATTTCTTTCTTCTGCTGAACACAAGAGAAGATATTTGGAATAATGTTTGTAACCAAGCAGGATCTTGAAAGACATTGACTACCATAGTATTTTTTCCCCCACTATGGTAGTCAATGGCTGCCGAGATCTGCTTGGTTACAAATATTATTCTAAATATATTCCTTTGTGTTCAGCAGAACAAAGAAATATACAGGTTTGGAACAACTTGAGGCTGAGTAAATGATGTCAGAATTTTCATTTTTGGGTGAACTATCCCTTTAATTGCACACTATGGTCAAGTCTCATGAGTAGAGGTCAACCGATTGAATTTTGATATATATATACACAGACCAGGCATAACATTATAACCTAGGTGAAGTGAATAACACTGATTTTCTCTTCATCACGGCACCTGTTAGTGGGTGGGATATATTAGGCAGCAAGTGAACATTTTGTCCTCAAAGTTGATGTGTTAGAAGCAGGAAAAACGGGCAAGAGTAAAGATTTGAGCGAGTTTAAAAAGTGCCAAATTGTGATGGCTAGATGACTGGATCAGAGCATATCCAAAACTGCAGCTCTTGTGGGGCGTTCCCGGTCTTCAGTGGTCAGTATCTATCAAAAATGGTCCAAGGAAGGAATAGGCGACGGTCATGGGCGGCCAAAGCTCATTGAAACATTTGTTTTGTTTTTTTTTGTAATAAAGTTTAGCACTAGTTTACTTGGGGTATTTGGTTTCATTCAGTATCCAATTTAAAAACTATCATTTGGTTAAGCAGTCATCGGCCAGTGTGGTCCAATCTACTCATGAGAACACACTTAATTTATTTACTTTATTTAGAATCAGACATGACTTGAAGGTGATTTGCCGTTCAGTGAGTAAGGGAATCGCTAAGACTGAATCAAATCGAGCACATTTTTGAGCTACTCATTTAAACAAATGAATCGGACTACACCGGTCACGTTTTGTTTGTTTTTGTTTTTTCACCGTGTTTCTATACATTTGGTAAGAAACTCTGTCTGTCACTGCCAGTGTTTTGTACATGGCAGCAAGAAGAATGTAGACCTTGAAGAATATTGATACAAATGTACGGCATGAAAATAGTTTGCTTGCAGTATTTTTTAAAAATGAACATAATAAAACTGTTCATTACCAAGTTAATATAAAAGAATCTGCAACTCTGATATGATGTAAGTCCAATTTTACTAGCAAGTTGAAGAACATTGGTTTTTGAAAACTTGTAGAGACTTGTTAAAAGAGTGTTGAGCTTGGCACAGATGGTAATCACTGATATAGAGGGAGTGATATCAGTGGGCTAAGAGAGAACAGAAGGCATTGACCTCCATTAAACCTTAGTGGATTCCATGATACTTCACATCCCCCAGCAACCCCTGTGACCTGCATTTCATCCTGTGAATTGCAATCAATGAATCTCCAACAAAGACAAATAAATAATTCTGTCACAGTCTGTTATAAATCAATAGCGCTCTATCAAATGAATTTCCTTACTGTGCCTGTGCAAAATCAATACAAGAACCAATAGTTGGTACAAGTGTTAAGGGGTTGGTTATCTCAGAAAAGTTCTAAAAGTAGCTCAAAAATATTTGCTTATAAAGTTGCTTATGTTTTCTTTTTCCATCTTATTTTCTGTGCAGAACTACAAAGACACCCTACAAACCCAGGTGCTAGAAGCGGCGGGAAACAAGAAGTTGGTATTTGGCGCTGATTTACCAGAAGACAAACTCAAAGACTTTCAAGACGAGCAGATCGGGCAGCTTTACGAGCTTATGCTTGAGTCCACAAAACCCAACCGGCAGTTTGATATTCAAGAGGAGGAAACGCCAAAATAACACCCTCTAAAGGGAAAAAAAGGGCAAGCTGCCCATACAGGACATAGTTTGACTTATAAATAATGTTGTTCATAGCCAAGACTGATGATTACATTAAAATGCTACAAAGAGTCTTCATTGTTGCTGGTTTTTGATGTGAGGCTTTGATATAAGTGGCTTTGTGATCGGCAGTTATACTGAAGATGCTTGAGCTTTAGTTACCGTACCACCTCAGGTCAAATTACCAATACATTGGCTTTCAAAAATTTGGCTCAAACTCACTTTTTTATTTATAGTTTTGTTATTCATGTCAACTCCTACAAAGTTCATCTGATCGATTGTTTGGTTTCTCAAAGCCATTTGACCTCTAACACACCAACAAAAGTGATGTCAAGGATAATAAACAGGAAGCGAGGCTTTATATCGGCAGGGCTTTGACATTGAAATTTTGTTATTAGCCTCTTTCACAGTATTTTACTGGTAAATTAGACATCATGTGTGAACAGGACCTTATCAAAAATACTGATAAATCAGTTCTGGCAATTTACAGGTATGAGAAGTTGAAACATATGCTACTGGTATGATGCTATGTGTGAACGAAGAACCAATACGATTACCGGTATGAGCATGTATTAGGGCAAAATGCACTGACCAATAATGAAGCTCTGTCAGAGCTGTTTACGGTAAGACAGTTGGGTGCTTCTCATTTCTTATTTATGTATCCACATTTCCTTTCCTTGCATCTCAGCTCCACCCCCTTTGGATGAGAAGGAAGGATACACCTGTGTATCCTCGCTCATAAGTCCTTAGGAAGCTTCCTTCCTTGTGGTGCTTTTAGAGAACTGAGATCTCCTTCAAGATGGCTAAGTTCGATTGGTTTCTAGGTCATGGGCTGGAGGATGGAGGAGCGAGGAAATGAGGAAGCATCAATTTGAGTATTAAGAAGCACCCCGTGTTTCCACCAAAGCCTTTTTTCCAGAGGCTAGCATATTTTCCCAATTGTTTACAATGGGAGTGCATTGTTTTTTAAAATATGCCACCAGTGTCGCGAGGCCCTGAGCGTCTAATAAATTGTTTTGAATTTGACATGTGAGGCTACACACTGCACAGACCGGGACACTTCAGAAACAGATTTAAAACATAGGAAACAAAAAGGTATACAGTACATGTTTTCATATCATTATGAAGTCATTAATTTGTTGACTAGATGCTGCATTAGTGGAGAACAGTAGTATGTTTGCCGTCAAGGTTAAGAGGATGCTAACATTAGTACCTCAAGCGGTTAAAACAATGTGACAAAATTACACAAGTATGACCCAAATGTTTGCTGTCACGATTGTTACCATCTGTTTGCTTTAGTTGCATAAAGCTAGTGACATGAGTAAGCAAACTGTATCATCATGCAGCCTGGTTAGATAATCATTGTGTTTTAAAATAGAAGCAAATAAAGTGTAAGCCTTAGTTCGTGTTATACTGTAAATTGACTCTTATTGTATGTAGTATGTATATGTGAACCTCTTGTAGAATCTGTGAAAATGTGAATAATTTTAACAAAATGAAAGAGATCATACAAAATGCGATAGTTTTTTTTAGTGCTGGTTTGTCCTGAGCAGTTAAACTGCCCAATGTTCTTCAGAAAACTCCTCCAGGTCCTGCAAACTGTTCAGTTTTTCCAGCATCTTTTGCGTATTTAAACCCTCTCCAGCAGTGACTGTATGATTTTGAGATTCATCATTTGAGGGACAATTGAGGGACTCAAACACAACTATTTAATTTTTTTCAAACAATCACTGGTGCTCCAGAAGGAAACACGATGCATTAAGAGCTGGGGGGTGAAAACTTTTGAACAGGATGAAGATGTCAATTTTTTTTAGTACTGCCCTTCAGAAGCAATAGAAGATACTTACATGTTTCCCGGAAGACAAATTAAGTACAATTTACCTTGATCTTCAAATTCAATAAGTTTTCATATATACACTCACTAAAGGATTATTAGGAACAGCTGTTCAATTTCTCATTAATGCAATTATCTAATCAACCAATCACATGGCAGCTGCTTCAATGCATTTAGGGGTGTGGCCCTGGTCAAGACAATCTCCTGAACTCCAAACTGAATGTCAGAATGGGAAAGAAAGGTGATGAAGAAAGCGATTTTGGGCGTGGCATGGTTGTTGGTGCCAGACGGGCTGTTCTGAGTATTTCACAATCTGCTCAGTTACTGGGAATTTCATGCACAACCATTTCTAGGGTTTACAAAGAATGGCGTGAAAAGGCAAAAACATCCAGTATGCGGCAGTCCTGTGGGCGAAAATGCCTTGTTGACGCTAGAGGTCAGAGGAGAATGGGCCGACTGATTCAAGCTGATAGAAGAGCAACTTTGACTGAAATAACCACTCGTTATACAACCGAGGTATGCAGCAAAGCATTTGTGAAGCCACAACATGCACAACCTTGAGGCGGATTGGCTACAACAGCATAAGACCCCACCGGGTACCACTCATCTCCACTACAAATAGGAAAAAGAGGCTACAATTTGCACAAGCTCACCAAAATTGGACAGTTGAAGACTGGAAAAATGTTGCCTGGTCTGATGAGTCTCGATTTCTGTTGAGACATTCAGATGGTACAGTCTGAATTTGGCGTAAACAGAATGAGAACATGGATCCATCATGCCTTGTTACCACTGTGCAGGCTGATGGTGGTGGTGTAATGGTGTGGGGGATGTTTTCTTGGCACACTTTAGGCCCCTTAGTGCCAATTGGGCATCGTTTAAATGCCACGGCCTACCTGAGCGTTGTTTCTGACCATGTCCATCCCTTTATGACCACCATGTACCCATCCTCTGATGGCTACTTCCAGCAGGATAATGCACCATGTCACTAAGCTTGAACCATTTCAAATTGGTTTCTTGAACATGACAATGAGTTCATCGCACTAAAATGTCCCCCACAGTCACCAGATCTCAACCCAATAGAGCATCTTTGGGATGTGGTGGAACGGGAGCTTCGTGCCCTGGATGTGCATCCCACAAATCTCCATCAACTGCAAGATAATATCCTATCAATATGGGCCAACATTTCTAAAGAATGCTTTCAGCACCTTGTTGAATCAATGCCACGTAGAATTAAGGCAGTTTTGAAGATGAAAGGGAGTCAAACTCAGTATTAGTATGGTGTTCCTAATAATCCTTTAGGTGAGTGTATATTATGCTATGCCATGACTATTTAGATGTATATGAAATGGTAACACTTTACAATAAGAGTCCATTTGAAGACATCAGATGCAAAAGCATCTGAGTCCGTCTGATGTTTTTCTTTAAAATTAGCATTTTTGTCAGGCTCCTATGTATAGGTTTCTACCCAAGTACAGGTTCTTCTGAATGGGCTGAGCCTAGGATTTAGTGTGTTTGAAGTGAAAGTATTTGATGAACGTATACTGTGTGTGGAGAGCATTCATCTAATTTTTGACCCAGGTAGCTTTTAGAGGCTTTTGCATTGGACGTCTTCATTTTTAACATGAACTAAGATTAATAAAAATATTGTGCATTGTTAATTTCAACATTTACAAATACATTTTTACATTTCAAAATTGTATCTCTTAACATTAGTTAATGCACTATGATTTAACATTAATAATCAAGGTACAATTCATATATGAATATTTTTTATAATTTAAAAACTGTTAATTTTCATGGTACAGTACGTTTTTTAAAATGTTTGTAATAAAGTTCAGCACTTATTTATTTCTGTTTTCATAACGGTACCAATTAAACTATCGATTAATTGGTTATCGGCCAGCATGGTCCATATATTTATTGATAAAATTCACTGGAAAACGGCAAGGAATTTAATGGTAATTTCCGACTGACATCAGAGTTTTACCGGGATTTTGCTATTGATGTGTGAATGGTATCTTAAAAAGATTAAAGTCTTAAAAGTCTGTAATACCGGGATTACTGTGTGAAAGGTGCTATTGTCATTGGGATCATGTGCATACAGGAAAAGTTTGCAGACATGATAAAAAGCCATTCTCCAGACACTCTTTTCCCTCTTTTCAAATCAATAATGCTTCTCTCACTCTAAATTATTAGATTGTCTGAAAAATAATACCTCATTAGCCTGAGACAGTATCTGCGTATACACTTTCACAGTAGAGCTGCACAAAAAGCCCCGGCACTGTCAGCTAGCATCAGCTGATTGGTTGTGAGATATTTTCCCCCATGTTGAACTTTACCAAATACTGCACTGGAAGACAAGCATCTTTAGTCAAGTAAGAAAACCAATTTAGTCGGCGCTGAACACTAAAATCAATGGTTTGTGAAGAAATCAGTATTCATGTGAGAGCATACATACAGTCTCAATACGAATAATAACAAGAAACGGTCCAAAGTGTTTTGAATAGAGGCGTTTAAGCGGAGGTGGTTTGTTTTGTTGCACTTCAGCACAGCTCCCTCATCACGCAGATTAATTTCTGAATGCCACTTTAATCATAAAACAAACTGTAATGACACAACTGTGTGCACGAGCCATAAACTGATCTCCCACAACAAAAATGTTGCGCAATGACAGTCACGCCACATAAATCAGCTATTTCTTATAATAGTCATGATAATTTAATTTTTTTTCTTCTTTATTGGAGTGTTGACTGCGTCAGGGTGGAATTAAACATGCTAACCACAACGTATTCGCTCCATGAAGATGTACACCCTAGATCCTTTGTTCTGTCATGTTAGAAGGGCATGACTCTGGATCGAATGGCTTCTGACAGGAAAGAAAGCAACTGCATATCCTCAGGGATTATGGGAAGATTTGGAGGTAATCTCTGTGCTTTCGGCTCAGAACACAAAGAGAAAGTGATAAGATATTAATGTACACACGGCAACCTTTGCGCAAGCTTGAGCTTCTAGAGCAAAGAGAAGCTGAACAAAAGATGGGAAAAGGTCAGAAATCAATGGACAGAGACGATCTAACGCTTCAGATGGTGTGACCACTTCAAAATGACAGACAGGCCAATGGAAGACACTTTACACTGTAAAAAAAAAAAGATTTTTCGAAGTATGGAGTATGTTTTACAAGAAAATACTATTTGAGTATTTCTGCTTTGATTCAGTGTTAGCCATTTCTTTGTAGTTCTCTTTCTGAGTGAAAATTGTTTTAAAGTAAATCCTGCAACAATTTATTTTCAGCGCAGTGTTTTACATAAGGCGCATGGTACGTATTTTGTGTTTCTAAAGCTAAATATCATGGAAAGATTACCCAAAAGTCCTTGTTTGAGCTTTGAAGACAAGGGTAGTAATTACTTCTTGTGCAACGTATCATCATTGGCTTAAGTGACAAGTAGCCTATTGTGTGCTAAACTATAACATTTATACAGTGTGTAATTAGCATTAAACTTTGATTGAGGCCAAAGCTTATAGGGAGGAATCGTAGACGTTATGGGCATGACTCTCAGTGTGGAATACTGTGTGGTTAAAATGAGTCAACAAGCTATAAAATGAAGGATATACGCAGAGCCAATAGAAAGTTTCCAGGTTATCATCAGGGTGCAGAAATTGAGACATCAGACTGTGAGCCTCAGACAAATCAATTTCATGTGTTGACACATTGCATTATTCATAACATAAAACACTGCTTTATTCAAACAAACCCAGCCCATCGCAAACAATTTGGCACAATTGATGCAGATGATTTTGTTAATGTAGATTGACACAGATATAATGGAATTGAAGAAAAGAATAAAAAACATGAGGAAAGTCCCAGATGTCTAAATATAACTTCAGCTAAATGTGAAGTTATGAAATCTCATACAAACTCTCAAAAACATGTCCAGGTCACATTTCACCCCCAAATTTAAAACAAATACTTGTTGCTATGTGACATTATTTGCATGACAAATAATTATGGGTTTCCCCTCAAATTATTGTTACTGCTTTTTTATAATTGTAATTCTCATTACTGTAAAACAGTCTTTTTCACCTGTAGGTTTCCTGTATTTTAAAGTAAAATGTGGGTATTTTATTACAGAATAATACCATTATGTATAAATTAGGGATGCACTGAAATTAACATTTGGCTGATACCGATATTTTATATTTGAAAGCTGCACCAATAACCTTTTAATTTTTGAGAGCCTGATTACACAAGTCTCACCATTAAATCCATGTTGTACTTAAAGGGATAGTTCACCCAAAAATGAAAATTATAATCATAATTTACTCACGCCATCCTAGGTGTATATGACATTCTTCTTTCAGACGAATACAGTCTGAGTCATATTAAAAAATGTACTGGCTAATCCAATGGCAGTAAATGGCAGCCCAAAATTTGAAGCTCAAAAAAGTGCATCCATCCATTATAAAAGTAATCCACACGCTCTGGGAGGTTATAAAGGCCTTCTGAAGTAAAATTGATGGGTTTGTGTAAGAAAAATATTCATATTTAAAACTTTATAAAGTAAAATATCTTGCTTCCGTTCCACCAGACCGCCTTCCATATTTAACTTATGAAGAAAGTGTAACACCTCTCGCAGTTCAAAACACTTGCATCACGCCATTTATGCTTTTTTCTTGAATTGAATACGGAGGGTGGTCTGACAGAAGCTAGATATTTTACTTAATATCGTGTTAAATATGGATCTATGGAACCCATTGATTCGCTTCAGAAGGCCTTTATTAACCCCCCGGAGCCGTATGGATTACTTTTATAATGGATGGATGCACTTTTTTGGGCTTCACATTTTGGGCTGCCATTCACTGATTGGAAGAGCCAGGACATTTTTTAATATATCTCTGATTGTATTCGTCTGAAAGAAAAATGTCATATACACCTAGGATGGCTTGAGGGTGAGTAAATCATGGGCTAATTTTCAGTTTGGGGTTAATTTTAACTGTATTTCCTTTTTTGAAATAATTCCAATTATATTTCAAGCAATTCAAAACCATGGTGAACAGTAAGTCTCTTAAGTGTCTCAGCTGAAGGAAATAATCCCGATATATAATACCGATATGGTGGCCGATATATTGTGCATCCCCTAGTATAAATGCTTTACAATGTAAATAATAAATAATTGTAATTAAACAATGTCTCTCTTTACAATTATGAGCATTTTAAATATCGATAATGCTATATAATAAATATTATGAAAATAATGTAAAAAAGGAGAGTCCTAAATACCTGGACACGTGTGTGGGCATGGCTTCAAGAGATTCACCCATTCATTTCATGATAAATAAATTCTGTATACCTCACGACATAATTGCTCCGTTTTTTTCAGACCAAGTCATTTCAGTGAAGAGTTGACATGTAAAGCAAATTCACCAATAGCTTTACTACTTTAAGTGCTTTTGAGACATATCTTGGTTCTATCGAGAACTTGTACTTGTCTTGAAACCACTCGTACATTTCCAGTTAACAGGGAGAGCTGAGATCTGTGACGTTGAAGAGTGCATTCAGGAGGTGACTCATCGCATCATTCAGGGATGGCTCTTTAAACCTAAAGAGCTTTTTCTAAACTCTCTATTTATGTTTCAAATATCTTCTGCAAACCACCTCCTTTTTCAGAGGTGTTTATGCAGCGCTGCACATTGTTACTGATATAAACCAGACTTTGTTCTTTTTTTTTTTTTTTTAAGCAAATTATATCTGAAGTATATTTCAAACACAATGTAAATGTAACACATTAAAACATACTGCGTGGTGAGAATAAGCACTTGTGACAACAGTTGTAATTATGGTTTATAAAAGCACTCTGCTGATTTCAAGTGTGTTGTTAAGATGAAAATGGTCATTTATTCATCCTCATGTCTGTCATATGACTTTCCTTCATCACTGGAACACAAGAGGAGTTTGCCAACTGTCTAACACTGAAAAAAACATGGTGTAGGATTTACCTTGAAACTTTCAAAAACGATTAAAGAGATAAAACAAGTAACACATTTATTAAACATGACATTTTGAAGTGTACCCCAATATCCTTTTATTTTTATAATATATACAGTATGACTTGGAATATGGAGTCTATCTTTATTGAGCTTTAGGTCATTTTTGGAGTTTGACCGCACCTGGTCATCATCACCCACTTCCATTGTATGGAAAAGACCAGCTCAATCATTCTGCTAAATTTCTTCTTTTGTGTTTCACGTATGAAAGAGAGTCATACAGGTGAGTAAGTGATACATTTTTTGAGAGAACTAGTCTTATCAAAATAATATCCTGCAGCCTACTTCTCATAACCAGTTGTAATTCAACATTCTCGATTGCTTCACTAATCATCAGCATGAACACGATGCATGCGTCGAAAGTGAAAGGGATCTGAGATTGTTTGTATCCCTGGTGTTGCTCATGAGACGTGACAACAATACAATGTTTAAGTGTTTTGCCCTGCTAAAGGTCACCATGATTAAATGCATTCTCTGCCTTTTGTTTCATTATGATTCAGCTCTCTGCACTGATTACAGCTTTTACATTTTTGATGCGGCAAATCTTCACAGCTATTTCTATCCTTTCTTTTTATTCGACTCCCAAATCTGCAACATCAGTTCCAAACGGCTGAGCAATGATCATTCATTTCCCTCTTCAACTTTGGTCTAGTTAGTGAAGAGAATTAATAATATAGTAGGTGGGCAAAACATGAATTATTAAAAGTCAATTATTTAAGAGAGTTTCTGGGGAGCTGCTGTTCAAATGTGAGAAGATACAGAATCTTCTACTTTATAATGATTCCTGAGGGTTGTGAACACTATGTACAGAAAGTTGTATTTTGCACCATGAAAATTACTGTCTAATCTCCTTTTTCCTCATTAATATATATATAGAAATTTAATTTATTAATGCATTTCCTGTGTTGATGTTTCAGTGGGACATATCGAAGGATATATATTTTTAGAGCCTATATCTTTAAACATGATATTAATTTAAACATATAGGACTGCGTGTAATTTTTCCAGTTCCCGCTGGATTTCGCCCTCCACATATAAACCTGAACCTCGTCATCAAATGGCATTCCAATTTGAATTTATTTGAATGGCAATCAACTCTTACATCACGCACCGCAACAGACTTTTAAAAAATGGTGGTTGAAATACAATGCTGCGTGGATTCAACCAATCAAAATGCTGCGTGAACTCAACCAATCAGCATGTTCAGCACCCAAGTCCCACCCCTGAAAGTGCCTGAACTTTGAAAAAGTACTACCTCATGAGCAGGGACTTTCTGAAGGTGAAATTTTTACATGGAACTTCATTAAAACCCAGGTCCATGTGGTCGAAGAACACAGAGTGCCACCCCAAAGTCCCTAGCTCCTGGGGAAAGTTCCTGCGGTGGAAACGCAGCTAATGATTGGATCATTATTGCAGTGATTATTATATCTCTAGCATGTTATATGTTTGGCAACAGTTCTTCCAACCCTAATTAATGGCGTGTGTAGCTTTTCATTTCTTTAACAATTGTGCTGGAAAGACACATCATGACCATATTCCAGGATGACAATGTCAAGATTCATCAGGCTCAAATTGTGAAAGAATGGTTGAAAGGGAGCATGAAGAATCATTTTCACACATGAATTGGCACCTCCGAGTCCAGACTTAAATTTATTGAAAGTCTGTGGGATGTGCTGGAGTCGACTTTACAGAGTGCTTGACAGTCAAGATCTTGCATCAAGAGTCAAGCACTCTGTAAAGTCTCCTCCAGCACATCCAACACGATCTCATGACAATGCGTATAAATAGTACGCGTGTGCAATCTCGTAGAATGTATACGCCAAAATGAGTTTTGTCGTGCATATGGTACGCCGTTTTTGGCGTGCATATGATACGCACTTTATGGCGTGTATATGACACGCTTTTGGGTAGGGTGAGGGTGGGGGTGTGGGGGGTTCGTACATATAATACGCCATAAAGTGCGTATCATATGCACGCCAAAAATGGCGTAACATATGCACGCCAAAATGAGTTTTGGCGTATACATTCTACGAGATTGCACACTCGTACTATTTATACGCATTTTCGCGAGATCGGGCTCGCACATCCCAAGGCTTTTCTTTTGGCCGGGCAGTGTAAATGTGCAGTTACAATTTATATTTAAATACATGGCATACAGGCTTCAATAGAATAAAAGTATATTTTAACAACTCCAACTGTTCATTCATTCAGCTTCAGGGTTTTTGAGAAAAAGACTAATTGTACTTCGTATTTTTGTATCTTTTTAAAGACAGTTGGATCGACAGAGGGTTATTAAAAAAAAAACGTATTGTAAGAGTAGGTTTATCACTGAAAATGTAATTGTACGTAGTCTACCTTTTAAACAGCATTATGGTAAAAAATACTACAGCAACAGCTTTCTTTACTTACATGTTTTGCTTCAGTAGTCTGGGCAGACCATTTTCAGTTTGAAATGGAGACTTTAAACAAGGGTGCACATAACTTTTTTGGTCTAGTTCTCAAGGGAGCACCTGGAGATGCTGCATGGTACTTACACTTTACTCGGCACACTTATCCTACAAGCTGTCGCCATCACATTCCTCCTGACTGCTCTCCTTGCAATCTTCTTATCTCTCAAACATGGCTCCTTTCTCCATGGTTAAGCCTGCAATTTGCATCCACAAGTCAACAGCTGGCTTGTCAAAGTCAAAAGATCTGTTTTCTCTTGTCAGGTAGTTTTTCTCTGTCTCGCTTACTGCATAGGCAGCCAATTTTTATTGAAAGCCAGTTTCAACAAAAGAATTACCTCTTTAAGTGTCCGGAAACAGTTTTACAGTTTGCATTTGAGTATGATTAAGTATATTTTTTTCCAGGATAGGCTACAGTAAGTACTTGTGGTGGGTGTATCATTTTAAATGGGTGATATGTTTTGTATAGACAGAGAGAGAAAGAAACATTTATATTATGTAATTCTATACAACAGTATTAATGAATCATGTCGTCCTACACTAATTTGTCCTCTTGAAAATGGACACCATCAAGTTGTTTGCTTTCATTGAGGGATGTGATTGTAATCACAGCTGTTTGACAGACAGGCTGTGTGTGTGCGTGTCTCAGTGGAGCTGCTTCCCTCACAGGTCACTGAGAAGGGTGACCACGCCGAGAGACACTCAGGATCAATCACGGCTCTGCTAATAAGGAGTTTAATGCAAGGAGGCAGTGTGGAGAATAGAGTCACCTACCAGATTGACACGCTGATGAATGGCCGTGACATCCCATCTGCCTGCGTCTGCGCACCCCTACCGCACTGACAGATCAATATATTCCTCATCTGAATCAAGTGCCCTGTGGAGAGCACAGGCATGCGGATAAAGCCAGAGTCTACTGTAAAACCGTCATTGGACACAAATCATTGAAGTGAGATATAGTCCCTGTGTGACATAAAACTTGCTTCAACAGGTTGACCTCTCCTTTGCCTTTTGGAAAATGTCTGGCCTTCATGCAAAGTAGCTATATGGGTGGTTGACATGACATTTTTTTAGGAAGTTGACATGTCATGCAGTATGATTTGCTAAATTCTCTAATCCATGCTAAAACCATTTTCATAATTCCTTTATAATCATAACTATTATTCATGCAGTTTTTATGACCTTCTATTAATTAAGGAACTATGTGGACTAGGCCTATTTGTTCTTTTAAAAATTAATTTGCCTCACGGCAGGAGTGTCTGAGTGAAGGTGATTAAAAATGATAAAAACTCAAAGAAATGTTGATCAACAGCTAAAAATATACATAAAAATGAATCTTGAAATTAGTTGATTACCTAAAAATTCCCTAGCAGCAGCTTCAAAATTGGATTGCAAAACCATTTTTTTTTTTAAATGAGATAATTAAATTGTCCATATGGGAAAGATCTTTGCAACCTCAGTTTTCACACAGATGTGGGACCAAACCCACCTGATCCTCCTTTCAGACCCCTTTTGGGAATGAGGCAATCTGAGTAAAATGCCTCTCCATTTTAAATTACATTTTGATAGGCCTTTAATGAAAGGCTATTTTAAAGCATGAAAACATTACTCCTGCTTTAATGTATGGAAATAAACGCATGATTGATGAATATTCATTAGTGTATAATAATCAATCTGTTATAGACTATGCAAAACATGCCATTTAGCAGCTGTCATCTACACCTGCCTATGTAACTTGCAATGAGGCTCTGATTTACTGAGAAAATTCTGATTTACAATGAAGCAGGTGATTTACTGAGAAATAGCAAATCACACTAATTTAAATATTCCCATTTAAACATGGCTTTTGTTAGCTGTGTTGCTCACATGGCCTGACTTTTGTCTGTTTACGGAGGCTTGGTCGAAACCCCCCCACAAAAACTGACAAGATTCATAAGTAGACTTTCAAGTTACACGTTATACACATGACCGACCTATACATTAATATATTTCAAACCTTGTCTTCTAGTTGATATAATGTGTGG
Organism: Gobiocypris rarus; assembly: GCA_023029165.1. Lineage (NCBI taxonomy): Eukaryota > Metazoa > Chordata > Actinopteri > Cypriniformes > Gobionidae > Gobiocypris > Gobiocypris rarus. Next base: position 15,930,138 of record CM040919.1, on the reverse strand, counting down.
TACATTAGAGCTTCACTGAGTGGTTCCCAAAGAAAAAAATCCTGTTCGTTTTTCTCCATAAGGGGGACTCATTTTTACTGATCATTTATGAACCTTTAAAGACATACCTACTGTGAAAGGTTCTGAACGATGGAATATGGTTTGATAGTTGTAAGTCCACATTATTTTATTAATTGTTTCACAGCAGAATTCCTGGTGAAAAATTACATAGCCCATGATTTTGCTGTAAAATCTCCATCAATCAGAGAATCGAAACATCTAAATCATGCCAAAAAAACACTAGTGCCAGCCCTTCCCATGCAGCACGCAATCAAGTCCCAGCGCTGTTAAATATTTGTAAAAACACTATTGCCAAAAGTATTGGGATACCCCTCCAAGTCATTGAATTCAGGTGTTCCAATCGCTTCCATGACCGAAGGTGTATACAATCAGACATATGTGAAAGAATGGGTCGCTCTCAGGAGCTCAGTGAATTCAAGCGTGGTACCGTGATTGGTTGCCACCTGCACAATAAGTCCATTCATGAAATTTCTTCACTACTAAATATTCCATGGTCAACTGTTAGTGGTATTATAACAAAGTGGAAGTAATTGGTAACAACAGGAACTCAGCCACGAAGTGTTAGGCCAGGTAAAATCACAGAGCGGGGTCAGCGCATGCTGAGGCACACAGTGCGCCGAAGTGGCACACTTTCTGTGAATAGCTAGCTCAAACTTTGTGTGGCCGTCAGATTAGCTCAAGAACGCGTAGGGCACTTCATGGAATGGGTTTCCATGGCCGAGCAGCTGCATCCAAGCCTTAAATTGCAAAAAATATTCGATCTTTAAGACTTTTCAGACATTTTACCTTCACAAACATCTATTATACACTGCATGAAAGGTAATATTCGTAAAAGCATAACGTGGGCCCTTTAAAGCCATTAAGCACAATCTTAAACTTTTGTCTGTTCATTTCAAATATATATATTTGTTTTGTTTTGTTTGTTTTTTGTTTGTTTTTTTGCTTCATATAAAAGTTTGTAATATATCTGGCTGGTTTGGTTCATGACTTAGAACTCTTTAACAAAGATATTTTAAAATCCCTAATGAAGGGTTAGGTGAAAGCTCTCTTAGTGACAGGAACAGGAACAGGAATAACCATATACAGTTTTTTACTGCTGCTACCAATTACCACGGCATTTAGCCTATTATTGACAGTAGAACGAACCATAACCCTGCTCCATGGGAGGTCACATTTACAAGTCATCAGAATATTGATCTACTTGTTCGAGACGTTATCTCAAAAGAAATCCCAAAGCAAACACCATCCTGACACAGGGCAAATAGCAATGCCCCTTTCCTTTCTCAATTCAAAAAATCACAAAAGCGCCTCTGTGAATCTGATGGATTTTTGCAAAGGTCAAAACATTAGAAAATCCCTTGTCTTGCCTACCAAATGACACTACTTGACAATGGAAAGTGGCCAAGTGAGCTTAGGATGGACAAAACTGTAAAGTGCTAGAACAATGCGATTAAAGATCTGCTGCTAACATTAAGGTTACAGGTTCAGCTCCTACAAAGTACAGCAGCGATGGTTTACTGGATCGATATCACTTGAGAGAGATGCCCTAGGTTGCTCTACGACTGACTAAGTCTACAATTAGTATTCTACAAGCTGAATAGCAAGCATCCCTCCACTTCTGTAAGTATTCATAAGTGTTTACTAATCAATTAGGCTTTATCATTACTTTACACTCTAAATAAAGAAAGATCTATAACCTCCCCAGGCACCTAGCAAAAGTTCACATTTTCAGATTTGAAATTGATAAATGTTGTGACATTAAATGGGCTGAGAGCTTTACAAGTAGCACCTCTGAATCCTATTGATCGTTCCTGCTCTAACAGGTGATTAACCACTGGGACAATATATGACCTTTATAAACAATTCCTGAAAATAATGTCTTGCTAAATGTATGTTCTGTTGAGAGAAAAAGACATTTATATGTTCTGTTTCTTCTTTATCTGTTCCTAGTTTCCTTGATTGATAGTTAGTTTCCTCACACCGGTTTCTGTTCTCCCTGATTACGTCCCCTGTGTATTTAAGCCTTGAGGTCTTTCAGTTTGTCTGGTATCATCAATATTAATGTGGTTGTGTTAAGTTATAGAGTGGTGCAGGTGTGACGTTACTTTGTAGGCCAACAGGAAGTTAGCATCACAATGGTTCCCTCAAATAAATCCCAATAGGATTTTTCCATAGGCTTTTGGATTATTGCAACAAAAAGAAACAAGCTCTGCGATCAACAAAGGTTTATAATACCTACATGTTTTGTCCATCAAGATAATTGTCACAGATGAACACAACTTTTATGAACTTTGAAGCCGAAATGCAGCTGACAGAAGTAAAAAGCTAAATGTGTGCTATAAACGAACTACACCAAAGTCCCACGATTTCAACGTCACCTCGCTAAGCTTCAGACAAATCTTTCAGTTTTTAATCTAAAAACATTTTCCCAGAAAGTTTGAGTTAGAATAGTTTATAAGAGCACAATTATAAGCATAATAAGGCTGTAAAAGCGGACTGAGTTTACCTGTTTGGCGTGATGGCGTTTAATGTCCCTGACAGCCTCTTGTAGTCCCACTTGTTAGCAACCGCCTTTTTCGTAACAGCTTTTAAAAAAAAAATCATGAGTGTGGAAATACTGATGTATTTTGTCGTTGAATAAAACGTGAAATTTTCTCGAGCTTGTGTCGGACCTTATTTCAGCTATTTAACCAAAATCCCATAAAAAAAAAAAAATTACTTCGGGACAATGGAACATGAAGTGCTAAAATGCTAACTAGTTTTTCCGCGTTTTGGCCTTGAGCAATCTCCTGAGTTTTCTGTTTTGGATTTATTAAAGACTGTTTTTGTTTCTACTCAATTTCGAGAGCTTTATTACAGCCGCCATGCCAAGCATACTTTAAACCAATACAGAAATATTACACTTTAAAGGTGCACTATGTCACTTTTCCGTCCGCTAGAGGTAGCCTATTCAAAACAAAGGTGTAGTTGGATGACACCAAGTTTGAGCGCAGAATCTTGGGACATGTGGTCTTCACCTCACAGCCGGTGGAAAAGAATCGGGATAGGACTCGGGCTGAAATCATGTTCATTGATGCGATTATTAACGTTACTGTAGTATTAAGCAGAGCAGGGGCGAGTGCTGTGGGAGCTGAGCAAGCCCTACAGTGATTGTTAATAAGATGAGTGCAACACGCCTTGCAAGCAGCGGGACTTTTATCATGCCACTGTTGCCGGCACCATTTCCGCTTTTCCGGTCATGCGTATGAGGTAACGTAGCTCTGTTTATCATATAAGATACATTTGAGTGTGTTGAAAATGATGTTATGACGTTCGCCCGGCGGCTGCTATGACACTTGTTGCACAATGCAGTGAGAGTAAAGCATTTCTGCCAAATAAAACCGGAAACCGATGGTAACGCAGATATGACGCAATTGACAGTTGACTCTCTCACATGTCCCGGTTCCTTGGTTAAAATAGCAATTTTCTCACGATTTACAAATAGTTGGAAACATTTGGGATATTGTTAGTACTCAACTGAACAAAATATATAACTCTAGCCTAGTGGTGTTTGGATATTTTACTGAAAAGATTTTTCATAGTGCATCTTTAAGGCCTGGTTTCACAGACAGGGTTTAGATTAAGCCAGGATTAGGGCTTCGTTCAATTAGGACAAGTAGCTTTTATAAAAATGCTGGAGAGAAAAATATTAGTGGTGTGCATCTTGAGACAAAACAATGGCTCTGACATATTTTAGGATATGCATTTCCAAACATTCATTTTAGTCTGGGACTAGCTTAACCCTTGTCTGTGAAACCGGGGGTAAATGAATATACTGTACATAAGTGCAAACTGAATGTAACATTTTCAGACTTAATTGCATGTTTGTTGAAACTAAATGAAAATATGAATATTTATTAAAAAAGTTTTGTTGGCACAATTAATTTGGACTATATCTTTTTATTACTTATATTGTCTTTGGGTGGTGTATTGCCAAATCTACTGTCAAAAAATATACGTTAATGCAATTTCTAATGAAACGTGTGTCATGTATTCAAATACATTTGCATTAACATATTTGTAAAGTTGCAGTTTAGTTAATTACTCAATTTAAATCTTATTAACACTACAGTTATTAGCTGAAAACAAGTATAGATGTGCTTTAGTATGTTAAACGAACACAACAAAATATGTGTATTTCTTTTAAATGTGACAAAAGATTACTAAACAAAATTCTAATTTGACATTATGTTAAGAAACCAATGCACAATTCTACAAGTGTGCTACAAGTGCACATTCAATACATTTAAGTAGTTCAGGTATGTAATGGAATTTCATGAAAATCTTTATTTTAATGGTAACAGTTACTGTGACTGTAACAGTTACATTTGTGTCCTATGTATAAATAAAGTAAATGTAAATAAAGTAAAAGTTGTCCCCTCTTTGCAAACAATTGCATGTCTCATGTTGTGTTCCATAGGGTTTGATTAGAAGATGGAATTTGACTTTTTGGGGGGTGAACTTGTGACATTCTGTGAAAGATTTTATGATATGTGCAATATCTTATTTTCTGAGGGTGTATTAGGGTGAAGTGCCCCCGGTGGGCTGAGACCAGACACATGGTTATTAAAGAACGGCACAGGCAGTGTGAGAGTGGGTGGCCTGGGTCACATCACCCAGAGTGCTCCACTTCAGCAACATGATTAATGCAGGCTGCAGCATATAGAATTCAAAACAGCATCTTTCTATTGATCCGCTACATGGGGAATTTTCTCCCTGATCTGTCTAGCATGAAATAGTGTAACAGGTCAACAGCAGATAACGGATTAGATCTTTATCATATACAAAGACATACAATGATGGTGTCATAACTACAATGTTGACATTCTGTTTTGGTTTGGTCCTGTTCTATTTTAGTTTCTTCTGTAAAATCCAACAGTTGTTCGTACTAAGACTTTAATGTCCAATAATTTGTTGAATTTAGTAATCTGTACTGTTTGCATGCTACGCCTTCTTTACTTTTAAAAAAGCCAAGTAAACATTACTCGACTGGTTTGAGTACCATTTGCCCCAAAAGAAGGGTTTACTGTAAAAAATTGCTGTAAAAATACGGGAAATTTTGTACAGTAATTTACTGTTCTTCAAAAATACAGCTGAATACTGTAAATGAGGCAGAATTTGATGTGCAAATTAATAACGGCAAGCTACTGTTCAGTTTAACGGTATAATACAGTATTTTCTTTTATTATAGTCACATGCTTGAGCCTGCTCACAACTCATAGGAAAATCTAGAAGCATCAAATCCCATCAACAGATTGCAACCAAAAAGGATTAGCATTACGTTTAAGGTTTAACATCACATTACTTGAATTTTTTATTGTGAGAAGGAAGAATAAGACGACGATTAAATTAAGGAAGGCAATTTTTGCTCCGACTGTGACCCTGCCAGCACACATCAGTGGACGGTGCTTCACCTGCATGTGGCTTCGCCAATTTATCAAGGTAAATGCAAACTGAAAAACTGTTATTTTGTTATATTGACTTGATGTATTATCAAATCTACTTCAGGTATTGTTCTTTATTTTAAAATTTGCACTAAAGCATTGAGGCTAATGTAATGCTAACTGTTCAGTTACTTCTCTGTTTTACACAATACCATTCCTTGAGAGATTATAGCTTAAAAAATTGTTGGTGTTAAAATGGTAAGATTATTTTGATGTTGAGGTCTGTGGATTGTAGTACAAAAATGATAACCTGCAACATATGTGCTAAGACCTGCAGCAATGCATTAGCGTATGCTAGCTACATAGTTTTTACCAAATGCAAAGTGTGATTTCCTTGAGTGCAAAATAACTTAGTCTACGTTTTCAGCCATCAAGTGTCACACATAGAGAGACTGATACTCCGTGCTGATGTAAGTTTCGCTAAATATTATTCCACTTGTTTAGAATTTACTTCATGCCTGCCTGCACACATTTTCATTTCACTACACACCATTTTTCTGTTCTACAGATATCTGCCACTGCAGCAGATGTTGAGTGCACCCTGACCACATCCAAGTCCACAACTGATACTGCTGTAAGTGACACATAAGCAAGGCATGGAGTATAAACAGTATAGAACAGACTATTTAATTGCTCTTTCTGTAGTCAAAGATGATATTTTAAAGAATGCTGGTAACCAGACAGTTGTACCTATTGACTTCCAGTGTCATTTTTGTTCCTACTATGATAGTAAGTGAGGTCCATCGACTGTCTGGTTACCAACATATCTTATTTTGTGTTCAACAGAAGAAGGAAACTTATACAGGTTTGGAACAACATGATGAGTAAATGATGACAACATTTTCATTTTTGGGTGAACTATCTCTTCAACACTGCTGACAGATATATAATGTTGTCTACACAAGACTCTCTGGTCTCATAATGCCTCAGGAGCAAACTTACTACCATAACAGCAAATTTGAATGCAATGTGTTTTGTGTCTTAAGTGCAATTAATCTTTATACCTTACCTCATATATTATATTTCTGTGTAATTACATTGTAGATGGTCTATTGGTTTGAACCACAAAAGAGGAACAAAAGCCAGCCAGGCAACGGTGGTCTCCAAGAAGATGGGAAATTGTTCAGAAAAAGGCAACAACTGTCGATCTTCATGTGGCCACCCAACGTGGAGTGGGGCTTTATTTAATCAGGTTTAATCAGCATTAAGTTCTGCGACCAGATGTTTACATAAAGTCACAGCATTATGTTCTGTTCTGCCCAGTCTCAATGGTGAAGAAAATAATGTCATTCAATGAATGGATTTGATGTTATTAGCTTTAATAAAAGCATGTTTTAAAGTCATCTTTTGTTTGAGCCATTTGTTTGCCAGCAATTTTCTGTGTTTTTGTTTTAGAATGCAAATTTTTAATAATCAGTTTCTAGCAGATCACATTTTACAGAACTTTAATACTTTTTATAGTAATAAAACATTTATGGAGACTACAGCAGGAACACTAAAATAACGGGAGCGAAACACCTGATAGAATTACTGTTACAAGCACACCAGGCTCCACCCTTTTACAACCACAACGTTCCCAATCACCTGAGTACTGAGCACACACACCTGCACGTCATCATCACAACAATCACCTCCTGCACTTAAGCCCCACACGCTCACTCAGTCACCGTCCGGTATCGTTTGCACATGCTACTCATGCTTGCTTCCTCGGACTCACCCACCCACCCACCCACCCACCCACCCACCCACCCACCTGCCTGCCTGCACCCACCCACCTGCACCCACCTGCCTGCACCCACCTGCCCCACCCACCCACCCACCCACCTGCCTGCACCCACCCACCCACCCACCTGCACCCACCCACCTGCCTGCACCCACCCACCTACCCACCCACCTACCTACCTACCTACCTACCTACCTACCTACCTACTTACCTGATCTCCTTTGTCTCCTGAGTGTCTCGTCCTGTCTCCTGGTCCTTGTCTCCTTCGATCCAGTGTCCCGTTGCTCAATAAGAAGCCGTATCGTATCACCTCCATATCAAGCATTCACCTGAACACCCATTCTGACTCTCACCTTCTGCTCACTTCCTGGTTCAGTAAATAAACTCTGCTTTCACCTGCCTCTGTTATCCGTGTCACCTCTGTTTGTAACAATTATACTGTGCAGTCTATATTTTTTACAGCACAGTACTGTAATATGTTTTACAGTATTAAACTGTTGTTTTAGATTACAGCAGGTCCACTGTAAAATTACAGCATTCTACAGGTCAATCTAGCTGCCTGTAGTTTACTGTAAATTAACGGGGACATTTTTTACAGTGAAGGGTTTCACTCATTTCCTCCACTTAGTGTTCCCCTTGGTTGGGCACTTGGAACTTGATTCATATTATTATATCTTTCTATTAATGCAGTGATGCAACAAGAAATCACAGCTATTTGATTTTAAAGGAAGGGAAGTAATTAATATTATTTCATGTCAAATAATGATCTTTTAACACTTTTTTTTGCGAACACTTATGGCATAATTTAAATTGGGTTCATATAATCTCTCTATATTTGTGACAATATCTTGCAGTTGACCATGCTTGAGTCTTCATTCAGCATGCAAAAACAACAATGGTAACAAGTTATATATATATATATTCTTTTTTATTATTATATATTTTTATTATTATTAATAAGACCTTTACAATTTTATTTTCTGTCGTTATTGGGTTTATACTGACAAAAGAAAAATGGTCAAATAAAGCCAAAAAATGACAATGCATAATGGGAGTACACATCCTAAGATCACAGATAGAATTAAATTTACAAAACTTAATGCAATTAAGTTAGTTGAATTACAGATTTTATTATGAAAGGTGGTCTGGTGGTAGCTATATATTAAACTTTATATTTTTAAATATGGATATTTTTCTTACACCGACTCACTTCAGAAGGCCTTTAATTACCCCCGGAGCCGTGTGGATTACTTTTATAATGGATGGATGCACTTTTTTGGGTTTCAAATGTTGGGCTCCCTTTCACTGCATTATAAAGCTTGGATCAGCCAGGACATTTTTTTATATAACTCTGTATTCGTCTGAAAGAAGAATTTCATATGCACTTAGGGTGGCTTGAGGGTGAGTAAATCATGGGCTAATTAAAATTTGTGGGTGAACTATCCCTTTAAGTTTTGCTTAAACATTTAAACCATTATGTGTAGTGCTTTAAAGAAGAACACTTATTTTGAGGTACTGACTAATATACTAGCACGTGTAAAATAATATATTTTAATTTAATTTGATGTCCACAATTACATTTGTTAATGTATTTTAAACGTGTTTAGTGCACTGTGAATTAATGCACATGTAATATATTTTTCTTCTAAACTTCAATACATTTGCTCATACAGTATACTCATGGGTAAAAGTTGGTTGTTTTGCTACATAAACTTTGAGCTATTAAATATGTTAAGCTATACAACCTTGCGAATGTGCTCAATTTGAATTATTGTTGAGAGTTTCATCACCAGCTCCTGCTCTATGAACTCAACTGTGTCAGTTTTCTACATAATATTTATGAGAGGAGGACTGTATATGTAATAGTAATGTACTCTATTTTATATCTGTGTACAGAATACTTTCAAAAATCTTTGTTGCTTTAGCACACATTTAATTGCATTTATTGCAAGCCAAATTTAACAAATCTAAACTAAATTAATTTGCATTTAAATTTAGATAAAATATATTTTAATCACTACACTGTAAAAATGATTCTGATTTTTAGTTAGGTAAATGAGTCAAGTTCTGTGAACTTACAGCGTCTCACTACACAATAAGATGAGTTACAACAATTTCAGCTTTAAAAGAAATGGCAAACTTGAAATTTGTTCATATAACCACAAAATATATGTTCCATTAACTTTTTGTTTAATACGCATGCAACAAAAATACCATGTGATGTCATGTTGACGTACATCACCAGAGTTTGAAACAGGTGCGTTTTCTGCCATTTTTCTGTATTCGCTATAAGTGAGGCAACTTTGCTGATCAAACAAGAAGAGAACAAAGAAGTGCCATGTTTGGATGATTACAGATGAGACTTCATGTACTGCACATAATGAGTCAATTAAGTATATTTTGATATATGCTTTTTTTGTTCTTAATTTAACCTGCCAGTTTAAATGTATTTAGCTTAATTGCAGATACGAAGGCGCAATATGGACTTTGGGAGGTGAATTAATCATTTATGTTTCCCATAATTTATCTTTGGCTGCATTATAATAATTTCTTAACTCAATTAAAGTTACATTTGCTGAATGAAATTCAAAGATCAGATCTTCCCACCACTACTGTCAGCAAACCCTTCTAATGCACAACAAGGGTCTAAAATTACCCATATACCTTTTTTTTCATTTTTGAAATCAGTTTATTTCAGCATTTAATATTATATGATATAGCTATGAATTCCATGATCCGTGAATAGTCAAAATATCTTGTTTTCAATTACCACAAATTATTTAAATTTTTCCAATAGGTTTTGTGTTACTACATCAAGTTTACACGCATGGGTCAAAAATGACCCATCTATAAAGTGTGATAAAACATTTTGTTAAAACTGGTAACACTTTATAATAACTGCATGCTATGAATCATTAGTTAAACAGTAGTAAATAGTTAATTCCTTATTTACAAAGCATTAATAGACATTAAGAATCCCTGTAATCCATCCAGCATGTAATCCCTCCAGCATGAGGAAGATCTGTGTATCCGCTCTGATGGACAATAAAGTCTTGAGGTAGCCCTGGTGGTTCCAGGAAGATTTGTTTGCAAGGGTACTGTTTACTTTAAACGTGCAGTTGCCTGACAAATATATAGTAATATAATCCTTTGTGCTGTTAGCCCTGGAGGTTCCAGGAAGATTTGTCTGCAAGGGTACTGTTTAAACTACCTGACACATATTCTGAAACTGAAACTCTTTGAATCTTCCATCCAGATAGAGGGGTATTCTCTGCTTTTATTGATGTTTTTATTTCTGTTTTTGTTCTTATGTATTTGTTTCCTTTTCATGTAAAGCATAAATAAACTTGTCTTGCCTTGCCTAAGCAGTTTATAAATACAGTTATAAATGCTTTATTCTTGATTTATAAGCATATCTATAAGGTGTTTAATAATTGTATTTTCATACTTTCTTTAATGATCAATTTATCATTTCTAAATTAAGTATTACATTTTTCACAAACCAGTTTTTTTTTCCATAAGATCATTTAGAAAGTGTGAGTAAATGATTAATTTTAAATGTAACTATTTTAAATGTACATTTATATATATTATTTAGACATAAATAAAAGTATTAACATTTTTCAGAAACTGCAAGGTATATACACAACTGTATATTTATTACTTTTCATTCAATTCAATGTTTTTAAACAATTGTTTTCCTTCTGTTTTTTTCTTTCTTTTTTTACCCTTAGGGTATTTTTTGGAACATTTCCATGCACATATCCTGTGGAGAGATGGTACACAGCATCGTGGATATTTGAAGTTTTGTGCCGATGGAGAGCTTCTGCATTGTGGACATGGACACAAACAGAACTTCTACAATAAGTTGGTGAAAATCAATTTAGGTTTTGTTGCTTTTGTTCCTTTGGAGTTCTCCAGTTTGACATAGTAAACATATACACTTATATTTGTTAAGAGTGTTTGTGGTCAAATGTTTTGCTTGTTGAATTTGCATTCAATGTAATGCTGGAGTACGTTTTTTGACGAAGAAACCAAAAATGTAAAGGTTTGAGAGCTTATAAGTTACAAAGGTAACACTTTACAATGAGGTCTCATTTTAACATTAGTTAATGTGTTAGCCAACATGAACTAACAATGAGCAAAACATTTTTTTTACTGTTTGCTATTGTTAGTTAAATACAGTTTGTTTACAGGTTTAGTTAATAAAAATACAGTCATTGTTAGTTCATAGTGCATTATTGATTTTAAGAGAGAGAGAGAGAGAGAGAGAGAGAGAGAGAGAGAGAGAGAGAGAGAGAGAGAGAGAGAGAGAGAGAGAGAGAGAGAGAGAGAGAGAGAGAGAGAGAGAGAGAGAGAGAGAGAGCAAAAAACCATAAGGTTTGGGACAAAGAAGGTCTACATGTGAATTTAATGATTTAAAAAAAGAGCTTTACATTTTTAATAATGAATAAATTATTGTCCTACTGTATAAACATATCAATTTACAAATACTTATTTATTTACTTCAAATTACTTGTATACTGGTATGTACATATGTTTCTTTTGTATACATAAACGCAGGTGCAAAACCTCCCCACACAATTTTATATCCTCCTCTACATATCTCTGTTATCTACCTATTATATGCTTACATGATACTTTTATTATATGATATGTTTTTGTCAGTGGTTTTTGTCTGCCAATTGTTTCTCGATTTCTTATCCCGTGACTTATAAATTCAATATGTATCCATCTCATCTATTGAATTTTTTTAATGTGTTTTCTTTTTAAGTTTACATTTTTAAGTGAGGTTTAATGGGTTATATGTATGTGGTGGGGCAAAACACAGTGCTCTTTTTCTGTTTTCAATGATTATTTATACCAAATTTAAAACAAGAGCAATTTTACATGTTAATTTAAATTGCAGCACAACAAGCAACACAGGGGGAAAACAATTATGGTTGTATAACTTAGAAATCCTCAAGAAAGAGTATTATTGGCCAAACGTTCCAATTATCGCAGCTGCAAGAATAGCAGCAACAGACAGGGACACATCATTATCAAAGTGGAGCAGCCCATTTCAAGTTGACTCCTAAAGACACATTCATTCCATCCCACTAATTCTCTTGTATTTCGTGTCAGTACTTCAGGAGTTGACAGTGAGCTGAGTCACATGGTCATGTGAACGTCTGTTCAATTGTGTGAGTAATCTGTGTAATAGCATGTGTGTGTGTTTGCTCGCAGGGAAACCTACTCATTATGGCTCTGAAAAAGCCCTGCTGGATTCAACAGCTCAGACGGAGAACTAGAAGGGGGTAAATTAATATCCTTGTTCCAAAAAAGGTGGACACTGCAATTTTCCAGTCAAGTTTCCAGCTGGCAGTTACGGAACCAATATATGTGATGTTACAGAGACGCACACAATGGAATGCGTCAGATACTGTAAGAGGTCACTGCACAATACAATGGAAAAATCAACCACATAGGGATTCATAAAAAATCTCACAGTTAAATATTACTACAGAAAAGTACCTATACATACAATTACATACAGTTGAAATGAACATTAGTGGAAGTAAAATGAACAACTTACATTCCTTTTCACACAAATTTTGATTACAGGGACAGATTATCGATTCATAAAGACTTTTTTGCACAGTTCCTTGTACACTATGCTAACACCTTTTGAGAACACTTTACAATATTTTTTTAGAAAGCAGGTTATGTGACATACCCAAGTATGTTTAATGGTAAGTAAGCGGATAACCTCAACTTTCGGTTCCAAAAAACAGAGGTAACTTTAAGGGCCACATTTCCACCTCAGGAACTTTCCCCAGAAGCTAGAGACTTTGGGGTGGAACTCTGTGTCTCGGCTGCAGGGACCAGGGTCTGAAGTTCCAGGTAGAAATGTCCCCCTCAGAAAGTCCCTTGGGCGCTGAACATGCTGATTGGATGATTTCATGCAGCATTTTGATTGGTTGACTCCACGCAGCATTTTATTTCAACCACCATTCTAAAAGTCTGTTGCAGTGCGTACAGTAACAGTTGTTTGCTATTCAAATCAACAATGGAGTTTAAAAAATATGTGCGATGGACCAACGACGAGGTTCAGGCTTTATTAAGCTTTTATGCAGAGGAGGAAATCCAGCGGGAACTGGAAAGTCGTGTGCAGTCCTACATTACAGGACTAATTTGTCTAATCTACACGGTACTTTAGACCGCGATGGAAATGCAGACAGCAACAGGTCTGGGGGAAAAAGTTCCCGGATAATTTTGGTGGGAACACGGCTTTAGGTAGCCATAGCAACTTACTCTGAGCATAACCTGCTCTGGAGCAGCACTGCTATTTAATTTAATCAGTCTTTCTTTTTATTATATAATTAGCATCAAACAAACAATATAGTTCTTATTCACAGTGATTAAAGATTATTAAACGAAAATATTGAAAAATCAGCCACCAAATAGGTGTCGATATGCATTAAGTAGTATGTAAATAGCCATTAAACAAAAGAAGTAGTAGTATGAAAAAAGTAGTATGGCACGCTTTTTATCTTAGCATCTGTTTCCATGGTGTCTCATGGATTCATCGCTCTGTTAAAAATATCTTGTGTGTTAACCTGAACATACTCTGCGTTGGCTGAACTTTCTCCTGGACGCGTTTTTGGAACCAGCATGCCTCAAGTAAGCAAGGTTTGTATTAATCAACCGAGAGTTCAGTGTATGTAAAGTAACCTTGCTTTCTGGAATACCAGGAAGAACCAAAATGGGGTTTTCACTGCGATGCCATAGAAGAACCATTTTTTGGTTCCCTGAAGAACTGTTTTGTAAAAGGTTGTTTAAAGAACCATTTTATTCTAACCATTATATAGTCTAAAGAACCTTTCTACGTTACAAAGAACCTTTTGTGTAATGGAAATGTTCTTTGGATATTAACGGTTCTTCGTGGAATCATACACCCGGCCAAAGAACCTTCACTTTCTGGTAAAAAAATAGTTTACAAATATGCACTCTTTGTAAAGCATAATTCAATGTTTCATTTGCTTACCACACTGTTACTATTTTTTTACAGTTATTTTTTAGCAATATCAGAAGGACAAATAGTACAAATAAGACAGATTGTAGATTCAAATATTAGGAATGAATCTCTGCAGAGTAAGTAAAAGTGAAATGGCCCTTTTTTCAATTTGTGTTTCTGCAGGTAACCATGCTCCTGGAGTCAAAGGGACAGCAGGGTCGGGAACACATTGGTTTTACTGCAGTGCTTTGCTTGAATTGAAAAAAGCTCTTAGAGGAGTTTTTCCTCAACAGGAAGTCTGGCGCTGTGACATGATGATTTGATGGTTAGAAACTTAATTAGTAGATCATTTGTTTAGTTTTTAAAGTTTTTTGATCATCAGTTGTATGATGGCTTGTCAATCTCATTTAATTTTCTTTATGAGGATGTCTTTTAAATTAGAATTTAAATCCTGAAACAGGATTCAAAATGAAATTGGTATCAAATCATATAGCGGAAAGAAAGTAATCTGCTTTAACTGCTTTAAGTGTATAGTTTAAGTGTATAGTGTATAGTAAGTGTATGTCATTTTTCAGAATGAATAATAACAATAGGTGATCTAAATATCCAGAAACATTAGATGAAATTAAAAATCAATGTTTGAAAGTTGAAATGACATAAAATGAATATACAGTATATATACACACACACCAATCAGGCATAGCATTATGACCACTGACAGGTGAAGTGAATAACACTGATTATCTCTTCATAACGGCACCTGTTAGTGGGTGATAGAAAGGTGTCAGAATACACTCTACATCGCTGTTTGTTGCGTATGGGGCTGCATAGCCGCAGACCAGCCAGGGTGCCCATGCTGACCCCTGTCCACAGTCGAAAGTGCCAACTCAGGGCACGTGAGCATCAGAACTTGACCACTGAGCAATGGAAGAAGGTGGCCTGGTCTGATTTTCTTTTATATTTTTTCTTTTATAGCAACATTCACAATCACATAGCAATACCGTTGTAACAGGCTAGTAGCCCTATAGCGGTGGTGATGGTTATTTCCTGGTGGCTGTGGCCTCTTTCATCAGGATAATGTTCCCTGCCACGAAGCAAAAATGGTTCAGGAATGGTTTGAGGAGCACTCCTTTGACTTGGCTTCCAAATTCCCCAGATCTCAATCCAATCGAGCATCTGTGGGATGTGCTGAAAAAACAAGTCCGAACCATGGAGGCCCCACCACGATCTGCTGCTACTATATATAAATGTGTATGTATATAAACATAAAATGCTCAATTGAAATAAAATAATGCAGTACAGTGCTTAGTCAGAGGATGCACAGAATACACTTCGTGACGGCATGTCAGAGCCATAACTCTCCTCTCTGACAGTGCATTAAATGTTTGTATGACTCATTTCTCAGTAGGAAAGCAAGAATAAACCACTTAATCGCAACAGGAAGCATTTCACATTTTGTCATTTTATGCTCTGTGTGTGCATTTATCTGCTGAACAGAATATGGAAATCTCATGTTCTGCTTCCACACTGAGTAACTCTGCGAGTGTAGGAACTACAGTACATTTTTTAGCCCATATATTATCTCTAAAGCAACTGGCTCTCATGTTTTTTTTTCTCCTTTGCTTGCAGGTACTCTTGTCTTGTGCTTTAACCCTGTTTGGTGGTCTGTCTGCCTGCCTGTCCTGTTCTGTTCGTCTTGGCCTGTTCCTTTTAGTCCTGCCAGCTCCTGCCTGAGTGGTTCCTTGTTCGTCGCCTGCCCTGGCCTGAGTTTGTCCCCTAAAGGGCTAAGCATTTCCTGAATAAATGAATAAAAAACAAACAGTGTTATGCCTGCCCTGCTAATTTCAAAAACAATTTCAGTTTAACAAAAATGGTGAGGACGTTTTCTTCCTAATTTATATTTGGTTGCTAGGGTTAGGTTGAAACGATTTCAAGCTCTGATAAGCCAAAATAATTACAGCAAAACGTGTATGCATATATATATATATATATATATATATATATATATATATATATATATATATATATATATATATATATATGTATTTTATAGATTACCTATTTGAGTTTTCTCACTTTCTGATGCATTCCTTCGTGATGAACACTTAAAGAAAGACTTCTCCATTTTCTCTCATGTTGCATTTTTTACTGTTAAATTACTGTTTTTTTTTTAATGGAAAAATCCCTGGAAAATAGGTGCTTTAACCTGAAAGTTGAGTACTGAGAATTCTGAAGAGGGACTATTATAGTTCATTGAGTTCAGTAATGGATCTAGCCTACTGCATCTATCCTGTTTTGGAAATGTCTGAGCTGGTTCTTCTCTCACAGCAAAGTATAGTGTACAACATGGTGCCAGACCATTTAGTGTGGAATCAAACTGTAGGATATTCAGTTTCCATTAAAAAAAATGATATCGGAAACTACACTGAGTGTCAAGCCTCATAAGAGCTTTGACTAAACAGCACAAGGTTATTTACACTGCAGCTTATTCTGTCCAAGAACTGCCCACTTAGACAGGAAGAAATTGTCTGACAACATGTAAAACTGTCCAACCATAGTTCATTTTGTTTGGCATTCAAAGATGGCTTGCATCTAGGGTAATGGGTGTATAAACTTGTCTATGAATCATAGAGACCTTCTAAACATGACTGTTTTCAGACTGAGGGATAAAATACCCCGTTGCCCCTTATGCTCAAGGTAAAGTCCTTTATCCTTCTTCTTTATCCTTTGTGAAAAAGAAGTGTGCTTAATTGTATTGAACGTGAACTTGTAGTGTACTTTAAATCTTAAAAGTATATTTAAAAAATAAATTGTACCCCCAGATAATACTAATTAAATAAAAGGCCACTTAAGTGCATTTAAAGAGAGCACACTTTCATGATTATGTTTCCTGACACACTTAAATTGCACTTGGTAATAATTTGCAATTAAAAGTTTTGCTTTAAAGTCATTGTTTTAATAATATTTTTGGGGAGCTTTAAAGAAGTACTCTTATTTTGATGTGTTGACTAAAAAAGCACATGTACTTTTTAGTTCTATTTTTAGTTATAATTTTAGTGTGTTAATATATTTTAAATTGCAACCCCATCATTACAAATGTGTCATTACAAATATATTTAAATACATTACATACAAGTTTCAAGACATGGCATAAAACTTTTTTTATAGATAGATAGATAGATAGATAGATAGATAGATAGATAGATAGATAGATAGATAGATAGATAGATAGATAGATAGATAGATAGATAGATAGATAGATAGATAGATAGATAGATAGATATGCAGTAGGAAAATCAGAACATTCCATCAATTTAAGTCTATAGGAGTTTTTCCGAGTTTTGATCATCATTTTTTAGGAAAATCGTAAGTCGGATCAGTTAGAAAAGATATAGCATACCAAGTCAGATTAGTCTAAAGGTCTAGCCGAGTTTGGAGTATGTAGAGTTAAAGCTCTGAGGAGTTAGAGTTGTACATTTAGATTCAGAAGAAAAAGAATAATAATAATAATATTAATAATAATAATACGTTTATTAAGCATTTCAGTAAGTTGGCTCTCTCAAGCCAACTTAATTATGTTTGGTCTTGGCGGAATAGATCTGCTATGCTGCTGCTGTACAGTCCCTGACAAACTTCAAAGTGTCTTAGCGTCAAGTACAGAGGATAAAAAAAAGATTTGAAGAGAATGGAGACGTTTTTGACCAGCCCAGGTCAGGCAGAGCCTGCAAGACAACTGCTCGAGAGGACCTTTTGTTGGCTCGAAAATCCAAGACCAGCCCATTTTCCACTGGTCACCTGAAGTCCCTGTGTCAACCAGAACAGTCGGATTCTGTCTCGAAATGGTCTCCATGGTCGAATCAGTGCCCAGAAGCCAGCACTAAACAAAAGACAATTGAAAAACAGTGTGGCATTTGCCAAAGCCCACAGCCTGCTAAAAGGATGGACGCTGGAAAAGTGGCAGAAGGATTTTTCAGATGAATCTTCTGTTGAACTACACCACAGTCGCCGCAAATATTGCAGGAGACCTACTGGAGCTCCGCATGGATCCGAGATTCACCCAGAAAACAGTGAAGTTTGGTGGCGGAAAAATCATGGTCTGGGGTTACATCCAGCATGGGGGTGTGTGAGAGATCTGAAGGGTGGAAGGCAACATCAATAGTCTAAAATACCAAGAAATCTTAGCTACCTCTTATATTCCCAACCATAAAAGAGGCCAAACTCTTCAGCAAGATGGTGCTCCATCGCATACTTCCATCTCCACATCAAAGTTCCTCAAGGCGAAGAAGATCAAGATGCCCAGTCACGCCAGTCACCAGACATGAACATCATTGAGCATATGTGGGGTAGGATGAGAGAGAAAGCATGGAAGACGAAACCAAAGAATATTGATGAACTCTGGGAGGCATGCAAGACTGCTTTCTTTGCTATTCCTGATGACTTCATCAATAAATTGTATGAATCCTTGCCAAACCGCATGGATGCAGTCCTTCAAGCTCATGGAAGTCATACAAGATATTAAATTTGGATCTCACAGCACCACTACTTAATTTGCTGACATATTTTTGTATTTGCAGTAAATTTGTTCAATTTCTGTATAGGCGACAAAACTTTTGTCTTGCCAAAAGTTGACCTTTCTGTCTTGATTAAATGATCAATCTTTTTTCAGTGAAACTAATTTATTTCAGTGCATTAAACGTCATTTGGGAGGGTTTTAGCTTTTCATATGAGCTATTTCTAACATCAATTGATGAATTAAAAGTCAGGTTAATAGCAGGTGTTTCTACAAAATAGATAAGAGACACGACTTTTGTCAGGGACTGTAGAGTAAGTACAGGACTTGCTACTGCCAATACATACTCGACACGCTGCTGTGAGCAAGTAAGACATGCTGCTGCTGTACAATAAAGAGCGTACATAAATTACCCATAGCAGATCTATACAGGTGGAGCTGGGGAAGGTGAAGGGTTTCTGAAAGCGCGCTGCACTGCTAAGGCAAATGCTATTTGAAGGTCGAGCACACAAGCTCATTGGCTACTGAAACAGCAGGAACCAATCAGATGTGCCCATAAAGATGACGATGTGATTACAAACAGGTAGTAAAAGGACCTATCAGCCTGCGCCATCTAGAGTTTCATGACAGAACTTTGTATTTCTTTTTCACAAGAGCAGCCTTTTATATAAAGTTTACCAGACTAAGAAAGAGTTAAATGTTGAAAATGTTGTTTTCTTTATTACATTCATCTGTTTATTAAAAGGAAACCAGAGAAAAAGCTCTCCTCAAAAATTGTATTTACTCAAAGGCCATTTTCAAAATGCAGTCTGAGTGCTTGTTGTACATATCAGTCAAACTCTCTTAAAACTCTCATAACCATGAACATTCTGTTAAATTCATTAGCTTGATGCAGTAAACCATGTTAAGCAATATATTATGTGCTTGCATTTAATGCTCAGTGATTTGCCTTCTGAACATGCTCTGCTGAACAGACTACATGAACTTACATACTTCCAAGTTGTGCATTTAAAACAATAAACAATATGTATATATTTTAAATGTATATCAAGGCCTAATAGTTGTAGAAGATGCTGTCAATATATATAGTAAAACACTGTACCTGCTACGAATAAAAAGTTCAACCACTGGACCTTGGACCCAATAGTTAAGTTAGTTAATTGTGCTTCAGTGCTTTTATTGTATTGTATGTGTTTTGTTTGTGTGGTTAGAGACAGGGAAGTACAAAGAAAGTATTATTATCAAGTATTTCAATAAGAAGTGCTTTCATCTGGTGTCTCTGAACAAAGAAAGCATGCATCGTCAACTATACAAGTGACATGTTAACAGTTTAAAAGCTTCTTAGTTCTTGAGGAGCTGTAAACACTTTGTGTGCAAGCAAAAAGAATGTCTGCAGAGAAAATGAATAACATCATTTAACGTAATTATCATACACTGGAGGGAAACGATATTACACACTAATGGAACCATCGGGTCTGCTTTGAACAAAAAGCATCAGTTCTCTGCATAATCTCTCTAAAATCTGCAATCGGATATTGTAAATTACTGTCTGTTTAGCATGCCCCAATATATTCATGAGGTTTTTTTTCCAAAGATTTGGACCAAACTATATTACAATTTGTATTATATTGGGTTTGGAAGCACGGAAATGCATGTCGCTGCAAACATCTGTTTTCATAAAGTTGGCTGACTTCCTTTGTACAAACATGAAAGCCATACGACTGCAGTTTCCTATGTGAATAAATGACAAATGGCATAAAGCGGATCTGTGTAACCAGCCCTCAATCAGAGATTTATTATCTGCCATGTAGTCGTGTTGAGAGTTGTAATGCGTTTCTACAGTGAATGCGTAATGCTTCAAGTCATTCTCCAGGTATGTGCACCTTATCCATCTAACCAAAGACCGTCATTTGTGATTTATGCTGCACAAATCAAATGAAGAGATGGCAGCACAAGCACTCACCATGTGTTACAGGTTTTGTAAAATGCATGAGAGAATTAAATTACGCAGAAGCTCACAAAGCAGCAGTGTTCCGTGACTAAAGCCGGGCGCACACTGTACGATTTATAATAGTCCTTTACGACTGTTGCTTGTCAGACTGTACGAACATAATCCCAACTGTAAGTGGGATCTCAGTTGTCATTAATGTCAGACAAAAGACGCAAAAAGACTCGTCCAGAGTTTTACATAATCAATCCGTGACACGTAAAGGGACGTGAGTTGTATTTGCATACTAGATAGAAATGGTTAGCTGTCAACAAAAACATCTCTAGCATTCATTTTGATCATGGCTTCTCTTTAAAAGAAAACTGGAAGATGCCACACTGTAGGACTGTGCCTCAAAACTTCTGAGACTGGAAGAATAATGCCCCCCTATGTTGTACGTTGTCTGCCTAAACAACTTGTCCCACCTTCAAACACGTTGTTTTACTGACGACTGCTTCTCAAATCGCGGAGTTCAAGGCATGATTCGCAAAACACTTGCTCTGAAAAGATGGGCAGGTTAGTTCCCAGTTTATTTGAACCAGCTTGCTCCTCAGAATCACAAACTTTAAGTATTATTAATTACTGATGTATATATTTTCTACCATGTTCAAAATACATTTTGTGTTTTATATTGTGTACGTTTCTGGCTAACCGGCTAACTCACGTTATACTGTCTTACTGACATACTACTGCAAATTAGCTGTGGGCCACTATAACCTAAAACTGTCTATTAATGCTGATTGTCTGTTGTTCTTACTATACTTTGATTAAAGATAAAGGATTTGTTTTGCAAATCTTTTCGTTACATCAGTCATTCACGTTAGTGAATCAGAATAGCTTGCAGAAAGGAGGGATTTAGAGAGACCGATTCATCCATCCCATCAAGTCGTTTGAGAATCATTGAACAATGTGGTGATGTGTAATGTATATTATGAGAAAATGAAAGTGTTTTTTGACCTTTGACACATGTAAACCGGTTGCAGGAGACATCCAAAACAAAACCATGAGCCTTTGTGTCAAGTTTGTGGCTACCAAGTTTCAGCTATTGAAGCACGAAACGGTTGGTGAAGCTTGCTCACTCTCAATGGCTATCGTGGGTATAACATCAGAGGCAGCTCGATCAAGAGTCGTAAATATAAAAATAGGTTTGATATTTACAATTTGAGATTGTGCAGGCTCCATAGTGATCGGGAGCAGTAAAATAATAGTAATGACACCACACAATTGAGGGTTTTTTGGACAAAAAGTCATTTGCGACAAGCAATGAAATGGGCCACGCCCCCGATCGCTTGGGGGTGCAAATTGGGCTCAAAATCTGGCTTAAAATATTCACATGTGTGGCCAGCCTAAGACTACAACCTGTATGCAAACAGTATCTGGGGTAAAAGCAATGCACATTCATTGAATACAGTGCACTTTTTTAAGCACAAATCCAATGTCCTGTCTTGTGAGGACTAGATATGTTTAAAAAATAATAATAATCTAACGATTTTTTTAACCTAGTTTTAAAAATTATTTCATGATCATTTTAATTATCTAAATTTAATTACCAATTATCAAATTTTCCAGCCACTATCTCAATGAACATTCCATATAAAGGTAAACATCCTTTATTGACAATGTGTTGTCAAAAAATAAAAAATTTGTACCCTATTAATAGAAAGTATCAACTGAAATGCCTCATTGATTCACCTTGTAACTGAAATAAACTCAAAACTAAATTAAAGTTTAAAATCTCTTGAGAAGTGTGACACTTTAAAATACATGAAAAGCTTTCCCAGTTCCTGTCCAATCTATCACTGTCATATACAAACTTCTGCTTCCCTCCCCTAAAGCACAAGCCAAAGTAAATAGTGATTTACAACCGTGATTCATCGGAGTAGCCTCATTAATTAACAAACAAGGATGAGTCTGGTCAAGGGCATGATCAACAGCATATACATCTGGTATTATATTAATACATTGATTCTTGCAAGAGTAATGGGACAAAGATTAATCTTTTGGCAGAGATTTTAATATCCATTACAAACTAGGAGTCAAAAAGGAGGATGTTCTGCATCTTTAGAAACAATATAGCTTGTACATTTAAAAATATACCTGTAATGTATTAAATATACAATAGGCATGAAGAAGCAGTCTACAGCCACATAAATGCAGTAACTTTCCACATCCTTCATCTCAATCAGGAACATGTTATTTGAGGGTGGCATAGGTCCACTGTCATTTTATTATAATTGTTTTACGGTGTTGCAGGGAAGATGAGAGGCAATGATCTAATAGCTAGCAGCCTTTATTCCACAACCAAACAAACAAAGATAATCCAAACTGAAATGCAGAATGTGAGAAACCCAAACAGGAAGACAATAAATATCCAACAGGGAAACATGAAAATGTAACAGCTTTCCTACGAGAAGTAAAGACAACGACTGACAAACAAAGACTGAAACGCAAGGATATATACACAGGCAAAATAGAGGCTAACAAGGAACAAGTAAGACTGATACAAGGTAATTATGGTGACTAACAAGAGTAACTACGATAGTCGGTGCTGCCAGTGTTACCGGTGTTTAGGTGCAACACCGGTTAAATGACTTGCCCACCGCAGCACCGCCCCCACCGTCGTTTTGATTTTTTTATTGTAATAAAATAATTTAGTTCAGTTAGAGAACAGACACTACAAATTAAAACCGAACCTGTCAGCTATATATACAGCATGAGCCGAATGAGTGTTGCAGCACAAAAGCAGTAGGAGTCAGATCTCATTCATCACGAGAGGATCTGAATGACAAGACGACGGTGGAAGATTTGGTTTTAAAGCGAAATGTAAAAGCACCTATTTAAGTGAGTTTGTCATTGTACTGTTCTGTTGTTGTGTTTTTCATTAAGAATAATAGGCTAATGAACCCACCATTCATGCAACTCAGAATTGGCACGAATTCTAAACCAAAAGTAAAATGTGCACGGCGTAAAATGTGTCCATTGGCGCTTTTTCAGTTAATTACTATGGAAACATAGGAATTTATTGACAACACACGCTTTGCTGTGCTCTGTTATGAATGTCAGAGCGGCCGTGCGCATTTTACTTTCGGTTTAGAATTGGTGATTTAAAAGCCTCCACTGGTGATACAGGTATTATCGGTGTTGTCACCGTCACATCCCTAAGGGTAACTAAAGCAAACCACAGGAAATGGGAAACACTGGAACAAGGAGATCAGATTATCAACCTTTTTTGTCACCTTATGACTATATTTCTCAAAATCAGCTGAGAGCACATCTTGTTCCTTTTGGCTAAAACGCTCATTTTAACAGACAAGTGTCACAAACGGCTGTGGCTTAATAAATCCAACATAAACACTCAGGAGAATAACAACAACCACGCAATACATTGATGATATGGAACAATGATACGATATGGGCTTTAATACACATGGGAAGCCAATTGACAGAAGCAGGTGTGTAACTCATCAGTAACAATAAAAGCAAACTAGTGGCAGGAAAATGACTATTAAGGAAACAAAGACTAAAACAGTTTAGAACAAATAGCTAAAACAGAGCATACATGTTAAAACAAGAAAGATTACAGCAATTAAAATATCTTGGACAAATAGCTAATTTTAACATTTATAACCTTTTATTCCACAAACAGCTTCAGCTGTTTAGAGGTTCATTATCATGTATCTTGACTTCATATTTGCACATATTCTGCGCAATTTTTTAATTCTGATATCTTATTTGTGTCATTTGAATGTTTCAGAGTGAGACAACAAGTTAATGCCACCTGTTGTGACATATATCTGAGTGAAATGGCAGGACAGGACTTGATTTTGTCCATCAGGAATTTATTGGATCATTGTGGTTTGCTATTGCTGTGATCTCATATGATTGACAGGTTGTCCCACCATCGTATCAGTAAACACATCATCATCAGAGAAGAGAAGAAATGACGCTGCAAGACGGAGGGGAATTTGTTTTGATTAAATATTACGAGGGCACATGAATTTAAACTGCCCCTATTATAATTATGGTATCATGCAGTGTAATATAGCTGTTTGTGAATGTAAACAAAATTGTTAAGTCAAAAGTGCATGATAAATAAAGTTATTGTCTCCCAAAATAAAGAATCGACTCTGAATCGCCTATACTGCGTTACGGTTCTACGTCACTAGAAAATAAATTTGCATAATATCCGCCAATTTTTTGTATGTTGTCCGTCTGTGAACAACTTGACCCGCCCTCAAACGTCATTTTAATGACGACTGGTTCTCAAATCTTGGAGTTCAATGCGGGATTGACAAAAAAACTTGCTCTTGAAAGAAGGGTCAGTACAGTTTATTTGGACCAGCTTGCTCCTCAAAATCACAACCTGAAAGTATGAATAATTATTGATTAATTATTATTTATATATCTATATGTTCAAAATACATCATTTTGTGTTTTATATTGTGTAGGTCCACTGAAATACTTCTGCTGGTCAGCTAAGCGTCCACTATTACCTAAAGGATGGAGCAAGATTTGTTTTATAAACGTTTTAATTACATCAGTCATTCACGGTACTGCTCGGCTAATGTATGCACCGTTATTGATACAGTTCCCGCACGTGCATTGCAATAAATTTGAAATATACACATTGGTTTGTTGATGGACATACACTTGTTAATGCTGATGGTGAGGAATTACAGTGAGGAATTACAATCTCATAATGTTCCTCAAACTGTGTACCGTATCACTGAGAAACAAAGTCGTCCTTGCAATGGAGGTTCGGGTTGAATAACTAGTTATTTCAATGTTTCATCAACGGACGTGAGATTGATATGGTAAAATATCCACGTCATCGTTACTGTCTTTACATTGTGTGCAATCGCTGAGCTTTAGGAAGCTTCTGGACGGAGCTGAAGTTCAGGTATGGTAATGGATGTTTAGCTTCCGAAACAAGCGTTGTAAGTGGTAGACCAATCACAACAGACTGGGCCGTCTGGCCAATCAGAGCAAAGCAGGCTCATGGAAAGGAGGGATTTAGAGAGACTGATTCATCCGTTGAGTCGTTTAAGAATTATTGAAAAATGTGGTGATGTGCAATGTATATAATGTGAAAATTAAAAGTTTTTTGACCTTTCGATGCAAACCTGTTGTAGGAGGCCTCCAAAACTAAATTAGGAGCCTATAAAATACTGCAATATTCAATAAAAAAAAATCATTGTCAATTTTGATTTTATATCGACTTTAAGACCTGTTGAGGTTTGCATTGCTGTTTGATGTGTTGCTGGAGTTTAGAAATTAGCATATGTATTACATAATTGTCTTCACAATGTCTTTGACATTGACCAATAGCCACTTTTGTAGTGCACTAATTGTTAGTGAGCCTGCAACACAATGGCTGTCCAATAACAGTTCAGACATTTGGTATGCTCTGGCTTCATCTGTCAGAAGATACATTTCAAGGACTTGTCAAAATGTCAATCATTGTTATCATAACATTACTACACAGTGCTTAATTTGTCCAATTTGTTTATTAATTATCTCCAGCATTACCACAATGGCCTTTGATTGTTTTAATTGCAATCTAGTTACGCAATGTTCCATCCTGCCTGTTACGTGGATTGAATCTCCAATCTGGTATAAAAGTGATCTGGAACTGCCCAGTTACCCTTGAGTTTTATAATTACAGAATAATATCACTAAAGAATATCGATCAGTAAACTCTGATTTTCCTCAAACTCATAATACTTGAAAACTATATTTATTTTTTAACCCTCTATTGGAAGACAAAATCGGGCCTTCTCCACATTGATTTATTTTCTTTAGAAACATGACGTTTGGGCCAGACATCTCAAAGGCCCTGTCCCCTTTATTAAATAGCCAACAGCATTTAAGTTTCAACAGCACATGCATTTAATTAGATTAAAAACCTACAAAAAAAACCTACAAAAAAACTAAAACTAAACTATATTAATCAGTATACACTCACCTAAAGGATTATTAGGAACACCATACTAATACTATGTTTGACCCCCTTTCACCTTCACAACTGCCTTAATTCTACATGGCATTGATTCAACAAGGTGCTGAAAGCATTCTTTAGAAATGTTGGCCCATATAGATTGGATAGCATCTTGCAGTTGATGGAGATTTGTGGGATGCACATCCAGGGCACGAAGCTCCCGTTCCAGCACATCCCAAAGATGCTCTATTGGGTTGAGATCTGGTGACGGTGGGGGCCATTTTAGTACAGTGAACTCATTGTCATGTTCAAGAAACCAATTTGAAATGATTCAAGCTTTGTGACATGGTGCAATATCCTGCTGGAAGTAGCCATCAGAGGATGGACATGGTCAGAAACAATGCTCAGGCAGGCCGTGGCATTTAACCGATGCCCAATTGGCACTAAGGGGCCTAAAGTGTGCCAAGAAAACATCCCCACCACCACCACCAGCCTGCACAGTGGTAACAAGGCATGATGGATCCATGTTCTCATTCTGTTTACGCCAAATTCAGACTCTACCATCTGAATGTCCCAACAGAAATCGAGACTCATCAGACCAGGCAACATTTTTCCAGTCTTCAACTGTCCAATTTTGGTGAGCTTGTGCAAATTGTAGCCTCTTTTTCCTATTTGTAGTGGAGATGAGTGGTACCCGGTGGGGTCTTTTGCTGTTGTAGCCCATCCGCCTCAAGGTTGTGCGTGTTGTGGCTTCACAAATGCTTTGCTGCATACCTCGTTTGTAATGAGTGGTTATTTCAGTCAGAGTTGCTCTTCTATCAGCTTGAATCAGTCGGCCCATTCTCCTCTAACCTTTAGCATCAACAAGGCATTTTCGCCCACAGGACTGCCGCATACTGGATATTTTTCCCTTTTCACACCATTCTTTGTAAACCCTAGAAATGGTTGTGGGTAAAAATACCAGTAACTGAGCAGATTGTGAAACACTCAGACCGGCCCATCTGGCACCAACAACAATGCCACGCTCAAAATCGCTTTCTTCATCACCTTTCTTTCCCATTCTGACATTCAGTTTGGAGTTCAGGAGATTGTCTTGACCAGGACCACACCCCTAAATGCATTGAAGCAGCTGCCATGTGATTGGTTGATTAGATAATTGCATTAATGAGAAATTGAACAGGTGTTCCTAATAATCCTTTAGTTGAGTGTATGTTTTCAACATGTGTTCAGACATGCACTGGGTAATTAGATGCTTAAAGAACAGATCTTCTGCATCTCCTTTACCTCTTCATTAAAAATAAGACACTTTTTTTCATATGGGAATCCAGTACTTCATTATAGACTTTATTACTTTAAACAAGTAATTATCTTCCACTCTGATTGCCTCTGCTTCATGAACAGTAAATTACACCACAATTATATGTTGCATAAGTTGCCTTTTTACAGAATGTGATTTTGTTGAATTGAGAGTCACCCACTGTCTCTGATCTGCATCTGCTGGTGTCCGCCTATTCTCTGATATTGCCCTCTCTGAATGAAAGTGAACAGTTGCATCTGAGTCCAGTGCAGCCATAATGACCCTAGCAAAAACATTTGCTTAATTGTATTGAATGTTCACTTGTAGTGTACTTCAAATATAAAAGCATATTTCCAAAACATTTTACTTACAGATCATATAGTATTAATAAAATTAAAGGCCACTTAAGTGTACTTAAAGATAGTAAGATAAACTGCACTTAATATACAGTGGGGCAAAAAAGTATTTGGTCAGTGTGGCGAGCAGCGGGCGAGGACCGCGAGAGCGGGACCGGGACGAGTGAGAATGAGTGCCAGCTGCGTCACACACCGGTCTCGCTCTGCGGTCGAGTGACGGGAGCATAAAAGGAGGAGCGAAGACAGCGGAAGGCGAGAGAGGACCAGGCCTGGAGTTTATGTTGAGTTTTGTTTATGTTTTGTTGTGTTGGTGGGCAGTCGTCCGTGAGGGGCTGCCCACGGTTTTATTGTGTGTGTAGTGTTTGCGGGCAGTCGTCCGTGAGGGCTGCCCGCGGTTACTTTTGTTTTGTTTATTTATTTTGATTAAAATCTTTTGAATGTTCGCGGTTCCCGCCTCCTTCCTTCCAACAACGAACTTTACACTGGTGCCGAAAACCCGGGAGGAAGGAGGGACATGCTGTCGAAGAGCCCTCGCTGCTGAGGGGATCGCGGTGCTGAGGAGTTCGGGCAGCGTGGATCAGCAGCTGAGACCGGCGGCAGTGTGTCAGGGAGCCGGACCAAATTTTTACCAGTAACTGAGCAGATTGTGAAACACTCAGACCGGCCCATCTGGCATCAACAACGCCACGCTCAAAATCGCTTTTTCATCACCTTACTTTCCTCATCTTGACATTCAGTTTGGAGTTCAGGAGACGTCTCTGGACTAGACCACACCCCTACCGTATCACAGCTGCCATGTGATTGGTTGATTAGATAATTGCATTAATGAGCTGAACAGGCGTTCCTAATAATCCGGTCCGTCTCGCATGTGTCTGGTATTACGGCACTGGGAGCATAAAGGAGGACAGATCTTCTGCATCTCCTTTACCTCTTCATTAAAAATAAGACAGCGGATATGGCGAGGATCCAGGCCTGGGTATAGACTGTTGAGTTTAAACAAGTTTTATGTTCCACCTGATTGCCTCTGTGTCATGAACAGTAAATTGGCACCACACCATATGGGCATGTTGCGTCCGTGAGGCTGAGAGTCACCCACTGTCTCTGATCTGCATCTTGCTGGTGTCCGCCTATTCTCTGATATTGCCCTCTGGAATGAAAGTGAACAGTTGCATCTGAGTCCAGTGCAAATATAATGACACTAGCAAAAAAAGCGGGTTTGCTTAATTGTATTGAATGTTCACTTGTAGTGTACTTCAAATATAAAAAGCATATTTCCAAAACATTTTACTTACAGATCATATAGTATTAATGTTGCGGTTCCACTAGTAAGATAACTAAAATTCCAACATACAGTAAGTAACCGTTACAGTCAGCAACCAATTGTGCAAGAGTCCCACTTAAAAAGATGAGATGCCTGTAATTTTCATCATAGGTCCTCTTCAACTACGAGACACATCACAAATTTGTAAAGAATTTATTTGCAAATTATGGTAGAAAATAAGTGTGGCACGCAGCGAGGCGAGGGACCGTGAGAGCGGGCCGGTGGCGAATCAGGATGATTGGAGGAGCATGACAGGAGCATAAAAGGAGGAGCGACGACAGTGCAAAGCGAGAGACGACCAGGCCTGGACTTTATGTTGAGTTTTGTTTATGTTTTGGTATGTGTTTGGTATTTACTTTTGTTTGGTTTATTCATTTTATTAAAGTATTTTTGAATGTTCGCCGGTTCCCGCCTCCTTCCTTCCACGAACTTTACTACAATAAGTATTTGGTCAATAATAAAAGTTAATCTCAATACTTTGTTATATACCCTTTGTTGGCAATGACAGAGGTCAAACGTTTTCTGTAAGTTTCCACAAGGTTTTTACACACTGTTGCTGGTAGTTTGGCCCATTCCTCCATAGAGATCTCCTCTAGAGCAGTGATGTTTTGTGGCTGTCGCTGGGTAAAACGGATTTACAACTCCCTCCAAAGATTTTCTATGGTACATGATACATGGCCCCATCCATTCTTTCCTTTACACGGATCAGTCGTCCTGGTCCCTTTGCAGAAAAACAGCCCCATGGCATGATGTTTCCACCTTCAAAGTAGGTATGGTGTTCTTTGGATGCAACTCAGCATTTTTACCAAAAAGTTCTATTTTGGTTTCATCTGACCATATGACATTCTCCCAATCCTCTTCTGGATCATCCAAATGCTCTAAAGCAAACTTCAGTTCGGCCCTGACATGTACTGGCTTAAGCAGGGGGACACGTCTGGCATTGCAGGATTTGAGTCCCTGGCGGCGTAGTTTGTTACTGTAACGGTAGCCTTTGTTACTTTGGTCCCAGCTCTCTGCAGGTCATTCACTAGGTCCCCTAGGTGTGTGGTTCTGGGTTTTTTGCTCACCGTTCTTGTGATCATTTTGACCTCACGGGGTGAGATCTTGCGTGGAGCCCCAGATCGAGAGAGATTATCAGTGGTCTTGTAAGTCTTCCATTTTCTAATAATTCCCACAGTTGATTTCTTCACACCAAGCTGCTTACCTATTGCAGATTCAGTCTTCCCAGCCTGGTGCAGGTCTACAATTTTGTTTCTGGTGTCCTTTGACAGAACTTTGACCTTGGCCATAGTGGAGTTTGGAGTCTGACTGTTTGAGGTTGTGGACAGGTGTCTTTTATACTGATAACGAGTTCAAACAGGTGCCATTAATACAGGTGGACGAGTGGAGGGCAGAGGAGCCTCTTAAAGAAGAAGTTACAGGTCTGTGAGGGCCAGAAATCTTGCTTTTTTTAAGGTGACCAAATACTTATTTTCCACCATAATTTGCAAATAAATTCTTTAAAAATCAGACAATGTGATTTTCTGGATTTTTTCCACTCATAGTTGAAGTGTACCTATGATGAAAATTACAGGCCTCTCTCATCTTTTTAATTGGGAGAACTTGCACAATTGGTGGCTGACTAAATACATTTTTGCCCCACTGTAAATGCTAACTATACAACAAAAAAATGAATCTGTCCGAAAACAGATTTTTTTAAGGTTTAAAGTGGTTTGGCCAAAAAGGTTATAGAACCATTGGTCAACGGTAAATAGGCCTACTGCCCTGCTACTTTGCAAAATAATCCTGGACTTAAATGTGCAATGTGTAAATTTTAGTGGCATCTAGCGGTGAGGTTGCGAATTACAACCACTCACCCCTCCCTTTCGAAGCACACAGAGAAGCTACAGCGTCTGACACATGACAAAGATGTCATCGTCTGAGACAGTAGAGTTGCTAGAGCTCTGTAGAGCAGTTTGTCCGTTTAGGTCTACTGTAGAAACATGACGGCGCAAAATGTAGATTTCACTGTGATACAAATTGATACAAACCCAATTCCAAAAAAGTTGGGACACTGTACAAATTGTGAATAAAAACAGAATGCAATGTTTTCAATATTTTATTCAGAATAAAAAATAGATGACATATCAAATGGTTAAACTGAGAAAATCTATTATTTTAAGGGGAAAATACATTGATTTTAAATTTTATGGCATCAACACATCTCAAAAAAAGTTGGGGCAAGGCCATCCCCTCTTCTTTTTATAACAGTCTGCAAACTTCTGGGGACTGAGGAGACAAGGGGCTCAAGTTTAGGAATAGGAATGTTGTCCCATTCTTGTCTAATACAGGCTTCTAGTTGCTCAACTGTCATAGGTCTTCTTTATCGCATCTTCCTCTTTATGATGTGCCAAATGTTTTCTATGGGTGAAAGATCTGGACTGCAGGCTGGCCATTTCAGTACCCAGATCCTTCTTCTATGCAGCCATGATGTTGTAATTGATGCAGTATGTGGTTTGGCATTGTTTTGTTGGAAAATGCAAGGTCTTCCCTGAAAGAGACGACGTCTGGATGGGAGCATATAATGTTCTAGAACTTGGATATAACTTTCAGCATTGATGGTGCTTTTCCAGATGTGTAAGCTGCCCATGCCACACGCACTCATGCAACCCCATACCATCAGAGATGCAGGCTTCTGAACGGAGCACTGATAACAGCTTGGGTTGTCCTTGTCCTCTTTAGTCCGGATGACATTGCATCCAAGTTTTCCAAAAAGAACGTCACATTTTGATTCGTCTGACCACAGAACAGTTTTCCACTTTGCCACAGTCCATTTTAAATGAGCCTTGGCCCAGAGAAAACGCCTGCCTTTTTTGGATCATGTTTAGATATGGTTTCTTTTTTGACCTATAGAGTTTTAGCCGGCAACGGTGAATGGCACTGTGGATTGTGTTCACCAACAATGTTTTCTGGAAGTATTCCTGAGCCCATGTTGTGATTTCCATTACAGTAGCATTCCTGTATGTGATGCAGTGCTGTCTAAGGGCCCGAAGATCACGGGCATCCAGTATGGTTTTCCGGCCTTGACCCTTACACACAGAGATTGTTCCAGATTCTCTGAATCTTTGGATGATATTATGCTCTGTAGATGATGAAAAATCAACAAAAAAATTATCTGAGAAACACCTTTTATTCCTGATATTGCTCCAATATTTTATTAATCGCAGCATTGAGGGAAATGGTGATCCTCTGCCCATCTTGACTTCTGCGAGACACTGCCACTCTGAGAGGCTCTTTTTATACCCAATCATGTTGCCAATTGACCTAAAAAGCTGCAAATTGGTCCTCATGCTGTTCCTTATATGTACATTTAACTTTTCCGGCCTCTTTTTTCTACCTGTCCCAACTTTTTTGGAATGTGTAGCTCTCATGAAATCCAAAATGAGCCAATATTTGGCATGACATTTCAAAATGTCTCACTTTCAACATTTGATATGTTATCTATATTCTATTGTGAAAAGTTTATGAGATTTGTAAATGCCTGCTTTCCTTTTTTATTCACAATTTGCACAGTGTCCCAACTTTTTTGAATCGGGTTTGCAGAAATGGCTCATTCTAAGGTAATTAAAGGTCCCGTTCTTCGTGTGTTTTCTAAGCTTTTATTATGTTAACAGTGTGCAATATAACATGTGTTCATGTTTCATGTGTAAAAACAGTATTTTTCACACATTTTAATTATTTGTACACCGCTGTTTTCACTGATGAAAAACGGCCCGATGATTTCCTTGTTCTATGAAGTCCCTCCTTCAGAAATACGTAACGAGTTCTGATTGGGCCAGCGCTTCCCGTGTTGTGATTCGACAGCAGCTTAGCCCACGTTGCCCGGAGAGGTCACGCCTCTTACCATAACGGGGAGATGCGCGCCCTCAATGTTATTGCAAAAATGTCGGAATCAGACCCGGAGAATATCGGATCGATTACAACCTGCTCAGGAAAGACTTTTGCAGGATGTTTCACAATGGTAAGCTGTCTATTCAATAGTTGTCGTGCTTTTATATTTGGCTAACGTGCACTAACGTGGCTGCAGCTGAACGAGTGTGGTTAAACAGTAAACAACAGATATTATAAACAAATCATTTAAACTGATCATTACAAACACCAACAATCGACGGTGTCTGAATACACTTTTTAAAAAGTTTTTCGGATTAGTTTCAATTACCATCTAACGTTAGTTAACAAAGCTAAACAGCGTTGCACTTTGTGTAATGAGTTACGTAAACTGTTAAACGGACCAACTTAAATAATAAAATACACTTACCGGTTGTGGTCCATAAACAACGCCTTCTCCAGACAGAGGGAACTGCGTCATCTTTTAAGAATAATCTTTCTGCGAATCCGGCATTAAACTGATTGAGATTTGAAAGGGAACTTCTGTTAAATAAAATATCTCGCTTGGCATTGAACTTTGAGCTTTATAATTTTACAGGTATTATATTATGCTCTAACATCAACATTACACACTAACTAAAGTTTGAAAGATGGAATCGCGAAGAACGGGACCTTTAACACATAATGGTTCATTCTGTAAGGTCTTTATACACCACTAAAAACATAGTTATGTATATTATATGTATACTATATTGCATTTCTGTCAATATATTCTAATAAATATTACACACTGCACCTTTAAATAGTTTGACACAATGCAGTCCCATTTGGCTTAGGATCAAATTGCACAAGTGTTTTATTCTTTGCTGGGACAAAATGCTAAAAGGTTAACAAGAAAAACAACTACGCAAAGTGGTTATTTCACATTGTAAAAATTTATATATGTCTGTATATAACATTAAAAAAAAATCAAGGTTGAAACTCTGAGGGCTGATATTGTCCATTTCTTAGTATAGGACAGTAATCAGTCACTTGAATGCAAAGAATGAACTGAATTATGAGTTGCATTCCACTGTCAACCTTGTGTGGGAATAGAAAGTGTAAACAATTTCTGTGAATGTGTATTAATATAAGTCCTTGAAACAAGGCTTTAATTTACCAATAAGGATTCTGACCTGAAGTTTTTTAGTGCTTTTCAAATCTCAAGGAGACATTCCCTCAAAACTGAAGACTAAAGGCATGTTAACAAGCACAAAATTAATTCCATAACTACACATCCATGGCTATCATAAATAATTAATATGAACATTTTGTTAAAACAATCCAGAAAAACAAAACAAGTAAATGATATATGAGATGTCTTTGCAATCACTGTGACTTTCTTTTTTTCTATGGAACTTAAAACTGCTGTCCGTAACTTTTGTGTTCAAGATTTACAAAAATTATATAATGAAAACGTACAACATAAATCCATTTTCCAAACCGTGTTTTTGTCTTACCCTGAATCATTATGGTACACTTATAATAAGTGTTTAAATTGGGACTATTTCAGACCAGTCAGGTAGAAACCGCTGCGGAGGAGCACAGTCCCTGCGTGACTCTCCATAGACATTAACAGAGAGAAGTAGCTCCGGTTGCAATGTTCTTCGCAAGACGCATGCAGTTCTGTTTATTAACCGCTAGAGCGCAAAAAGTTACGGACTGCAGCTTTAAAAAGATCAATTTGGAATACAATGAGCACTTTTGCATTCGGTCTAACATCTATCTAACTAACTAACTAACTAACTAACTAAAACTAACTAACTAACTAACTAACTAACTAACTAACTAACTAAAACTAACTAACTAACTAACTAACTAATCCATCCATCCATCCATCCATCCATCCATCCATCCATGCATCCATCCATGCATCCATCCATATATATAATGTATTCATTTGGATTTCATGCACATTCTAAAAGAAAGGCAGTCGTTGAGTAGATTAAGCAACGCCTTGGAGTTTGCTAGTAACTGCAATTCACACCTAATTTGCACTGACAGGTTTCAGGTTTCATCCCAATTATCACCAAGCATGTCCAGACGTCTTTATATTCAACCCCCCAAACAATAAAATAAATCAATGGTTTTCTACATAATTCATAGGAGGTGGTTAGATCTTGACATTCAGTCCAATTATTGTGTCATAGTAGCACAAAGAACTGTAAACAAGCTATCAGACGATATCCTGTCATATTTACGTTTTTTCGTTGACACACCTATTGTGACATACTGATATCTATTCAAGCTACTGCGAACATTAGAAGACACTCATTTTCACCTGTAACCGCAAGACAGGTGCCCTGTCGTGACCCCACAGTGGGACAAAAGCATGAGGAGAATGAACATGTCACTGATGGTTTTTCACAGTGAGGATAATTGGGGCTGGTTGACGTCCACCCTTCACTGATGGCCACCCCCTGTGACGCAAGTGAAAGGTACGAACCAGCCCACTGCCGCGAGAACATGTGTGAGAGATACGTAACGTGCCCTCCTACACGTCCCCACTGAGTCAACAACACACACACACACACACACACTCACACAAACCTCAGCGTGTCTGGGGCTGATTGATGGTGTTCTCGTGTAGGACAGTAGAATGATGTCCCATTGCATTAGTAGAAAGAGATTGCATTTAGTCACGCGTCCCTTCAGTCAGGGAAGGAGACAATGACATCATATTAAATACTCCATGGCGGGCCTTATCAATCACACTTTTCAAATTAAAGATGTCGAATTTAATTTGATTCATGGAAGCAAATAAGAAGCACAGCCAGGCAGGGACGGTCTACTTCTGCGAAGGTTACCGCTGGAGTCCGAAATTACATCAAAGCAAAAAAACAGCATGGGAGTGCTGCAAGACATCGATGAAACATGTCAAATAAAAAACAAAATCTGCATGTGGGGAAATTATGTGATGTTCATTTTTTACTGGATTTGTTCAATATAATAAGTTGAAGAAGAAATGTGTCCACCAAATCAAAGTCATGCGGTCAAAACCAACTGGCAGAAAACTGCAGTAAAAAAACCATGAAGAGGAAATGACATCATAGAGAGGACCAATGCAGATCCTCATGATGGCGTCAATCACTGTCTTAAATTATCAGAGCATTTCAGTTTGTTATGATAAGGCAAGATTCCCTTGTGAAAAAGAAGTGTGTTTAATTGTATTGAATGTGTCTCCCTTCAAAGCTTAAATGTACATTTTTACTTGCAGATAATATAATGTAAATGTAATAAAAGGCCACTTAAAGGGTTTGATGTTTCCCTTAAAGAGTGCACTTTGAGATCATGTAAAATTAAAATAGCATTCAAAGGACATTTTAAATCATTTTGTTTTAATAATCTGTTGTTGTGCTTTAAAGAAGTACACTTATTTTAATGTGTTGACTAACATAATAAAGCAAAATGTAAGAAAGTAAAAATGTACTTAATTGCAACTTCATCATTACAAATGTGTAATTAAAATGACATAAAAGTTTCAATAGAAAAGACATAAAAGTATATTTTAGTTTACCATAAATGCTTGTCAGTGCATTCGGCAGTGCACTTAAACCATATTTCAATAACAATAGAAGTAATTATGAAATTCCATGTAAAGATATACTCAAGTCCTACTTAAGTGGGTCAAGTTTAGATAATTGTATTTCAATTTAAAATATAACACATTTTAATGTAATTGCAATTAACATGCAATTCACATGTAATTTTTTGAGATAGGAATTTGGGGGTTTCATGAGCTGTATGCCAAAATCATCAGTATTAAAACAATAAAAGACCTGAAATATTTCAGTTGGTGTGCAATGAATCTAAAATATATGAAAGTTTAATTTTTATCATTACATTATGGAAAATAATAAACTTTTATCACAATATGCTAATTTTTTTAGAAGGACCTGTATATTCAAAGTTTAAGGAAATATACTTTACTTGGTTACCCCACACAACATTTTTAGATTTATTAAATTAAAACATTTTAAAAACGGTATTCGTTTTTTCAAAAACAGTACATTTTTAAAAACATGCGTGTTCATATTTTTATTAGTATTTTATTTTTTATTATGGACACTCATTGACCCATATTGTGATCACAACTGCAAAAGCAAATCCTCTACAAAAGCACTTCGGAGGCTCCATTAGCAGCTGTTCCGGTGTTCTCTATATTCATAATCATTGCATTCCAGTCAGGGAGTAATAAACATGGTTTAGGGTGACTAAAAGCGCTGCCAAGCCCCCTCCCGTTACGCTTGGCAGGGTCAGGCCCATTCAGCCTACATCGGGAGTGCAGCGTAAGTGTACTACCTTAATTAAAGTCTCTCTAAATGGGAATGTCTCTTCTACTGAATGGAAATAGGAAATTCAATAGAGCATCTAGAGGACATGAAAAATAAGAGGGAAGTTAGTAGGCCATTGACAGGACAGGACTCATCTGTTCCTGTGGGGAGACCGGATGGAGTCACATTTGCCTGATTGCTGTATTTTTAATGAATGGCAGGCATTTGTGATTTAAGTGGTCAATGATGCTCGTTTTTATGCCGGAAAAACACTTGTATTTCTTGTATTTACTTATTGATAGGGTGCTATATACCACAGAGAATATATTAATCGAAGGAGGTCAAAATAACCTGGGGGCTAATAATATTTTTATTTTACTTTTAATAGCTGACTTTTTACAGTAGGGTTGAGGCTTTGAAAATCAGCAATAGTAATTGCCAGAGGAAGCACCACTAATACATTGAAGTCAATATAATTAAAATCAATATAAGGAAAATCATTTTAGTGTGTTAGTATTATTAAAACCAGAAATGTTACTGGGTTTGAAAATACCCAGACATGAATTACTAGAACATATGGTATATGCATGTCCACTATAACCAAGAGAAATTGAAGAAGGAATTATAAAGAACATACATAATTATAGCAAGACATAATAATCAAATAAATGATTGCACATGGCTCTTAAAGGGTCAGACTATTCATCTGTGCTTGGAATATCTATATGGAAACAAAAAGTGCATATTCGCAACATAATTGCACTACAGCTTGCATAGGGTTTCATTTCATATACTGAGAGAAATTCGAACAAGATTTCAATTTGTATCAGCTATAGATATATGGTCATCTCTATCTACTGTGGATCTTCTCCAGCCTTCTAGATATATAAACTAAAGCCTCTTTAGCTTAAGGACTAGGGCATATGCATCACGTATAACAGAAATATCTTTAAACTTCAATTTAAAATAGTATGGTAAATGTCATGCTTGGAAGGTCAGTAAGAAGTAACATTATGTCTGAGTTGTGGTTGCAGTCCAACATGGATAACAAAGATATTCAATCTAAAATGTCTTTAATCCACAAACAGGAATACATGGGAGAATCTCAGAAGTATATACACTCTTACCACCACATTTAATAATGACGAACACTGACAAGGAACTGAACAAAACGGAGTACTTATACACAAAGGTAGGGAAAAAAATGATATAGCGCCAGTGTACGTTTTACCAGGAAGATTATAATGCCACATCATTTATTCATAATAATAGGTCTGGCCAATCACTGCTTGACACCTGGAGTAAGCACTGAATTCTCTGGGTGTTTCTCAAACGGAAGTCTGCATCCTACCGGCACTGCGTCCTTCCTAGTCCAGTCCTTTTAAAGCTTATAGGCTAGTGTCCTCCTCAGCAATTAAACACTACAATGAGATGGTCTAGTAAATGTGCATGTCTACGTCACAAATGTTCCTGCCCCTTCAGTCACGTCACGAAAATACTATTAAAGCTCAATTTTGGACAAATACTTTGTATTACAAAAATGTAAATTAACTGGCTTTCTGTTAACAAAATACAAAACATTATTTTTGTCTTACATTTTATCATAAACACAGACAAGCTTAGTACCGACTCGCTTTCCACAAGTTTATTTTTGTGAATTTAAATGTGTGCAAAGGATTGTGGGTGATTTAAGGCAATGAAGGATACATCTGAGGCCCTGTCCCAAATGGCACACATCATATGCACTTTCCATCTTTTGGACTTACAATGACCGCTGCATGCGCATGTCCGTTAAGTCCACAATAATGTAGGGTGTCCCGTTCGTCATTTAATCTTAAAGAAGGGTGCTTGTGAGCGCCCCACTTTGCGGCTGCTATGCGCCCTCGATGCACACTTCTACTGAGCCAGCAAGACTGTGAGCTACGCAGGGGACTTCTACCTAGAAGTCAAAGCCTGCATTACGTCGTGAAATTGCAGACTCAAAGGAAGACCGTGAGGGTTTAGGGTGCCTTTTGGGACAGGGCCTGATTTGAAGGATACATCCCTTCCAAAGACCCTTCAAATTGAGATGGCCTTCACCGACTTTTGATTACGTGGCAGCTGAGATATGCAGCCTTCCGTTTGAGAAACACCCTGTTTCAGGTTCGCAGTTGATGATGCTGACATTCCCCTCCATCCTCCCCACCACCACCAGGTTGGCCCTGTCCATCCATCAGGGGTAGGCTCCGCCCTGCCTTCATTTTCAGGCAGAATCAGCAAAATCTACATCCCCAGGATCTGGACTAATATATTACAATGTACTACATTAATGACAAGACAAGGCGATCTAGCTGTTTTGGGGGAAAAAATAATAAATCATACCTGTTACATCAGTAGTTCTCCCCACCACTAAGTCTAAAGTTTATGGCACGCCTATCTCGGGAATTTGGGTATCAAAATTATTTCCGAACTTCCCAGTGGTAAACACGACATCAGAGTGCGTTCATGTGCAATTTTTACCTAGGAAACTCGTATTTACTATAATTCCAATAGTACGTGAAGGCAGCATGAGGAAACATGAATAACACTACCATCTGTTTATACTTTATGGGATGAATACCATGTAAACGTTCACCTGCCTTCTGATTCTTTATGGTAGAATTAATTAGATGACAAGTGAATGTAATAGTTAATTAAAGAGACAAATTAGGAATCACTCAAGGCTAAAACAAACATATGTAAAGACAACTAAACAAAACATGTTTTTCTAAATTCATTCTAGCAAAGTCGCACAAAAAAAAAACAATTTAGTCAAAAGCAAATTCACATTTTGATGCAATCTCTGAAAGTCTTGACCACTGACCTTAAACATATTTAATATTGAGAACTCTGAGGTTTGTTTTGAATAAGCAAAGATAGAAAAGAGGTTTAAAGCTAAACCCGCGCTCCTGCTGCACTTCACAAAACTTGGTGGTAAGCACAGGTCTTAAGTCTTCATCTTACAAGGTGAAACATTTATTCGCCTTCTATTCAGTTTTTTTTTTATTCCTACTGTATGGCACGGCACATCAACAGAACACAAGACTAGAAACCAATGACGGATTACAAGAGCTTCATTCAAACACAAACTGACCTGTCCTCCCACACACTGACAGCCTGCACACTCCCGCAATAACACTTGTTCAAACAGATGATCTAAAGCAACAGCCTTACTACTGCCATTCTGATCACCAATATTTGACAAAGCACTTATTACATTCTGAAATGTTCTGTATTGAAGTCTGTAAAATGTATAAGCTTGTAAAAATACAAATGCAATCAATCCATGTCAAATTGCATTTTGGACTATGCTTCTACATTTTGTCTTTTAGAATGTTAAGAGCTACTTATGTAGTTATTTTGGTGAAAGTAATACAGGAGTAATGTAACGCATTACAGTTCTGAGACAGTGATATTGTAATGTTAAGAATTACTCTTAAATAGCAGTAATAAGTAATCTATAATGTATTACAGTTTAGAAGTAACGTGCGCAACACTGGTTATAGCGCTACACTGTGCGTTTTCTCAGCAGCTACTATTAAACACTTGTTGCACACTGCAGTAAGCTAGATCGATTTTAGGTATGGAAAACATGATATACGACGTAAATCAAGAAAACGAGATTTAAACAGTAAGACTAACTGTGAGCTGTATAACAATGATTCGTTTTTGTAAACGAATGTATATCCAGACAGTTGCTCACCTGTCTAATAAAACACATAATATCTTAAAGCGTATTTGGTGTTCTCATGGTTTCTACAGAATAAAACCGGAAATTGAGGGTAACGCGGGTATGATGTCATTGATAGGTGACGCGTTAAAATTGCTTATATTTCTAGATTTAACCTTTCTTGGAAATTTTTGGGATAATGTAAGTACATAAGTCAACAAAATATCAAACATTATTTTAGTGTTTTTTTATTTTAATCCAAAAATCTTACATTCTCTGCCTTTATATCTGTTCCTCATTTAGCTTGTGTATTTACCCCTCAGTTCATGTTTCTAGTTACCCTGTATTACTTAGTATTTTGGTTTTGTTTAATAATGTACCGTTTGCACTTACCTTAAATCTCCTCCTTTGCAACCCCACCGTGATACTAATGATCTAAAAAAAAAAATCAATAGATTATTGAGCGGCTGGGGCATAGACCTCAATAGACTTAATAAAACTTGTTGTACATATAAACTACCATACACATTAAATTGATCAGGTGTGACAGTAAAGAAGAGATTTATAATGTTACAAAAGACCCATATTTACAACTAAATGCTCTTCTTATCTTTGATAAACTTTCAAAGAATCATGAAAAAAAAAAAAAACCCACATATATACTTACACACAAACGTTTCTTGAGCACCAAATCATCATCATATTAGAATGATTTCTCAAGGTAATCATAGTAATGATGCTGAAATTTGAGCTTTGCTATCACAGGAATAAATTATATTACACTGTTTTTTGCAGTGTTTCTGATCAAACTATAAAAACATCTTACTGACTCCAAACTTTTGAATCACAAGCTTGGTCCATTGACTATTGATTTGAGCTGCAAGACATGAGAAACAACATATCAGGTATCAGCAGTAGTCTGAGTAAACATGAGTCGACATAAACCACCAGGTGATAATGTAATTGCTCTCTGCACGCTTCAGTTTCAGTTCATGCTGTCTCACTCACTCAGATGATATACAGCTCTAATGAGAATGACATCTACACATGTTAAAGATGGGGAATTGGTTATTCAGATTCTTTAAAATTAAGATATTTTGTATAATAAACCCTAGGAAATGAGTCTCACTATCAATTTTCTACATTAACTTAAATAAATTGACAATGTGAACTTGCAGGTTTTGTGAATT
The DNA here is from genome assembly GCA_023029165.1 of Gobiocypris rarus. Lineage (NCBI taxonomy): Eukaryota > Metazoa > Chordata > Actinopteri > Cypriniformes > Gobionidae > Gobiocypris > Gobiocypris rarus. Next base: position 15,887,408 of record CM040919.1, on the reverse strand, counting down.
TTGGAGATTATTTTTAAAGAGTATTTTGAGCTGTTTTATGCTTTGAAATGGGTCGTTTTTTATGATGGCTGTACATTTCTAAAACATGTGATAGACTAGATAGATTCTGTTTATAAAAATAAATAAATGGCACCTCTTATATCGCTTCAACTACATAAGCAGAGTAATTCAACCTGCAATCTTCTAACATTTTTGGTAGGCTAAGTCTGCCAAGAGGGTAAAAACCATTACCTACCATTGTTCAAAGAAAAATTAGGTATACTTGTGCTCTTTTAGGATGAACTCTTGACCATTAGTGCAATTATTTGACTCATAGACTGTTCTCTTTCAACGTATCCAACTTTGCAGTCTGACTTCTAATGCATTTTTGGGTACAACTAAGAAGCGTTGTGTTCTTGGAAACAAAAGATCCATATAATTAGATGGATTCATGCGCAGATGAATCCAGAAAGAAAAGATAATGAATCTATCTATTTTCTATCTTCCATTCATTATCCATCTCTTCTTCAGACACACTTCGGCTTAATATACTCTTCTCTTGTACCTTCCGTCATCTATGAGAGTGATTGAGAGTTCATATTTCCGAGTAAGCAATTTCAATATAAAATGGCATTGGAAGCAAAAGTTCAAATTTTCACTAGAGAACCATCAGCCTACTGTACACTAAACACACTGAAAATGGAACTAAATGAGCTTTTTATGATTTGACTGAAAAATGACACCAAATTCTGTTGGTGTAGTAACCTAATCTAGTTCATTTAGTCATATTACAAATATTTTTGATGAATAAAACCTGCCAGGCCAAACATTACAAATGTTAGACCTCTTGTTTTCCAGTATTTGCTATCTATAAATAGATATACAAAGTCAAAAATTGGGCTCCAAATGATTTCTGAACAGCTGCAGGACAAAATGTCAACTATATCTTCTCGTCGACAGTAAAAATGGAAATCAAAGACATGGTTCACCCTCACACTTGCTGCTGGGGTTGTTTCAGTTGTGTTAGGCAATCTTAGCAAGAAATAACATTTGCATATGATATTAACACATGATTAAATAAAGAGACATCATTGTCGCTGATAAAGGCACTCGAGGTATGAAGTGCTGTTCGGTCTGTACAGGCTCTCTGTGCGCTGAGACAAAAGTCCTTTCTCATGGAAATCAGTCATGTCTCCACTTCCTCCGTGGGTCATCCACCTCCGAGTGTCCTCTCCCTGCTTTTCATTAAAAACACGAATTGAACCCTGTACATCTGACTACACTGCCTCCATTAGAGACGCGATGGTTTGAAAATGGCACGCAAGCTTTGTGGGCTGTGAGGGCAACACAAACCTACAAGTGCCACTTTATAAGTGTCTTTAACTACTGTGCACTATAATTTAAATTAATCATTTGATCCAATGCACTTGTGTACATACATGTTTGTACATTGTAGCCCACTTTAAATGTTAAAAATATGCATTATATCTTGATTTCTTAATTACATCTATAATTATACTTTAATAAACATCATACCACCAAACCTTTCCCTATACTTTACTCGTATCCCATAGCAGCAAGTGCTTTCCAATAACCTGAACACAATAAGTTCATTAATTAAAAAATATATTTTTAACGCAAGTAGCCTACATAGTAAAGACGTCTAATATAAGATGTGGCCAGCCTACTCTTAATAAGAAAAGAAAAGGTGTTAGCCTGATGCTATGGGTTTTGCTCATCTGAAGAACTGTAACATTAAGAACATTAACCTTTAAAACGTTAGCTCAAAAGCCGTTCAGCCCTCAAAAAGTGGTCATTAAAAAGAAAAGGGTCTTTTTAAAAAGAGAGCTTTGTTTTTCTATAACCTAGTGCTTGAAAACAAGTGATGTTGTGCTGAGCCGTTGGATTCAGACAACCCAAAACAAAGGCTAAATAGTTCCTTCAAGAATTCAGTTGTGATTCTTACTCAGAAAACACAAAGGTTTCGGCTTCTTCATTGATTAATTCCTCTCTATGTGTTTTTCTGAAGTTGCTCACCTCCTTTGACGCAAAAGAATCGGTGTTAAAAGAGCCATCGGTATTCATGTTTGCTCAGAACTTCGTAAAACACGCGTCGAATTAGCCAATCATAACGTCACCTGTCTGCAGTCTACATACTGAGCAGCACGCGTCATAAAGTCACGGACTGTCCGAAACGGGACTATTTCAACTTTACTTCCTCTAGCAATGTGAGCGAAATATTAAAGAGGAGTGCTATTCGTCATCGTGCGTTTTAAAGCAATCTGACTAATACATTTATTTGTTTTTATCGATTTTAAGCGTCGCGGAAGGAACCTGTCACCTCCCTGTTGCTTTGCTATAAAGCCGGGCGTGCGAGTCAGTACGGTTACGGAGACGCGCATCGGACGCGCGCACTGAAGAACTGTGTTATATGTGGAGGAAACTGTTCACGCGCAGCTGACAGAACACTGAACAACATACTCGAACAATACGACTTGAGTCGACATTCGCAAGCGTTTTATACTTTAAAGTGCTTTGGGAAAGGAAAAGGAAAGTTACTGGGAGAAACATGAAATTTCTCTTACCGGTCGTAGTAATTTTTCTTGTTTTGTGTCAAGTTTTTGGAGAAGAATTGGGTCCAAAAGAAGACCTTGATTATTGGACAGGCAGCAATCAGGTACAGGTGAGTTTTTCCACCGTTGACTATTGTCAAATAAAAGCTACTGTAACTATTTTACATTTTATAGGTGATTTTATGAACCGCTTATTATATGCCAATACAACAACAACAAAAACATTCTTATCAAGTAGTCTCATTATATCTCATTACTTTGGCTATATTATGTTAGTATAGTATATTACTAATTGTTAAGGAATCTTATCTGTAAAGGTAATTATATTTAATTATGCTACTTTTCATTATTAAAGCTCAGCTTTATAGAGATGATAAAATATCAGACATTACACTGAGCATATTACGTTGTAATAACTGATAAAGCACCATGTAATAAGCAAAATTATTTAATTATTTTGGTTATAATTTAGGATGTATCCACATATTCAGGATTGAGTTGGACCAAATGCAATAATTTAGAAATTAACCTTAAATACCCCCCATGGCTGTAACCGGCCTAATTATACTATCATGTAATATGTGTAACATGAAAAATATATGACAAATGTTATCAGGTTTATTAATTCGTTTTCATTGGGTAGTTAGAAAGGATTTAAGTACAAGATGCACAGGTCGCTGTCCAGTGCTGAATTACTCAACGCTCATATTGCTTGTTTGAATGGAGCACACGTTTCCCATTTGACATTGCGGGTTGGAAGAGAGCCAAGCACTTATGTCTCTCATGCTTTTTGTGTCTATAAACTGCATCTTTGCAACTGCTGTACCTAGTGAAGTATTTATGTGCTCAAATATTATGATGGAAAATTATGAAATTTGGTCAGTTCTGTTTTGGGATGGATTGGAGAGTTATAAGATACTAATTGTATAAAAATCTGCAAGGGTTCCAGTGATCTTATATTCTGTATGCCAGGGGTCTAATGTTCCACTAATCAAATCATCTCTTGCAGGATGAGTGGCTTCAGGCGGATCCCTTCAGAGAGATACTAAGACGTATGACAAGGAAACCCCGACCTCATCAGTTCATTGGTCTGATGGGGAAACGGTCCTCTGGTAAGACTACAGTCCTACATCTCAGGCATATTGTAAAATATTAGAATCAGAGTTTGATCAAACGTTTTAACCAAAATGCAGAAAATTACCTCTGACATCGCTTTCATTCTTCCACCCCAGCAGCAAATGCACAGATTACACGAAAAAGTAAGTGATCTTAAAAACACTCATGCATGTATTATTTGCTAAATGCTTACATTTGCCTAAAAGCAAAGACACTTGAGGAGAGATTTACATATACAATCACATTTTCAGTGTAAGCGGTAGAAGAGAGAAGACCCTCATCTTTACAAATCCTTGATCTTTGCCGGTTTTACACAAAGCTCAGTCACATTCAAATGGAATCTTAAGAGTTTTATCGACGCATGATTCCTTCTAATGGAATGTCACATCCTCAAGGTCTTTTTTTACAGTAGAATAAAAACAATTGTAAAGACATCAAATCCTTCAACTGCTCTCGACTTCAACAATACCACAGAACTCTGTATACGTGTGTGTAACCAAGTTTTTTTATATTTATGTATATAAACTAGGTTACACTTTATTTTAAGGTGTCTTTGTTAGGGTTGGGATTGGTTTAGGGTTAGTTGCATGTAATTATGCATCAATATTAGTTATTACTATAGTAACTACATAACGTGCAACAATGACACTGTAAAGTAAAGTGTTACCTATTTTCTTTTACCTCTGTTTTCTAGGGCATAAAATCAATTCTTTTGTGGGGCTGATGGGTAAAAGAAGCCAAGAGGAGCCAGGTAAGAACAGCAAAACCTCTCAATCAGTTTTAGAATAGCTGCTTAATGATATTCATAATAAAAACTAGTTGTGTTTTAAAATTGAGTTATGAGATATTTGTAACCCCCGACCTTCTCTCTTCACAGAATCGTATGAATGGGGAACAGTACAGATCTACGACAAGAGGCGTTAAAGGCAAAAATGGATCATCGTTACATCCGCTTCCTTAAGGATCATTTCATTGTGATACTCAATTTTTTTCTTTCCATTAAAAAAAAAAAAATTCAGATTCAGAAGTAAACATTCTTATTTCACATAGTGAAATAAGGCCACACCTGTGTCAGTTTACGTATGTCCGACATTTAAAATACGGTCCAGCTGTGATCAAATGTGTGTGTCACAACATCTTTCCCGATGTTGTGGAGATTTAAAGCAAAGCTGTGTCCTTTCTGAGGTACTCAGAGATTTGTGCTGAAAATGTCAATACATAGTGCCTCAGTGTTTTCACCATGACTGATGATGTTATAATACAGACAGTCCGGGTGTGATGTCATCCTGCGCATGTCCCGTAACTGCTGAGCAAAGGTTTTGCTATCTTGATATCTCTGTGTGATTGTAGCTTGATATTAAAAATATTTTCTTTATTGGTGGAACTTTTCAATTTCTTGTAGTATCGTTGAATGTGTGGAGTATCTCGATCTAAAGGGGCTTTCACAGTGGCGCACTCACTCCACCTACAGGCTATTAGACATATTTGAACCATTGACAAGCACTCTTTTCAACTCTATCAATAAAACACATCTCGAAAGGTATTTTGAAGAAAGCCTTTATAGATATCATAACCAGATATTTCAATACAATCACTCCAGCATCTGTATGCACATTAAACTCTCCAAATTAAATTGAAAATGTCCTACACCATTCAATATAGAAAGTTCAAGTTTCTTTACACATTCAATCTTTTCTCGAATTTAAAATCTATTTCTACCATTTTACAGTGATGGTGCACCAAAGCAAATATAAATACCACATTGAGTAAAAAAAAAAAAAGTCATAATTATTAGTTTCACATCTCAATATTAAGCAACCAGTTAAGCCTACACCGTTGAACCCTACTTTAAACAGTGCTATTCATTCAACTCATAACAGTTAAACTGTTTTTTGGGAAAATTCAGCTTTGCCATCACAGAAATAAAGTTACATTATATAATTAAAAACACTTAAATAGAAAGTAGTTATTTTAAATTGTAATATTTCACACCAATAGATGATACATCGCCTCAGTGAGCATAAGAGACTTCTTTCAAATGCAAAACTGACCTCAAACTTTTGAACAGTAGTGAATATCACTAGTTGCTAACGTAAAATAAATAAACATGGAATCCCCTTTAAACCACATTTTGGTATATTTGTCTTGAACTTTGCTTACAGTGTTAATATTAAAAGGTTTAATACAGTAACAAAAACTGTATTTTAGAAGAAACAATGGTTACTGTGCAAGTTTCTTAAGGAATTCCTTTAATCAACAAGCTACACCAACCTAATTCTGTTTCTGTATGTATATATATATATAAATATATAAAGGACAGCCTCGCTGGATCAAGGCCATATATATATATATATATATATTAAATGGTGGGGGGAAGAAACATGAGCCAAATGAAGTATGGAAGGCAGCTTTGAAGGCCTAAAAAGTTGTAAAAGAAAAGTGAAACTAGGGGAAGCTTGAGGACAAGTTCTCTTGGTAAGTTTAGTCATATCTTTTGAACCATTGCATGAGCTAAAGAAAATCACTCTAACCTGTGAAGAACTGTCCTTTAACATTGTCATCTTTAGGAAAGACCAAACAAACCAGCTTAAGTTATTTTTGGTAAACTGCACAGAGAAAGTGGAGGCAACAACATATATTAAGGTAATGTTTAAATCAACTTCATGTGGAAGGCATGTATGCTATATAGTGATTGTATTGTATAGCCAGGGTCTGAAGTTTGATGCGATTACTGGTCTTTATCAGGCTTGTAGATGGACAGGGTTCTGGCCGAGGGGTCTGTGGCCTTGATCCAGCGAGGCATCCAGTAGTGGGGTGTCCACTCAGAGCGGCCGGGGAAATTCTTCTCAAAGATCTGCCTTATGAAGAAACCCTCTTTGGTTGTGGGGGTGTTGAAAGGGAACACCTTAGCAGCCTTCTCCAACTGAGAGTCATTCACCTGAGAAAGAAAAGAAAAATTAAATGGAATAGAAGTTGAAGAAAAAAAAAATGAAGCTTTACAGGGTTCACCCAAAAATGAAAATTCTGTCCTTAATTACTCACCCTCATGTTGTTCATCTTCGGAACACAAATTCATATATTTTTGATAGATAGACAGCAATTCAATAACCATTTTCAAGGTCCATAAAGGTAGTAAAGAAATCGTTAAAATAGTCAATGTGACTCCAGTGGTTCAACCTTAATTTTACGAAGTGATGAGAAAATTGTCTGCAAATAAACTAACAAAAATAACGACTTTATTCAATAATTTCTTCATGTCCATGTCGGTCTCCTACTCTGTTGACGTAGTAAATACAGACCCGTGCTTCTGAGTCCAGAACGCCAGCTTACGATTGGCCGATGCTGTTCACATGAGCACCATGACGCATGTGCGTGAAGCTGAAGCAGGAGCTGGCCAACGTAAACTGCGTAGGAGACTGTATTCAACAATTTCTTCTTGTCTGTCAGTTATTTTTTTATTTGCTTTGCGCTAGGGGTGACCCCAAATAGTCAAAGATTTGATGCATCGATATGCGAGGCCCGATTCGACCACTGATCTCAGTCGAATCTTAGCGGGTGTTATGAAACGTGGATCATACCATTTTGGCAATATGGGGGTGCTCAATGTCTAATTTCACACATAACTACTGGTTTTGTACGATTATATTAAGTTTTATACATCCGTTAATTATGATATGTAGTAAAAAATAAATAAAATAAAAAAAACACATGAAAAGAACCGTTCAATAAATATTTTTAACGTGTGTGAATAAATCCAAACACTCCTGTGACAGATTTTAAGTTTCACTTTCCCTTTGTGACAGACGAGAAGCATCTTGGCGTCAGGGATTAATTTAACAATGTCTGGAATAGACAGTGTTTTCAAACATTTTAGCAGTTTCTAATTTTAATTTGCTGTGAACATGTTTAGCTATAAAAACTCCAGTTTATTGTTATTTCCGCAATTAAAAAGAGAAAGTTCACAATTCTGTCTTAACTTTCGTTGTTTTGATAATTTCTTTATTTTTATTTAATTTACTGATCAGTCAGGGTTACCTAATTTAACTGTGGCTTGTGAGATTATATATATATATATATATATATATTTCCCTGAACTTTGGCATTTTGCACATTTATTATGCTCTGTGACTTGATTCTGACTTTATTTCGTTTTATTATCATCGACTTTATCATCATCGACAAGAAAGCCATTGTCAGTTTTTTTTTTTTTATAGAAATAAAATAATTTAGTTCAGTTAGAGACAACAGACAGTAGATATAAAAACTGAATGTGTCTGCTTAATAAAGCATGTTCAGAGCAAAATAAACACAGCAGGAGTCAGGAGAGCCAAAAGCTGAAAGACCAGATGATCGAGGAAGATTTGGTTTCAAAGCTAAATGTAAAAGGCGCCTATTTAAGTGAGTTTGTCATTGTACTGTGTTGTTGTTGTTGTTTTTTCATTAAGAATAATAGACAAATGAATCCACAATTCAAGCAACCCGCCCAGAATTGGCGCTAATTCAAAACAAAACTAAAATGTGTGCAGCCTCACAGAGTGCGCGTTTATGGACGAACTGTCATTCACGGTGTGTTTGCACTTGGGCATTTACAGTTCAAGCATATGGAAGCTTAACTTTAATAGGAATTCATTGAATCCACTCGCTTTGCTCCGCTCCGTTATTAATGCCCGAGTGGCCGTGTGCATTACTTCTGGTTATAAATTAGCGATTTAAAAGCCCAGTCGGGGATACCGGTATTTCCGGTGTTGTCACACGTCGATTAAACCGGTGGAAAATTTCCCCACTGTCACATCTCTAGTGCAGTGTGTAAAATAAAATAAAAATAGTTTTACCCTCCTGCTGACTACATATTGTTGTGCCCCTCCCAACCCATTCACACACAGATGATTCGACTATCGGTCGACTATAGAAAGATGCGACAATTCTGGTGGATTCGATTGTGTCAATCCTTCGTCGGAGACACCCCTACTTTGCGCACAAAGTATTCTCGACCCTTCATAAAATTAGGGTTGAACCACTGGAGTCACATGGATAATTTAACCTTTCTGGACATAGAAAGCAGTTATTAAACAGCTGTCTACGGAGGTGTCGGAGAAAAATTTGAAAACCATGAAAAGTATCTTAATTTGTGTTGCGAAGGTTTGGAAAGACATGAGGGTGAGTAACAGGGTTGGGCGATGTCCCCTAAATTGGCAGTTGATGATTTTTACAGTAAAACATCGCGATGGACGATGATATTGTTGGCGGGGGGTGTTTTACTATATCTCTTTACATAAATATTATTTCTACTTAAACTATAATTATTTTATTAGCCCAACTAATGACTCTGTGCTTTCTATATCGGTTGAAAGAGAGGGAAAAAAGTAGCTTCCTCCACTTAAGAGTTGTGCACTTCTAAGCACTTCTTATTTTACTATCTCTCTTTATGCAAATATTATTTTCTATTGAATAAAAACCCTATAATTTTGTTATTTTACTAACCCAACTAATCACCAAACTGATGCCAAAACAATGCCAAATTGATACTTTTGATCAAACCATATTATTGATAGAAATAATACGAGCACAATAAAAGTACTAGTTATTAAAAATAACGGTGTTTTTAAAAAAAAAAAGTTTATTACAGTTATAGTAAACACCTTTAATATTAGTCTTTCAATTACATTGCTGTTTGAGAGCGTGCGCTGAAACTGATGATCACCGGTACAATGAAGCGCTGCGGGTTATTAACTCAACGAAATCCTATGAGATTAATCAGATGATTATAATTAGGGCGGGACTTTAACGCGTTAATTAAGATTAATTAATTGCGCGACTTTAACGCGTTAATTAAGATTAATTACGCAAAAATTGATAACAATTTTAACTTATTTTTGCACCGCGAGCGCTTTTTAATGAATGAGTTTAGTCGGACCGTTTATACTGGAACACCAACTAGCGTTCTTGACTTCTGAACACAACAAACCACAGTGAACATGAACGAAGAAGCTGATTTAGACTGCTTTGTTGGCAAATTTTGTTTTAAAAACGAAAGGATGGAAGCGAACAAGAGCATGGTTGTGAGGAAGCTATGCAAAGGAATTTGCGTATCGAGCCTCAAATATCACCTCAACGCAAAGCGCTGGACATAAGTTTAATCAACAAAATTTTGTTTATTTATTTATGTATTCAGTCATTATTCAATGGTATACTAAAAGTCCATGTGAAAAAATTACTTCTCACTGTTCTCAGGTCAAATATTTATATGCAATTAAAATGCGATAAATTTCGATTAATTAATTACAAAGCCTCTAATTAATTAGATTAATTTTTTTAATCGAGTCGGCCCTAATTATAATACATAAACCAATATAACGACTTATATATGCTTATAATGACGCAAATGCACAGCCGAACTTGACTGTGCTGTCAAAATGTGATGCGGACGCGCTCTTCCCACAACAGCGCACTGAAACACAACAACTAAACCCAAAGAATCCACGTCTTATTACTAAATTCTCATTTCAGTGTTATGTATATGACAGACAGTTCCAGTAGTTATTAATGATGTGCATTTCTGTTTGAAGTGCATGCGCTGAAGCTAAAGACCGGTACAATGAAGTGCTTGATTAACAAACGCATCCTATAGGAGCTTAATCAGACATAGGCTAAATATTACAACTTACAATGGCACAAAAGGCTGCGAATGCACAAGGGAACTTGACTGTGCTTAGGGCTGTTCAATTCAGAATTTTTTTTTTTTTACTTTTAAGCACTTCTTATTACTATACATCTTTACATAAATATTATTTTCTACTTTAAAAAAAGTTGTTTTACTAACCCAACTAATTAGGCTGCTCATCCGTACTTTTCAATAGGTTGTGCGCACATTTCGCAGTCCGTTATGGAGCTATTCAATTTTGATTTTGCATATTGTTTTTAATACGTCAGAATTATCATTTTTGGGTGAAGTAACCTTTAAAACCACTGCGTCATGTGCATTACCTTAGACTCAATGTGCTCCTGCAGGCTTGTGTACCAGGATTTCTTCATGGATGACAAACCATCACTGAAAGCCTCTTTCCTTCGCCACAGAATATCATCTGGGATCAAGTTTATCCCTTTAAATGCTTCCCTCAAGAGATGCTTCTCCACACCATCCTGTGCAGATCAAACAAGTTATTCAGCCTGGTTTTAGGTTGAACTTTTCATGCATTTTGGCTATTCATGTAGATGACAATGTTTTGTGGGTCTGAAAACAATTTTTTTGCACCTAATAACGCAGTCATCTCCATAACTACAAAAACGCAAATGTGCATGCATATTCCGTGTTCAGTCTACAGGCGTGTGTTTCTTTACAAAGTAACATTGCTGATTAGTGGCCAGGGAGCAGAATACAACTGGGACAGCTGGGATCATTTTGACAACGTTGTCATCTGTACATGGAAAATGTAAAGAAAATAATTAAATTTCATCTAAATATTTTAATTTTAAAGAATAAACTGTTGTTTCTCCATTGACTTTCACGGTCTTGTATGTCCTACAGAAAAAGTAAATCTGGTTTGACATGAGTGAGAAAAATGAATTTTTATTTTCACTCTCTTTAAGGGTTAGGGGTTTGTCAGACTCAATTAAACTTTGTGTAAAGCAGAGTATCTGCAGGGATGGACATGTGTAAGGATACATCATTGAATTGGAAGGTGTCTGGAAAACCTACCTTAGGCACTCTCATCTCTTCAGGCAGAGAGAGGTAGTATGCAGTGAACCTATGGTCCAGGAAAGGCACTCTCAACTCCAGTCTAATAAGAAAAGAAGAAGAAAGAAAACAGTTTGGAGTGATAAATACTATGAAAAATCCCAAGTAGCTGTGGGCAGGGAAGAGAAGGAAAGGGACTTACCCATGTGCAGCAGTGGTTCTGTCCGCTCGCAGCGCATCAAACAGATAAAGCTCTTCCAGCAGACGCACACTTTCCTCTGCACCAGCTTTAGGCGATGGAGCCTAATAAAAAAAAAAAGAGGTAAAATGTTCAGTTGAAAGCCCAGTCATAAAATACAGCAACGATACATGCCATGCCAGTAATATCTTCTATACTAAAGGAAAAAAAAAGAAAAAAAAGAAGTGAACTTGGTGGTATCGAATGGGCACTTGTGTACATAAAATCTCAAAATATTTTTACCTATACCTGATAAACATGAATGAGTCACAATGTGCAATTTGGACAGACTCAATATTTTTTAAAAATAATTTACACGTTAATCATACAATAACATGTACCTTATGAAAGTAGATGTATCCTTGTGTCAGCTCATCCGAACCTTCACCTGAGAAAATCACAACGCTGTCCGTCTTCTCACGGATGTACTTTGAGACCAGGTACATGCCTGCAGACAAACACAGAGATGAATGAATGTTCCTGCTGCCATCTAGTGGCTGAGTGCAGACTCTAGTCACTCTTGTTCATACTTATGTGTTCTAACAAATATTAAAGGGATCATGAACTGCTTTTTTGTGTATTATATTATAAATGTTCCCTGAGGTGCACTTATTTTAGTATGATTTTTCCATTTAAAAAAAAGGGTCAAAATTTATATACAAGGCCACTTTCTACCCTGATGTTATCCGTCTGATTTGAACGCTCTGTTGGAAGGGGCGCGTCTTGCTGTAAGATCAAACCGGCGCAATCATAGATGCCTCATTTGACCGATCTGCACAGGCACTAATGAGGAATCTCAATATTTCCACCCACCCACACACACACTACCCTAAACCTACCCATCACAAGAAACATTTATAATTTTTACATTTAAAAATGTTTATGTATGTTTATAAATCCATTTACATTGCACACACACACACACACACACACACACACACACACACACACACACACACACACACACACACACACACACACACACACACACACACACACACACACACACACACACACACACACACACACACACACACACACACACACACACACACACACACACACACACACACACACACACACACACACACACACACACACACACACACACACACACACACACACACACACACACACACACACACACACACACACACACACACACACACACACACACACACACACAGTCTAAGCATGTTTTTTTAACTCTCATAGAATTCATATGCATTATGACTGGCAGACTGCAACGGTTGGAGTTAAAAATCTTCATTTGTATTCTACTGAAGAAACAAAGACACCTACATCTTGGATGCACTGGGGGTAAGCAGATAAATATTACATTTTCATTTTTGGGTGAACTATCCCTTTAAGTTTTTGCATGCATCTCAACTGCCATGGTTTGTGCTACAAATATAATTTATGCCACAAATCAGGCAGCTTGTTGAACAGGGGTATGCCCTTTATTTCTTGACCAATAATAATAAATAAAAAAAACAGTCTGTATTACACAGATGAAAGGACAAAGCACTGTGAGAAAGAGCAGAGAAAACAAATGTGAGATCACCTCGTGTTGAATAACTGTCCTGGTAACTAACTTTCTAAGCAGTATAATGCTGATGATGCGTTTTTAAAGTTTCAGACCAGCATTATCTCTAATCCAGAGAATTCACGTGGTCACATAGTGAAATGAGTAGAGAAGAGGAATGGTAGACAGCTAAACCCAACTGCTATGGGTGCAATGACAGCAGGATAGTTATCATCAACGCTTTGTAAATTGGTTGAATATTGATTAGTAGTTCACTAAAAGTTGAGCTAGTTTAAAAATTAAGATATGCAAAAGAGAACCAAATTTCACATTCTGTGCTCCACACAAGAATATGAGTAACTGGAGGAATTGATTGGCTTACTCTTTAAACGCCACATCCATAAAACATTTTTCATGAATGAGATAATCTCTTGTACTCACCGACGGAGGCACGCACAGTGGTGATGTCATAACACTCCAGGTGAAAGATGACTTCCTCCAGCACACTGATCCCCTCCTCAGGTGTGAAGCTCACCTCATGATGTTCACTGCCAATGTGGTCTGCCACCTGCCACAGAACACCAGGTAAAACACAGCAGTTCTGCTAGCAAACACTCAATAGCACACATAGCACTTCCTATGAAATAGGCACAATTTTTATTCATTCATCTTTATCATGTTTTTACAAATGGTCAACCTATACAAAACTTTGTCAACCTCTGGTAATTACCAGAATTTTGAACATACTTAAGGTTGAAGGCTGAGCACGATGAATGCAGTTTGTGGAAAAATTGACAAAAATAGAAAAATGTATCATCTTGCCTTCATGCTGAAAACATGCTAATGTCATATCCTCAATGTCACAATTTTAAGTAATGTTACAGTTTTCTAATGGAGGGGAAAAGCATGTCTATGAAATAAGGATGAATGAAATTCTTCTGATAAATGAAATGTGTTAGAAATGTTTATACATAACTGAATTGAAAATATCATTAAATAAGTAATTTATAATGTTACTGTTGCATGATTTTAATTGGTGGTTGCAGTTTACGTTAAGATAACTTAAAGGAAGGGCATTTTTAGAGTTTAAAATGAGCTACTTTCATAGTGAGTTAATAGTTTACCAGCCACATCTAATAGCTCTTACACAAAAATACTTTGTGTAATCTAACACTGGATTGTGCCTCAAATACTGTAATGTTTCCTGTACTCATGAAACATGCTTCTGATGTGAACAAAGTATAATCAACATGCCACATGTCCAAAGTGACTCACCTTGCGAGCAGCAGCGACATCTGGGCTGTCTTCTGCACCGATGGAAAAGGTTTGAATGGGATACTGGAGCTGCTCTTCTTTGGCCAGTTTCACAAGTGTTGCAGCTACCAGACTTGAATCGAGACCACCTGAAAATACAGAAATCACATACAGTGTGAATGTTAAAAATATTTCTATATATCAGCAAATAATACACTAAATCAAAAACTAAATGAGCACAGGCACCTGAGAGGAGGCAACCGATTCTTCTGTGTGCCATCAAGCGTTTCTTTACCGCGTTTTCAAACAGGACCCTAATGTTGCTCTTGACGGTCTCCAGTGCAAAGCCTGATGAAAAGAAATGCATTTCTCTTTAGTTCAGACTGGTGGTAAAGTAAATGGTGGTGTAAAACAAACAAACTAAATGATTGAGATGTTCCAGCAGTATTTTGCCCATTCATATGGGTATGGTTGCACCAGTTGGTCATAAGTTCTTACTTAAAATAGCACAGCAAATCCATATAAGAGGCTTACTAAGTTGTTAGTTTGTAACTAACTTTGAACTTAAAGGGGTTCTTCAGTGCTGGGAAGATGAATCTGTATTTAAACTGGGTCATTTATAGGCTTGCTACGATAGTCGGTGTTGCCAATGTTACCAATGTTAAGACTCAACACCGTTTACATCACTCCCACACCCTTTAATTTGGTAGGATCAAATATGACATTTACCTTTTTTTATCCAATAGCAGCCATCAAATTTGTAAGCAAATATTGTCCAATTTATCCTGTTAAGGTTGATTCTAACTTATTTTGCCTCATGTAATTTACAATAAAAATATGTTTCCACTGAAATTCGATTCTTAATATATAAATAACATTCAGAAACTGAATGTTAAGAAACTGTAAAAAAAAAAAAAAAAAGATTGGTTTTATCTGTCATGCATAGAGGTGCGCTATTTAGATTGGGTTTGAGTCAGTAACAAGTCAGTTATACACATTCTCTCAAAGTGTCTAAATGTCAACATTACCATATTTGTCTAAAGAATTGAAGTTTGTCAGGGAAAACATTAGTAGGCCTGTCACGATAATTACTTTTTGTTTAAATAATTGCGATAAACGATATTATTGTCATTTTAAGACTCTTATGCCACTGAATATATAATCCTAATATAATGCAAGTAGACCTACACACTTTCAAATGACAACATTTTAATTCTTTAGATTATGCAAATTAAGGGTAGAAAAAAAATATATTATCCTAAATAAAATTTAAAAATTTGAATAAATAGTAAGACGGCTTTAACACTCGTCATTCTGCATTGTCAGTAGTTGTCAGGAAAACACTAACGCCTCAAATCTTGTCTTTTTTTCACCTGTCGATAACTGCTCTGTATGTAAAAACTGCCAGAGAACCACTTTCGCCTCCGTCACGGAAAACATACAAGATTACAGGACAATCGAGTAAAATGTTGGTGACATTCATTATCATGTAAACATGATGGGCCATATATTGCATCACAAAATTATTGAGGTCATGTATATCGTACGATGTATCAATATATTGATTATTGCGCCTAAACATGAGCTTCATGCAATTTAATCAATCTGGTTTTATTGCCAACTATTAAGCTGGCCAGAGGCTTCTGTAAACATTTAATACATACATAGAGGTGTGTTTCAAGTTTAAAGGTGCAGGTTATAACTTTACGACTGTGCTGCGTTTTAACTTATGCACAACTGGTGCAACCGGTCGCTGCTCCATAGAAGAAAAAAAACTGAAATTCACTGAAATCTTGGTGTTCTAGCTCTCCCTGGTTTTCATGAGACAATTATGTCAGAATGAATTGTTCTTTTCATTTTTTTCAATGAACCAGTTAATCGGGTTTACAAAACGTGATTCAATCAAGCAGTTAACACCCTTTTACAGGGAAGATAAAACCAAATGTACATTTAATAAAAATTTACAAAATAAATAAAAAAACTTCTTAATAATAGGTTACCCACAAATGAAAATTATATCATAATTTACTCACTCAAGACTTTTGTTTAAATTGCAAATGAAGACATTTTTTATGAAATCTGAGAGATTTAGTCCACATCCAATGCTGGCATGCCTCTTCAGAAAATGTTAACTATGGGTTAACATATTGATTAGTTTCACAATCTCTTTTTGAAGCATCAAAGTGGTAAATGTGTGGACCGTCAATGGAAGGAGAGAAATCTCTATTACATTTTAAATATCTTGACTTGTGTTTTGAAGGTTTGGAATGACATGAGGGTGGGGAAACAATGACAATTTTCCTTTTTGGGTGAACTAACCCTTTAAAAACACTTGGAATATAAATGACCAAGTAGTATGAACTACTTTTATGCTGAATATGACAGTTACCTGAGCCAAGACCCTCAAGTTTGCTATAGGTGGCGTGTTTGGGTTTGTCTGTGCAGCAGTGGAAGCGATCCATCTGAACAGACTCCACTTTTCCATCGAGCTTCAAGTTAAACGTCTCAAAGTGCCCTGGTGGGAAGGGGATGATCTTTGCAGGAGTGGGCATGGAGTGTGTGATAGCGGTCAAACCTGTTTGGATTCAATCAAAGATAAAACAAGGCTGTTAAAACAAAGTTCTTTAATACAAGTTGCACAAAGTGAGCAAAAACATTTGTGAGAAAGTCAGTTCCTCACGATTCATTGTACCTTTGGCCTCAGAACAGACAGCTAGAAAGCCATCGTCAGTGAGCATCCTGAACAGTGGTCTCACGCCATAGGTGTCTCTTCCTAAGAAAACCTTTCTGTTAGCAGTGTCCAACAAGATGAAGGCGAATACACCATCTAGCAAGGAGGCCATCTGTTGGATTCCAAAACGGTCGTAAAGGTGCAGAAGGATCTCTCCATCAACTTTAGTCTGATACTCAAACTCAAATTGATTCTTCAGCTATAAGGGATAAGATTAAACAACAGATGTTAAAATCGGCATGAAGTTGACCCCATTTAGTTTATTATCGCACATTTCTAGTCTTGTGGTAAACAAGTCACTGGTGCAGGTTAAAAAAAAAAAAAAAAAATTTAATCAAATTGTACTTCCCCCTTGTAATGACCTTGCTCCTACAATGACACCAGTTTGACTGCTTAGGGAAAACATTCCCTCAAACTGTCATTCTGCTGCAAGCTTTGACAACAAGCTGAAAGGAAGGCCTACTTTTCTAGATAAAACCAATTCCCAGAGGGAAAGCCATGGCCTCGATTTTACTCATTTGAAACTCAATTTCACTCGGAAAATACAACATAATACTGAAGTTGGTCGAGACTTCCGGTTCACTTGGACTTCAAAGTTAACATAAAAGTCTTTTCTTCCCTATTTTGACGTATAGCTGAGTGAATTTCCGAAAAACAAAAAAATGTGTAGGGCAAGACTTGATTTTGTCCATCTGGAATTGATTAGATCATTGGATTTTTATGTGAGTGACAGGTTGTCCTGCCCTCACGCTGGTAAATGCAAAATCAGAGAAGAGAAAAGATGTCGCTGCAAGTGGGAAGATTTATTTTGATTAAAGATTAAAGGGTTAGTTCACTCATAAATGGAAATTCTGTCATTAATTACTCACCCTCATGTCGTTCCAAACTCGCAAGACCTTCGTTCATCTTTGGAACACAAATTAATATATTTTTGATGAAATCCGAGAGCTCTCTGACCCCACATAGTGAGCAACACAATGTCCACTTTCAAGGCCGAGAAAGGTAGTAAATTACATAATTAAAATCGTCCATGTGACTCCAGTGGTTCAACCTTAATTTTATGAAGCGGCAAAACTACTTTATGTGGATAAAAAAGAAAAAAACTCCAGTGCTTCCGGCTTCTACAGCAGAACGTCAGCTCACAATTGACTGAGCGCCACATGCATGCGTTGTGGTGCTCATGTGAATCGCGTAGGAGACTGACAGAGAAGAGGAGATTGTTGAAGTCTTTAGGTTTGTTTTTTGCGCAGAAAAAGTACTCACCGCTTCATAACATTAAGGTTGAACCACTGGAGTCACATGGACTATTTTAACGATGTCTTTAATACCTTTCTGGACCTTGAAAGTGGTAATAACAGGGGGACGGGGTTGGGGTCAGAAAGGGTTCGGATTCATAAAAAAGATCTTAATTTGTGTTCCGAAGATGAATGAAGGTCATGGGTTTGGAACGACATGAGGGTGTGTAATGACAATTTTTATTTTGGGGGAACTAACCCTAAAAAAAAAAAAAAAAAACATGAAAGGAGATGTGAGTCATGTAATGAAAAAAAAAAAATAAATAAATAAATTATATATATATATATATATATATATATATATATATATATATATATATATATATATATATATATATATATATATATATATATATATATATATATATATATATATATATATATATATAAAAAGTCAGAATGTTCAGCTACCTAGTACCTACCGTGACATGGTTGTAGATCTCGCCATTGTAACATAACCAGAGGTAGGGGAACTTCTTGACTCGCAAAGGCTGCATGCCATACAGCTGGTCCACTATAGCGAGGCGGTGAAACCCAAAGCAGCAGTTGGTGAAGCCGTTGACATTCTCTAAGCGGAAAGCGTCTGGACCACGATGAGCAATCTTCATGGCATTAGTGGACTGATTCGCAAGGCACTCATCACTACCAAACACGGCCCATATACCACACATTCTGATGCTGCGGAATAATAAGAACATACAATTTATTAACAAAACTAGTAGGAACCAAAGTCATGTTACATGCTAATTCTAACAATATTCTTTGATTTCCTTGTTTCAGATGAACAAAAACTGATGTTCACTGGACAAGAGCCTCTAAACATGTCATTGCAGTTCCCGTCTGGAAGCTGTACTTCACCCTGAGCAGCATGAGTGTGAAAGTCAAAATTCCATTCATTTTCTCCACAGTGGAACTGATTTTTAACAATAACTTATAAACTGTTAAAGACAGACCTACTGTGAGGAACTTTGTCCATCAGGGATTGATTGGATTATTATAGGAGCATGGATAAATCATTTACAATAAAAATGAATGGCTATGCAATAACACTTTGTTAGATTTACCATGTTAAAGGGAAAGTTCACCCAAAAACGAAAATGCTGTCATAATTTACTGACCATTAATTCATTCCAAACATGTGTGCAATAGTTTCCTCTGCTGAACACAAAGGATGCTATTTTGAAAATTTACCGTTGATGCGCCCCATTGACTTCCATAGTATTTTTCTCTCCATACTATGGAAATCATTGGGGTCCATCAACTGTTTAGTTACCCATATTCATTAAAATATATTTTGTGTTCAGCAGAAACAACAAATTCATACAGGTTTGGAACAACTTGAGGGTGAGTAATGATGACAGAATTTTCAGTTTTGGGTGAACTTTCCCTTTAATAGACAGATTCACTGACATGCATGATTTGTAAAGGGATGTAGCCGGAGATTAACCTAAACAGGCTTGTATTACTGGCTTAATTGTTTGTGTGATGATCATAATCTTTCTTCTTGAGTACAAACATTTATAAATAAAAGTTCTGAGCTGTCAAACATTTAATTAATTTTACTATTTCGTGGTACTCTGAGAATCAACACTGCAGAACCATACATTAATAAATTAATACATTAAAAAAATATTTGCCACTGATAATTGACACGTGAGTTACGCTTCCTCATTCATGAACGTAACAGCTGCCAAATGCTAGCCGCTAATGCTTAACAGTAACGCAAGCTGGAGTGAATTAGTTTTATCAGCATGCATGTTTGCTGTCATTACAGATGCATGTATCTTGTAAATAACAGGTGCATTTATCCTGTAAATAATACAGGCCATCTGACTGGTAAAACCTGTCCCACACACAAAAAGTAATACGGTTTGTACTGTAAAACAGCACAGTCCTTGCAACAGCATCATAGACTTAATGTCAATAGATCAAGTTTGCCGGGTGAAGGTATGTTTTAATCACATTTTAACACATTAAAAAGCAAACCAATAGATCACATATAACTAATACTACCTGTTAAAGGTGCTTGATTTGGTCTGAATCGGATGAAATGAGAGCGCTACCCGTTCTTCCTCAACGAAGATTAGCTGATGAAACACACGTGCAGTATTTCTGCACTGATATTTGTCCTCGGTGACTCCCAGCCACAAGCGTCAGTTGCTTCTGATTGGCCAAACGTAACGTCTATGGTCATGTGACAGTTAACGTAAGCTTGTAGTTCCTGGTATCGTTTGAGATCTCAAAAATATAGCAAACATGATACCGAATTCTAATGTAGTATTTTTTATGGGTACCTGCACATATTGGTATTCAAAAAAGAGAAAATAAATAGCAGATAAGGTAGCAAAAGAAGACAATAAAACAAAGTAATTAAATTAATTCATTTATCAGTTAGTCTTGGTAAAAAATGAAATCAAGAGTATTATTAAGAAAAGGTTGAAGGACAGGTGGCAAAAACAATGGGTTAAGCCAGGAGAAGAAAGTATGATGGTTTTACCGAATTCAAATGAAAGTGGGAGAAATGAGAAGTGCAGGAAAAACAGGAGATGAGATAATATCGAGGATATGCTTTGGATACTAAAGAATAAACAGTAGAATTTATCAAATGGGTAAACAATACGGGAGGGTGTGAATTTTGCGGGCAAGAAGAAACAGTGGAACATGGTATGCTATTCTGTCAGAAATACATGTGAAGTGAACGAAATGAACCAGTTGTTGAACGATACTGATAGCGAACAGGTAGAGCTTGGCATATTTGCAGCAAAAAAAGAAATGTACACTTTACCATTGTAATGAAAACAGTGTAATAACGCAGGCTGACGGTTAAATGATTACAGTACAGAGTATAAGCACTGGTATGTTTGAACAGGTTTCTTCTTTTAAATAAAATGAC
Source organism: Gobiocypris rarus (assembly GCA_023029165.1). NCBI lineage: Eukaryota > Metazoa > Chordata > Actinopteri > Cypriniformes > Gobionidae > Gobiocypris > Gobiocypris rarus. The sequence continues at coordinate 15,866,129 of CM040919.1, read as the reverse complement.
TTCATTACGTTTGAGTCATGTACTTCTATAAAAACTGTAAAACAAATACAAAAATGTGACAGTATTGGTTAAATAGATCTCATGTGTGTCACATCAGCAAACATGGCATTTTTCAACCACCAATACATTTTTAAAAGAAGTGCTATCCCACCTCTCTACTCTTGAAAAATTAATTCCTTTCAGTGTAGTTATTGACTAACACTTTGTGAACAGCAGGTTTTCATTGTTTTGAAAAAGCTTGTATTCTGTTCCTATATATAAATACAGTTTTATCATCAAATATTATGTTGTAGGTTTGGTTCAACACTCTGCCTCAATATCCTTCTAGCTACTGCATACACACACTTTTTTTGTAGATCCCACTACAATTTTACAACACTCTTACTTTCTATGAAATACTCTAAAGCCGTTCAACTGACCAATAACAACAATTGATCAGTAATGAAATGTAGTCACGTTATGTTATAGGCTACATTTGGAAATTTATTACAAACAATCATTAGTCACCATTATCATCATGTAACGATTAGCATAACACAACTGTCCATGGACATTTAAGTATAAAAGTAAATGGTCCATGACAAACAATATTTGTTGTGGCGATTGTTTGGCTGAGGATTGCGGCACTGAATGCTACATAATAACCCAGAGTCAATTACACTGGTTACATGAATTAATTAAATATTAATTGTCAACATGTGCCAGACAGCGAATTTTAGACCTTAATAAGATATATCAGTGATAAACAGCAACAGTGAAAATAGTGCAAAAAGATCAAGCATTGGAAGAAAAGACCAAGGGCAAAACAATTATAAAGCTGAAAAACTATGTACAAGTTTGAATAAAAATGATATATAAACGTTTGAACTAATGTCCTGACATTTTTCGAGCATGCTTTCCCAATTATAAGAAACAGTGTCAGACTTCCTGGAGAGGCACTTCAGGAAAAATAAGTTATTTAAAACCAAAGCTTCTGTTGGTTATAAAACTAGCTGCCATTAGACTGCCTACTAAAATAACACTTGGCTTTGATCAGGATCCGTTTGAATAATTTGCAGATAAAGTGACTGTGAAATGTTTGTGTTAGCAGTCCCAGCAGGTGTTTGCACCTGAAAGCAGGCAGCACTGCTGATGTTGGAGAACCCTGGTCTTGGTCGGTACGTCATAAAGTCAATACGATAATCTCTCGGTTACTGCTCAGATTGAGGTTTGAAATAATCTTCTGTTCTAAATACACTGGGAAGCTCTTGATGTCTTTGTGATTGCCTTCTTGGGCTAGCAGGTTTCTGAAGAAGAAAAAGAAGAGGAAGTAAACATTCAGCACCAGTTCATTAAATGATAGACATTCAACATTACAGTATAATTGATAGCTATCGATTTCAACATTAATTAGGCTTTATATTTAAGTGAATTTAAAACAATCCTTCGCATAAACCCATTATAGTAAATATTATATTTACCTGTGGCCTTCATATATAATCAATATGCAGAAATTGAATAAAGTTTTCAAACACTTTACAGTCTTGAATTATGAATTAAATATAGATTAATCCTTATTAAAGCTACAATTTCCTCTGTTAACTTTGTTTTTTGATTAATATCAATGACAGACATTACAGCAACTGGTTTATTAGGCTGCTGTCACTTTAAAGGAACACTCCACCGTTTGTAGAAATAGGGCTTATTCAACTTCTTTCCTACATATAGATATGTGGGCAAGTGTATTTTTGTCTCAGTGCATGCATTGTTTTAGTTTGGCAGGGTCGTCGCTAGCTTAGCTTAGCATAATGAATGGAATCCTATGTTGCCAGCTAGCATGTCCCAAGTAAAAATGATAAAAAAATTAAAAAACACCTAATTACTTCTTGTGGCCTGCGTAATTCACAACGAGGTGAGGGCGCAGAGATATCACGCAACACATGAAATGTATTGTTGTGGGATTTCATGCGTTGTGTGATATCTCTGCGCCCAAGCAGCAGTGCTTCGCCTGTAATTCCCCATAATAAGTCAATATCTGCCTAGGAAATCGCCTAGTCTTAATCTGCATCGCTATTTGTACTCGTGAATACGCAGGCCACAAGAAGTTATTAGGTGGGTTTTTTTTTTTTTACTCAGGGGCATGCTAGCTGGCAACATAGGATTCCATTCATTATACTAAGCTAAGCTAGTGGCGACCCTGCCAAACTAAAACAATGCATCCACTGAGACAAAAATGCATCTGCCCACATATCTAAATGTAGGAAAGAGTTGAATAAGCCCTATTTCTAAAAACGGTGGAGTGTTCCTTTAAGATCTGCCGCTGCCGAAACATGACGCAGATCTGACGCAATGTCACACACATCTCGTTTTCTCACAACTCACAAGTTCAACACAAGTTCATTTAAGGCGTTATTTAAGAATAACGCTCTTTTGAGAATACTCAAAACATGCATATTGGCATAATTATGTGTGTTATTGTTTATTTAGGCGTGAAAGAGATCTTGATTCTGTGCGCACGATACTGGTGTGCATCTTTCTGTGCGTCGTGTGTGTATGTGTGTGTCATGACATTCACAGACAGTGCGTTCTCCTTTGTCTTGTGCATTTGCATGAATAAGAGCGTGATGTAACGCTAGCCAAAGGATGACAGGAAAAAATCTGATGCTGCGTTATTAATTTCATTAAATATTTTAGTAACACTTTACAATTAGGTTGTATTAGTTAACACTACTTAATATAAACTAACCATGAACAACACCTCTGTTCAGCATTAGTTAATCTTTGTTAACGTTAGTTAATATAAATCCAGCTGTTCATGGTTTGTTCGTTAGTTCACAGTGCATTATCTAATGTTAACAAGATTTTAATAATGCATTAGTAAATGTTGAAATAACATTAACAAAAATGCTTTATAAGTGCAGTTCATTATTAGTTCATGTTAACTAATGTAGTTAACTAATGTTAACTAATGAAACCTTATTGTAAAGTGTTACCAATATTTTGAATGCGTTCAACTGAAAAATTAATTTGACAGCACTTATACATGCCCGTGTCTGTAAAGAGCTCACATTTAAAAAACCTGGTACGGCCATTGTGCGAAAGATCTTTTTGAAGGCGCCTGGTAGAGTTCCAACTTCACCCTCAACTTCAGTTACTTGTTCTTCCATGGCACTGACATTGGCTCCAACCATTTTAACAAAGCCCTGAGAATTAGACAGTACACTTGAAACAACAAAAGAAAATGTCAATTCATCACCATGGTTAAGACGCCGTTTAAAGTTAGTACCTCCAATTTGTCAATTTTTCGGTAAATCTCTCTCATCTCTTCTGATTTTCTTTGTATCTGTGGTAGGTTCTCGTTGACCACCTGTGAGGTGTCATTTCGAATCTATTTAAAAAAAAAAGTTATCAGAGTCTAGCATGCTTTTTCAGTTAAAGTATTTGCTTAAACACCTTTGGTAACAGTGCATTAACAAGAGCCTGTGAAAAATTTGAGGGAAGTTTGAACTAATGTTCTGACATTTTTTAAGCATGCTTTCCTAATTATAAGAAAAGGGGAGCTTCTCAATATCCCTCCTCATTTCCTATAATAGTCCTCCATCGTATGACCCAGAAACCGATCGAGCTCATCCATCTCATCTTGTAGGACATCTCAACTCTCTGATTGCACAGCAACGAGGTGAGGATGGAGGAGTGAGGAGGCTTCCTGAGGAGTCATGAACGAGGATACACAGGTCTATCCTTTCCAGACGTATTTTATCGTCTAAACGTGACGCATATATAAATTCTCCTCCCCTTTCACAAATTGCCACAGTTTATTAATTGGAGGTTGAAACTATTATAATAGCAATAATTATCTCTAATGTTCAAGAAGCCTGACGTGAAGGCTAAATCCAGCGTAGACACCATTAATTGACGACACTTTGAAGTGACGCTAAAGGGAGCGAGAATATATCATTTCACTTGATTCAATTCCTCCTCGCCTCTTTTCCTTTGCATCCTTCCCTCGCATCCTGAAGGGGTGGAGCTAAGACAGAAAGGAAGCGAGGAAAGGAAACGAGGATGCACAAATAAGAATTGAGAGCACCCAGTGTCAGACTTCCTGGAGAGTTCAAAAGTTCACCGTTACAGCTGCTATTGAACATTATTTATTGTGAAAAGCTTAAAATATTTTTTCGTAAATGTTTCTTAAGGTTTATACATCCATTCATATTCTACTAGTGGACAGTGGATACTTCATACAAAGCTCAGTATATTCTAGATGCTATTTTAATCATTTGCTTTAGTTTCAGTACAGTAACAAAATACACACCCCCACCCTCGCCCCTTCAACTTCACAAAAGTGGGGAAAATAAACATAGAAAACATATGTAAAAGCAAAGACGGATATAGCTTACCATATCAAGCATACCAACAAACTCATCAACTCTTGTAAGCATTTCTTCCAGGCTTTTGTCCAAGCACAGAACCTGCACAACAAATATATGATAAACATCTAGACAACAAAATACATGATATATATAATATACTCTGTGTGCATGTGATATAAATGTTACAGGGATAAACAGTTGCTTCACTGCTTTGTAAATAACAGAGGACCATTAAGAATTTAAAAAGCAGTCTGGTGTTAGGGACATAATTCAGTCAGCAGTGCAGAGAACAAGTCAGTCTTTATTTAACCCATATCACGCTGAACAAATTAGACTTGATAACTACACTGTGCTCCAACAGGACGAGTATACAGAAGCATTGAAGAGACTGAGGGGGTCATCAAAAACAAGATATCATCGTTCAATAAAACGGAATTTGATGATGGTGGACTCATGAATGTTACGTGTGCAGATGATGTTCACCTGGTTCTTTGTGACATGTTGTTGTTGTTGTTGTTGTTGTTGTTGTTGTTGTTGGACAACCACTCCCACAAAGAGTAACAGTGGTTTTGAATTTCTTCACATTGTTCTCCATCCAATTCTGGAGAAATCGTTTTATAATTGTATCCAGCCTGGTTAAACTTTTTTGACAGAAGTTTGGCCAAACCCAGGTTCGTGTTCTTTAATGGGGCAGGGGGTGCTAAAACTCACACGATTTTAATCCCATGAATTGATTACCTCTTTATATGAAGCGAAAATCCTTAAGGTTCACATACTTTATTCATTTAAAATAAAAGATGTGATATTTGTTTAAATGGGATTTTGTTTTTCTAGATAGAGGACACTCACAACTGCACTTCCATCCAAATCACATAATTACAAATAGCACAATAAAATGTTGTTATACAGGGAAACAATCTGATTATACTCATTCGAAACGACATGATATATACAATTTATCAGTTTATGTTATACTTAGACTAAGCAGAGTGATACAAACAGTGAAACAACTCAGTGTATGTGTTTGTGCATTAGTGGTGGGAAATTTTCAGTGACACTAGGTATCATTTACTAATAGTTGCTTTGATTATTTCTTTTTGTATAGAACTTTGCATGAAAAAAATTAATAAATAAATAAAATAAATCAGCCTAATTCACAGAATTGGAGTATACTAAATAAGCCATAAGCTGCCCCCTCCAGGGCAGTGTTGCCAAGTTATATAGTATACATATTATATAGTATAGAAGTCCAGTGTCTTTATTAGGGAGTAACTGAATCCTTCATTCTGATTCATTCAAAAACACTGAATCATTTTAGAATGAAGAGTTCAACTCAGAGGTTGATTCTTTTGGAACGATTTTCCTTGGAGGAGACAAAATATATAGACAGAGAACTGGCAATGCCGTTTTGAAAATATAAGTTGATATCAATATTAACACACACACTCGTGCTGCAGTATGGCCGAATGGCAGCCGTGCAAATATTTAGAAGAACAATGCATGTAACATACAGTAAGTAATAATAATAATGAAGATAATGATGGTAACATACTGACCTTTTATCTATCTTGCTTTTATTGTGTGTTTTAGAGTTTATGCATTATTATGTTAAACAGATATGCCAAAGAAGGACTTTGCATCTTGGTGTCCTTACCTCTTCCTCAATGTTGGCTCTGATATAAGAGGAGTATGTGATGGCCGTGTGTCTCAGTAGCTCGTCGTCTTGTGTCTGCTCCGGCTCGCCCTGGTCCTGGGTTTCTCCGGATGCTGAGATCGGGCTCTGGGCCACTGCCGCGCCAAAGCTCGGGCTCTGAGACACGGTACCGCTGCTCAGGGCCTCACTCACCATAGACAAGCTGCTGGCGCTTTGGGAAACGATGCCGCTGTCTCTGCTCACCTCCGCGCTGGACTCCTCCAGCGGTGACAGCACCGCTGCTGCCCTGTCAAAGCGATGCTCCATGTTTTGCTATCCACTTCTACACTGCTCTTGTTTATGTGGAAGTGAACGCAAAGCAGCATGTGCGCATGCGCGATTTTAATAGCCAATCAGAGAACGGGTTGGCCACATGTTGGTCATGTGATATCAAGGGTCAAACCTACAGTCTATGGGTCAAACCAGACCCTCAAAACGGATAGATCTGATTTAAAAAATGTTAAATATTTGCCACGACAATAAATCAGACAGAAAAATATTTCCTTCAAACTGGTTCATGACGGATTTAGGAAATTGCAGTGCATTGTAATCTGTAGCATGGTCGTTGATCGTAACAAAACTAAGAATGTAAAAACACAACAAAATGTTTTTTTTTCATCTCAGAATTTTATTTTATGTTTTAAAAAAAAAGACATCAGTTAAAACCATATAGACAATATTTACATGTATTTTAAGTGTGGTTTGACTGCCTGACTAATATATTTAGACACTGAACTTTACTGTAGGCCTGTTAAACCATAAATATCCCACTGACTGAAAATGACCTGACATGGCTGACCGAATACACAATCGGTAGTACCTTTTTTCCCCCCTCTCTTTTTACGTTTAGTAATCTGGTTTAGCTGGTCCTGTTTTGAATTTCTGTCAATTGTATTCAGTGTTGCTGATACACACACAAACAGATGAACCAAGACAACAACAATGATACGAATACCAAATAATTAATGCAGAATATAAAGAGTGATTCTTAGCAAAGAGACGCAGTTCAGGCAGTGACCAACAGATGGCGACTCAGAACAAATGTATTTTGACTCACACGTGTTACACCATGCCCTTCATTTTACCAAAATGAAAATATTTCCAGTGGTCAGGTCCAAATACTTAGTCTGTTTGAGTGAACTATGTCTGTGGGAGGGGCAGTAAGGCACAAAAATGGTGGATATGAAGGTATGTCTTTGTTCAAGAAGACAAATACAATACAGTCAACATAAAAGCAAAAGGAAGGTACATCCACAGTGGTTTTAAATTATATACAAATGTATTACACAGACTCTCTCTCTATAAAACAAAATTAAGGATGAACTGGTGTATTCCCAATGTAAAAAAAAATTATAATATAAGACTCAATTTTATACCTGAAGTTTGATTGGACTGTATGCTCAGTGGCAGCATTAACATTAAAGCCATTAAAGATCTGACTAGTATGAGACAGCGGTCTGTTCAGCTGTAGGGATTCGAGTGGAGGTCAGATGTTAGGGTTCATTAACAGTGAAGTGACAGAAAATATGTGTACAGAATAAAACAGAGAGAACCAACTTACATTCCACTGGACTCCTGAAGTCAAGAGGGTTTCAAGAGGACATACAAGTGTGAAATACCTATATGTGATGACCAAATACACTCCACTGCAGTCAAATAAACCACAAACAAAGTCGAATGAAATCCCACAAGACCAATAATACTAAATGTCTCAAAACAAGTGTGGTTTTAAGATAAGTTATTCTTGTCTAAATAAAAACTTCCAAGAAAAAAAAACTTGTTATTTAAAAGTGATATTTAAATTTTCGGAAAAAGGAACATTCTGAGGGAATTCGCTCAATTGTAAATTACTGCATATAAAAGGTACTAAACACATACAGCAGACATTCATTACTGATGTTGATTATTAAATCTATTCAGTTATTACCTTGGAAAAAAAATAATTCAGACAGGGCAAAAAAAAAAAATGTGTTGCTGATTAATTGTAAATTCATTTTGGCATTTGCATAATGTCATTAGCTTTTCCATTATACCAGGAGGAAATGTTTGTTTCAGGTACAAAAGTAAACAGAAGACAACAGTACGAACACACAGGTATAAACCCAATTTCTGGTCCCAAGAGACATTTAGATAACATGATTAAAATTAACCTCTAAACAAGAACCAAGAAACACTGATAAACAAGGTAAAAAAAAGTGGCTCTGCTTGGAAAAAGAGACATACCACTAAATTGGACACATTTTTTACACAAGACATTACATCACATGGAAAGAAAATATTTAAAAAGAGTAAAATTCCAGATATTGTTTCTGTTAAATTATTCATTTTACAAAATCCTTAAAGTTTGGTGAGGTTCAAAGTTGAGTCTGATGTCCCAGGCTGAAAAGCCGAGTCTCTGGGTGGGCTGGACTTTATACGTTACTGTATGTATTATAAAGTGATGACTGTGCCATCCTCCTCCACCCCTCCTCTGGGTAAAGCCAGGCTGTGACGGGGGTCTGTCCTCAGGCTACTGAGGATTTTGTGTAGGCTGCCATTGCTTTCCCGCATAACGGGGTTGCTGCTGTGGTAGGGGTGGTGTTGGAGGGTAAGGTCTTTGTGCAACTTGTAACTCAAACTATTGTGCACTGTGCCGTTAAAGCTTGGTTGAGAGTGGAAAGAGGCCGTGGACACCGTGGATGGAGGTCTTGTTTGGGGTCGTGTAGGGGCTGGGTGGGGTCACGGTGGTTGTTTGCGTCTGGGACCGGGATGCAGTTGAAGCCACTGAGGCGTTGGAGCGTCGTGATGGCCGCTTGATGTTGCTCTCAATTATGTCCGACTCCTCATCACTCTCCAGATCCTCTGGGCTGTAGCCATGAGATATGGCGGTGGCACCGGTGGGAGCGGTGAATGCAGGGTATCCCACTGAACCGCTGCTGTCGGATGACTGACCCGAGCTGCCCGAGATACGACTGCTGCGCACCACATTGTTGCGCTGGTTCACCGGCTTCACGGTCACAATAAGGTTGTGGCTGTTTGCGATCATCATGTCAGTCACCTGGTCCAACGTCTTTCCTGTCACCTCAATACCATTGACTTCCAGGACCTCATCATTGACGGCCAGCAGGCCCGTGCTCTCAGCCAGGCCTCCAGGTACCATGCGGGAAATGAAGATACCCGGGACCTTTTCCAGCCCGTGGGGTGTAACACGGACACTGGTGCCATCACGGATGTAGAATCCAAGGGGCTTGTCCGAGCCATGCCGGTAGAGTCGAACTCTTCGGTGAGATTCAGGAAGGATGTCCACATCAATAATGGACGATACAGGACGGAAGTCCTGAGGCATGCCAATGCGGATGTGAGGCCGTTTGCGGTTCAGGTCATTTCGAAGAGTGACGACTGCCTTCTTTTTCCGGGTCAGAGTGCTGGTGCCAAAGTTGCTGTAGTCAACCTCTTCTGCAAGGGTAAACAAAAATGATGACTGTTAATGCTTAGGTGGATTAAAGATGCATATTAGGATTTATTACAACTAAATCTAGTGGCATAACAGGTCTCATAAGTACAAACAAGGGCCATTTCCTTCAGCCACAAATATGGAAATGAACATCAACATGGTGTGATACACTTCATCCTTAGTACTGTTAAAAGGTAAAGCTTCATATGAAGTTGTGGTTAAGGACAAGCATGCAAATCTATTCAGACCCACTGGACGGTTTATACCCCACAGATCCTCCATGGATTATGATGTAACATAATTTTGGCATGTTAACACACAGCATGTGGCCACCTTATTGCATCATTATAAAAATGTGACCTTAACTACTGACCGATCACAAAGGTCTATGTTGAAGGTATTCAGCAGAGATGAAGTTATCTGCATTATCTGATATACGCCGATAAGTGCGGTAGGAACACCATGCTACCGAAGCACATAGATTAAGTGTGATCACAAGGTCTTCTCGAAGTCATACCGAAACAGACAACACAACACATCTTGCAATATTGAAATGTCCCATAAGACGAGGGACTTGTTTACCTCATTGAGGTTCCTTGTAAGGCAAGTGATGAAATTGTATTTGAGGAGTATACAGTGTTTTAATAAGGCCTCTCTTTAAACACGAACATAACCGAGTCCAACAACACCCTCTCTGTGCTAAATCAGACAGCCATTAACCACACCTGGACCGTTCACTTTGAATATAAGGCATAGTTTCCAGTGCAAGTTAAACTGACTTCCCAGCATGAGTTTTCAAGGACAGACAGGCAAGAAAATGCCCACCTTCTGTTCAATTACTCAAAAACCAATTTTTAAAAATGCTTTTACAAAGCTTCCGAATTTTCATCAAAGTATCCAGCCGCAGTTGTTCTTAGTTTGGCTCTTTGGCGGCCTGATTATTTTGATTGAGTCCAGACAGACTTTTATTATGTCCTGGAATTTCAGCCACAACTGCAAGTCTCTTGATAGGAAACACATTTAAGTTTTTCTGCTTCTGGCCTTCATTAAGAAGGGTACCGTTCTCTCCAAATGTCCACCCTCAACTGTCTTCTTCTGAGAAAAAAATATAACACCTAACAGAACATGTAGGAACTTAGCTTACTCACGAAGTAGGTCCTCCATCAGTCTCTAAGACAAAGCGCACAGTTAATTGTAAAGTCTGAAGCCTGAGACTTGGAGCTAAAGTACTAGATTTTTTTTTACTTTTGCCTGGCAAAAACTAGACTCCACTGGATTTTCCATTCTGGCTCCTGGTGACCAGTCCGGACTGGTATCGGCATGGACCCAGTGTGGATTCTTTAACCTTCAATGGGACAGAGAGTGAGGGAAAGCCACTAAGTCACCAAGCCTAAACTACTCCTGACAGAGTAATCCTCACTGCACTGCATGATGGGAAAATAAATTCAGCTCAGTGATCAAAGGACAGCTGGCTGTTTCCAGACATTTTCAGGGGAAAGTGAATGGCCCAGTGCCTACCAGACAGAAAACAAAGACTACATGTTCAAGGAAAGCAACAATGTTGCCCAAGAAAGTTCAATCAAATTGAAGTTTTCATAAAATAGAGGGATGGGGAGTCAATGGTGATGAACAACATGCTTAACCATTCCATACATTTTTTTGTACAAATATAGCAAACCACATAATTTTTTTATTTAAAAGGTTTAGGCACTAAATGCCGGATTCTTGAAATATGGACATCCACAATACAAACGCAAGGGCAAAACTGTATTTTTCTTTTAGGAATAACCATAATTTGTCTTGTGGTTGCAAAGCCAAAGCCAACATTTTTTTTTTTTTTATGAAAGCGCCTACAAAACTCCAAGTTTGATGGAAATGTCCCATATATATAAAATCTGTATAATTATTCTACACGATTCTACATGTTTTATCATTTTATTATTGCAGGTATAACTTTGCTCCACCAAAACAAATGTAAAATAAAGTTTTTAACATGTAAAATAAAGTTTTAAAATAAAATAGTTTTTAACAGATTAAACCTAAATAATTGATCATTATAAATTTTTGTATAATACAAATCTCTGGTTAAATATAATAATACATACTTTTGGGTAAACTCTATTAATACAACAGAATATCTAGTATATTCAGCCTCACCTGTAAAAATCACATCCAGAAAACAACATAAAACATGCATTAAAATAACAGAATTGAGATAAAGGCAGAAATAAAGTAAACAAAGCATGCGAACAGTTAACTCAGCACAGAGAAAGAATTTCTCATTTGCTGCCAATCAGAAATAGACAGCTCAAGTGAATAAAGTAAAACTTCAAATGTTGTCCCTGACACTGCAGTCACCTGACTGGACCCCATGGGGAGGGGCCCGGCCCCAGTGCCAGGGCAGAGGTCAATGGAGATGTGGTGAGCCTAGTAGGAAAGGAATAGACGATACATTCCACCACACAGTGCCTCAACTAGGAATGCAGAAGTTGCTTCACAACTTAACCGAGACGACCTACAACACGTTTGAAGCATAACTCATCAGTTGACCGAAAAGCAGTATGGTCCCCATCAGTCACCCATGGGTGGGTGTGGGAAAGAGGAGTGGGCGAGGTCCCAGGGCTTTGTTCATGCTGCCCCCCCTCTCGTTAACTTCCACACTGAAAGGGTCGTTTTCAAGTTCTTTTGGATTTTTACAAACGCTCATAAAATGCAGGACTCAAAAGAGTTTTATGGCCAATCATTATGCCACCCAACAGGGTTTATTTTCCCATTTTCTCCTGTATTTCCTACTGTGTGTTCTGGATAAACTGCCAATTCGATTTCTCTTTCCTACTTCCATGACACACTGCCCAAATTCCTGTCTGGGGTCTATTATTTGTACTCGCTGTCACTGGTGTGCTGCTGAAAAATGCTCTTGGTAGGAGTCATCTGCCAGTGCCATGAATGAATAAAATGATGTGCATTAGCTCTGAGTGTCAGATAGCGCTAAAGCAATTGTGCATTACAATACCCTGCCTGAGAAGCTTTATAGCACCCAAACAAACAGAATGTCGATTTCCATAACATCACCAAATTACATGACCGAGGACCCAGGAGAAAGAAAGGGAACTCTAGAATGAATTGCATATATTATCTGGTTATATACATATTAAGCAGACACAGGTACTGGAGGGTTCACCGCAGTGCAGGATCAGGGTAATGTCCTCTCAGACAGAGCCCCCTGGGAGAGTCAGTCTGTGTTTGCTTTAAACCGTCGCACTCAAATTTCCCTGGATGAATGGAGCAATGGCTTTTGGCTTCGCTCTGTAGCCCTGAGAGAGATTAAAGGAGGAAGCCCCTCCTTCACTAGTGCACACTCAGCAGAGCTCTCTATGCAGGCTCCTACACACCCTTATGGGTTTTAACTCGTGTTACCCACAGTGCACTGGCGTACACATCTGGGAGACGTTAGCAGCAGCGGTGAAGGGTGGAGACTGTGTCAGCAGATTAAGCTCCCTTGCCATCTTTTTGCAATGTTGCATAAGGACTGCTTTTAACAGGTAGAAAAACTACTAGTTATTTTAGACATTCCACCAACTCTACCCTAGTCTGGAGAGCCTTTCAGCTCAAATGAGCAGGTAGTATGTCTACTGTGCCATTCACATGCTTCTCAACGCAGCTTTACACATAAGCCATCTCTACATGAAAACATATGCTTAGTGTTTAACCTTGTTCTCCACCCCACATATGTTCTGCAAGTGTGGCCAAGTTTAAGGCATGAATGCCAAGAGTCCTTTAGGCCCGACACATAACCAAGCATGTCCTATCCTAACATTAAATGATCACTGCAGCGGCCAGTACATAACATCCACAGAAAATAAAGGTTATTAAAAGAAATCACAAAGCTCGGAGGCTGAAAGTAAATGTTTGGCTATGAAGTGTGTGTGGAGCGGACAAAAGGAGACAGAATGGAAAGATGTGTGGAACTGAGGATGACTGTCAGGAAGCAGAACATGGATGCACTGGCTGCATGTAGATGGTTCCTCTTTGACCTCATACACGAGTAAAGGAAAAAAAGTTGAAAACTCTATATTAAGACTGTATTCCAACCATAGCTTTTGCTTGGATCTCTGGACCTGACACCAAGATCAAAGCTTGTGCAGCCTGACGCTGGTTTGACCTTAAAGGCAATGAGAAAAGAGAGAAACCTCGGCACTACTATGCTTGGCGATGTAAACCTTTTGTTCATGGGCACCTGTCACCATATGTCACTAACACAAGCAAGGGAATAGTTATGAGTTGAAATAATCAAATAGAAAACAGTTAATATAAGAAAAACAGTTGCATGTGGAAATCATCCAGCAAGATTAACAATGACAATTGACTGAGAGACTTGCCCTCCCTTGTGAGTCAGCATAATTACTGATATGCAATTTCAAAATATTTCCAAAAATGTCACTATTATGTAGCGATTAAACTAAAATAGGCAAACAATTGCCAAAGACTTAGGACTGAAAGTGGGAACCAAACCATTTCCAAGATGCATAGATACTTTAGCAGGGGGTGGTGATGCTTTTGTCTTGCCAACTAAGGCCCCGTTTACACTAGAGCATTTTCGTTTTAAAATGAAAAAGAACCTCGTCTACACTGGCTATTCCACTGCGTTTCAGAAACGATCTCGGTCTACACTGCACGACTGAAAACACACGTCACATGGCCGTTCATGCACTTACAAGTGTAAACAGTTGCCTCTTGCGCATGTAGATAGTTGCAGTATTATATGTTACAATATTTTACCTAAAATATCAAGACAATATTAGTATAGTTACAATATTATATCGCGTTTGACTGCACAACAGCTGCTAAAAGGGCCACAAAGTCAGCAAAGCATGCAGCTCCGTCTCCGTGTTATTGTTTACACAGTGGTCGAGGCAGGTATGTTACACAGCTTTTGAGAGAGACCACTCTGGGAAACGCTCTGATATTGTCGTGTTCAGGTAGCTTGATGTGGACAGCCACACCATCATGTTCAAAAGTCGTTGTTGGTCCGTTGAAACGCAACCTCTTGAGTTTTCAAACTAAAACGGGTCTTCAGCGTTTTTGAAAGTATCCATTTTTGAGGTTCGAATACGCTGGATTGAAAAAGATGTAGATGACAGGTGTAACCACAGCAAAAGTTATGCATTTTAAGACGAAAACGCACTAGTGTAAACGGGGCCTTAGGCCATGTCCACACTAATGCGTTTTCGTTTGAAAACGCATCTCTCCGTTTTGGCCTTCCGTTCACACTGAGATGGAGTTAAATCAATGAAAACATAGCTTTTTGAAAACGCTCTCCAAAGCAGATAAAATTGAAAACACCGTCTTCGCATAGCCTAGTAGTGTGGACTGTGAAGACGGAGGTATTTAAAAACGATGATGCCTGTTTGGTCATGTGACGCATATTGTACCAATAGATATATGTGTTTATACAGCTAATGTGCCAGTTATGTGCCATTCACTTTCACACCGTTGCTAAAATAAGTTACTTTGCACACTTCATATCACAGTCCTGCAAGGATTACAGAAAATTTACTTGCATTTGCTGTCCTGGCTCCAATTGGAGTTTTAGACAAAACATAATAATGCTGACCAAGTGCGATATATTTTGCTAAATAAAATGATCCTGCAAGAAGAATTGTGTTATAACTTTATGATGTCTGCATCTCAGTGAGCTTTTACACATCTGCAGTAAGTTGAATTTGGCGTTTACTAATGTTTCAGTGTGGATGAGAAACTTTTGGAAAACGTTAGTGTGGACGGAGAGCGTTTTGAAACGAAAAACTATATTTTCAAATCTATCCGGATTAATGTAGGCTATGTTCACACTGTCAGTCCAAATCTGATTATTTGCGTATCCGATTGGAATCTGATCTAAAATTATTGACGTCCACACTGTGTATCGCAACTGTTCAGATCCAGCTTTCCCGAATATCTGCATTGGTTTCTATGGCAATGACATTGCGTTGGTAGGCATAAGCAAAAAACAACAGCAACAGCCACGACAGAGGGGTTTGCAATACAGATGTTGTCTTTTTTACAACAGGACATTGTGCAGCCATCCCGTGCTGGATTACTGCGTCTTCTGAGGCAGTGGCAGAACCATAGGAGGCTGATATGAGCGGCTTTATTCTGTGCGGTCTCCATTATATTGTCATTTTCTGCTCGACTGGCAGCATCTTTCAGCATGTTTCCTATAGCAATGTCTGACGTTTACATTTTACGTGAGAAAGTCATATAAACCAAGACTGCAGTCAGACTGAAACAGATTTCCAGAAATGTGATTTGAATAGGATTTCAAACCAAATATGATGTGATTTCAATGTGATTATTTCATAAATCTGATCGGATTTCAATCGGATATGCACACAAATCGGATTTGGACTGTCAGTCTGAATCTAGCCTAAGCATCCACTCATCATAGAAACTGTAGCAACACCCTGGCAATGCCCCACAACACCTTAGCATCAGTTGCACCACTCTTTTAACATAAAATGTAAAATTATATTATTTAATTTCAATCGCTTTACTGTTGTAAGGTGACACTTCAGAGAACTTTATTTCACTAATCGTGCAATGTCAATAAAAGAAACAATGCAACAACAAAAAAAAAACATACATACAGTGCAAATGGACAGTGCAATGATATCATCCTTTTACTCCCATTAATCCACTGATTTGCTGCTATCTGCTACACTGTACTCCTGCGGTGCTCACAGAGGTCAAGCGGTGAGTTTGAGTCATCAGTGATGAGGGGGTGAGAGTCCTCATCTGGCTCCGAAATCATCCTGCTTTTGAGATGATCCCCAACCCCCAAACAAGCCGCTAAGTGATACGTTCCAGATCTGCTCTCTAATCTCTCACTGTCACAGGTGACACCAAACAGCAACAGGTTTAGAGGGGGGTGCAGGAATGAGGGAGGATTAAGGTGTTAATGACACTCGCAATCTGTCCCTTTAAAGCTGTTTGTGGAGGAAAGAAAAACTAGGCTAATCAGATAAATGGGGCGAAAAGATTCCTCGCACCCAAGACAAGCTGAGTAATCACTAGGGGAATTAATTTAGGTTAAAATAGAGACAGGCACTTTTGATTAAAATTTCGGCTACCAAATCGTTTTGGGCCTAAATCTTTGACTGAAACAGTGATGTTCAATTAGCGCTTTTTTACTGTTCAGCATCTATTTTGTGCACACAATGTGGATACACTACAACACATAAGCATTTCAGCTGTGTGGACTTTACAATGGTTGGGTTGACAATACTGATTTCTCAATTTTAATCAAAACTAACATGGATTCTTAAATCTCAAGATCAATCTTTTATTCGATGCGGTTTTCTGATGATGAATGAACGCGTCATCTTTCAAATTTTGTTGATTTTATAACCAAAATTCAAAGAATAAATGTTTTTTAATACGTCACAACATATCACTCGCTGTTGCCGCATCAGTTCAGATGGCAGCACAGATCAACCGCACATAAACGGATCATATCTATCATATTTATCAAATCCTCTTTCTTAACTACTAGTTATAGCACGAAATAAACATGAATGAACATAAGAAGGTATGTTGAACGATACAATACAACTTGCATAAATGTATAATGTCTCGCGTAATCTCTCAATCAGTGTTTCAACAAAAAAACAGCTTGTAAGCAATGTACTGTAATGTTACATTTACCACAGAAAAGCCATTCAGTGTCCTCATCTCATTAAATATATGCACTGTATTACACATTAATTATATTATAGCTGTGATGTTTTCATTATTTAATGTATGTTTAAATTGTTTTTAAAAACAAATTATAACCGCCATTGTTTAAATGGTTATTATTTCAACAACAAATTATAGTACAGACATAATTCTATTATTTAAGTATTATTTAATGTGAAATTAAAATGTATGTACAACTTTTAAATACATTTGATTAATTGATTGATTTTTAAATTGAAGTTTATTTTTATTTCCTGAACAAAAAAATATTTATATATTTTTATATATTTTATATATTTATAAAAAAAAATGTGGTTTCAATTTTCAACCAAGTGCTTCCAGAATTTTAGTTGAAGAGGATCTGTTGTTTCACTCTGAAATGTGTCATATTACGGAATTAATAACCATACGTCTATGGTAGCCTTTTTAATCATTCAAATATTACCTATACTGTCATTGCTTTAGAACTATTTTAAAGATTTTGTATATTCTGCTGGTAATCCACAAAGCTTATCCTACAATATAAAAAAAATTAATAAACTTTTATTGGACTATGATTGGATATTATAGTTTTTTTTTTAAATAGCCACACACAAGTATCCAAGTATACCAAGTGCAAATTCGTAATAACAACCAAAATAAAAACCCTGAAACAATGGAAAATGAGGAAGAAAAATGATATGTTGTTTTGGAAACAGTAACTACATAGCTATACTGTATCATCTTCTATTAAAGATGAACTATTCACAATGCAAGGCAAAAACAATGTTGCGAAACCAACAATGAAAATGATTCCAAACCACAGCATAAAATGCTTTCACTGCGATTTGCTCTTCTGCAGAGTCTAAGCTTTGAATTATACTGTGGTTTATGAGAGAAAATGATGCTGCAGTCTTCACATAAATAATGAGAAAATACTGCATTCAGGGCAAGTTAAAACTCTTGGAAGAATCTGTTTCTTCATGTTTACTTTTGGTGAGGGTCCTGAGTCACATTACCACACAAAAACACAGACTTGCAGGTAAATTATCAGGAGTCTAAGTAAAAGATTGTTGTTGTTTTTTAAAGTAGAACTATATAAAAGAGATGTATGGCTGGTGCCAGGAGTGTTGGCCACATGAGGCAGTCATGCCTTGTCTCTTGTAAGGACGAGTCTCTTTCTCCCTGCTGTTATTGAGAAAGTTTTCTGAAGGTCTGGGCAGGTTCAGGCTGGTCTTCCACACCTGTACTCAATACACTCCCTTTCACAACCCACTTCCTGAATCAGACCTGCTGAAATGTGTGCCAAGATCTCAGATTCCGCCTCGCTCCACCGCCTCTGTTTGCCGTGATGACCCTCACGTGTAGGCACGTATAACATCACTCAATCACTCACACAGATAAGGTCCAAATGCATACTATCAGAACTTGATCTTTTAAAAATATTTTGAAATAAGAGTAGCAAAATATGAACGGAGAAATATCAAATTGCATTTCATGTTCTATAACAAAAATATAATGACACATCATTGGCTGAACCTGCTGTAGCAAAACTCTGTCCAAGGTCATATCAAACGCTTAAAGCTGTCAATTTCTCCACATGAACTGCATCTGGTTTAACTGGCTTCTCCCACATTCACAGCTGAACTCCTGAATTGCACGGCAGCAGAGATTTGCAGGTGGCCCACAGATTTGTACAGGGAAAGGAATATGTTTTGTTTTCAAAGCAGGAAACTTTATCTAATGAAGAGTCACACACTGATTCAAAGTTATGAGATGAAAGACAAAATCTAAGACACACTTCTGAAGCCAAATGATTAAAGATGCAGGTTCTATCACAAGAAAGAATTACTAGCATCACAACTGACCTATCGGTAAGCCAGCTCAAGTGGGACTTATAAGTGGGACTTTATTTAAAATAAATATGGGTAACAAGATTCATTTGGAAGGGTTTACAGATCACAATGCAAGCAGGAGAAGCCTCATGTTGCGGTCGTCACGATAGCAGATGATAACATCCAGGATCAACACTATTCATGAACCGCAGGGTAAGATTAAATTCATTTACATTTAACCAGTTTAATATGGAGAGGCAATGAAATTTAGACCTTTGTTTATGCATTTTTGACCTACACTGTTAACCTTATATGACGTGAGAACAGTTAGCTACTTAGGTTTGTACGCTAGCATGGACTCATTAACTTTAATGGTAACTTAATGAGAGTATGACAAGAAAAAAAAAACTCTCAGGATACCTGGAATCAGTGTTACAAGGTCCTCAGGCACATTGATTTACCATTTTTGTAGCATAAACACCATCAAATGAGAGCTCCGGGTCTTCCGATGTTTCTCTATGGAGCTGAAACCTAAAGGTGCTCGAGTTCCGCTCCCTGTGCAACTGATACGCAACTGCCATTGGCTCATCTGCATTCGAGGGGAGGGGCTTACCAATAGGTCAATTGTGCTCAGTCGTTATTGTGCCTTTACACAAACCACTTAACCTAAGGTTACTTTGTTACTTTGCCGCCCCTCTAATCAATGGACTGTAAAGTAACTAGATAAAAGTCACTGGTAATTGGCCAGCAACAACCAACAGATTTGGCTGAGTATTTCAGACTGAGTGGCCAAACAGAAAAGGCCTCCTTCCACGGATCCTGTTTGTAAAGACCAAGTAGGTTTAAGCTTTTGTTTGTTTTTTTCTCTTTGATTTCTCATTAAGGCAGATGATACAAGTACTGAAACCAGTGTAGTGTCCCAATGTGCATACTTTACTATGTATTGTCACAAATCAGAGCATGTATGAGCCCTGGTGCAGTGCTGTTTTTAGGAGAATTACAATGTAAACATCAGGGCATGCTGTTTGTGTCTACTATTCTGCCTACAAATTTGGGGTGGGGTGGGGGAGGGGTGATATTACCGACCAAACTTTTGAACTTTTGATACATTATGGCAAGGTATTAGTAATGGGACACAGTCCGGGACATTTCCCTCCCTCGTCACTTTTGGCTGTTAGCAGCTGAGAGTGGAACTGGGGGCGCGCCAATCAGATCAACCTAAATGACAGCTCACCAGTCTCCCAGCAACCAATGAGATAAGGCCTCCGCTCCAGTGCCGTTATTTGTCAGGTGCCCTCACAGTGAGGGGGAGCTCATTGTTTTAAAGGTCTCTGACCTATATACGTGGCATCCATTGGTGTCCCGCCATTCACAGAGTCTAATTGTTTCTTTAAATGAACGTCCACCCTGCACCCCTCTTTTAGCAAGCTAAAGCCAAATTGGCTTACAGAAATCCAACAGCAAACCGCTAATAAGGCAGTATGATTTCAGAATTACATCTTGTACGAAGGCTTAAACAATAGACTGCAATGAAAGAGGCAGAGAAGGTATGAGGAATGTGGTCTGTCCAACCACTACAGATGAAAGGATTTAAGGAGGATTTCCAAAAAGCCATTCCCCATCCCCCTACACACAAAAAGACAAACCAAACAAAACAGAGTAATTTCCCTTGTTTGCTCACATGAGGGATACTGCCTGTGTGAGGCATGACACATACAGACAAAGCCGATTTAAAATGCTTTCTTTAAGCTGTCGTTTGTATGTATTCATGTATGTGAGAGACTGAGTAAGAGAGATGACAGATTAAGTTGTCTCCTGGGCCAATTTTGGCTCTCATGTGACAGCTAAAGGCTGCAGTCAATCTATCAATGGTCAAGTATGTTTACTTTTTGATACGCTTAATGTTAACAATCTAATGAGAGAAAATTAGAAGTGAAAACTTAGAGGCCAGTCAACATTTTTGTAACATTAACCTGTTAAAGCCTGTTCACACACCAAAATGAAATGTTCAGCATGAACCTGCAGATGGTCTGAATGAAATGGGCAAAACATTTTTTTAAAGGAGCAGAAAAACTCTTGATATCCCGGCTACTCTAGCACACAAAACGCTGCGCAACCTTCCCTTTCTGACACCTACTTATCACGAAGAATAAAGGAAATCTATTCACATGTTTCAAACAGCCCTTCAGATTATTGCATTCGCTACAGTGCTTATCAAACAACACAACATATAAGAGTACAGAGATAAAAAAAGCTGGTTCCTATTCACGGTTTCTTTGCAAAATACTAAGGCTGTGACCAAAAGCGGCAATCTTTTTTTGTTGACCAGATAAAAAAAAATACATTTAAAAAATCTACTCGCATTGACAGCATGCAAATGTTTGTGTCAACAGTAGTTCATTCAAACTAAAATGTCTATTGCAACAATTTTGCCCACTGAACATTTGTCTAGGTATGAACAGGCCTTTAGTCAAGGTTTCTAACTGAGCTAAGTTTTACGTGACCATCTGAATTTTAGAACTATATTTTTACAGTAGCTTTAAGAGTAAGTAAATCACCTATTATGACTGGCTAAACTATACGTTTGGGATCATAGTGGGCCAGGTTTCTGTATACTGAATAGGGCTTCATATGTCATAAGGAAATGTGCACAAAATTATGATATAAATATGGTGACGATTCCACATATTTGGACCAGATCTCATTGGCACATTCATGATTAAAACTATCAATCAGGCCTGAACAACTAAGGATTTTTTTTCAACTGGCCGTTTGGGCCAGTGGTTAAATAAATAAAAAATATTATATTATATTCTCTCTCTCTCACACACACACACACACACACACACACACACACACACACACACACACACACACACACACACACACACACACACACACACACACACACACACACACACACACACACACACACACACACACACACACACACACACACACACACACACACACACACACACACACACACACACACACACACACACACACACACACACACACACACACACACACACACACACACACACACACACACACACACACACACACACACACATGTTGTGTTTCCATGTTTTATGGGGACATTCCATAGGCGTAATGCATTTTATACTGTACAAACCATATTTTCTATCCCCCTACACTGCCCCTGCCCCTAAACCTACCCATCACAGGAGACATGCTGCATTTTTACTTTTTCAAAAAACATCACTTAGTGTGATTTATAAGATGTTTTCCTCATGGGGACCAAAAAAATGTCCCCACAAGGACAAAAATGTGGATATTGCCATCTTTGTGGGGACATTTTGTCCCCATACCGTAGGGATTACCAGTCCACACACACACACACACACACACAAAATGCCAGTCTTTCCAATTAATCAGTGGATCCAGTTCAAAAAAAAACCCACTGTAATGGTAAATCGTCAGTGTTTAATAATTTATTTTTGATCAGCTCATCACACAAATCATATATAGCGCATAGGACCTTATGATGCTTTTATGGTGCTTTTGGTGTCCTATTCAAAGCTTAATTATGATTCTATGTAAAAGTGAGCACTGTGTAGGTATGTTCCACAAAATAAAGCCAGATAGTTTTGGAAGCACATGGATGATAGTATAGTCCATGTGAACTTCTGTGAACTCACACAGACTCGTGTGTGCTATTACAGAGACGACAGGAAGATGGGGAGTATTCCAGCCATCTCATCCCATGCATGCAGGAATGGACAGAGGGAGTTAGAGGGTGACAGAGGGACAGGGGGTGATCTGAGGCAACTGCTGTGGGTGGGATGCGTAGCCAGACGGTGCAGTCAGAAATATACATTTGGCCCACAGCCTCCCAAAAACGAGGCAGGAGCATGGACGGTCTGTGAACGATCCATAAACAGCCCTCCCGCTGACAGGGTGTGTCCGTGTAACTGTGGGGGTGTAGAGTTTTCTTTGTAATTAAGTCTAAATGATCTGGGTGGCAGGGTCATTCCTGCAGTTCTCACGACCTTGTGTGTACCGCTGGCTCAGAAATTCAGCTAATTTATTAGACAAAAATGGAGATGATGGTTCTTTTTTGTTCTTCTTTTAGGGGTAAAAAAACACTTCTGAGAGCGCGCTTTAGATGCTGCACACTTTCGTCTCAGTAACAAAATAGTCATCAAAAAATGACAGCGGTGAGAAAACAGCAGTTAAGAAAGCATCTGATCATAGCAATGTGGGTATGATTGCACAAGCTCTGCGATTCAGCTCTTCAGTCAAGTTATGTCATGTTTTTTTTTAGAACTTTATACAATAAATTGCTTTAAAGCAGGCAACTTTAGAGGCCGTTCACACAGAATAAATGTTTCCATTTTACTGCTATTACACTGTGGATGCATGAATATGCTAATCAGCCCCGTCTCCACAAGTCGATGTATCAGAATGTATGTATATGTATCACTCTCTACAACGTCAGACTATACCGGTAATTAATACGATTAGCCTTTGGCTTGACTACGTTATCCAACAGCTATGTTCCCGTTCGCCACCTCAGAGTCAGACAGCTGCTTTCTAAAAATCAACTTAGAACGTCAGTGGAGAAAGATATAGTTCATCATAACATTGTGATATACATCATATACATATTTCACCCGCTATATTGCTAAATGTACCAGATTTTTCATCTGTCCTCTCCTCCTTTTCAACCTCTGGATAACAGAAAAATATACCAGGATAACCTGGCTTCTCTTCAAACTCCCCTGCTTCAGAGCAGTCAAAGTTAATGATATGCTGAAGCCCACCCGCACACTTACGTGATTGGTTATAAGGTAGCTTGTGACGTAAGAAACACCGGCCATTTCAAACCGTGTTTTTGAGACCCTGGCAAAAAAAAACAAATGGTCTGCTATAAAAGCAGCTTTCCAGTGTGTTCATGCTTTATTAGTGTCTGACCTTGAGAAACTGAACAGAAGAAATGAATCAGAGAGGATCTCCATGTCAAAGAAGGCAGAACCCTAGAGCCACACCTACCCATTACATAATTGACACAAACCAATGGTTGTTTACCAGAAAAAGTTTACTTTTGGCAAGCTGTTCCGAACTCCAGAAACAAACTGCAAACCAACTTTGCCGTGACTTCATTTTGAACAAAATCAGGCCCAAACAGTTCGTTCTTTGACTTCACCTGAAGCATATCAAGGCCTTTACTCCTTCACTGTTGATTGGCTGATCCTCATCCACTGGAATAGTGTGAATAGTCCCTTTCTTATTTTTCCATAAGAAATTCCAGTAGGTTCTGTACTTTTCCCTAGTCGCAGGTTGTTTACTGTGACCTTCTGGTTTGACTTAGTAAGTAGTCATTTAGCAGACACTAAATCTTTACCAGGACAAATCACCTACCTGTGTTTAAGAACTTCATAAAGGGCACAGTGGTAATGACTCAGTGGAATGGATTGTCCTGGTGGGGCAACAAACCTAGAGGCTTTTAGATCAGATCTTCAACCCCTGATTTCTACAAATCTCCATTTCTCTTTAATAATTGAGGAAAAAACTCAAAGCCAGTGATTTGCTGAGGTCACGAAAGCTGTAGGCGTGACCCCTCTCCACCTCTACCACTGAGCTAATTTTGGAGGATTTAATTACAATGAAGACTCTTCCCCACTGCCAATGGACAAACGTCTGAGAAGCGGAGGGAATCAGCCAGACGGGTACTAATATAAATGTACAGAAAAATGTATTCATTTATGACATTTTTTTTACTTTGTCAACAATGAAGATAAAATAATAATATGTGTATCATGATAATTAAACTGTAACAATTAACTAAAACATGGACAATGAAT
Source organism: Gobiocypris rarus (assembly GCA_023029165.1). Taxonomy (NCBI): domain Eukaryota; kingdom Metazoa; phylum Chordata; class Actinopteri; order Cypriniformes; family Gobionidae; genus Gobiocypris; species Gobiocypris rarus. The sequence continues at coordinate 15,841,275 of CM040919.1, read as the reverse complement.
AGTGAACAATATTACTAGTTGTTTTTTAAGGATAGTTTCACATCTACTGTTTAAATGAACATATAAAATTTTATTTTTGCTGAATAAATTAAGATGCCAGTTCAGTCAAATTGATTATAATGGATGACTATGTCACAATGAAATACTGACTAAACAAAGGATATTTTCATCTATAAGACAAAAACAAACAAACTGTAAAAATGAACCCTGATCTATTGTGTTCTAGAGCAAAGTTCAGACTTCTGTCTTGACTGAGAGGTGAGAAACAGCTTGAAGAAAAAAAAACCTTGCAGAAGAGAATGCCAGAGAAGACTGTGCCAGAAGAATATGAGAAAGACAAGACGACAACCACGTCTTGTTACCAAAAATAGTCTGAAATGCCCCAGACAGCCTGTCTGCAAATGAGAATTTGAAGAATCAGGTTGAAATTTTTTAATGTGGGGAGGAAAAACACTAATGATACAGTTGTTGTTCACTTGATAAGAATTTAAAAAAAAGGACACAAAGGTGTCTTTGTGGCAGGAATTAAATAGCATTTTAGTCAAGCCTCTAAAAGTCGCTTTATACAGACAGCTGTTAGACGGATCAGATTACGCCGTCAGTTTAAGAGTAACGTCAGGTACTTTTTTCCATCTGCATGATTCAAAACTGACCTATTTGCTTCTCAAATAGTGTAGCGTAATCTCAGATAAACAAGCACACACATGCCTTTAAAACTCTGAATCAAAGTGAGTAGATCCCTTGAAGAGCAGCGCTGTGGTAGGATAAACAGCTCATGTGCTCCACATGTCTGGTCTCGTCCCAGAGAGCAGCCCTAATTAGCAAGGAACAGGAATAAGCTTTGCAAAAACCAGCTACTCTTGCTCAGCCAGGCGCCTCGAGTTAAATTTCAGAAGAGTGGCTAAACCACCGTCACCCAGAATGCACCTCTCTGGGTGCACACACCCTGAACAGGGCTGCGGACTCAAATCTCAGTCCAACCGCACGGCACTGGGCCGAATCCAGAGGCCGCAAACTTCTGCTCCAGGCGATAAACAACTATAGCCTCCAGAATCCTGGTGAACACCACTTCCTTCCTCCCTGCAACAACAGGCAGAGAACCAAGACACTGGACAACACACAAAGTTCATTCTCTCAGAGTCACTTTCTGATTTGGGGAGTGGGCACTGGGGATGTGTATTGTATGACTCTGTGTGTGAATTCACTTCGATTTGGCATCACTCAACACCACCCTTTTGGAGACGAACAATGTGAGCTGAAAGGTCACTTAGAAGCCAGCCTAAGTTCTCAGCAGGCTGAACTTACCCAAAAATGGTTTCTTATTGTGAATAGTTTCAGGCAAGGCTGGTGATTCAAAGTGTCCTAATAGCCTACTTCTTAAAGCAATGAATCCCTTGACCCGAAGAACTAAGAACTGGCAGAAAACAAGCTTTTAAAACTTAAGATGAAATTGAAATGCACCATTTCTACTTTTTTTTTTGGTTGACCATGTGATTTTTAATCAAAATGTCATAACTGAATCTTCCTGTGAAAATGACAGATTTCTCTTTGGTGATGTATGCCAGGCTTCTCAGATTAATTAAACGCGCCCCTCCACAATTGAACTGCTTGCTTTTTGATAATCCAATATGTAAAGAAAACATGTCACTATTTCAGTTTCATCTTGATTTTAAAGGAATTTTCTGGATTCGAAACAAGTTAACCTTAAATCGACAGCACTCGTGACATCATGTTGTAATTTCGATTTGTCCCTGGGACCAATAGTATAGCCACACAATGTGAATAATATGAGTGCTAATTTTATTGTAGGAAAAAAAAACTATTACTTAAAATTACTTTGTCATTATATCCAACATAATGCCTAAAAACAACAAAGCACATTTAATTGCTTTATAACATTATAAGCTTGCTTTTAAATACTCTTAAAATAACCCCACAGGGTCAATGCTAAGGAAATTTTCACAGGCACCACCACAAAAAAACGTAAAGGCCTAGTCATTGTTTTAGTTGTTTTTCAACCATCTAACCTAACCTTATAAAATAAGTATGAAACCAAAAACTACTAGCTTAACTCATATCAATTTTAAATATTGTTAAAAAGTTAAATTACAAGCAATAGCACAAATAAATACAACAGAACAAACATAAATGAAATAAACAGTTCTTTTCAGGTTTTTCAATTTTTCAACTAGATTTTTAGGTATAGAAATAGTAATCAAATGTAAAATATCACCACATTGTCTTCACAACTGTAGATTAACCCTTATTACAGTTATTCAGGCAAGAGCAGTGAGTGATTTTTTCTGTCTTTTGTTTGATTAATAAAAAAAAACAGACAGCAGCAGAAATATTAGGTTGCTGTCACTTTAAGAGCTGCACGGATCCAATATACTGTTACACATGCATTTGTTTCTCTCATGTTTACGTTCACTTAAGACATAACCAAATATGTTTACAATGATACTCGACAAGATGGGCATTTATATAGTTCTGGGAGTGCCAAACTGAGAGACACGGATACTTTTTGTGTCTACTTGTGCTTGTATATTTAAGTTGGCAATGCTCAAAGGTACACTATGTAGGATTTTTGCACTCAAATATCCAAAAACCACCAGGCCAGTGTTATATTTTGTTCTGTTGAGTTTTTATAATATCCTAAATGTTTCCAACTATTTGTAAATCGTGAGAAAATTGCTATTTTAACCAAGGAACCAGGACAGGTGTGAGGGAGTCGCCTGTCAATTGCTCCATATCTGCGTTACCCTCGGTTTCCGGTTTAATTTAGCAGAAAAGCTTTACATCATTTTTAAACACACTCAAATGTATCTAATATAATAAACAGAGCTGCATTACCTCATACCCATGACCGGAAAAGTGGAGATTGCGCCGGCGACTGTGTCCCGTCATAATAAAAGTCCCGTTGCTCGCGAGCCATGTGTTTTGTGTAACAATCGCTGCGGTGGCCTTACTCAGCTCCCACAGCACTCGCCCTGGCTCTGCTTCATACTACAGTAACGTTAATAATCGCATCCATGCTATCCCGATTCTTTTCCACCGGCTGTGAGGTGAAGACCACATGTCCCAAGATTCTGCGCTCAAACTTGACGTCATCAAACTATGCCTTTGTTTTGAACAGGCGCCCTCTAGCAGACGCTGGCCCTCGAGCCCTGCCTCATTTACATCAATTATAAGTGCTTCAGAATAATCCTTTTTTTATGAAAATGAGGAACAAATCAATTTTTTATTGTGATAATCAACATTAACGCCACAAATGCTCTTGACTGAGCTTAAACTGTTTTTAACCTGGGATATTCCTTTAAGGAATATTCCTTCTTTGTAAGAAGGGAGGTTTATGGTAAAACAGAGACATTATAGGCCGCAAAAATACGGGAATTAAAAGCTTTTTTGATTTTGGATGATTTACAGAACACTGAAAAAAGGCCTATTAAAACAAAGGGACTTTATAACAAAATTCAAAAGGAAAGAATATAACATATTCTTTAAAATGGACACAAAAAGAACAAAAAGGTGAATCTGAAATGTCAGCTATGCTTGTGCCGTTCAGCAATTCCACCAGGAAAATGTGTCAGAGTTTCCGTTAAAAAACCACCTGTATGACACAAAGAGCTCACACAGCGTCTGCCCCACCCTCTGCCCTCTTTCTTTCTTTTACAGCATCCTTTAAATGTGCCACACACGCTGGACCACACAACATCAACTACATTTTACAGCAGTCATCCAGTGGCTTCAGTGTAGGCTACATTTGGCAGAAGAACACAGAGCAGCGGTAACCAGCACAAAATGACACTACAATCAGCCAGGTTATACAGCACAATAACTGAACATTGGATGAACAATTGTGGAAAGGTTTGTTCATATTCGGTACAGAGGATAGTCCTCCTCAATATAAAATAGTCTGGAGATGCAGATTAAAGATTACTTGTTCCAACTGGGCTCAGGGAGAAGAAGTGAAACATTTAGCTAATTTGTCAATGTTAACATACTATGATTTCAAAAGTATATCATGATTGTAGTGTGAAAGAAAAAATACTCAAGTTTTAAAGGGGTCATGACCTTGAGAAATCAAAGGTTTCTTGAGATTTTGACATATAAACATATAGCTTAAAATGTCCTCCTCATTATAAACAGAACATTTAATTAATTAAGCTCCAAAAAGCAGCTTGTTTGGATATTGTGGGATCTGTGACATCACATCTGCCTCTAGAGCAAAACATCAGTGAGTAGTTTTACATCATTTAATAATTTTTTCAAACACTTACTTGTGTGCATCTAACTATCTATTTATCTATCTATCTATCTATCTATGAGCCCGATTTTTTTTTTTTGTGAACAGAATTGAGGGGGCCAGACTTCAAAATTAAAATGACTGCTATCCCCAGTGTTTTGGAGAGATCAGCACTTTTACAGGAAAGACAGACAGAGACACTGCTGTATCAAAGATGGCCTGACAGCTGCTGTCTCCCCTAAAAAATAAATAAATAAAGGCAATCTATGAATAATGTTTATGATGTTTCCGAGAATCGTTGCTGTTAATGGCATCGCCTCAGGCTCCTCTCCACTGCGCAGACAAAAGCAGCACGTTATTCAGAGTAACCGCTAACAAAAAGAGTGAAGCTGCGCTACTGTGACTAACGCTTTAAACTCAGCCAGAATATGAAGAACTCAAACTCTAGTGTCATTTTATTATTTATTTTCCCCATATGAAAGAGGCAACACACAGTCTTGCTCTAGCTCCATGAGTGCCAAAAATAATCTCAGCAGGACCGGCCCTCTGTCCCGGGACTCGACCAAACGCGACTTCGCTCGCCAGCAGCACGTGAATTGCATAATCCACTGCTGTCCTTACATAAGAGTCGCAGCACAGAGAGGAACACAGACTTTTGGCACAAATAAACACCATATCAAAACAATCATGGATGTAATAATCTCACAGCGAGGGGAGATTAATTTCTGCTCCTGATTTCAGTGATTTTTCAGGCCTGCTCATGGTGGCGGCACATGGTGAGAACAAACAGCTGTGGGTAAGCTGCATGTGTGGAAGGCCAGGCATTCTCCCATTACAGATTTCCCAGAAGCCCCTGGGCTCTGCTGCCTCGACCAGCCAGATGTGCAAACGGTTCCCTGCGGTTGGCTGCTGCTGCAGACAGACGGGGAAACAGAAGAAAACACAACAGAACCTTCTAGAAGGATTTATGCTGTAGAAAGCAGCACCGCTATTTAAGTGATTCACTTATGAAACATCAGGGGGACTAACTCATTTAAGGGCACAAGCATAAAGACATTAAAGAGCACCTATTATGGCATTTAAAATGTTCCAAATATTGTTTTAGAAGTCCCCAACAACAGTTTTGCATGCATGCAATGACAAAAAAGACTTTAGTTTTTTTATAATATGCATTTATTTTTACCTGTTTTGACAGCGATTCTCAAATGATTCGTTTAGTGATTCACTTTTCAAAACCCCACCTTTACGTGACGCTAATCTGCGGTGATTGGTCTGATGACCCAGTCAGTTGTGTTTGGTATAGTATGTGCAGATATTTTCGGAAACAGAACACCCATCACCATAAATGGTTTCCGGTTTAACAAGTTTAAACGCGTACAAAGTGTATGAACAAACATGGCATCCATTTTACCCTATCAATTCGAGCCTGAATATGAAGGGAAATGATCAACAAACTCAATTGCAAACACCACGACTGGAGCAGGATATTTCTCAATGGTAAGCATCAATGTATTGTTAGTTGTCACTTCAGGCCAATGGAGCGTTAACTCGATGCATAAACATAACGCTTTTACCAAAAAAATGCAGTAACATTACGTTACTCGGTATGACTCTATTCTTAAAGAAAACTCCGAAAACAACAACAAACAATTCACATTTCTCAATACAATTGTCATTGAAGACCTAGAAGCTAAACGGTGCTTACACAACAAACCAAACAATTATTAAGCATGCTACATAAAACATAAAAGCAACAATTATTAATAACACTTACAGTTAGTGATACGGAGGAGGAAGCTGATGCAAATACACTAGGAACTGAACCTTCCTTCAATATCAGCCGGCTCACGAATCCAAGTTTAATTGCATTTAAGTTGGTAAAGCAATCGTCTTCAAAATGGCTTGAACAAAGCACAAGGCTCGGACTATACTTCTGTGGTACAGTTGTATATATGAATTGTAGCCACTTAGTCTTCAAATGCTCAGATGAAAAAAGTTTGCTTTTGAGTCGCACTTGAGAACACAGCGTCTCGTTGCCATGATGTTTTCTAGTTTTCACTGGCGTGCACAATAAGTGGGCGTATCGTATTCAAATAACTTGACAAGTTGACGTCATCTAGTCAGAGAAAAAGCTTTGGTCTTCTAACGATTCATAAAAATGACTCAGAGTCAACTCTTACTTTTGAAAGACAATAACTTTATATACGGTGCACTGTCATATTTCAAAATTTGCAGGATGTTTTTTTTCACTTAGATCTATGTTACACACTACATGAAAGGTAAATTTCAAAATTCCATGACAGGTGCTCTTTAAAACTAACACTTTGTGGTGGAGATTCGAGACACCTGTTCACAATAATGAAAATACAAATGCTACCGAAATTAGTTTATAGTGGGTCGCCCGTCATTCTCTTCCAAAAATAACAAGCACACTTAGAAGGAGGAGGATGGAGGAACGGTTTAGACTGTATGAAAACTAACGTCATGGAGGATTTACACTCTGAAGTGATAGTCTGAACAGCTACAAAGACTTTGTCTGAAATGTCTACAAAGACATTTCAAAAGGCAATAAGACATTTATGAAATCAAATCAAATCTCTGTACTCATTAATCAGATGGATGCAATTTATCTGAACCATTGGTTCTCTACCAAAATTAGATATTTGTTCATGCTAATTTCCCCTATTTTTACGTTTAGATGGTATGGAAATACATATGTTGAGAGGCAGGGCCCAAAAATGTTCAATTACCTGAAGTTTATTTAATAAATCAACACTCAAGAAATTACATATTTAGGTTTCACATAATGCAATTTTGATATCAATTTTGTAATGATATTAATATAAATACTAATATAATATAAATACTACTAAAAATTAATATAAATGACATATAAACAAAAATGTGCATTCATGAAAGATTTAGTTAAACATGCATTAAATAATGAAGAGATCACTGACAGGTTAAGTAAAATTTAAAGACTATGTAATATAGTAAACTGAGTGAAAGTGATTACTTGAGACTTGAAACATTTAGGTAAACAGTGCTGTATATTTTAACATATCTTATGATGTTCATTTATTTTTATTTCAGGTTATAACAAGTAGTAAAGAGGAAGAGATGATCTGTACATGTGCGCACCGCTTAAACTGAGGCACTACAGCAATCTCTCACGCCATATTAGAGAGCGCTAAAAAAGCATTTATTGAATTAATTTCATGATAAAGTTTATAGAATTGGAAAGCCACATATAAAAATTTACCAAAACTCAAAGCTTTATGCAATTGTTGGATGGGAGTCGTGCTACTTTGTTCTCACATTAACAGAAAACTAGGCTAAAATATCAGTTGGGATTTAAGATACCAGGTCATCAAAATGAAGAGCAATCATAAACATAGTCCATGGCTATCAAAATGAAGAGCAATCATGAACATAGTCCATGGCTATCAAAACGAAGACCAATCATAAACATAGTCCATGACTATCAAAATGAAGAGCAATCATAAACATAGTCCATGACTATCAAAATGAAGAGCAATCATGAACATAGTCCATGGCTATCAAAACGAAGACCAATCATAAACATAGTCCATGACTATCAAAATGAAGAGCAATCATAAACATAGTCCATGACTATCAAAATGAAGAGCAATCTTAAACATAGTCCATGACTATCAAAATCAAGAGCAATCTTAAACATAGTCCATGACTATCAAAATGATGAGACCAATCATAAACATAGTCCATGACTATCAAAATGAAGTGCAATCATTAAACATAGTCCATGACTATCAAAATGAAGAGCAATCTTAAACATAGTCCATGACTATCAAAATGAAGAGCAATCATGAACATAGTCCATGACTATCAAAATGAAGAGCAATCATAAACATAGTCCATGACTATTCAAAATGAAGAGCAATCATAAACATAGTCCATGACTATCAAAATGAAGAGCAATCATAAACATAGTCCATGACTATCAAAATGAAGAGCAATCATAAACATAGTCAATGGCTATCAAAATGAAGAGCAATCATGAACATAGTCCATGGCTATCAAAACGAAGACCAATCATAAACATAGTCCATGACTATCAAAATGAAGAGCAATCATGAACATAGTCCATGACTATCAAAATGAAGAGCATTCTTAAACATAGTCCATGGCTATCAAAATGAAGAGCAATCTTAAACATAGTCCATGACTATCAAAATGAAGAGCAATCTTAAACATAGTCCATGACTATCAAAATGAAGAGCAATCTTAAACATAGTCCATGACTATCAAAATGATGAGCAATCTTAAACATAGTCCATGACTATCAAAATGAAGTGCAATCTTAAACATAGTCCATGACTATCAAAATGAAGAGCAATCTTAAACATAGTCCATGACTATCAAAATGATGAGCAATCTTAAACATAGTCCATGACTATCAAAATGAAGAGCAATCTTAAACATAGTCCATGACTATCAAAATGAAGAGCAATCATGAACATAGTCCATGACTATTAAAACAAAGTCCAATCATAAACATAGTCCATGACTATTAAAATGAAGTGCAATATTAAACATAGTCCATGGCTATAAAAATGAAGAGCAATCTTAAACATAGTCCATGACTAATATTCCAAAGAAACCCCATCTCAAACACTGCTACAGCTTCTCACAGTTCAATTCATTGACACCTCTGTACTATTAATGGTCTGAGTTGTCCCTTATGCCCGGTTTTCAGACTTTCCCCACTTTTGTCTTCCTCTGTGGAAGAAACTTACAATGCTACTCTTCTAAAATTAGCTAGTAAAAGTGCGCAAAACTAGCAATGCCAGGGAATGCCTTGAAAAGCAATTTCCTGCAGTTTTAGCAGGCAGACTTTGAAGATCATTCCAGTATAGATTAAAAGGCACATTTACAAGTGCATGCAAAGAAAGAAGTTTTTACCCCCTTTAACAAGCATGGCCGAATGCCATGCAGCCAAAATGCTGTTCATTTTTTAAGCATGAAGGAATACCACAATAGCTCATTGTTTTCGATTTTAACGAGTCAGAAAGTGACTTAATGCTATTAACAGTAATGTGTCAAACTATAGTCTATATTGCAAATAACTGATTTACAATTGGTGTTTTGTGCAAGCAATTTTTGAAAAAAATATCTTAAGGCCAAAGTAGCCAAATTTAGAAGCTAAATATAGAAGCTAAGTGGTTTCCCCAGTAACCTGAGTCAGTCATATTGTGTTGGCATTCGTGAAACACGTTAGTCTAAACACGTATGCTGGACAGAAAACCCTGTTTAAAAGACCTTGGACCAAATCTCCTACACCCCTACATTTACCTAAATCATAACTTTTATCTAAGAATTTCTTCATGTTTAAGAAACCTTCATGTTTGTTGATGTTCTGTGTGTCCTGTATTTAGTCTCAGCCCTTATGTATCTACAATAGGTAATTGTTAACTTGAATAACCTCATTCATACAGACTTGTACGACACAAGTTACATCAATCACAGGGCCCTATGATTTCTGCAATGCGGAAATCACAGAATCTATTCCTAGAAATAGAATTTACTGTATAACATGAAATGTCACAGTATTTAGCAAAATTTGGATTGATAAATCAAAAGAAGGGCAGTACATTTAATCAAATCGTGATATGGACTTGTATTTGACTGGACTTTTATTTAAATAGGATGTCTACATGTTCTGCATGTCCCTGGGGCATTTTCCCGGACAGAGATTACGCCTGGACTAAAATGGCCTTTTAAACCAGATTAACAGAATTTAGCTTTCTCCGTCATGGTTTTAAAAGGTCCAAGACTTGGTCTAGTCCAGTTTATTAAGATGATTTCCTGCAGGAAGACTAGAGCTACTCCAGGATTAAATTGAGGTTTAAATTAACTTCAGGAGGCAGGTTTAACTTCAGATTAACGTTGTGTTTCAAATAAGACACTACACCCTACAGCACACTGAAAGTTACTTCACAAGCATTTCAATGTTTCAGTGCAAAATGAAACTTTCAAAAAATATTGTAATATTCACAGCTTGGTAAAACTCATTGAGTCAATTTTTGCAAAGACATAACTGTTGTCGCCTTGTCATAAGAGCTTCACCTGTGACTAATAATGGATCAATTAGATCTCAGGTGTGTATAAAAAGAACCCCAGTACACTAGACCTTCACATCAACTGCAACTAGACCTCTGCAAACATGCCTAAGATTCACCCTGAGACTAAAGTTTTGATTATCAAGAGGCTGAAGACCAGATCCACTGCTGATGTGGCAGACACCTTCAAATTGTCTCAGCGTCAAGTACAGAGGATAAAAAAAAGATTTGAAGAGACTGGAGACGTTTATGACAAACCCAGGTCAGGCAGACCCTGCAAGACAACTGCTCGAGAGGACCTTTTGTTGGCTCGAAAATCCAAGGCCAGCCCATTTTCCACTGCAGCAGAGCTCCACGAGACCTGGTCACCTAAAGTCCCTGTGTCAACCAGAACAGTTTGTCGGATTCTGTCTCGAAATGGCCTCCATGGTCGAATCAGTGCCCAGAAGCCAGCACTAAACAAAAGACAATTGAAAAACCGTGTGGCATTTGCCAAATCCCACAGCCTGCTAAAAGGATGGACGCTGGAAAAGTGGCAGAAGGTGGATTTTTCAGATGAATCTTCTGTTGAATTACACCACAGTCACCGCAAATATTGCAGGAGACCTACTGAAGCCCGCATGGATCCCGAGATTCACCCAGAAAACAGTGAAATTTGGTGGCGGAAAAATCATGGTCTTGGGTTACATCCAGTATAGAGATCTGCAGGGTGGAAGGTAACTTCAATAGTCTAAAATCTTATACCTCTTATATTCCCAACCATAAAAGAGGCCAAATTCTGCAGCAGGATGTTGCTCCATCGCATTCTTCCATCTCCACATCAAAGTTCCTCAAGGCGAAGAAGATCAAGATGCTCCAGGATTGGCCAGCCCAGTCACCAGACATGAACATCATTGAGCATATGTGGGGTAGGATGAAAGAGGAAGCATGGAAGACGAAACCAAAGAATATTGATGAACTCTGGGAGGCATGCAAGACTGCTTTCTTTGCTATTCCTGATGACTTCAGGAGTCCTTGCCAAACCGCATGGATGCAGTCCTTCAAGCTCGTGGAAGTCATACAAGATATTAAATTTGGATCTCACAGCACCACTATTTAATTTGCTGACATATTTTTGTATTTGCAGTAAATTTGTTCAATTCTGTATAGGCGACAAAACTTTAGTCTTGCATAAAATTTGGTCTTTCTGTCTTGATTAAATGATAAATCTTTTTTCAGTGAAACTAATTTATTTCAGTGCATTAAATGTAATTTGGGGGGGTGGGGTTTAGCTTTTCATATGAACTATTTCTAACACCAATTGATGAATTAAAAATCAGGTTAATAGCAGGTGTTTCTACAAAATAGATAAGCGACACGACTTTTGTCAGGGACTGTATATGAGTGATGTTAAGACATGGAGTGACGTGATTGTAAAAATCAAACCCTAGCCCTGTAAACCCTAACGCTCAAAATACTTAAGTGGTTTGAGTAGGACGAACTTAAATTAAACAAATTAGTTCAGTTAAATGAACTGTTATGAGTATTTATTTTTCTTTTGAGTTCACAGCACTGACATATTTCAAGTAAACTGAACTGTTTAATTGTTTCGAGTTGCATCAATTGAGTTAGCTAACTGCTGAGTACAACAAACTCAAAACTGCTTGCAAGAATTGGCAACATCATAACTAAAAAAAAATATGTAACTGATTACCTCAAATTTGAGTTAGCCAAACTTATTTGATTTTACAGTGCACCAAGATACCAGAAAGAATGTGTTTACATAGAGAAACATCCACAGGAATAACGCCTGTGACCCACAACCAGAAGCTCATCCGCCCAGAACAGATTTAGACAGTTCAACAACACACATTTTGTTTGTTTTTACAAACTCACGGATTCAAGTTGAAATTACTGTCAAAGTATTCAACAGCGCGCCACTGAACTTAACTTGTGTTTAAACTTTAACTTTCTTTTAACAAGATCTTTTTAAATGATTGCTCATCTATGGTTATGATTGACCAGCAGAAATAAAGGCCACAAAAATAAAATATACTGCCAACGAAGGATAAAGAACAACAGAGTAAATTGCATTCATGCATGTATAGCGGTCACATACATAATCTTATTTTACATCAACCATAAAGTTGAAGCCACCCCTCTAGCATGCTATGAAGACTTCCGACAGGACACGTGTTTTCAATCAACTTCATTTCTAATTTGGGCTTGAAAAAAGAGAACACATGTCTGTGTTTTTATCTTCTAAACTTTCACTGTAACGAAAAGAGAAAAAAAACCCTTCTGATTCAAATGTTCCTTTTTAGGCAACAGATGCTGCATGACAAAGATGAACCATCTGAAACTTCAAAACAGGACAGCAGAGTTTTGCTCCAGTTTATTATTATGTCACAAACAAAGACATGATGGAGTGAATTACAAAAGGAAAACAAAACTTCTGGGTCATGTTCCCAGACCCATGAATCTTGCTCATTTCCCTTCTGTAATTATTATTACATGCAAATTCAAAACAATCCTCCAATCTTATACACTTCAGAGGAGAGAAAAAAAAATAGTTAAATGCACTTCAAGTAACTAAGAAACATTTTCTAATTACATGGAAGCTATTTAACGGGGTAAATTTTTTGTCTACATAGGTATACTGAACACTTGTATTAACACTCATTAAATAGTACAAACCACTGCCGTTCAAAAGTTTGGGGTCAGTACGATTTTTATGCATTTATTTGATTAAAAATACATTTAAAAAAGTAACATTGTGAAATATTCTTACTAGCATTGTGAAATATTCTTACTAGAGCTGCACGATTAATCATTAAAAGATTGCAATCTTGATTCTAACATCCACGCGATCTTATTCCTAAATGATAATGATTCTCCTGTGTTAAACCTTTGACAAAAATCACACCAGAACATTCAGATTTGCCTTAGTGCTTCCGCTGATCCAGAGAGAGCAGCTGTCAAATATGGGTATTAAACAGCTTCACAAACAGTCTTTTCAACCACTAGGAGTGTAACGGTACACGTATTCGTACCGAACCGTTTTGGTACAGGGCTTCGAGAGGTGCATGTGTGTACCAAATCCAATCTTTAACAGTTAACAGTAGGCTTGTGTTAAGCACGGAACATACTTCAATCTGACTTCACACCCAAACATATGAAGTATTCAGTCATTTTATCACGTAATTCAAACGATAAATGCTTTTTCGACACCCTTTAAATGTGAATTGACTGATCACCGTATAGGCGTGTCAGTTCGGCGCCGCGGCACGCGAGTGAACGCGATCATCTCTTCCTAAAGAATAAACATGAATTAATATCTTAAAAGTATGTTGAGGATACATTTTAACTTACTGAAACATGTTGTGTAATCGCTCAATCAGTGTTTCAACCACGGAAAGAAGACAATAAAACAGCTTGTAAACAATGTCACGTAGCATTACATTTACCTCAGGTAAGTCATCCACTAGTAGTTCACTAGAGAGATGAACTCTTTCGCTAAATATATGCACTACATTAGCCTATATATTCATTATATTCTATTTAACCTGTAAGTGATGTCTTGATTATTTAATGTGTGCAACAAACGTGTAGTCAATCAGCATTAGGGGGCGTATGGTGGTGGCGGAGAGCGAACTTTTTTTGTGAAGCATTATTTTGTTGCGCTTCTGTTACGATGTGTGTGTTCAAGACCAACTCGGAGCAGGGCAGTTAGGATTGGAGAGGGAGCTTTGGAGGTGGAGCAATGAAGAAAGAGGCGTGTTTGTTTGGGTTGATTTTAAATATCTCCAACTTTAACCAACAACTCAGAAATATTGCTTACCCTACCTATAACATTTTGCCAGAACCTCTAGTAAATTACATGTTATTTTGTTTAGTTGTCTGTTCAGAATCTTGGGAGAATCGTGATCTCTTTGAAAAAAAAAAAAAATCATGATTCTCAATTTATCCAGATTTTAAAATGTCATTTTTTCCTGTGATGTGAAAGCATTTTCAGCAGCCACAACAGTCTTCAGTGTCACATGATCCTTTGATCAGTTTGATTGATTGGAGGTTTACACAATACAAACGTGAAAAAATATTTGTTACTTAAGCCATTTTGAAAACAGCCAAGCTGTGTCACACTACTGAAACATGTAGTTAGATTAGCAGCATTGCTACTTTTAGTCAGTTCCTCCCGACACTGAATATTTGCAAGGATCCGTTCCATTCATTTCCTCTGACCCTAGATTAGTCATTACCCAGAAATCTTGTGCCTCTGGCCAACCACAGGCCAGGACAGGTGCACATCAGGTGGGTCTTTCCCACAATGCTCTGGTTGGAAGTCCCCAGTGTCTGTCTCTGCAGGGGTGATATCTGCTTCTGGGTCTTAACTGAGCATTAGAAAGCCCTGAGTCAGTGTCTGCTACATGAGATCAAGTCCATGTCTGGCTGAACTCAAGAAAGGAAATTAACCCAGACTGCCTGGGCTGTTTTTTTCTCATCTTTATAGTGCATTTAAATAAAGGAAGTCTCCACTGGTGACCTCTCTGAGTGAGTTAAAGGGAGGGAAAAAGAAAGGAAGAAAAAGAAAAGAGAAATATAAAGTTTTGTGAGCTCTCAGAGCTTTGTTAGCTCCAGGGGGGCATTTAAAGAAACTGTTTTGTCCATGTGTGTTAAGACTGTTGCTGGATAACCTTGTAGGCACTTCAAGCTGCCCATCAACCTTTATTTTGCAATATGACAGAAAATAGTTAAGAACGGTTCAGTTTTGAAATGTTTTACACAGCAACATGCACAACCAGTGAAGTCTTCCAAATAACAAAAGACTCGTCTTTAGTCAATCAAAAACATCCAATGTAATACAAATGATTCTTCAATGAAAGACTCTTAATTAGAGATGCCAATGGTTTTTGATCAATTTAAAATTAATCGACATATTGGCTATGGCTATAGCATGAAAAAGGCTGATATAACAAACAATAGTTTATTAATGAACTGCGTGAAGGAACTAAGCTTTATAATATCTGTTGCATGATAAAATAATTGTAAAATAATTAATGAAGCTAATAAGAAATATTTGTAAGCAAAAATAAAAGGTGAAAGTTGTCATACCCTGTTTGTTTTTTTTTTTTTTTAATCTTAGTGCCGCTCTTATAATTTAGGCCTGTTGAATGTTAAATGGATTTAATCCATGTTCATTGAAAATGATGCAGCAATAAACTAGCTAGTAGCCTTAATGCATGCGTTTTTAACTGAAAATTTGATCAAAACTAAAATCTATTTAAAATGACAAAAGTTAAAATAAGCGAGCAGGTGACAAATATCGGTATCGGCCAATTGTTTTTTAAAATCGGAAATCAAACAGAAATTTGAAATCAAACAATTATCAGGTTATATACAGCTTAAAACTAACTGTATTATGTTTGTCTGAAGATTTGTGAGACTTAAACATGTTGTTTATATGACAATATGTAATTAAAGAAACATTTGGTACTGTCAGTAGTATTAGAATAATAAATATTACTACCTTTTTTGTTTAGGTATACAGGTTTGAGGGTCAAGAAACTTGAGGGTGAGTAAATTATGACAGAATTTTCATTTTTGGGTGAACTATCCCTTTAAATGTATTAATAATGAAATTCTCATCATCTGGAAATGAATTTCGAAAAAAAATAACGGAATTATTAAATATCCAGAATTGTCTAAAGAAACTGGAAACAGAATTATTAATGGGTTACTTCACCCAAAAATGAAAATCCTGTAATTTACTCACCCTCAGGTCGTTCCAAACCCCTTAAACTTTCGTTCATCTTTGGAAACACAAATGACGATATTTTAAATGAAACCTGAGACGTTTCTGTCCCTCCATTAAAAGTCCATTACATCAACACTTTGATGCTTCAAAAAGTTCATAAAGACATGAATCGAGCGGTTTAATCCAAGTCATTAACAAGATCTTCATTTGTGTTTCGAAGATTAACGAAGGTCTTATGGGTTTGTAACAACGTGAGTGTGAGTAAATGAGAGAAGAATTTTTGGGTGAACTAACCCTTTAAATGTAATAGACATTTGGGAAGTGTATGTATATTTATTATAATTAGCCCCCAAATGCTGCATGAAAATTAAGCAGTGCACTTTTCATCTTTATTAATGATGCCAACAAACATCTGAAAAGTGAACGTGGAGGTCAGATTTCTGATATATTTTGGGGCACAAGCACTGCTGTGGAATGCATCAAGAATAAACCAGACTCTAAATGTCTTGATTTGATTTTTTTTTTATAGAAAGTGCTTACATGCATAAAACTGCAGTCCTATCCATCTGTGGTCTGAATGTGGCTTTTCTGGCTCATGAAGCTGAATATCTCTGCTTTGGAATAATTCACACTGACTCACGGTCTATCTGTGTCAGGAACCCATGATTGACGGGAATGCTCGGACTCTCCGGTACCGCCCAGCGAGCGTTGCCTGTTACGGGCTTACTCACGCTCAGGTTAAGAGATAGCCAAACCGTGAGAAAGCACCTCATTGTTCAGTATTCACAATGGTCACTATGAGCGCTGAATGGCACTCACAGCTACGAGCAAAGAAACTAATTAGCATAATAGTACAAATCCTGCTGACCACTTAAAAGCTTGTGTTGGTGCAAGAAAACGCGACTTACGTAATCCACGACTGGAAGCCAAGCCATCAAGAGGAGTAAAACTTTACATGCATGAACGGTTTGACCACATTCCAGATTTTTTACCAAAGCTAGAAAAGCTAAATATTAAATCCTCCCATCCTTTTAACCACAGTTAAGGTGTCAAAAACAGTATTCTGTATTCTAATAATAACACAATTTGTTTTGCTGCCAAATCTGATCACTATCTCAACACACTAAGTGTGAGGAACCAGAATGCCCGCTTTAGCAAAATATGGTACAGACTAAAAACAGCTTGTTCTCAGAGTGTGAGACTACGGTTGTGTAACTGCTGAGATGGGATGTAGCAGCATTCATACCTTTAAAACACGGTTAGAGAAGCGTCCTATCTGTGGATGTGGAAAGATGAGCACAGCCCAGCCTGCTGAGGTGCCCTCTCTCTCTCTCTTTTTGTCTCTTTTCACGTGGCTCTTTTGTCTGTGTGAAATGCCCGCCATACCAGCAGACTGTGACCTTCTTTCTATAGGCTGCAGTTTCTTTGAGAAGAGAGTGATCTGAATCCTCAAATGAACAGCAAAGCCCAGTTTACAAAAAAACAAAAAACAAAACAACATACATGCATACATACTACACACAAGCGCACTATCATATAAAGGTTTAGGGTCAGTAGTAAGATTATGTAATGTTTCTGAAAGAAGTCTATTATGCTCGCCAAGCCTGGATTTATTTGATGAATATTTTTACAATTTTACAATAACTTTTCTATTTGAGTGTAATTTAAAGGGTAATTAATTCTTGTAATGCAAAGCTGAATTTTCAACAGCCACTGCTGAGTAGTCAGTATCACATGATCTTTCAGAAATTATTCCAATATGCTGATTTTCTGCCCAAGAAACAATTATTATTATTATAATGCTGAAAACAGTTGTACTGCTTAATATTTGTGTGACAACTGTGATTTTTTTAAGAACAGCATTTATTTTCACTTTCGATCCTTGCTGAATGTAGTGGGACAAAATATCAATAGGGACAAATATCGTTGTCCTCTGTGCAATACGAGGATTGATACGCTGCCGCCAAATATCAATATTTTAATTAATAAAATAGGGCACTCTAAATCGATTTCCCTGCTCCCAGCATCGCTACTTTATGGCTCCCCGAGGTGGCGCTCAACACATGAATGACGAAAACATGAACACAAGTTAACTAGCCTAAGAAAAAGAGGAGTGCAGGTTAAATAATAGATACCCCAGCCACGTTTAAGTCCAAAGTCTAGAAAACCTGCATTTTGAGACAGATGTATCATTCAGATGTATCATGTATCAACAGAGTTGCTGTTTCGTAATATTATCGGTATCGTGATCGATCTCGTGATATGTATCTTGTATCGTATCCTATCGTATCGTGAGGTACCCTGTAATTCCCACCCCTATTGCTGAATAGAAGTATTCAATTCTAATAAATAAAATAAATTAAAAAAACATATTGACAACAAAAATCCCCATAAAGAATCAATATCTACATTTTATGATAGTGACTCAAAAAAAAGTCCAGCTACAACTTTTTTAATGAATGACGTCACTTAAATGTAAGCAAATAGTCTAGCTCTATTTTAATATGCACCACCCACTTTTTACCAATCATTCAATGCACATTTAAGTCATGCCCTACATTTTTACTCGTTGAATATCCGGTTTCACTCAGAAATGTCAAATTATGGGGTTGCAAATGGCAAATAATGATGACTTTAAACAGAAACCATGCCTTATTCACAAGTTTGGACAGGTTTTGCAACTGGCAAAAAGACAAACTAATACTAATTTTGTTATTTAACCAATCAGACACGTGTATCCAATACCAATAAATCGCAAAATGTCCAAATATATTGGCCCATCACTAGTACCAACCATTTTGGAAAGCAGTTACTACAATTGGACACACATTCTCTAATGTTGAAAGGACTGGCCAAAGTATCTAACACACATTGTAACAGTTCAGCTACAGGATGCTGATTTGTCTTTAAGGGTGCATTGGGATTTACAGGAAGAGTCTGAGTCTCTCCACAGGAAAGAACTGTCAGTCTCTTCCCCACCATCAAAACCAGCAGCCTTTCCTGTAGAAAGTTATCTCCAGACCACAGCGGCTCTATCACACACATTAGTGTGTGCTGGTGACAACATAATCGCTGCACAGGGGGCCACGTTTGGGACGGTGTATCCGTGTGCTTCAAAACACAGCATACAATCACATGATCCTGTTTACCCTGTATTTTTGCCTGACCACAGAAGATTGTGGGCTGAATCACTCTGTAAGTATGTACTAAATTCATACTCTACATTCTGCTGGTTTTTAACCCCTAACTGGGGTCAGAAAAACTTGAAACCAATATAATTACACAAGACTTCCTTAAGACTGATTAGTCGACTAGTTTTTCAGGCAAGACGAGTCACCAGACAATGCTTCAAATGAAGCAGGAAAATCCACCTTGAGGAAAAAAAACAGCACGAGACAAAACTGGGACATGGAGAATAAAGGGATGTGGGTGGGAAGTGAGACAAGATGAGTACCTTGTCTCTGGATAAAGATTCGCAGCAGGGGGTGCGCGGTGGACACAGCCTTGCTGAAGTTCTCATCGTTATTGATGGGGAGGAGATCTCCGTGAACATCAGCGTATCCGATCATCACCTCCATGTTTGCAATCCGGTGGATTGTCATGATGAGTTTGTTGAATTCCTCAAATTTGCCGGGTTTTAGTCGATCCACTGAAAACCTGCGGAACTCTGCTCCATACTGCAAAAGAAACGCAGAAGTCAGCATGCTGTCACAAAACATCACCACATTGCTATTTTTTAGGGCTCCCAAACATTTGAAGGATCTTCCCAGTCATTTATGATTAGAGGATAAGAATTGCTGGCATTTTCGAATTATTGATAAGTTTTTCTTTTTGGCAAAGACGCTCCCATACTTCATCTGCATTAGTTTACGGTCTGTCAACATAAAAGTAAACAGCAAAGAAGAAAGAAAGGGTAAATTAAAAAAAAGTATTATAGCAATTGCATTTGTATTAGTAGTAACTGAAAGGCAAACACTATACTTTCTCATATACCATCTGGATTCTGCAAATATGCATTTATATAATTCTTTGAATATGTAGTATTTTATTACATGGACCTCAAAAACAAATCATGCCGTTAGTTCCGCTGAAGTGTGCATTTGTAGCCTACATAAAAACACATGAAAAACAGCCTGTTGATCAACCAAACTCTCAGGGCAATTGGTACATATTTTATGTTTGCTAATTGTTGGTTGCTAATTCATATTTTAATTTGCACGATCTCATTCCGAAATGTTATGCAATCTGCTCTGCTTGGTAGTTGGTGTCCTATGCGGAATGTGTACTCTGCGTATGGAGTAACAGTATTGGTCATTTAACAGAATTGACTAGTTAAAGCTGACTGGATGGGTGAGAATAACGGTTATATCGTTAATCATTTTGTTTACAGTTCATTAGATCTAGCTTTCTGCCCTCTTTAAATCAGACAAAGCATTGAATAAGATTGCATTCATTTGAATGAATCTGTGAGAGAGTGAGATATTGTGCGTGTAAATTGCATCTCTCTAATAGTGAAGCTGTAAGTTTAATTACTTCAAAAACAGCGATTCCACCTCATTGCTGAGACATTACATTTTTTTTTTTTTAAATATAAGTCACAGGGCATTGTTGACAAATGCTCCCGAGTCCTGAATGTTTCTGTGTGTGCGTGTGACTGTCTGTATGTGTGTGCATGTGTTTCAAAGAAGGCAGCACACCTTCCAGCCAAACTTTCACATTTTCCAAGACCATAGGAACCACAGATGGAAATCTCTGATTAAATCACATGCACCAACCTCATTTTATTCAGTTTCAAACTTAAAGTAGACCTTATATCTTTTCGACAACACCTAACTAAAACAGAAGGGACTGGTTTCTGGTATTTACTTACTGGCTAAACTCTGATTTAGCCTTCAGACATGTCAGGAATCACAAAACACTGACAAAAAGAGATAAAGAGTGTTTTCACCATGCCTCTAACAGTCTGCTCGGCTGTCTTTGCAGTTCTACTGTTTGCAATGAGGAAATGGGAGACAAACAGGGACCTGAGATACAATAGAGTGAAGCACAATGCAGGGTGATGAGTAAGCAGAGCAAACTTCCACAAAAACACACACTAACGGATGTCACCCGTCCCTGTAGCTGAGTTGCGCAGGTGGACAAACCCAACCTATCTTCTCAGATCACACACTCGGGTCCGTGCGCACAGGACACGTCATTACTTTTCCTCTGCTCTGCTTTTTAAGTGTTTTGCTATGTCATTAACTAACAATTCATTAGGGCTGTGCGATATTGAAGAAAAATGCGATATGTGATATCTTATTAAATAATGCGATATTCAATATGCGATACGATATTGCTAGTAGTGTGTAAAATCGATTTTAAAAACTGAGAATGATACCATTTATGTGTTTAACATTCTTTCTAGGAAAAGAAAGCATCACTACAACTTCTGAAAGTGACCAGCAGTGTTTTAGCAAAAATGTATGTCACCAATAGTCCTAATGCACGGATCCTATTGACACACATTCGGTTTCTTTCCCCAACTGATACAATTCACTTAAAGCATAACCGACTGTTTTTACATGAACTCATCAAGACATAACTGTGTGTGTATTTGACAGTCCGAGTGTGTAACAAGGCACAAAACAGAACTGAAGGGATCACGTTTTCTGAGAGGCGGCTTGTGCGCATGTTTCGGTGTGTGTCTCAGACAGCGCGAGACTGGTTATTGCATTTTATAACTCTTTTTAACGTCAAGCAAGTCACATAAGTAACAGTCGTGTGCCCAGTCTATTCTCTGCTATATGCGTCGGCCTAAAACGAACACTTTTTCATAATGTTGAAGTAGCCTATTAAAATCATTCAGATATTGCGTGACGTTGCGATATGCATATTGCAAAATGTACATTTGCGATATTTCGATATATTGCGCAGCCCTACAATTTATCTACTGTGATTTGGAAAGTACTAATCCTACACTACAGGTATAGTATACACTAGTATACTATAATAGTATATCAATAATACTAAAATAAAATCTCCACACAAACTTTTAAAAAACACAAATCGCATAATGGCAGCATGTAAAGTAACCTGGTTTTAAGTGCCATGACCAAGATCAAAAATGTTCAAGCATCACTTGCTGTGTGGGATTCAACCCTACAAACCTTTGGTTACTAGCTCTGAACATCAGGTTATGGCCGTTAAGTATATCTTTGCCTACATATTCGGAAGAAGCAATTGTCTGTCCCTTCACTAAAGGGGTCAAGCCGAGTTTATCGAATCACGTGACTCATGCAGATGCAAGTCTTGACTCAATGCGTGGGTCATCCCATCCAGCCTGAAAAACACAGGCCTCGCTTTGTCTTTCGCAACAGCCGTTGAGGCTGCAGAATCCCAGCATTCAGTCTTGGACTGTGCTGCTCTATGTAATTATGCCCCTAGAACGAGAGTCCTGCATTAACCAGTGGCAGCCTGTCATTATAGCACATGAAATATAAATGTGAAGCAGCAGAAATACACTCAGAAGGTCTCTGAGGTGGCAGGTGTGTGATCAAGTTGACTACATGTGAAAATGTGCTCAATTGCAGACACACACGAAAACACCCATCTTACCACCTACAGTAAGTGTGAGAATTTAACCCGTTCATCAGCAAGGCTTCAGAGCAGTTGCTGCACTGACTAAATAAATAAAGGTTCCAGTCTTTTGTTTCTTTTAATGTGAAGAACAAATGACATTGAAAGGGTGACATACTTTTGATGTTGTTCTTTCCCTGAGAGTCACTGATAATGTAAGTCAAGGTCTCCTAAGCAAACTGTTGTAATTTAACCATTTTAAATAAACCGTTTACCATTGAGAGACAGAAACTTTTGCATAATGTTTTATTTTGCTAACACTGATGGCTTGGCCACTTCTTACTGTTATAGTTATATGGCAGGGTTGTAGGCCAAGGACAACATTTATTTAACACATTTAGTTTACTTGAATAATTACATGAAAAACTGTATACTTGATTGAGAAATCATTTATTAAAAGAATAAAACAATTTTAAAAGAAAAAAAAATATTTAATGAAGAAAGGTGTTGAAATATTTGTTTTTGCTGTGGTATCAAGATGAAATATCATTGGTATCAAACACTACATTTTGATGTCAAGAAAACCCTATAAAAATACAAATGAAATTTTTACACAATTACACAATTGTTCCAGACTAACATTTTTCAACAGGAGCACAGTGGCCCCCAACTGAACATTTTAGGGGCACAACCAGAAAATGTAGGGGCGCACACGGTAAATCAACATGCTAATTTCCGCTGTATTACTAATAAATACTCAAAGAATGAAAAAAACTCGAGCCAATAGCATTTCGAGTATGAGATGTGATGGAGCATGTGATTTGTTGAATTCAGTGAACGAATACGCCCTTTACTGACCGAGATGCTTGAGTCTGAACAAGAGATCTAGTTCATGAACAAATTGAACGAACTGGTACATTTCGTTCGTGAAGTGAACGAAATGAACCAGTTTTTGAACGATACTGATAGCGAACAGGTAGAGCTTGCCACATGTAGTTTGGCATATTTGCAGCAAAGAAAGAAATGTACACTTTACCATTGTAAAGAAAACAGTGTAATAACGCAAACTGACGGTTAAATGATTCTTTAAAAACTGTAAAACACATTAAAAAAATGTAACAGTATTGGTTAAATAGATCTCTCGTGTGTCACGTCAGCAAATATAGCATTCTCGAGAGCATGTCATTGGAGTGATCTTTTGAATGAACACGCCCCAAATTTACTGGTCGCACATGTGCGACTGGATGTAAAATTCAGTTGCACACTCTCAAATTTTGGTTGCAAAATGCAACCATTTGGTAGTAGTCTGGAGCCCTGTGTAGCATAGTTTCATTTTCATACTATACTCCAACACATGATTAAAAAGTATATATTATATGGTAATCAGAGTTTTGGCACTGACCAGCTGCATTAACAATACAATATAATGTCAAATTAGAAAAGATGGGTGTCTGTGACCCATTAAAAATACCACAAATGTTTTCTTTTTTTATAGATTTACATGCGCAAATAGTGGCATAAACAACAGAACATGAGGATTCACACATCGTCACATCACGCACCTGCAGAGCTTCTGTGAATGGAGAAAACTGAATAAAATTAACTATATAAAAAGGAATAAAATAAATAGGACTACACGCAATATATTTCACTTAATTAACAGATTAAGAAAAGGAAAACACTGTGCGACAAGTAGTAGGCTATAAGCTACGCTTGTGTCTGTGACACGCTAACGCATCATACTATTTGTTTTCTTTATTAAATCCAAGTGATAGCAGAGGCTCCTCACGCGCACACACACAACATATCGGTTCTAGTGTTTCTAACTTGACATTTCAGTCATTCATCAAACTAAAATGCAGTCACCCAAACATAAAGGTTACATTGCTTGAATGGTCCGCTGAGTGCCCGGCACCCAAACAAACTCATTTTTACACATGAAGGATGCTGTTTTATGTGGATATTGGAGCACGAGTGAAGTACAGAGCATTGTTTACATAATGAATAGTAGTTTAGCAACCAAATGTTACATGGCAAATATGGAAACATACTTGGATTCTTGCCGAACGAGAGAGGTAAGGCCAATGCCGTTTCAGTTTCGCTTTAAATAAATTCATTTTGGCTTGATGTTTGTATGCTGTTTATAATGAATGCCACTATAGCATAAATTGTGTTTTACCTTATAGTTTAATATTTAAATTATAGCTACTCATTTTATCCTTTCTTGTCCTGTTCTGAATATCGTTAAATTTAAGTATTTAGGAGTGAGGGGAAAACAGCCTAGGCTATGGTGTTTAAATGTTTCATTTTATTTACCAAGGTTTGTAAATGTTTCATTTTATTTACCTGTATTTAATATGCTACATGTATAAATGAATGTAATTGTTTGCATTTACGAGGTTAGTGGGTGTTTTTGGAATAAGACCAATTTCTTTCATGAGATCACTTCCTCTTCTTGGCCGGGTTACGTTTCTCCATGTCAAAAACTCTAGGGGCAAAGCTTCTAAACCGTGAATTTATAGGGGCATGCATGACGATTGTTTTCAACCGCCACATTTATCAATGTACGATCATTCGTACGATGGGATTGGGAGCAAATGAATGTTTCATGAATCACACATGAACCCTGCCGTAAGATGATTGGATCATTTACCTCAGATGTTGAAAACTTAAGGAAACAACATGGTCCTCCCATGACAAAGATTTTATCAGATTTTATTTATTTTTCATTTTCAGTAATTTGATTATATCTTGATTATACACTTTGCAAGTGTGTGCCATGTGCTCTTCTGATTGGCCGTGATTTTGCGTTTTTGTGTTATGTGATTGATTTTCAGACAAGTGTGTGAGTGTTCAGACAAATTGGTTGTCACTGGAATCTTATTACATGTGGATCTACACTTCATTTTGTTGTTATCCATGTGCAAACCCCAGCCTAAAAACAATAACATGACCTCAGATCATAGAAAATCCAGGCCTAAACATACCCAATTTCGAACATCAAAATCCTGAGTAATATGAGAACAGCAAAAACACTTTATCAGTCCTCAAAACCCTGACAGGTTCAGGCAAGTCAAAACACGGCACTACAGCCAGAGACACAGCTCTTTGTGTTAAATACTTGTGTGACACTAAACAGTACCCAAAACCCAATCTTATCAAATGTCAGTATAGCGTTCCAAAGACTACATTTCCAATTGAGATCCAGCTTGGTCAGTGGAAAACGGCAGTGAAAGATCAGTTGGAGGAGTGTTTCTGGAAGATGTACAAATCCCTAGACACATTAGATATAAAGTGGGAGGGGGAGAAAAACAGCTCCTCACAAAAGAACATTGGCTCATGGTTCACTTTAGAACCCCCCCCACGCACTCTTATCACACGCAGAGATCCTCTCGGAACAACCTTTCCTTGATTGTGATGTACCGGAACAGGGTGATGACATCATACGCTCTGATACTGACAGAGATCAGTGACATCACAACGGTGATTCAGTGCCTCACTGTTGAGTAACACATCCTTTGTAATGTTGATATAGATTTGGTTGATACACACAGTGTTCCAAACATCATAGTAGGAAGATCGTAGATAACAATTTAATAAACATTCTTGCCCCGCGGGTTTCAGCTTCACACATCCATCCATTGATATTTTTGTTTGGGGGGGGGGCGAGTATTGGTTCTTTCAGGTTTCAGTGGGAAAGCGGGTTGATCCACAGACACCATTCCAACATTCATAGGTATCTAGCTCTTCCAAGAAAGAAGAAACGTAATGGGGCCCTCTTGTCTTTACAGACACCAAACAGTGGCTCCTTTCATTGACAACAGTAGCAGGGCTTTTTAGGCCCTGTTATGAATTAGAGCACGGCTGAATAATAGAGGCGAATAATAATCAGACAATGGTAACAGAGTCTGGATCTGGGCACGTCGCCCACACATTCCAACAATTAGGACCATCACATCCATAACCACATTATAAAAGTTTGTCTAGCCAAATGCTAACTAGTCCAACAGACAACTGAGTTTTTTCAGCCGCTCTCATTTATTTTTGAATATAGAGTGAATAAAGTGACAGACGTCTCAAATGGAAAAGCAGAGACATGTAATGAATCATCCAGTTCCAATGGGTCTCAATGACAGCACTTTGACAGATACTGTCTCCATCAGCTTGGCTGCAACAGATGTACACTCCACACTACCATTAGTATGAGCGGTGACGGATATAAAGTTATTTCTATTTGTGAATGGTTGGATGAAGCTTTGTCAGATATTTCCCCAGGCAAATTGGACAATTACTGTATATGAAAGGCCTTTATGGCTCCACTTTGAGTGATGATAAATCTATCATGCTATTCTTCAGGGGAACTATTACAATAGAATGACAGACGGAAACACAGATAGACAGACAGAATAACAGACAATCCCATTTCCCTCATAAAAATTAATCAAATATCAATGTTAACCGGTGGTTTAAGAATGTGAGGAGAAGAAGTTTCACTTTGTCCAAACGACACAAATAAAAAAGCCCATCCCAATGAATCAGCTCTCGTGTTTGCTCTTGTCAAATGTGTAAATATGTCCTTGTGTTGTTTGGATACTATTTTCGGACAGCTGGTAGGCTAATGAGGACCTGACGTGATGTGAAAATTACAAACACACAAAACTTCAGAGAGAAAGCTGCCATCTGAAAGCCACATGCTGCATCCAGACTACAGAAAGACATTTCTCAAAACAGGATTGATCATTTGAACATTTTATATCATTTTTGAGACCTAAAATCATGCAAATCACAAGCACTATCCATTAATATGACAGTTCAAGCGCCAAAACAGTAGTGTTGTAATTCGTTTTAATGGAGCCGACAAAAGTTAAGCTGATGAAACAAAACGCAATTCTCAAGAAGCTGAGAAAAACGTCATTTTAATGCAAGTAAATGAGTAAACTATGCTAAGATCACAATACTATGGTTTGACATGGGCTAACCGAAGTTAGCCATCCCTATTTTTCCCCATCTAAAAATATACAATATCGTGTAACTATGCAACGAAACTATTCTCGCAAAATAGTTTTCCTGCGTGCATTTCATACAACTCACCTTGCTTTTCACTTCCACGGCGTTCATGTTCAAGCTATGCAAAGATAGAGATTTATTATTAAAGCTCCGGTTCATTTCGCTCGCTTGAAACTTTTCAGCCCGTCCAGGATGATGGGCTCGATTTATAAGCCTGTCCCGTTATTGAACGTCCAATCTTCACTTTCCAGATGCGGAAAAGTTAGTCCTCCGAAGCTGTGTGACAGTTTTTCTTAAACTGAGGTAGCGTTGCGTCTCGGTCACTTCACAAAACTTCTGCAGAAAATTATGTGAAAGGCAAATCAGCGCCTCTCACTAGGGGGAGTGGGCTAAGTTTTCTCATATGACATCATCGCTCCCTCTCTCAACAACTCCGACGAGTTAACTAGCCCTACTATGGTAAAGGCTTTGCTTATGAATATTAAATACGTATTGACGCTAGTCCGATAAGGGTTACTGATTGGCCGAAAAGCGAACGTTAGTCAGTGGGCGGGAATTAGCTGGCGAAGTGAATGTTCTTTAAAGTATGTTTTCTTTTTAAAATTACAAAATTCTAAAATTTTAATTGCTTTTCATTCCAAGAAATGAATAGATAGTCGGGACTTGTTAATCCTCAGAAAGTGGGCGGTCCTTTCCTGCTACGGCTGGCTTATGAATATTAATAGCATTACGTGACTGGACGCTCCAGGAAGGTAACCAAGCAACTTTAATACGACCTTATCATTATTCATGAGCTGTGCCTTAGCCATAGTAGGATTTGTAATATCTCCTGACGAACACATCACATATGTGGATTACAACATACAGTATAGTAAAGCGCACTCATTTTAGAAAGCGATTGATGAGGATGTGTTACTCAGAATGTCTGGATGTCCAGCATTGCAGGGAAGCGTCTCTCAGGCGCCAATTCCCGACAGCTGATCTTGCCAAGACATACCACTGGCCAATAAAAAACGCATATGTTTATGCTTGTCCGTGATCTCAAAACTACATAAAACATCCTGGGACAAGGAGTTCACTTGGCTATAGGCTTACTCAATTTGAAAATAAAATATTACTTTGATCACTACCAAGAAAAGCATTAGTAGATATTTTCATTTGCACAACCGTCTCTTGGTCAATTAAAGTGATAGTTAATCCAAAAAGGAAAATTATGTCATAATTCACTCATTTTTAAATTGTTCCGAACCTGTATGAATTTATTTATTCTGCTGAACACAAAGGAAGATATTTTGAATAATGGGGTTAACAGTTATGCCCCGTTGACTTACAAGTCAATGGGGTACATCAGCTGTTTAGTTACCAGTATTCTTCAAAACATCTTCTTTAAGGTATCTACTATATAAAGTTTCTTTGTTTGTTTGTTTTACAGTGTACGTGAGATCTATCAGATGTCAAACTAGCCTACTGGTGGAGGACTTACTGGTTGTTCTCACATTGACCGCTAGATGTCACTGCTACACAATAAAAAGAATGTGCCTTGCGTTAAAACGCCCATTTGAAGTGAAGTGAATTAAAGGGGTTCACCCCCATTTATGCTATTTATACTCCACCCCTACGTTTGTTGTGTTTTTGTGGGATATTTCCTCTTTCACCCAGCTAAATCACTGACGCAATGAGTCTGTTTTAGCTCAGATGTGACGTGGTTCTGATATAGCTGTCCCCTCAAACACTTTCTCATTGCTTTTTTGAAGAGATAGTTAATAATGGCCTTCTGAAGGGAAGAGATGCATTTGTGTAAGTAAATCATGGGGTAATTTTCATTTTTTGAACTATCCTTTAAAGTATACTAAACCAGTTTTAGAAATAAAATGAGTAGGCTTAAACCTAGTCCCAGACTAAAATGCATTATTGATCTGAAAGCAAATTGCACTGGCATATCTTGAAATATGTCAGTTCCATTGTGTTTAAGTTCTATTAATTTATTTAAATGAATGTTCTTTGTTATTTTTTAATATGTTTGTGATGTTTTAACTGTAACTAAGTTTTATGGCATGGTGTTAACGCCGGTGATTTACAATTAATTATCTAGCCATTATAGAAAACTTTTAAGCTGCAAGACTGAAATATTTTGTAGGCCATAAACCTGGAAATGGATTAGCATTTTAGCACTTATGGATTTGGTTCTAAAATATTTGGGGTTTTTGGTTAATTGCCTAAAATATGTAAGGTCTGTATTTAAAAATGAACTATAAAGATATTTCCATGTTTTATTCTACACCATAAAATAGCCATCAGAAATGCCTTGTGATAAAAATATAAAATTAAAATAAAAAAGCTTTTATCTGTCTTGAAAAATGGTGGTTGTTAATAAGTGACTAAATGGGACAAGAAGGTATCAGGGATATTAAACATAAACATACCAAACAATTATTTAAGGAAAACTTATTTTTCTTGCAAACTTTCTAACCATATCTAAACCAAACATTCAGGGAATTATTATTATTATTATTATTTTAATAAACACTGAAAGAGTTGTTGTTGGAAGCTAATTGATGGAGACATTGAAGTCATGTGACCATGGTGTGGTTTGTCCATTAAGCTTTTTACTTCTGGCAATAGGCTGACATTTAAACCAAAAGCTCCAGTTTTGACATTTTGATTACATATTATGAGGTCAAAATAACTGTTCGAAAAAAGATCTATAACATGCATTTATAAAATAGACTTTAAAGCTGCAGACAACATAACTGCAGAATATGGACACTAATTTAATTCTCATATAGTTATGGTTCTTGGTGTAAATGGGCCTTAACAAAGTACACAAGAAGGACCATAATAGTACCATGTAGTCTATGATTTGAGCACCATATTCCAAGTCATTTCCAATGACATTATGGTTAGTAAATTATTTAAAAAAAGAGATTTCTGTAATAGTAGGCATTCATACATTTAAATGTAACTTTATCGCCCCCTTGAGTATTGAGGTACGTTACTGCCACAGTAAGTAATGGAAAACTCAAATTAGGGGCAACTGAAATTCGACTGCACCATTGAACATCAATAGCACAGTATTTTTTGTGTTATTTAAAGGGCGCGTTAGCGCCAATAGGTGGGTGCACAATGCATGTACACTCTGCTTATTACACACACAGCAGCAGCTCACAAACATTTTTAAATATTAAAAATAAAAGGATTCCTCTCTGTAGAAGCGTTGAGTTTTTCTGCTAGCAAATTCCGCATTTAAATAGCAAATCAGCCATGGTGAAAGCACAGCTGGCTTTTAAAGGGAATGGGAGATGAGACTCTGATGGTTTAATGCACGTTACGCCCAAAACACACCCATAACTCATTAAGAGACTAGGCACAACTCTTTTGGACCATGTGCCTATCGCGCCAACCATTTTTTCCTTCATTAGCCTGAAACTAGAAAAAGTGCACCTGCGCCATGAGCTTCAGACCATGTGCTCAAATTGTTAAAATAGGGCCCTAAGTGTTTAACAGAACCCATTCTTACAATGTGTTGGTCAAACATACGCTTGCATATAGTGTATTTTTCTGAGCTGCTGCTTTGTTGCTGCATGGGCCCCTTATAACCCTAGAGGGCCGTGTTAAAACCCAGGCCAAAACAGAGGCCCACATGAACCTTTTATGTGTAACTTGAGATGTAAGACAGAGATCAGAGTGAAATGCTCTGATTGCCTTTGCTGATGTGGAGACTTTTGAACTGTCCCAGGGTCAGTCACGCTTGTTGTCACTAAGTAATGGTTATAAGAGCAGGGCTGATCAGGGATCTGCATCCCATTTGTGTTTTGACTGGTCTCAAAGAGTGATTAAACAAGATTAAGGGGCTTCAACCACTCAGTCATGCCTGTATGCATCCACTAATAGGCATTTGCTTGACTCTGTAAACAGTGACAGGAAGCTGTCGTTAGGGATATCAGCGTTTAGGAGCTCGTCTTGAAGGCTGTGTCTCTATAATAGATTGTAGTGCCTACAAATCCATACAATTATGTCATTACATTACTGGACTGTCAGTAGACAGTGTTTGAAATGAAGGTTCAGATTACAGCTTTAAGTGTTGCACAGCATACACAGAAGAACTAGTGTAATTTTGAGGAACTTATTATTTTAGCCTGATGAACCATGAAATTGAAGCACTGTTTTAATCAAATATTAAATATTTATATTCTTTCCTCATAGGATTGTTTCAGAAAAGTAAGAATTTGATACTTAACCCTTTTTACCACTAGGGAGACAGATCCCATAAGATAAAGCACATCTCAGACAAAGAACACCACATAAGACCACGAGATGGGCTTTCTGGCATATTTTTGGAGACATTTGAAAACAATCTACTTGAATAAATGGTGTGTGTCTTTTTTTTTATTTTTATTTTTTTAAGAGTTTCCTTTTGTGAGTACTGGATATTCTGTTATTTTACAAAAACTAATGTGAAACTACTGTAGTATTGTGGCTATACAATCTTATCATATTTCCAGTTTGTTCTGATCGATCAGCAGTCATTACTCAGAAATCATTCTTATATGCTGATTTGCAGCTCAAGAGACATTTCTTATTATTATATTAACTTATTATTTTCTTATAATTAACTGTTGAAAACAGTTGTGCGGCTTGATATTTTTGTGGAATATGTAATTTTCCAGAGTCTTAAAATAGAATATAAAATATTAATAAAAAGTACAAAAGAACAGCATTTATTTGAAATACAAATATTTTGTTTTCCAAAAAGAATTTTAAACTCGAAGAAGGAACCAAACATCATAAACTATGCTCAGTCATTTCTTAAAAATGTCCCGTTTAAATCTCCCATGACCCAATTTTGAGCTATGCAATTTAAATAAATGTAAATGTCTTCTTTATTTCTACAAAGAAATTTAACGACCAACATCTGAAACTAAGAAACGTCAATGAAACTCCCTTATGTCTCCTGATCTAAAGCATCGGCGAGCAATAATATTTCCCTCTGGCTTGGTGCCTCTGATGCTAATATAGACCAAAACAATCCTTGACAGGTGCGGGACATGCGCCATGAGCGATGTTTAGCATTCACTTTCCTCCGAAACAATTAGATTCCTCTACAATATTTAGTTACTCCTCACGTGCAGGTATCTAGGGCATACAGAGCCCAGATTACAGTACGCAGACCACAATTTGCATGTAATAAATCATATTATGATAACTGGCCATGTCAGAAGACTTCAGTTTAAATGTACTCATGTGTCGCAGTGAGTTGTATTTTATTGTTTGTGTTGTTGATGCATTTTGTTCATCCAGCTGCACCAGCTGATAGATTACATTCACCGCTTTAAAGGTGCTGTATGTAAGTTTACCATAATATGTTTGCAGATATTTTGGAAACATGCACACACTCGTTTCTCTGAAAAACAATTCTACAGCCGGTTATTTTACCTTGAAATGTGCGTTTCGTGTCAGAATGTCTGTTCTTGTTTTGGTCTGTGTGACACCACACGTTGCCAGTTTATTTACACACCGCATGTTGCCAGTTGGCAGAAAAGGAGGGGGCTGGGCAAACAATATTTAGAATTTGGAATGCAGTACCCATTTCAACCACTAGCCATTCTTACCACTAGTCATTCTTACATACAGCACCTTTAAAGTCACGATGAAATCAAAATTAACAATTTTGGGGTGGGTGGAATATTGCGGTATTTATTATAAATGCTTTATATGTGCACATTTTTTTTTTATTCATCTTTAATCAAAATAACCCTCCCTCTCACAACATCACTTCTCTTCTCTGATGACATGTTTGCTAGCGTGAGGGTGGGACAAGCTGTCAATCACATGAGATCACAGCAGTTGCAAACAACGACGATTCAATTTCAAATCAATTCCCGATGGACCAAATCAATCCCCGCCCTACATTTCCCTTGATCCAGAAGCCGTTTCACAATAGGGAAGAAAAGACTACCTGAACTTCCGTTTCATGCCGACTTTAAAGGAACTTGTGGCCAGCTGCCCTGAGCTGCACACATGAATGCGTATCCAAAGGAGAAGAATGAAAGATCCTCTGTGAGAAATTCCTGTCAGAAGGTTCCTGGAGAGTAGACGCTGTTCTTTTTCATTTTTCAGAAGTAAATATCCCCTCAAACTCACACACAGAGAGAAATTCCAGGACGTCAGCACAAAGAACAAGCAAAAAGGGGTTAGTGGGAGAGAACGATTACAATCGAAGGAGAGGAAGGGAAAAATTACTTCCCAAAATCAAGCTTTTTTTTTTCTTTCTTTGAAAACCTGATTAAAACCTTGAGAGTGTGTTTAAAGCATATGGATGATCTCAGCGTCTTCAGACTGGAGGACGTTAGCACAGCTATACTCTTACACAGGCCGCTGTGATTAGGACCACATTTCAGCTGATGCTTCACTGACTTCAGCTCTTCTTCACCACGGCGATCGTGGTCTGTCCTGATGGAGGGATCAAACAGAAGAGATGATGGCGTGAGAAGACTTTTGAATGCATGGGTCTTCTTTGTTTTTGGCACAACCATCGTCCAATCACTTCTGAAGAGCATTCTCTGTCTCAACACGTAGAAGAACAAATGGTGCATTGGTTGTATTTGCTTATTCAAAAAGGCCAGCTTTATATCATTGAATGGCAAAGTATATTCCTGCTTGGCGACATTCATATCCTTCATAAAACATGTCCCGACTGTATAATAAAAATAAACGTTTCATGAGCAGAAAATATGAATTTTAGCTAAAATATATGTAAATAGAATAGAGTTTCTAAAAATAAATAAATAAATAAAACATAAAATATTACTGTTTTTACTGTATCTTCAAAATAATCAAATAAATTCAACCTTGGTGAGTATCAAGCATAAGTATTATATTGCATCATACTTTTTTATTATAGGGAATATGTACAGAAATGTACTTCTGATCCATTTGAGTCTGTTTTTTTAAACGGTAAAAGCCATCCCGCTTGTGCTCTTTTTTTCATATCACATATTTTAGTAATCATCATTCGAAAGCTTATAAACTCAAAATCCATCCTGTGAAAACCGTTATGAAATTGGACATTGCGTTACCACGGTACCGGTACCGATTCTTTATTGCACCCCCAGTGGGCGGTGTCAGGTTCCATATTACAACATTTATTTTAACCTCTTTATAATCAAAACCTTTTCTAAACTTGACAAAATACATATTGTCGGAAAGGTTCTTTGGAGCCTTGGCGTCTCAAGGTTCCATTTTTGGCGACTATTTAGTGATAGAAGTGATATTTGGACAGAAATGTATTAATTTTTAGCCTGGCTCCGCCCTCCTACGTACTTCCGCTCATTTGTCATTTTCCGGATTGCGGTATATACTCTGGTTTTCTCCGGTCAAATTTTAACCCGTCCAATCAGCGAACAGAGGGAGTGGCTGAGAACGATGACGTTGATGTTGTGCACAAGTTTGAGATGACATACGTCACGACCAAACATTAAAGATTGGATATTGCTGATCCAGAGTGGCTCTGGACAGATCTCTGTCAATGAAGAGTGGCCAGACTCTCTTTACAAATGAAATGTACGAGAGTCTGGTAGGACCAGGCTATTAATTTGTTGCAGGAGAATGCATTAAAAATTCTATGGAATGTAGGTGACACCCGGTGGCTACTGGTACAGCGGCTAAACAAAATCTCATGGTAACTTCAATTTTTGAGAAATCAACTTCAAATTTGGAACACAACTTGGTAAGATATATGGCTTTGATTTTATAGTAATTTCAGAGTAAAAATTTTTTAAATATATATTTTACATTAAATAAAACATGTTTAGTGCAGTACATTTGTTTTACAGTAAAATTAAACTTCCTTAACTTTTTCATCCACTTTCATAGTTTGAAGTGCTTTCTTTGCCGAGAGTCTTCTTTAAAACAAAACCAGACATAAGTTTATATTCCAAAACATTCTTGAGATTTTCACTTATATTCTCAAAAAGGGGGGTGATTGTTAAGGGGTTAAAGAAATTAATATTTTTAGTCAGCAATAATGCATTCAATTGATCAGTGAAGATATTTACAAAATACTTTTATTTCAAATAAATGCTGTTTTTGATCGATCAAAGCATCCTGAAAAGAAAAACAGCACAACTGTTTTCAGCATTAATAAATATAAGAAGTGTTTCTTGAGCACCAGATATCATCCACAGTCTGATTGTTTAGAAAAGTAACAGCACACCTTTTCTCAACAAGTCACATGATTTGATGTATCATGTCCCTAGCACAAAAATTGCACGCTGATTTATGTGTCAAAGTTAAATAGGGTTAGGGGTCTGTTTGCACAATAATAATTGTAGTGTTTCTCTTACCAGCAAGCTCAAGGTCATTATTTAGG
This sequence comes from Gobiocypris rarus, assembly GCA_023029165.1. Lineage (NCBI taxonomy): Eukaryota > Metazoa > Chordata > Actinopteri > Cypriniformes > Gobionidae > Gobiocypris > Gobiocypris rarus. The sequence goes on along the minus strand of CM040919.1, from coordinate 15,805,261 downwards.
AATATTTCCCCCGTTGTACATATTGCCTACAAACAAAAAGCATGCAGAAGTTTTCTTAATGAACAGTTACGATATGTTTAAAAGCCATGTCTAGCTTGCCGTTGTCAGGGTTTGTTCCCGTGCCTGAAGCCTGATGGTGTCAAAACACTCTCCACTTTTTCCCGAAGAATGAAAACACAAGCCATCTGGAGCCGGGGTCAAAGGGTAATTTCAGGCATGGTAATGAGGATGCTTGTTGCTGGAGGATGTGTGGAACACACAGCAGTGGGTCTGTCTGCCACTGGAGTGAGCATTAAACACTAACAGAGCACTACAATCTCAAATATGCCTTCCTCTTTCTTTTGAGGTATCCTTCACATTCCTCTCTGAACTCATCTTTCACTTTAGGCATGGCAGGTACAAAGAAAGCTGTTCTAAAAGGTAGGCAGCAACATTGTGCTGCCCCAGACACCTTCTTTTGGTCAAATTCTAAGGCGGCATCACATTTGTGTTGCATAGAGAAAGCAATCCTACAATGTAGGGTGATAATTCCTGAAAGAGTTGAGAGAAACGGCACACTTTACAATGAGGTTCAGTTTCTTAATGTTATGCATTAGGTATCCTGAAATAACAATGAGCAACATTTTCCTTGTACAGCATTTATTAATCTATAAGGTTAATCTTTATATATAGCCTAATGTTGTTCGTGAAATGTTCAAACTTAAAATAAATCAAGATTATGCATTGTTCAGCAATGTTTTGTATTGTTTAGCATACTTATTGTAGAAATAATATAGTTTAAAAAAATATAGGCTACTTAAGTGCATGAATGTGATGTTTTCAGACATCTAAATCCACAATGCAATTGAATGAAAATGCAATAGTTTAAATCGTAACACTTTAGTTTAGGGTCCAATTCTCACTATCAAAGTGAGAATGAAATAATGACACTAGCTGTCATTATGTAAGAATGACCGATAGTGTTTGAAATGGGTACTGCAGCCCAAATTCAAAATATTGTTTGCCCCAACCGCTTCTCCTCAGACTTGATGCTCATGTGGGTTGCCAGTTTGAGGACACGCAACAGGAACGAGCGCAATTGACAATGGAAGGTGAGGAGACTTACACACTGTAAGTTGATGAGTTGAGAGATCATAGAGATTTTTAGATGGATGCCGAGGCTTTTTAGGTCAGGTAGAATCTGTGATCTCTCACCCAGTTTGTTTGCTAGCTTCCATGGCAGCAATATGCTGTTTTTTTCCCACCAACTGGAAACCTGTGGTGTTGAAATACTATTGGGTAAACTGGCAATGTGCGTTATCGCACAGACCAAAACAAAAACGGACATTCCGACACGGAACGCACATTTCAAACTAGAATAACTGGCTGTAGCATTGCTTTTCGATGAAACGAGTATGTGAAGTTTCTAAATATCTGCAAATATATTATGGTATTTTTGTGCTTTAGTACAGTCAAAAACTTACATACAGCACCTTTAACCAGTTGCTTATTAGCATGCATATTACTAGGATATTGGCTTGTTCCTTGTTAATTAGAATAAAGCACATATTAATGCCTTATTGTGCATGACCATATTCTACATCCCTTAATCCTACCCAATACCGAAACATACCTAACAGTTAGGAGTTTATTGAGGCAAAAGTTGTATAGTTAGTTAATGGTGAAAAGTGAACCCTAATCTAAAATGAGATGGTTTACATTTATAAAAAATGCATTTAGTTAAACTTTAGAGTGCTTTTGTGACCCATTTAGGAATCATTATATGCAATTTCATAATTACTTCTACTGTCTATAAATAAATATGGTTAAAGTATTGACAAGCATTTATGGTTAACTAAAATTCACTTTACTGTAATTTCTTGAAACTGTATTTAAATATATTTGTAATTACGCATTTTCAATGATGAATTTGCAATTTAATACATTTAAAATACATACATTTTTAAATACCAAAAAGAATTGATAAAAATGTTCCATATAATTAAATCGGACTATTTTGCCAATTTTAAGCAGGATGCTAACATCAAAATCTATTAGATTCATTTGTGATTATTCCAGATCATCACATATTAGTTTTTTTTTTCAGTTCGAAATCTGTTCCAACCTGCAATGCAGCACATGCACATGCACACGCACCAGGCCTCAGTTCTGACATTATATGAGTTTATTGACCAAGCACATTGATATTATATAGTCGGTCAGTGACATGAACCTTTAAACCTCAATGATTTACATTTCCTAGTCTGCCAATAACCACACAAAACAAATGTGTTATCAACCTGAAATCAAATACAATAACCAAATCACATTCATTCAAATTCAAAACGACTCTTCTAGTCACTCATTTCTGAAACTCAAAGGAGGTTATTTTTCCTAAGTGTAGTCTAATTCACTGTAGAGGACCATTTCCTCTTGTTTGATACTCCGGGGGCCTGTGACATGGTTAGGAAGCAGGGTTAATTGGCTCTCTCTTTGCCCTCCTGTAAATTACAAACATACCTCTCTTTTCCTTTTTTTACTCTCTCTCTACCTCTGTGACTTTCTCTCCCACTCTCTTTGTCTCCGAAGAGCTCCGTCTGGCTCATCTAGATTATCTTCTGCTCAGTGCGGCCCGCTTTCATTATCATCACGACAACCTCGTCAGTCTCCAGACGCCCTCATGCAGGCCAAGCTGGCGCTGTTTGTGAGCACTGCTTACTGTTCAGAGAGAGAGAACATCAAAGCTCGCACAGGAAATGTGTGCTGTACTACGAGCCAGTCTGGGTCAATATGGCAGATGAGAGGCGGCAAACATCTCAAGGGGTAAATGATACAAACAAGCAGCCACACTAAGCCTGGCAGTCCTTTTCAGATGGCAACAAGAGTGTTAAAGAGGATGATTAGGTGATAACATGCCTTACTAGTTTTCTCTCGAATGTTACTTAAAACATATCAGATAAGTTGATTCTACACCTGCTGAAGCACACCAGCTTGTGTCACAGGAAATGTAAAAAAAAATGTTTTCAAGAAAGAAGCCAAATAAAATTCAACACTGTCCTCTCAGATCAGTGGCAAATCAGTAGGGCATATTCAGTATATCAGTGGAGTGCAGCCCATATAAGCTGTGAATGCTCTGCATACCCAAGACATTTGTGGACACTATACATTACTATAAAATCCCTTGTTTGAGGTGTACCATAAAGCTTACATGATGAAATGTTAGTAATACGAATGTAACTCTTTGTCATTTATTTATTTATTTATTTGCCAAGCTATGGTAATTTTCTTCAAACCTGCCACTCACTGATGTTCTGGGAAAGGAAGAACTTACGCTGCCTTTGCCGCCTACGCTATGTTGTTATGTATCGTCATCATTGTCCCACGTTCTCATTGGTTTGCTGGTAAATGGTTGATTATACGCTGGATAATGGTGCGCTCAAGTCATGTTCGTATTTACGAGGTGAGAAGTCGTGTTTATGGTCGGAGCAAGATGGCGGTGTACCTTCTTTTAATGAATTTCACGAAAATACAGGAAGGTTTGTTAACTCTGCTTATAGAAAATGAAGAACAAAGAATGTGCATCAAGTGAGTTTTAATCTTTTACATTTTTAATTGTAACACTGTAAACGGTTTTCGTTATATATTAGGCTAATTGTTATATTACAATCCTAGCTTTGTTGTAATGGCAAAGCCTGACAGTGTCACTGCTCAATATTTTTAACTACAGACGATGCATCCATTGATTCCGCCATGTTTCTCACTGACACGCCCCCAACGCGTACAGATCAGGGCTCAAAGTCCCACTGAACCGGAAGTAGCAAGTGAGTTTTCTTCATTGCGGTGACGTATTTCCAAGTGAAACGGAATATTGAATAGTAGGCAGGGTTTTACTTCAGCGCTCCTCCTCTCCATCACTCGCCCGTAGCAGACTAACGGTTGGAGGGGAGTGGTTACGCATTTTCAAACCTAAGCCGTCAAACTGACATCATCTGACCGAAGTAACTTTTCAGGCTTTGATTAAAGATTACAGCTTCAAACTATTTTTTTTCTGTGTATTAACTTGCACGGATTAATTGTTCACCCTAAGACCTGTAATACGTGCTAACAAGGTAAATAGGGTCAATTTTGATTTCATGACGACTTTAAAGAAAATCCCAAACTTCCCACTGGTATTTACGACTTAAGGCTGATTTATACTTCTGCTCGGACCTGCGCCGTAGTCTCTACCCGTGGGCTACGCGTCAATTTAAATTGTCCATGGCAATGTGCAGTTACACATGCAGAGGGAGCATGATACGCCTGAGGCAGGGGTTCTGGCAGACCAATCACAGCACTTGCGGTCCGCGTCGAATCAACGCATTGTTACATTTTTGAGGTGCGATCGAAGTGCGCTGTAGTCTCGCGTGCTACACGCTGCGATGCGGCGTACGTGACGCAAAAGTATAAATTGGGCTTTAGTGGTGGCGTTCATGTGCGTTCAATTCGTAAATACGAACTTTACGTCATGACTTGAACGCACCATAAGCAGTGAGAAGATCTGGATTTTTAACTGTTTAAGACAGACCTACTGTTGGCATAACTACTGTAACTACACGCGGCTGTTAATCGATAGTCTGTGCATTTTAAAGTCATCAATTTGCTTATCAATAAACTTATTTTTTAAAGATTATATTTTTATATTTTTACTATACTTACATTTATTTGAATGATATTTTACTTGTATTTTATTCATAATATGCTACTAATAATTATTTAAAATTAAAAGATTATGCGATATTAGTGCCACCTGGCGGAATTACAAAAATACAGCATATTTTGCAAATGCCCCCTTTGCGCCTCACGCTCGCGCCTGACTCAACTCAAACACAACTCTTGTGAAGACATCAACAGGTAAATGTAGGCTACTTTCAATAAATGGTCAAATATATTATATATAAATTATCACTGTCACTGATATTATATATATATATATATATATATATATATATATATATATATATATATATATATATATATATATATATATATATATATACTCTATATATAAACTTTAAGCTGCCATGTGTAAGGAACTGAGCAGCTAACACTCTGTATATATCTATAGAGCGTGAGCGAACGCCCTTAAACCCATGCAGTTTTTGACATAATGCGTCATCCAGCCTTCCTGGGAAAAAGCCACTGCTTGCCACTGGTATTTGAAGACTTCAGATGCAAAAGCCTTTAAGTCTGCCTGACGTTTTTTTTCAAAATAAGCATTTTTGTCAAGCTCCTATGTATAGGTTTCTACCTAAAGGGTCCTGCACACTGTGCGATTTTTCAAAATCCTTTGCGAATGTTGCTTGTCAGACTGTACGAACATGATCCCCGATGTAAGCCATGTCACACTGTAAGATCTAAGTTGTCATAAATGTCAGACTGTACGATAGTTGAGGCGCGCTAAAACGAATGCACGCAAGAAAATCGTCCAGAGTTTTATATCATCAATGAATGACGCGTTCGGACAGTGTGTACACGGCTTAAGTACTGGTACTTCTGAAAAGGCTGGCATTTAGCGGGTTTGAATTGAAAGTATTTTATGAACTTATACTATATGCGGAGAGCATTCACTCAGTATTGTTATCTCATTTTTGACCAGTGGCATTTAGAGGCTTTTGCATCTGAACTCTACATATACTAATAATACATTTTTGACTAATAAGGCCCATCCTGTGGAGACAGTTTCGAGTCTGACCTGTGTCTTGTCTTGATTCTATTATCCTCCTGTTTTTAAAAAAATTATTGTATATAAGAATGATTGTCACGTATTGTTGGTGTTTTGTTTTTGTTTACACTGACTTTTCGTTTGTTATCATCATTTCCTGTGTTTTCTACCAGTTTTTGTTTTCACGAGATTCATTGATTAGTTTACACCTGTTTCATATTGAGTTCTATTGCCTTCAGTTCTCTCAGTTCATTGTTTTGTGTTGGTTGTGTTTAGTGTAGTTTACTGTTATGTTTAATTTTTGAGTTGGAAGTCACTTATTTGTTTTCCTTTAATAAAGTTAAGCGCTTATACGATCCACTACACTCTTCACATAATCATCTTCATCTTAACACAAAACCAGAAAAGATCAAGGAGCTGACTTTATTGCCTCTGTCCTTTTTTGGTGTACACCGCTCGCTTTTGCCAGCTTGCTCAGCGCTCAGCCAGACTCTGCAGCCTCGCCTGTACGTGAAACAAAGCCTACCATCCAGTCTGACCAGGGTGTGCGATACAGTTTATACATCTGTGCCTGTGGGAGTATTAGTGGAACTGGATGAGTGGCTGATTGACTGGGATTCGGCAGAGTCACTTCCCACCCTTGTCCCCACCCACAAATCTTTAGTCCAGTCCAATTTATAGTCTTCTTCGTCATCATAGTTGGTACCACCCAGCTCCATGTCTTCTTCATAATCTCTGGTCCTGCCCAGCTCTAAGTCTTCATTGTCACTGATGGTTTTTCGCACAGCGCCAAGTCTCCATCGTCGCTGATGGTCCCGCCCAGCCTCCAATTCCCTCCTCCTTCAAGTAAGCCATCCACTTTTTCGGTGTCGGCTATGCTGTGTCCCGTACAGCTCCTCGGCTCCTACTCCGTCGACTCAGCCCATTGATGTTACAATGCCTCAAGCCTCCCTGTCTTCAGCTGTGGTGTAAGGATCCCGGCTACACCCCGGAAGCCACCTTGTCCCTCTGGCTTCACCATGGTCAGTTGTCACTCTACCTTCGCCACAGACTTCCACCACTGCGGCCCGTTGAAGAATGTGACACACGTGTCTCCCAGACATCCTATAGAATTCAAACAACCAGATGACAACTTCGAAATCTTGAAGTGTTGCAATTAATTGTGCCATATGAATCAGACGTTCAGCCAGTGCTCCGTGGGTGTGAAATCTGAAACTGAGACAAGCTCTGCCCTGGTGTTCTCCTGCTCTGTCTTTTCTTCCTATTTTCTTTTTGTTGTTATAGTGATTCATTGTTCCATTGATTAGTTCAGATCTGTTTCATATTGAGTTCCATTTTCTTGTGTTATAATACCTTCTCTCAGTTCATTGTCTTGTGTTGGTTGTTTAGCGCAAGTTTAGCGGTAGTTTGTTTAGTTTTTTCATGTTCAAATTCACTCTTTTGTTTTGTTTTAATAAAGTTGTTTATATGATCCGCTATGCTCTCTGTATCATATTTGTATTAATGGTACAATGATATATCAGTTTGAAATAAAATGTGTCAAGTGTCATAAATTATGGAAACATTTCTTTATAATGTAGGGTAAAAAAATAAGAAAATAAAAAAGTTGTTTATTTTGATAAGTCTGATATAGTTGTTGCTTTTGCACTAATAGGCCTACTGCTGTCACACTGGCTTTCAATACTACTGAATTTGCAGTTCTGCCCCTTTCACATCAATACCCAGAAATCCATCATTGCCAGCATAAATCCCCAACACCCTTATGAAATCAATAATCAATACCCAATATCCCAATAGAGAGAGAGAGAGAGACGGACTCCCGTTGTACCTTTACCTGCTGGTGTTACTGTTGAACAGTATTACTTTAGAAATTGAGTGATGTATACACATTTTAATATCACATTTCGTAATATTTGCATTTGTTCATTTTTGTAATATGGATTATATTCTCATCCAATTTTTTTGAGGAGGCACTGCCTCCCTTAATACCACACACACACACACACACACACACACACACACACACACACACACACACACACACACACACACACACACACACACACACACACACACACACACACACACACACACACACACATATCAATTCATCAGTCCCCTAAAGCAGTCCCGATTCTAGATTTATAGGACTAATAAAGATGTGAAGGAGGGAGCTCTCAGTGGGGCAGACCTGCTGTCAGACAGGTAAGCAGCAGAGACTCGTGGCAGGACAAGGGCGCGGCTGGCACACGCATTATTACTCACCTCATGGATCCAGCAGGGCTGATCGTGAAAGTCGATTGAAGGACAGGAAGTGACCTGCCCACCACCCCACCTCTTTTTTTTTGCATGGATGAAGTCCCACATGGGTTAGAGCTATTTTGTGCTCTGCTGTGTCTGAGAGTTTTTGATTGTAAAAAATAAATAAATAAAAAACCTCTATCTGCAAAGTGTTGAGTGACTGGTTGCAGTTAACATTTTTGGGTTTAATTATGTTCAGTGCTTTCGAACCTTGAGGAACTTTTTACATAAAAATGATCCACTCAGTTTCTTTTGGTGTAACCACATAGTTATTTTATGTTTTTGTTATTTTAATTTGTCAATTTATTAATTTTTTTATCTTTTCCTTTGTGCAGTTTTGTTTGGTGAAAAAGTCTGATAAGATTATTTTAATGTTATATTTTTGACTATACAGCATACTGATTTTGTTTTATGCTTTATTTTGTGAAGTAAATGTTAAATTTCAATAAATACTTAAGAATACCCTCCTGTTCTGTCATCATCTTGTACCAATGTTAGGTTGTGCTTAGTCTTATGTAACTTTGTTACGTTGAGTTTGATGAACTTAAACCATTTACTGCAATCAGTTTCCTAAAACCATTTAAGTAACTATATAGTTGTTAAGACCTGTGTTCAAACTGAATGAATAAAATAAACTTAAAATCTTTAAGTTCAGTTTACTCTAAATATTGACTAAAACAACACTAAAATATAAGTTAATTTAACTGAATGTATACGATTTTACAGTTCTCATACTTAATGGTTTTAAAACGTAAATGGTTTACCGCAATCTGTTTCCTCAAATGTTTTGAGTTACCGTAACTTGGGTTTTAGAGTGCAGGATTTTTTTTTATTTTATTTTTTTTTTGCTGAGTATATACAGTATATAAATGTATTTTTTTGTTTTGTTTTCACAGCAATATTACTGTATCCTCAACCGTTCTCATACTGTAGAATCTGCAAACAGTATGTAACTGTAGATTTAGTTGCTTCCCTAGTATTATTACTGTATTAACAGTTTCTGTATAAGCTGTGTACATTGTTACTGTAGATTTTCAATGCATTCTGGGAAAATATTAGCCTAGTATATAAATCTAAATACAGTACTAAATGACGCTCGACGCTAAACGGCTCCATGACACTCGTCATGAAGATGAAAGCCCACAAGAGTATGATAGGAGAACCTTAATTTTTTTAGACCTTTAAATCACTTTATACATTTATTTCTGATGTTATTTGCAGGATATAAAGCTACATTTAACTGATACGTTTCCGTAAGAATAACTGATCGAGCGCTCATTTTCCAAGTCAAGCTGTGCTAACTGGCCTTTTTCTCCCGCAGCGTTGCTGGCAGACCAGCGGGGAGGCTCGTTGTGAAGATGAAAGTCCTGGGAGTACGTTAAATTCTTCCTTTTCTTAAATAGGACACTTAATATTTATCGATTTTGGGTCTTAAACAGTAAAAACACCCATTCCCACGCCTAAAAGAAGGCATCTGCAGATGAGAGTCCAAAGCAAGCACTTGTGGGACAATGTTGCCCTGCACCATTTCATTGATGTTGAGACACAACAGTCATTTATTATATTCAACAACAACATCAGCTTGTTCTGTGTGTCATGCCATTATGCTATTGCATACGCAAACCTTTCCTGTTCTGGTTTCAAATCCAATCAAGTGTTTACATGTCCTATCAAATGGGTTAAAAAATGTTTATCCCACCCATCTTTTGGGGGCATTTTTATTCCGATTGAGGTGTTTACATAATGGACTTTCATTCGGATTGGACTTTTAAACTGACTAATGCTCCAGGCAAATGCACCAAGGTTTGTAAAGGCATTGAAAAGCAGATAAAAGTGTAAAATGTCAGGAAAAAATCAGATGTTCTTTCATCTTGCATATGCTCCTCTTTAGATTTATCATGTCCACTGTCGCTGAGCAGATTTAGATGTTTGTCCTGATTTTGAGAGTTTGACTCGGCACGGTCATTATAAATGTAGCCTTTTAGATGTAAAAATGACATGCTTTTACACAGTATAATGATTAATAAAAACATTTTCTTGTTTTTTTCCAGATTCATATGTTATATTTTACCAGCATTTCACAGTGTGGATAGTGTGTATAGGTGGGCCTGAGTCATATTCCAATGAGCAGTGTTTATTCTAAGCAGTCTGTGCATGTGTGTATTTGTCTGAGCCGGCTGGAATGCATCCCACACCGCTGGTCTGACTGCAACAAAACATCATAAATCTCCAGAAGCTCAAGACCTTAAATAAGTGCCCTGCTATTTAGGAAGAGAGAGAGAGAGAGAGAGAGAGAGAGAGAGAGAGAGAGACAGAGAGACTCCCAGAGAGTCTTTAACTCTCATGCCTCAAGAGTCGTAGGCACTTTACAAACCCTTTAATACAGCCACTGTATCACACATAGACCACCAAACACCGTGTAGCTCTGATCACTTCCATGCTGTCTCTAAACGCTTCTTGTTTGGGCTCATTATAGTAGCCTATTGCATGTGTTCTCCATTATGCCTGGACAAACATGTGGCCATTTCCATGTGGTCATTTTCATGAGTCCTCTTCCATCTGTTCACAGGAGTCTGGTCATAATTCCTCTATCCATGCCATGTCTGTTTATCAATCAAACTGCCATCTCATTCTTCTGTGAAAAAGACCTCTGTGTTAAATGTGTCCCTTACAGTTTCAAAGGAGATCTCCACAATGTCTTTAACTGTGCTCAGATCTGTCAGGATATCAATGCTTGCCATCAAATGTAAGATTTGAACTCAGACATCTCTTTTGTTTCTCCTGCACTCATAAACAATCCAATTTGGGTTGTTTAAACCCAGCGATTAGGTTGTTTTGACCCAGCAATTGGGTTGTTTTAAGCAAACATTTAACCCAACCGCTGGGTTAAAACAACCCAATTGCTGGGTCAAAACAACCCAATTGCTGGGTTAAAACAACCCAATTTGGGCTACGATTATGTGGAGAACAAATGGAGACATTTTCCTGCTTCTTTTTCTCATTTAAAGTACCAGAAAATGTCTCAGCAGTGTCTCAAACTGTCATGCCAAGATACCAGTCAGCAATCTAAAGTCAGAGATTTCATACACTTTCATACACATGCTGGGTTGTTTCGACCAATGTTTGGGTTAAATATATATGAAAGCTTGTTTCCACCACAGAATTCACGAGTTCACACTTACAAAAACAACTAAAACGTATGTGTATTTGGCGTGCTGTCCGAGGGGAGGACTCTGAGCTCCGAGCTGGCCTGAACCCAGAGTACTCCCCCCGTATCTCTGGTTAGGACAGTAAGGCGAGTGTGAGGAGACGGGTGGTGGTGGGATGCAGAAAACTGTTGAGGAACATATGTAAGTGGGCTATATATATATAGGCCTCATCTCTTGTTGATTGGTTAGGCAATCAGGCAAAAAGAAATGAGTTCCTCCTGAACTTTGTTAATAAAACATCATACAAAAATAAAAAAGGTAATTACTTTTGTTTCTCAGAATTACGTGACAAAGTTGCTAGTTATAAAGTCAGAATTGTAACATATAAACTCAATTCTGATAAAAATTGTAATTCTGACATTATAACATGCAATTGCGACTTTTGCAATTACAATTGTGAGATAAAAAGTTGAAATTATCTTTTAAAATAAAAAACAAGCTTTCATAAATCTGGACCAACCCAACCCAACAGTTGGGTTCGTCCATATTTGAACCTAATGTTAGGTTAAATATATGTATTATTATATGATAGAATTGGGATATTTATGTATAAATGTATAACTTGATTTACTTCAGTGTTCATCTTTGTGTTTTCGAGGGAGTAAAAAAGATGATTGTTCACAAGCTGCTTCTCTCCAGTGATTTATTTGATCCTTTTGAGTGTGTGTCACGCAAAGTTAACGAACCCGACTTTACATAAACATAGGTTGAAACAACCCAGCATTTAGTGCACACCAATAAAAGTGCTCTCTTCAACATCTCTATTGTTCCTAAACATGAATGAGATTATGTGGAGATCAAAATGAGACTTTTCTTTTTCTATTTCTTATGAGAAAAAAACTTAAAATGTCTCCTTTAAAGTATCAGAAGAGATCTCAGCAATGTCTCAAACTGTGTTTATTTTGTTAAAGCTATACGTTTGCAAAGTTAAAGCTTTTACATATTACAAATCCCAAATGAGATCTCTTTAACATCTCGATTGTTTAGTCAGCAAAATCAAATAGAGAACAATTGAGACTTGTGCCTTTTCATGCTTCTTCTGTATTGCTCCTGTGAAAAACACCTTAAACCTCTTCACAAAAAAACTTTTTCTGATACTTCTCTTTCAAAAAATCTCAAACTGTGCTCAAATATGCCAGACAAATTTTACATATTAAAAATCCCAATTGTGATCCTTTTAACATCTCCATTTTTCTCTCTCCTAGACAGCAATGATATTAAATGGAGAACAAATCTGAATTGTTCTGCTTCTCAGAAATCCTTCCTGTGAATAACCCCTAAACTTCTCACATACTTTCTCCTTTCAGAAGTATCAGAAAAGATCTCGACAAAGTCTCAAACTTTGCTCAGATACCACGTGTGGAGTGAAACCCCAAAGAGTATTCTCAAAGAATTTTAGCAAAATATCTGAGGCGAAGTTCATACGTAAAGAAAACATCATTTAGAACTCCATGAAGTCTCCTGAGTTCTGAAAGAGCACATTTTGAGCGTGATGATTTTCCTCTGGGTATATTTTCAAAATTTTCATTCCAATTTTGTCCTCTCTGTGCTGTTGTTTTCTTTCTCCCTCTTTTCAGGACGTCTTTCACAGCCTGTCACTTTCCTGCGCTCATTTGTACGGTTTATTCTGACACGTCGAGGTGAAAGTGTGCTGGGGAACTGAAAACACTTGGCCGCATTCACGCAGCGCGGGGCCACGGAGCCTGAATGCGGGAGCCACTGAAGCGTGCACTCCTCTTCTTTAGCGCTCCTCCTCTTTTCTCCCTCGCTTCGCTCCCCTCCTGCCCTCGTCTTTGTTGCCAGGGTTTTGGGGTACAGAGGAGCTGGTGTGGGGGTAAGGGGTTTGTGTTGTTGTCTCACTGGGGCCTGACTTACCATTTCTTAATGGGTTTCACAGCGGCCTCCGGCGAACAAAACAGGCCAGGGGTAGCACAGCTGAAAGAGTGCAGTGGACGAGTGAACATTGTTCATCCCGTTTCCCCCCCACCCGCCTTTCTCTCGTACTCCCTGAAATCCTCGTGGCTCCCACAGAGAGCACACATAGCAGAGGCCCCGTGAGGACAGAGGTAAACACAACCCTCATGTCTGCTCCTTCTCCTCCCAGATTCCCCCTCTCTGTGTATCCATGACTCTCACACATGCTTTGTTTTTTCCATAGATGTAAAATGACGCCCTTTTTTATATTTTTGTCAGTTTTCAAAAAACGTATACCATAAATTCTTTATAATACATTTATTTCATACCAAGTAGTTCAAATCTATTAGCATATTTACTGACACATCGCTTGAGACTTGTGATATAAAAATAATAATTAAACTTTATTTGGAGTACCTCTTTATTGCACAATGCACATTTCTTAATATTAAGCCTGAAATGTGTTCTAATATCAATATTAATAAGGATTGTATGATCTCTGTGTAATATCAGTCTTTAAATGCAAGATATTATATACTAAAAACGGAAAAGTTTTTTCGCGTAGAGACGTCAACGTTGTCAAACGATCCCCGTTCACACGGATCTGCGGAAATGACAAAAAATGCTGTAGTATGCTGCCAGGCCAGTTGTTGGCGATGCCACTTTGTAAAGAAGCACTACGTACTGAATATACGTAATACGCATGGCGTCACCATTTTCACAAATTCACGTTTTTGTAGTTTACACTGAGACTATAATGGTATCTTTTCATAAATGTGCACTTTGAATACCATTTTCTAAAATGTGCGTTTTCAGGCCCCCAAAACACTGTTGTCGTGTAAATGAACGTCCAAAACGCATAAAAAGTTTTCAGTTTTTAGTAAAAAAACGGTGTGGTGTAAACAGTCCCTAAGACAAAGGGAATCAGGGAACATGCCAACTAAAAGACTTCAATAACATTTAAATAAATCTTACCGACCCCAAACTTTTGAATGGTAGTGTAAATACAAGGCACAAAAATCATTATATGAAAAGCAAAAACGAATTAACGAAATTCGTTTGCCCATATAACCTTAAAATATTTAGGTTAAGCTTATTTGACTTGCTGTCAACTGATGAGGGGCTGGATGAAGCAGTTTCAACTCAAGCTCTGATATACCCCCCACAGTGACTAAAAGATTATGTAGGATCCCTAAGATGAAGGTGGAGTTTGGGGAGGTGGTGGGGTGCTGGAACATCTGAGACTGAGGAGTGTTAAGCAGCTGTTCATATACCTGTTGGCTGTTGATTGGAAGATTAGATGGGCTCACTCCTCCCTAAATTACGTTTGGAACTTCACTTGAAAAGAACACAAGAAAATCTGAAAAAGTGTCACTCAAAAACAAAAAGCTTGAAAGTGAAACCAAGAAAAAAGAAAAGATTGTTGTGTTGTGAAATCATGATATTCTCCGTGAGTCAGGCCTTGTCCACACGTACATGGGTATTTTTATAAACAGTTTTTCCTTCTCCATTTAAAAAAAAAAAAGTAAAACATTTTTGCGTCTACATGAAAACGCACAAACATGCTAGTCAAGAGCGCTGTCAAGAGTGTGCCAAACCAACAGGTGGCAATACAACCCTAACCGTAAAGCCATGCTGGCCAAGCCTGGAAAAAAGGTTATTGCCGATTCCGGTTTTAACGTAACAAGCCAAAATCTCCAGTTTCACTGTCCACACGACAATACTGCAAGAGCACACTTCTGCTCCCACCACGCACATCACGCGCTGCACGTAGGGCACAAAAAGAAGACCAACCCCCGCCACCCCCCGCTCTAGAGGGTCAAGAAGAAGAAGAGACTGTGCGAGAAGGAATTAAGCTTAGGGCACCAAGATGGCCAGCAACGGGACTGAACTGGAGTTTCTAAAAATCTTCACCCTGGCAGGAGTTTAAAAAAAAAATCTGTTTCAGTGTCCAGATACAGAAAAAGCTGCGTTTTTGAAAATACCGCGTTCGTGTGGACAGGGCCTCAGGTCCCTCCATTCAGTGTCTATTTTATTGTTTGCCAGGTTGAAACCATTAGTTCAATAACTCTGAGAAATAATAGGACACTTCTATAAGAAATCATAGCATAGTCCATAGCATAAATGGTGCAGGATGAGTAAACGCATAACATTTAGAAATTAGTAGTTTAGAACATATCCCAAAAGTATGATCAATATAGTGAGGCTTTCTTGTGCTGCATTCAGATTCAGGGTAACCCCTGATTCGTGTGCAGCTGTGGTGCAGTGAGTACCTTCATAGCTCACTGTCACACTATGGGGCGGTCCATTGGGTAAACAGGGGGCTGCCCATATGGCCGAGGGGCCCGTCTACCCTTCCTCTAAAGAAGCCGGCAGCCTGCAGCCTCTGCAGAAAGTCAGAAAATAGGTCGACTCTCCTGACCACAGCTCCCCTGCTGGAACAAATGGGTGTGAACGTGCACACACACACACACACACACACACACCTCCAGAGAGTGTTACAAGGTGTCAGTGGTGGAAGATGGACGAGAAGGGTCTGGTTTCAATTAACTGAATCGCATGGCCTGGACTGGAGTCAGAGGTTTTCTCACAGAAAACGAAATACAGTGTTATAGATTATAGCTTTTCTTAATCTTACTTTGAAATGTCATGTTATATGTCATATTTACTAACAGATAACTTGCAAAACTTGCATAACAGAAAATTAAGCATTCCAAGAGTTTACAAATCTCACCGTGTGACAAACATATTTAGAGAGATTATGGCTCTATACAATGCTGGAATAAAAGGAACAAGGTCATTATAAACACATGAAAAACATTGTTAAAAATGTAGTGTTTTCTATTCATCTCTTTTCCATATTTATGAATAGCTTTTTGCTAAGTTTTTGTTATTTTATTATTTTAGTATAATTATTATATTAGCAATATTTATAAACCACTAAAATAGAATAAATATAAATTATTGAACAATCAGTATATTAATTATTCATGGTTTTCATAAATATTTAGGAATATATAATTTTTTTATAATGATTAAATATATATATTTTTAAATAACTATATAATTATCTCTGATTTTCAAATATATAAAAATAAACTGTTAGTAAAATACTGTAGAATTGTATTGTACAGCATTATGGTGATCAGTATTCACTTTGTTTGGCCATTCATATTATTATAACTCTCATCCTATTGATGCAGCGATGCAACAAGAATTCACAGGTATTTGGTTTCAAAGAAAGAGAAGTAATAAATAGGTTGCTTTTAAAAGTTGAACTAGCTACGGTCTTATTAATTAACTAGCCTATATGATTTAGTCAGAAATTAAGGTCACCTTTTAAAATTATTTAAAGTAAAATTTCCCTTTATGTTGTATAATGATCGGTTACAATTTTATTGCTAACACTTATGTCATGAACACCTTGTGAAACTTTTAATTGGATTGATATAAGCCCTCTAAATGTATAACAATATCTTGCAGTTGCCCATGCTTGACTCACACACAGACTTCAACATTCAGCATGAAAAACACAACAATGGTAACAACAATGGTAGCTATACTAAGTCAAGAGTAAATCTAAAGTAAAAGATCAAGTACTCGCTACAGTTCTTTTTTAGTTACTAGAGCTGCTGTGTAAGTGAACTATGCTAACTAAGCATTTGTTAGCACAACATACTATTCCTATTTCACATAAAAAAAATCTAACTAATTAGATTTTACAGTGTACATGCTAATTATCCCAATGGAGCTAACAATATTATTCACACAATACTTTTCATACATTTCAAAAGTAAGTCTTCTGTTCAACAACCTGATTAAGATTTTAATGGCTTATGACTTGTAATATTCCACAAAATCTTGCCAATAATTAAAAACAAGTAGCCTAATGCAAGAAGTGCATTGAGCCAAGCCTGCTTATGTTTAGACACATTACTACTTGCTAAAACCATTTGTATCTCTTTTTTTGCTTCTTTCAGGGCCTTCAGGTGGAGTGAACTCTTTATACAATAACCAGCCAGCCCATTCACTATTCCCAGAGCGATCACCGATACGCCTCATGCTTTAGCTGTATTTCATACCGCATAGGTTTTCAGTGGCGCTGTATGACCCGATTGAGAAGGGAACATTGTTTGCTCAAGTTTCCACCCCCTTATCAGACAAATGGCTTCAGTCATAACGAGAGCAAGCAGGCTAATTGAGCCTTTGAGCAAATGTACTGTGTGGTTTGAACAATTCTATATTGGTGTAGTATAATGTATCATTGTCACTGTATGTTATTTTACCTCATTCACAACACATACCGAGTTAGAGAGAGAGAGAGAGAGGGGAGGTGGGGTTGGTCACGGTGGCTATAATGTGTCTGCCCTGCAGCGATCTGCACCCTTCCGCTCTGGTCTTTGAAGCATGCCTCTCTGTTTGCTACCTTTTCATTTTATCACTCTCTTTCTTCCGCAACTCACCTATTTCCTTTGCTCTCACGATGTGTCTGGTTTGTGTGTGTGTGTGTCAGAGAGCCCAGCTCTTTCCAGTGGCTGACATTCTCATGGCCTGCGCTGAGCACGTTGCCTTCTCTTCCTCAGGATGTGGCTGCCCGTGAAGTGTCGTTCTCTCTCGTCTGCTCTCTTCACCTCACTGAGACTGTGCACGTATGTGGTGCAGATAGTAGGTTAGAGTGCCTGTGTGCACTCTTGAGTGGAGAGGCCGACCCTGAGGGGTTTCTAATGGAAAGAAAATGATTTCGACAGCGAATGGCATTTCGTTTACATGCTGTTTTGATGACTTCCTTGTATCTCTTGTACTGTGCGTTTTTGTTGAAATTGTGTTAGTAATTTCTTCTTGGTCATGCCCATCTCAAAAAGTGTGCTTAATTGTACTGAATGTGCATCTGTAGTGTACTTAAACCTACATGTACTCAAAGAGAGTGCACTTTCAAGACTGTATCTGAAAACACTTATGAAAAATACACTTTGTTTATGTCAAATTAAACATTTTAGTAGTACATTTTAATAATGTTTTAATCATCTTTTCTCATGCTTTAAAGAAGTACACGTTGACTAGCATACTAAAGTAATTGATAATAACTCTTAATCGATTTTACGTTTCACATTTTTATTTCAATAGAAATTACATTAAGTCGGTTCATTAAGCAGTACACTTTAACCATATTTCAAAGATATTAGAAGTAATTATGAAATTACATATAAAGATGTATTTAAGTCCTACTTAAGTGGGTCAAAAAAGCACTCTTGTTGAACTAACTGTATTTAATATACATTTAAACTACAAAGCATTTTCATTTAATTATAAATTGCATGCAATTAAGTGTCAAAAACAAAACATTTGTTCTGCAAATAAATATATTCTTTTAAAGTATAGGCCTATAATATTTTCCTAATACTCTATTCTTAGAAGTATGCTTAAGTGTACTTCTTTTTCCATGTGCCCATTAAGGAAAGATTCACTATTAATACTTGAGGCTACCAACTAGTGACAGAACACCCAACCGCATAGCAATACCCTGGCAACCAGTTTTACATGGGCAATCCCCGCTCACCTTGAAAATGTACTAATCTAGTTCTTTGTCTTCTCTCTCTATCCTTGTTCAGTGGTTCACTCTGTGCTGGAGAGAAGCTTTGGCAGATCTACGCTTCCATCTGTAACCTGTAATACTGCAAATGAGTCACAAATCACTTTAATTAGAGGCTCAGTCTGTGGAGCTGAGTGGAGAGCACCGGAAAGCAAACTTCTGTTTCCTCTCCTACAAAAAAAAGTGTTTAAATATAACAACATGGGCGGAGAGACTTCTTACACCACTCACATACTCAGAAAATAGTCACAAATGAGAAAACTTTCATTTCTCAGTTGCTTCTCCTAACAATGACAAATTCTTCAAACAATAGTCTGTAATAAAAAGTCAGATATTCCATACCATTCAAAAGTCTGGGCTCCGATTTATTTGAACACTTTCATTCAGCAAGGTTGCATTACATTGATCAAAAGTGACAGTTAAGACATTTATAATTTTACAAAAGATCTATTTTAAATAAATTCCGTTCTTTTGAACCTTCTATTCATCAAAACAATGTATGAGAGATTCTGTATTTTATACTGTACAAACCGTATTTTCTATCCCCCTACACTGCACCTGCCCCTAAACCTTCCCATCACAGGAGACATTCTGCATTTTTACATTTTCAAAAAACATCACTTAGTGTGATTTATAAGATGTTTTCCTCATGGGGACCAAAAAATGTCCCCACAAGGACAAGGATTTTGGATATTGCCATCTTTGTTATGTTTGTCCCCATAATGTAGGTATTACCAGTCCACACACACACACACACACACACACACACACACACACACACACACACACACACACACACTGCATCTTTTTTATTAAGCTCATAGATATTAATTAGTTTAATGACGTTAGGTTTTTTTTTTACATAGGCTATATATATATATCTGAAATACAACCTCTACATTACACCTCAATTAGCCTTTAATCCTTGTTCCATTATTTCACCCCATTTCATAATATACCAGATAACTATTTTGGAAGTGAACAGGGATTATATCAGCTACCCCTAATAGATTAATAACGTTTCCCGGCAAGTCTGTCCCGGTGCTCGTTTCATTGGATTTGGCAGACACAATTTAGCAGCATTAATGAGCATTTAATGAGCAAGTCCCATAGAAACCCATGCCTCTCTGCTAGGGTCGCTGTAGGTCTTACAATTCTGAAACTCAGTCGCTCAAATGCTGTATAAACACTGCGTTTTAGAAGATAACATGGTCTGTTTAATGCTGTTTAATGTCTGTTTGCAATGATGTACAACTGTAGTAAGGAAGGATATTTGTTAAAAGCTCTAAAATAAGAGCAGAATGATCTCTAAGCGGAACGGAAGTCACATCATGGGAAAAATTTAGAAAATAGGTCCATCTTTGTCAAATCCCGACACTAAGGCAATGTAGCATACAGATGTATTTCTATACCTGAGAACACAGCTAGTGTCATTCAACTGTTCAACTATTTATATGAGGACATACAACAGACTTCAATTGCTTTATATAAAAGCTAAATGTATTATATTAAATTCATAAAATTAATTACAATAATTGCATGATATGCTGAATCATTTGATGCAATTAATCAGAGAGAGAGCGAGAGAGAGAGAGAATATTGTTTATTATTAGTTAATTTGTAACTGTTTAACACTTTGCAATAAGGTCCCATTATTGCATTAACAAACATTAACTAACAATGAGCAATGCATTTGTTACAGTAGTTTGTTAACATTCGTTAAAAACAGGCTAACTGTTCATAGTTAGTTCAAGTTTCAATAAATAATATTAACAAATATACATTTAGATTTTAATAATGTATTAATAAATGGTGAAACATTCACTAAGATTAATAGAAGAGGAGTAACTTCCAAAAGTAAGTATTTTACATTTTTATTTCATGTTAACTATATTTTATTTTTTAACCTAAACCTAACCATCACTAAAAACTTTTACAAAACAACAACAACAAAACATTATTTTGTATGATTTATAAGCGGTTTTCCTCATGGTCAAAGTCAAAGATTCCATCCTTCCAAAAATTACCATCCTTGTGGGGAAGCATGCCTCTCATTTTGTCCCCACAATGTAAGGTTTACCAGGACCACACACACACACACACACACACACACACACACACACACACACACACACACACACACACACACACACACACACACACACACACACACACGTGTTGCTGTATATGTGGTTTACAGACTCTCCATAGGCGTAATGATTTTTATACTGTACAAGCTGTATATTCTATCCCCTTACATTAACCCTACCCATAAATGTACCCATCACACAAAACCTTTGGCATTTTTTTATATAAAAAAACAAACAAACACACATCCATGTCCTCATAAACCACATATACCTGCATGCGCACTGGCACACACACAAATGCTACAATGCTAGCTGCGGCTAATAAACCACAACAGTGCTAAGGAGTCATAACAACAGTGAATCCGCTCCTATGCTATCTAAAGTATTTCAGATTTTGTCTTGCAGGACACCTGTCTCTATTCAACTCCGCACCAACACAGTAATTGGATCTTAACATTACGACATAAACAGGAAACAAAGGAAGCCGTTTGTGAAGTTAATACTCGGCACTGCAGTTGCTGCGCTCACCGGAGGCCCAATCTGTCTGTGGCTTTGTGCACAGGCCCATTAATCCACATTACTGCTGGATTAATTTGGTTTGCAAGGGAGATGTTAATAAATGCACTCTGAGAGGCTGCCTGCGATTGATCACCGCTTCCCGTCGCTGCACGCTCGCTCCTGTTAACTGGTAGAGAGAGATCCATCAACCTTTCATGCGTACATACACACGGGGTACTTGAAGACGGCACATTTTAATGTCTTATAATCTCTCGATCCTCAAAGAACACAATTACTGCAGGCTCTGCCTCTCTCTGGATTTGTTTACATGAACTGCCGCTTGCAATAACACTTAGCTGCACATGCTTAGCACATCCTGTGTACAACAAAAAGACAATCAAATATCCACATTGTTTGGGTCTCAAAGACTAACAAAATTATGTCACATAGAAATCTATCACCAGAAAATAAACCCAAGTGAGTGGAGGAATTATTTTGGACTGCCTCTTGAGTGAGTATAGTAAGAGTTTTTTAAGACTAGCAAATCTGCTAATGCTGTAGCAGGTAGAGGGGGAAAGGGCTAGCAGAACTTTGAGCCACTAACTTTTATTGCATTTATCATTAGAAAGACATTATTGCTGTTTCCTGCAGATAACATGATTTGGGTGGCAGTGTGTACTGAAGTTAGTGATCAGCCATTTTAAGACAAGATAAAGGTAGTACAAATGTCTGATGTTTTGCTAACTTCCAACATTTTGCTAACAACAAAATGTTGCTGTGCTTCATGTCAGCAAATTAGAACCAAGGAGGTCTATAAAAACCTGGAAAAACCTATGATTAGCATTCCCATTCATCTCAATAGCTTTAAAAAATATAAAATAAAATATGTCAATGTGCTTTTTAGAGCCAGGTGGTGTACTAATGACATCTACCAGCAGAGGCTAACACTAAGCTATGACAAAAAGATGTACTTTAGCATACTTTTAAAGTTGGCCTACTTATTACAAACTGAATATGTTTTAGAGTGTTTTTTTCAATAGGGCTTAATCTTACATCTTTATATGTATTTTCATAATTATCTTCTGTCATATGGTTAAAGTGTACTGCCGTATGATAGATGATAAATGCTTCTATTGTATTTCAATAATATTAATTTATTGCATGTATTTAAATATATTAGTAATTACACATTTGTTAAAATATTAACTTTTAATGTAATATCAAATAATAATGAGTTAAATTATAATCAAGCACTTTACAAGTGCTGTATGTTATTAACACATCAGAATAAGTGTACTTCTTTAAGGCATAATAATATAAAAAATGTACTTTAAGTAAAACTTTTAATTTGATATTACAAAGTGCAGTTTTTCAAAGTGTACTTAGTCATGAATGTGTACTCTTTTAAGTACACTTAAGTGGCCTTTTATTTCATTAATCTTTTATTATCCACATGCACTTTTAAGATTTGATGTGCATTATAAGTGGAACATTCAATACAGTTAAGTGCACTTATTTTTCATAAAGGCAGTCAAACCTTCAACACTTGACTATAAAATGTTCAAAAATGAAAGGCAAAGCATTTCTGGTTTGCTAAAGAAGTACAGACTTACTCTTTTGCATTATTATCATTTTTGTATTTTACATTTTGATTTCTCAGGACAACTTTTTCTGTATATTTGTCAAGTAATAGGGATTTTTATGCACGCTATTCCAAAAATAAAGACATAATTAAATAATGTTTATTTAAATCGCCTATACCTGCTAATAAGGAGAGACCG
The DNA here is from genome assembly GCA_023029165.1 of Gobiocypris rarus. Lineage (NCBI taxonomy): Eukaryota > Metazoa > Chordata > Actinopteri > Cypriniformes > Gobionidae > Gobiocypris > Gobiocypris rarus. The sequence goes on along the minus strand of CM040919.1, from coordinate 15,782,198 downwards.
GTTTTAGGGACACCTGGTGCAGAGTATTGTACCATCCATAATGGAACATATGGCATCCCATCAGATTGCGTGAAGTTTCAATATAGGTCAGAATTTACGATAAACATGACAGCCCATACAGATGAACTGTAAATGAATGTAAATTAATTGCAACAATAAGCTTAATTCTGGTTTATAATGAAAGAGGAAATCACTCAAAGAGTCTATGATTGAATTAGTTAAACATGAAATTAGTGTTTAAAAACAGTCTCAATACATTCATACAGTTGCTTTGTTTGTCAGTGAACAACCTGTATCGCAATTCGTGTCAAATGCTGGAGTTCTGGTAGATTATAAGTTCTTAGTCTGTGGGTTTTAAAGTGTGTGGCGGCGTGTTCCTGTGTGAGAAATGTGAGGCCGCCTCTGGCCCTGTGGGAGGAAGAGCCCATGACTGCCTCTGCACGGCTCACAGGCCAAACAGGAAGTGCCTCCACTTACCCGATTAAAGTTCACTGATTTAAAGGGAAACCCTATACTCCCTGATGGCACATTTTCAATAGAATTATTCAATTAAGTTATCCGCAGATCACTCACCGGATAGGGCAACATAAACGGATTTCCACAATGCACCCAGTACACTTATGAAGGGGGAAGAAGAGCGAGAGAAAGAGATTCATTCTGGCTGCTCGCCCATAGGGATAAAACATGCTTACAATGTCAACTTCATCATTTTTCTCATATAGAAAGGCTTAAGTGAAGCTCAGTCACATCACATTCAGAGTATGTTTCAACATGCAGTTATGTTCTCCTAAAAATGAACATTCTGTCATAATTTCTTCCATGGAGATGTTGTGAAGAATGTTCATACTGCTCCACAAAATGGCTATGAATTTATTCTTGTAATCTTAGATTTATTTATTTATTTAGGTTGTGGTTCACGGCTTCCGTAAGTTTCAGATCAGTTTTAGTTTTTATTAACGTATTTTAAAGGCAACATTTCTAATGTTCTTTTTTTTATCTAATATTTTTATTTTTAAAGCTTTAATCCATTAACAAAAATGTTTTTAAAAGTTTTAGTTAATTGAACTTATCAGCTCCAGTCCCCATTCACTTTCATAGTACGGAAAAGAGCAGCACATACATTTGTCAAAATATCTCTTTTTGTATTTCACAGAATAAGAAAAAAAAAATCATTCAGGTTTGGAAAAAAAAGAGGGTGTGTAAATTATGATAGAAAAGTAAAAATTTTAACACATTTTCATTTGTTACTATTAGTTAACTAACAATTAACAATTTAGTTACTTAAAATTAAATGAAGTAACAATGAGCAATATATTTTTACAGCACTTATTAATCCTTAATTATGTTAATCTTAGCATTTACTAATACATTTTTGAGCTCAAAAGTTGTATCTGTTAACATTAGTCAATGCAGTGTGAACTAACATGAACATTTTTATTAACAAAAATTAAAGGGATTGTTCACCTGAAAATGAAAATTCTGTCATCATTTACTCACCCTCAAGTTGTTCCAAAACTTTATGAGTTTCTTTTTTCTGCTAAACACAAAAGAAGATATTTTGAAGAATGTTTGTAACATAGCAGATAAAGCCACCATTGACTACCATAGTATTTTTTCCCCTACTATGGTAGTCAATGGTTGCTCTATCTGCTTGATTACAAACATTCTTCAAAATATCTTCTTTTGTGTTTAGCAGAACAAAGAAACTCATACAGGTTTGGAACAACTTGAGTGTGAGTAAATGATGACAGAATTTTCATTTTTGGGTGAACCTTTAAGTTAACGCATTAACTTATGTAAACAAATTACATTGCTACAATAAAAATACAAACATTTTTAGTAATGTTTAAGTTCTTGTTTCTGCCAAGGGCACATGACTTGTTTCTTCTTGGGAAGTCTGTGTTCTGATAGCAGAGCTAATTAAATGTTCTTAATTCAGACGCATGATTTTAGGTGCTTGATAAAGAGTGTGTTACCTACTTCTGTGGCCCCACAAAGCAATGTGCAGCGTGCCAGATTGACAATTATTTAAAGGTTCTCTGTCCCACTTAAGATAGGCCGCCAAGGCCAAAGCTCACAACTGCATAGAAAATAAACGATGAGGTGATTTCTATACATCAGGGTCACCACAAGTTCAATCATCATTTCCAATTGTCTTGACAATGAACATAAAAATGCAACTCCTTAATCCTTTTATGTGCACTCAGTGGGAGTAGATGAACAAACCCGTGCGGCAAACGTGCTCGTGCAACTCACGGTGCAATGTTTCTAATGTAGGCTGTGCTTGAACGGGGAGGGAGCTGTGTTTCATGACTGACGGTGTTGGCAGCGCGAGGGAGAGAGGTGGACAGATCCTCCTCCACCCGCAAGACTCTTTCCTCTCTCTCCCACAGCGGCCATCTGTCCTTCCAAACCCCCGCAATGAGGCAGCATGAATCAGCCCGAGATATGAGCAATGAGACCAATCGCTCGTGTTCTCACACAAAAGTACAGATTTGATATAAGACATTTTCTGTCTGTGTCTGCACAACAGGTTCATGGCTCTCAATGTTGTACATGCTGCTAAATAGACGAGCATTAAGTTATTTTAATTCAGCACACATGCTGTAATATTCTTTTTTTTCAAGGAACCTAAAAATATGGTTCATGTGGTAACATCAAAATTAAGTGTTTTTTTTAAAACATGTAATTTAATTTGAGTAAATCAATTACCAACGGAAGTAATTTTAAAGGTTAGATCAGACCTAAATAATAGCTCTTTAAAGACCCCATGAAAGAGAGATTGAGCCCCTGCCCCATTGAAAGTTGCCTTTTCGAAATTGTCCTTTTCAATTGCGGACGCGCTTCCTAAAGAGGGGTTAATTAGTATTATTTCAGTTTTATTATTAACAATTGCTTGTATTCACTTGCTCTTAGAAAGTATTAAAACTTGAAAATTTGAATAGACTGATATATCAAGAGTCACATGATCAACTGTGGATAGCAATTGTGGTTTAGGGAGGGGTGGTGCTCATGTGGCTGACCACACAAAGACTATGATACAATGAGATACAATGTTAACCAGTTGGACCAGCTGTGCATATCTGCATAGAAGTGAAACAGACAGTGAATTAAGAAAGATGTCTATTTCTGTCCGTAATTGGTAATAGGTCACACTGAGATTAAAGCACTGAAATTACTATCTAATGACAGGATAATGAGTCATCCGTGTGGACAAATTTGAAGGAAGGAGGAATGAGGCTAGTTGCCACCTGAGAAGTTGCCACAAATGCACTGTAAAGTTATATAAGTCAAATGCAGTCACAAAAATGTGTGTTTTCTAGCAGTAATTTTCTATGTTGGTGTCCAGCACAATTCAAAACTGCTGCAGTCTCAAATGAGGATCATGTTTGTGAATTCTGCCCTCCAAACTAAATTTACAATAACCAATTATTAGTTTCCACTGAACTCCAACACAATAAAGTTTTTTCAACTTAAAAAAAAGTATCCAAGTTGTCACTTAGTACAACTTCACATTTCAAGTTGACTAAACATACTTTTTTAAGTAAAGGCTTTAATTATTTAAAAAAAAAATTAGTTTCATTTTCAGTGTTCTGTTCCTTTTTTTTTTACCTCTCTTAGTTCTCCAGTTTCCCGGTTGCTAATTAGTTCCTAAAACTGTTCCGTTTTATCTCAACAGATAATAGATCCGTTAGAAATCCACATGTACAGTCCACATGTATTTAAGCCCTGTGTTTTGTTCAGCCCGATCTCACGGCAATTCGTACTAATTTTACGAGGTGGCTAATTCGTACAAATTGATACGACCTCACTCGTACGAATTCATTCGATTTTTGCTAATTCGTACATATTTTACGAGTTACCAAATTCGTATGAATTCATACGAATGACCTACCCCTGACCCCGCCCCTAAACCTACCCATCACTTGGGTTTAGACAAATCGTACGAATTCGTATGAGTGAGGTCGTACAAATTCATACGAATTAGACACCTTTTATTCACTCGTATGAATTAGTACGAATTGGTCGTGAGATAGCGTTGGTTTTGTCAGTTCTTTGTCTGGTATCGACAAAGTTAACATGGTTGTTTTATTGAGTGTTACTGAGTTTTGAGTGTTCCCAGTTTATTTTATTAAAGACTATTTTTGTTCTCTATACCGTTGACCACTTCATTACAGCCATGCACCGTGACATAAAAACATATAGGGTAATATTTTTTATATTTATTATATGAATATATTTAAAATATATATAATTTATTCCTGTGATGGCAAATCTGAATTTTCTGCATCATTACAGTCACATGACCCTTCAGAAATCATTCACGTTAAACCCTAATTCTTAAAATAATTGATTGGTTTGAGTAGAGCCAACTCAAAGTAAACAAATTATTTCAACCAAATTAACTTTTGTGAGTATTTAGAACTTCCTTTTTTTTTTAGTTCACAAAACACATTTTAAGTAATCTGAACTGTTTTATTGTTTTGAGTTTTATGAACTTCTTTCTTTTGAATTGAGACAAACTAAAATTTAACCAAAACTGGGCTGGGATTTTCTAGTTGTATTTCAAGTTCAGAGCAATTAGTTTTGCCAACTTATTCGGGTTTTCTAGTATGCTTATTTGCTGCTCAAAAAACAGATTGCTTAATATGCTGCTTAATATTTTTGTGGAATTGTGTAGTTTCAGGATTCTTTGATGAATAGATAGTTCAAAAGAACAGAAATATTTTGAACTTGAAAAAGATATCTTTTGTAATATTATAAATGTCTTTACTTGATCAATTAAAGGCATCCTTGCTGAATAAAAGTATTACTTTAAAATAAATTATGTGCTGACCCCAAACTTATAATGAAGGCAGGTTTCAACCGTAGAGACTTCGAGATTTTGACCGTAGATACACTGATCTCAATAGCTTTTTAAATTATAACTTCCATATTTTCCTGGAGTAAACAACCCCTCCCTGACTTTATCCTATTAAAAATCAATGTCAAAGTTATATTGAAAACCATATATCACTTTAGGGACGTGAGGCCTGTCACACTGTGTCTTTTTTTGTGCTTGAAACAACACCCCCTTCTTTTCCCTTTTCTTCTGCCTAAAAGCTCTTGTTATGTCTCAGGCCTTCTGGAGTGGACAGCTAGAGCTAATTAAAGAGAATTAATGGTTTGGTGTGAGAGGAACCTTTAAATAAGGTCACATTGTCAAACATATGCAGAGTGAGGCTACACCTTACATGGCACACAGTGGCTGCGTAACCTCACACGCCTGGGAACGCTTGCTGTGAGAGTGGCGTTTCCACGGTGACTGGGTCGTGCCCTGTGACCTCACAGATTCTCCGGAGGGCTCAGGTCGTCAGGGGAGCTAAAGGGACCCCTATTTTTGGTGTCAAGAGGAATTCTGAATGAAAAATGGATGGATTGGGGAGGTAAAATATGAAGGGAACAGGAGATGTGGGGAAAAGAGAGAAATGCAAATAGTTCTCAGAGTGGGGCTGTACATCTTCTTTGTACAGTTTTATTTTTGTCTTAGCGCCTTACAAAGCAAAGTTTCTAAAAGAGTCATTCCCACCCGGAGCTATACGCATACCGCAGGGGGTACTTGCTTGGAAAGAATTCCGTTTTGAAGTGTTAAATCTATAAACTGCAAATTAGTAGATTCAAATAATTAACTGTAATTAATGCCATGATTTTCTTTTATAGTTAACACATTTAGTTCAATAATATGGCAGAATCTTTTTTTTTTTTGTGGAAAAACCTTACAAAGAGAAAGAGAAATAACATTACAAAGATACTGAACAAATTCGTTATAATGCTCAATCATATCCAATTTCTTAAAAAGAGTTATTATATTCAGCGAAAAATCAGTTGACAACTTTTGATTTATGATTTATATGGATGTATAAATGAAAATGTATATTTTAAGTGCAGGTCATAAATGGGGTCAGAAAAAAAAAGAAAATTAGAAAATGTTCAATAAATAGCATGTCACAAAATAAGGCACTGTTTGACATTTCATGTCAACAATCCAATATATGGGTAGTTGACGTCTGCCTGTACTGACACATGCATTTTTATACATTTGACAGGAGGAAAAAGAGTCTTTTATTTGATTTAGTAGGCTGACAGATTTATTTCCATTTTTTCCTAGAGTAATTGCTTTCAACCAATGGTAACTAACTGACCACAGTCAACCTATTTTGAGCCAGTAATTCCATTCTGAAAGGAAAATGTGTGATTATTTTCCATACATTACACGCAGAGTTTGCTGGAGCTGAAGCAATGAAAATGGACATTAATATTTATCATCCTGGGTGAGGCTTCATAAAATGCTTATGAACTCCAGCAGATCTGTGCCACCCATTTTTTAGTAATGAAATAATATGTCTCAATTTTGCTATATTGCTTCTTAAGGGAATCTCACAAAAACGTGCCCACATTTCATCCCAAAATCAAATGAAAAAAAAAATAATAATAATTATATTTTGCATAAATAAAACGAAGCGTATTTTAGGACAGTTAGGATCTTTTGCATTATGACATTATTTTCATGACAGTTTTGTGAACATTTTTCAGCTGCATCCAAGCCTTACATCACCAAGTGCAATGCAAAGCATCGGATGCAGTGGTTAAAAGCACACCGCCATGGACTCTAGAGCAGTTGTGACGCGTTCTCTGGAGAGACGAATCACGCTTCTCTGTCTGGCAATCCGATGGACAAGTCTGGGTATGGCAGTTGTCAGGAGAACGGTACTTGCCTGACTGCATTGTGCCAAGTCTAAAGTTTGGTGGAGGGGGGATTATGGTGTGGGGTTGCTTTTCAGGGGTTGGGCTTGGCCCCTTAGTTCCAGTGAAAGGAACTCTTAATGCTTCAGCATACCAAGACATTTTGGACAATTTAATGCTCTCAACTTTGTGGGAACAGTTTGGGGATTGCCCCTTCCTGTTCCAACATGACTGTGCACCAGTGTACAAAGCAAGGTCCATAAAGACATGGATGAGAGAGTTTGGTGTGGAGGAACTTGACTGGCCTGCACTGGCCTCAAACTGATAAAACAAGTTTGGGATGAATTAGAGCGGAGACTGTGAGCCAGGCCTTATTTTCCAACATCAGTGCATGAGTATGTGTAAAAAAGAGTCGCTACAGCAAGCCCAGATGGATGGGTCCAGGTCCAGGTCCTGGAGATTGTAAAAGTGTGGCAGAAAACTGTCGTCCGTGTGAAGGTATGTTTTAAGCACCACAGTCCACAACCACAATCTACTGCATGCAGTCAGAATTCAACAAAACTGTACAACGTCATATCTTAAGCTTTATGCCACTTCTATCGTGAGAACGACTATTGGAGTTTATAACCCAGCAGGTAGACGGCATGAACACTGCGTTCTACCCTCCATGCAAAGAAGTCTGGCGCCCGACGTTTGTGCCTCGGATTCCCAAAATGCTTTGCATTCACCACCGGGAATACGTCATGATGACGACACATTAGCAATCTCTATTCAGAGGCAAGGAGAATGATCGTGCGTGTGACAGAGAGAGTGCACGCGAGAGAGAGCGCATCTGTTGTCTGTCATTCAGCGCGATTCCGCCTATCCCGTTTTCACTAACTGCAAGTTAATCGATAAACAATTGTAATTGAATTGTAATTTTGTGATACGACGATCTTGGCATTTAATTTGGCTGTAGGCTGAAATTATATTCAGCCCGCCAAAGTGGCTAGTTGGAGTCACTGCCTACCCGCCACAGCTGAAATCTACCCGCATTTGTCGGGTTGGCAGGTGTTAATGTCAAGCCCTGATTGTAAAACAATAAAACAATGCAGTTCCTGACCCCTTTAGGACATTGTTTGCATTGTAACATAAAAATGTTCCCTCAATTTGCTATCCACCCCCTTTTTTTTTGATTTTAGGATGAAACAATATGTCCCACGCAAGTTTGTTTGACAGGTTTTGTGAGATTCATTCATCTGTTTCCCGTTTCTAAACACCAGTGAATAAGTAATTGCTTGCAAGCACATTTAAAGCAGTTTTTACAGGAATATGTAGGCCTATCTGTTATTGTCTGTCTGTCTAAAACAGTGAAAACAGAAGAGAAACATATAAAGAGTGTGAGCAGGAGAGATCCGGGCGGTGTACCTAATTTTGGCGTCAAACAATAGCAAGTGTAGCCTGTGTTTTGTAACCGGCTGTGTGGGGCTGGTTATAATAACTGTGAAAAATCTCATTAACTCAGATTCAGCCGCTAACGCCATGTATTGTCATTTACCCCTTGGCCTTTTTGACTGCCTAACTATCATCATTTCCAGGGTGACAGAAGAGCAATGCTTCACAGTAAACTCCAACTTTTTTGTTTGTCTGATAACACTTGACAAACAGCGTGTGGCTTGAAGCATTTAGCTGAGGGAATGCCTTGGTTTTGTGTTTAATTCACACATGGTTCAGGTTCAAATGCAGAAACAGCCATCCTCATTTTTAATAATATAGCAGTGTTTCCTCAGCAGGCTGAAGCTGTGACCTCATTTCCTTTGTTGGGCTGCTGCAGGAAGCACGGTCAGCCTCTTCCTTTCACACACCGTGACAACCTGATGAGCGGTGACAGCTGGGAAATGAAGCTCAATCTCAGCTAAATCTACAGAGTAAATAAATGACCTGTGTATTTATATGTAGCACAGTTTTGCATCACAATGGTGTCTGAATAAACTTGAACTATAAACTGAAAAACTAGATTTTTACATTTCTGAAGAAAAGGTAGTGGTGTTCACTGCATGTTGTATGTGATTTTCAGTGTGTTGCTATGCAGTCGCTAAGGTTTTCTGATTGGTTGTTAGTGGTTGCCTAAGGTGTTCTGGTGGAAACAGAATTTTACAGCAACGCCATAGAAGGACCGTTCTGGGTTCCCCAAAGAACCTTTCAGTGAAGAGTTATTTTCTCTGTGTGAAGAACATTTCAGTATAATCTGAAGAACCTTTTTTTTTCAATACATAATTGAAATGATCCATGAATGTCAAAAGTTCATGGAAACATTGATGCCCCCAAAAAGTGGTTAATTCCTGGCCAAAGAGTCAAAAGTCAAAAGAGGCCCATTTTAACGTAAGACTGATTGTTTAGGAAAGTAGTCTCAACTAAATTTAAAAACTAGATTATGCAAGAAACTGACTCAACTTTGTAGCTAAGCAAACTTGAGGGTGAGTAAATGATGACAGAATTTACATTTTTGAGTGAACTATCCCTTTAACCAAAGCTAAACAGTGGGGTAAAGTTCCACTTTATGTGAATGTTACTATTTTCACACATCTCGTGCAACAGCACAGCATCAATGCAGAGTGTAAAAAAGCCTTTGCAACTTCCTCTTTTAAGTGCAAAGCAAGTGCACAGTGAGAGAGGAGGTAAATAATTAACTATTTTAGATCTGCAATGAGATATTTGTGATACACACAACACTGTGGGACATTTAATATTTAAGTTGCATTATTTACAATGGGCCCCATCACATTAAAGGGGTCATGATATGGATTTTATTTTAATTTTATTTTAATATGTTCACTTATAATCTTAATAACGTTTTTTTGCACACACACAAAAAAACAAAAACAAATATATTTTCAACTTTCATTCTGACCCTCTGTCTGAAATGATCAGTTTTTAACCCTTTCACACTTAAGTTTGAAATATTCTGGCTGACTCCCAGAGTTTTTCCAAGGCGACCGATAATGTATCACTTTATTGCCCAGACTCACGGAGTGTGTAAATAATTGACCTGCCTAATAGAGAAAGGCTTTTAGTTTGTGTTGTGTAACCTGGTCACATGATGTGGCTAATTCAGGCAAACCACAAATACAACAAAAGAACGACCTATCAATAAATTGAATTTAATCCTAGAGTTTTTTTTTTGTCATGACATGAGAAATCAAATATTCTTTTATCTTTTGACATACTGTATAAGATGTCTTTGTACCATTAAAACTTCCTGTAAGCTTCATATCTTAAAATGTCTTCTCCATTATAAACAAAGCATTTATTTAAATGGTCACTGTGGCGAGGTGGACGAGCGAGAGACGTGGGAGGAGCGAGTGAGACCGGTGCGTGATTGAGAATGAGCTTCACCTGCGAGTCCAGGCCTGGTCCTCTCTCGTCCTTCACTGGTGTCGCTCGTCTAATATATGCCGCCGAGCTCCCTCATGAGAGGACTCGCAGGCGGAGCTCATTCTCAATCACGCACCGGTCTCACTCGCTCCTCCCACGTTACTCGCTCGTCCACCTCGCCACAGGCAGGTTTTTGAGATTGCGGGATCTGTGAGGAGCAAATCACACGGGCAAAAACATTTGCATGTGCCTGCCTCCAGAGCAAGACATTGACGAACAGTTAAGTTCATAACGAAAGTATTTCGTTTTTTTTACGCCTATACGCAAGAGGATGCTCACAGTCGAACGCACAGCCTTGCGAAGTATACTTCTTTTGAGTCGTACGCATACACAAGTGTTTGACGCATGTGCAGTTTTGAGCAATCTCTCCACATGTAATCTCAAAACGTACAAATTTTGAAGCTTGATTAAATAAATGCTTTGTTTATAATGGGGAAGACATTTATCATGTGACCAGGTTTAAAAACAACACAAACTAAAAGCCTTTCTCTATTAGGCAGGTCAAATATTTACACACTCTGTGAGTCCGGGCAGATTTGGTTTCACTTTTCGGCACCTTTGTAAACTACATTGCCCCGGGCTTCTCCAATAATGCCCAATTGACAATACGTTTGCACATCTGCATGTCCAAACTTTCAACAGCCGTAAACATGTTAGCAAGCACCGATGTTGTTCAAATGAAGCGATTCATCAGCATACTCCACTGGTTCTCTTGAAAGGCTCCTTTGTGGTTCTTACTACAACTACTCAATGCGGGGGGGTCGTCTGAACTGACATTCCAGCCTTGCTTAATTAACCCTGGGTAGCGATAAAGCAGTCATGCTTTTCAAACCAAATCTCACTCCACCTTAATGACTTCCAGAGTCTCCCATACCATAAAGACCCCCGCTGAACTCCAATGGCCGTCCACCCCCTCTCAGCCTCTTTTAAAATCGTTCCCTCCACTCTCTAAACCATGCCAAACAAATGTAGTTTTCCTCAATCTCACATGCGGGCCACTTGAGCTCAGAGTGAAGGGAAGGCGCAGCGTTTGAGGGTGCTGAGCATTCCTGAGGTTTCTCACCCCACTTCAAGATCCCAGCTGATGTAATACAGCTCATGCATTGACACAAGGACTAACAAGGCTCCAAAAGAGGTTTCAACTCACTATTTTTGTAAACAAGCACTTATAAAATGTATCCGACTGAATAAGACATCTTTTGTTTGGTTTTATTTGGACGTTTCTCTCCATGTGACACTGAACGCACCCTTTATCATGGTGTCGATAACATGATGGATTGCTAAGGGTGTCTTTGATGTAGATGCTAGAATGCAGCATTTAGGACATCAGTATAAAGTGAAACAATTCAATGGTTTACAAACTATCCATAGACGGTGACAAACGTCTTTTGTTTTCTACTGACACACTGTTCTAGTTTTTATTTATAACAGCATCTTTGGCCCAGAAATGTTTTAATGAAGTCTATTCATTGACTAAAGTGTCAACGAATACAATACAAACAGAAAAACATTTCGGCAGACTGATTCTGTTGTCAGTTGTCAACTATTGCTGTTGTTTTACAGACAGATTAAAGCACCTCGGTGTTCGCAGCACATCTGATGATCACAGTAGGGTAGATTGCAGGTTTAGGAGCTAGAGAGCTTTCATGCTTGTTTGACAGCACGCTGGTCTTATTTTCTTCCCACTGGTTTGAAATTTATTAAAGGAAAAGAAATGATGTTATTGGGGGCAAACAGGAGAGCAGTGGGGAATATTTTGTGTAGAGCTTCAAGTAAGTATAAGGGAGACAGTTGTCATTTCAACTTCAATGTAATATTTCTCAAAATTGAGTTCTTAAAGTCTTCAAGTTTCTGTAGACACAGACCTTAAGGTTTATTGCCAGCCTTATTGCTCAAGAAATCATATACTTGGGCATGTTGTTGGACTATATGGTCTAACTTGTCACAATGGAAACCTGGTGTTTATTGAGAGAAAAACATCATATTTCTTTAAAAGAAACATTTGCAGAAGCAATTGCTTTTTTAAGCAAAATATAAAATGGAAAGTACAATAGAAAATATTTTGGCCAGCATAAACTGCAATACACCGTACAGTCAAATATACTAAATGAAGTTAATTTCACTCAAATATTACTGGATGTTCATTAGAAAAATATCATGTGAACAATTACTGACTATATTAAGCTCAAACTGAATGAGCTTGAATTTCTAGCTCCCAGCATGCTTTGCTTCAGACTCTATAACAGGGTTGCCAACCTCATGCCAAATATTAATAAATATCCCCCCACCAGAACGGAACTTGATTTGTCTAAAAACAGATTTTCGGTAAAACGGTAAGATTCTGCACCTATCAAATTTCTTCCTGCACTTCACAATGTTAGAGAGCAGATCTATCTACAGTCTAGTGTTGTCACGATACCAAAATTATGACTTCGATACGATACCAGACTAAAATACCTCGATACCGATACGGAATCTATACCACGGCAAAAAAACAAACAAACAGTAAAAGTAACTGAATAATCTGTCAGAACTTACTATACATTGTTTTATATATGTAACAAAAAAAAAACTAAAACAAACTCACTTGGCCAGCATTTTCCTTCCCTGCTCTTTGACCATTCCCTTGTCTTATTGCAATAACAATGACATGCCAGCTTTAACATCCTTACAGAGATGTTTACAAACATCACATTATCAGTCATGTTGACATTCACTAACCTTTCACTATTCTCAACAGGTTGGGATGAACAAAATCTTATTTCATAATATAAGTAATTTAATATTTTTTTAATGTAATTTTATAATTACAATATAGATATTTATTTTTAATTTTATCTTTGTTTAAAAAAAAGCAAAAATGCAAATGACAAACAGTGCTTTATTTTTCAGCTACAGTCTATTTAACAGTAGCATTCAAGATAGAAATTAAATAATAAAAAAGCTTAGTCTTCACTCTATAAATTAATTGTACACAGATTCCTAATACATATATTTAAGTTATTCAGTCAATTATGTGGTGATTTTCTATTTGTAGTTTGTTGTTTGATAAACATTAATCACAAAGAATATTAGGTCCGGCCCTTTAAGAGCTGCACGGACCCAATTAATTGGAACACCTCCGATTTCCTACTCAACTCTGTATTCGTTCAACCGTAAAGACATACCCGACTGTGTTTACCTGAATACTCGTCAGGACTCATCGTGCATTTATTTGATCATTCAAACCCAATAATCCTTTAACTGAATGCGATTGCATGCTGTCTCAGTGAAAGGCATGTGCTGTGCGCACGCTTCAGGTCAAAGTCCGGCAGCGCGAGCACGTCCCGCGCTGCGCTTTATAGCCTACAGATGAAACCATTAAAGTTGATCAGTTAAGAGCAGTGAGTGATACTTTGTCTTTTTGTTCATACCGATCACACACTAACACGCTGTCATGAGGAAAAATCCAGCAGAACACGTGTTCTCGTGTTCAGAGGGTTAGCTGGGCTGAATGAGAATATGCGGGTGCGTGTCAACTCGCTGTCGGTCGGAGAGGAGAGGAGAGCGCAGCTGGTATCGATACTGTAGAAACTGAGTATCGTATCGTTTCAGATATTTCAGTATCGATACATATCGAAATATCGATATTTTTGACAACACTACTACAGTCATAGGCAGAGTAAATGAAGAAACAGTGGTGAGTACCTAAAAAAAGGGCATGAAATTAAATTTATGAAATTGACTTAGTAAAAATGCAAGCAAATGTTCTATATGGCCAAACCACAATGCTGGGTGATCATTTCATTGTTGATTAGTTGAATTTGTATGTTTTACTGCACTTACAGTTACTGTTTTTAGAGAAGTGAATGTGTGTGTTTCTAGAATGTGCATCTAGTGCATTAAGCGTATGGGTAATATACAGTATTAAGAACCAAACAGGGACACAATCATCGAAATCTCACTCTAGCCAGGCAACCAAAGTTTGCAAACACTTTCTATAAGGCGAGTAAATGTTGAAATTAAGTGTTATTTATGTGTTTTTGCACAAGATGAATATGGTGGCGATGTGTTGGAATTTAAAAGGGTTTCTGTTATGTCTGGTTTTGGGGCAGTTACCACTGATCTGAAGAGTAACACCTGTGGTTAGGTGGAGGATGGGCTGGAGAACACTGAGACTATATTTGCTGTTCCTTCATTTTAAAAGCAATAACTGTGCACTTGCAGATGCAATGATCATCTCTTTGCTGTACTTTAGCACGTGTGCTGTTGCTATCTACTCTGATGTTTCAAGTTTTAATTAGTGATGGGAAGATCAGATCATTTTACTGACTTGGACCTTTGAATCTCGTTGAAATGAACAAATCTTTATTCAAGTCATTTCATTCATTTGAGCAGAATTAGGTTGCATTTTCAATAGCCAGATTCCCCCAATATGTCTATTAACGCAAACTTTGTTTTGTTTTTTAACTTAAATGGTTTAAGGCAATCAGTTTTCTTGAATGAAATGAGTAATCTCATTGGGTTTTACAGTGCATAACTGTAATATTTTAATGAATGTCATAAATGCAATCATGTTGTTTTGGACCCCATTGACTTTCACTGTATGGACAAAAAGGAGCCACAGAAGTGTTCCACAGAAGAAAGTAGGTTTGAAACGATAAGAGGGTGAGTAAATAATAACATCATTTTATTATTTGGGTAACTATCCCTTTAAGACACACAAACCCTCTGCTAAAGAAAACACACATGACTTTTGACTCAAAATCTTGAGAGACAGTCTTTGTGACAATTTCTCCATGTGACAACTAACCCTGATCACCCCTAATACACACAGTCTTCATCACAGGCGAGAAAAGTTGGAGATTGTGTGGCATCACCCCACAAACATGACATCTCTGTCATAGTTTGACTGATTTAAGGAATGAGATGACAGTAAATGACCCCCTCTGGCTCAGTCTGGCAAAGTGATGTCAGGCCAAGAGAGAGACACATAGACATGATGTGAAACTGAGCCCAGGCTCGAGATGAGCCGAGATCTAAAAAACGCTCTTCGGGCAGAACATCAAGAAACGGCGACATGCTTCAGGAGTCATGCTGAAATCCGTGACAGATGTAATGCTTCGCGAACAAAAAAACAACAACTGAGGAGCGAATGATAAATGAAACGTACAGTACAAGCTCGTTTCAAACCGGGAGCTGTCAACGCAACGGCTCGCAATACTGCACCTCCATCTGAGCCTCTGCCATGAGTTTGAACACAGTCAGCCAGCTTTTCAAGAGTCAGCGCTATGAAAGCTAATATTGATTCCACTTCACAGTTATAAATTCTTATTCCACAAAGGTTCAGTGTTGATGGCACTTGTACTTCATCAGAGGGAGACGGTTTGCGGAGAAGGAAAACTTAATGATTTAATTTTACCGCGGGGGGTTAGAAATACAGTGACTATAAAGAAATGATGACACTTTAATGAGCCACAAACCGAGGCATTTATTGAATGTGTAATTATAACGGCTAATCCAAAAAAGAAACACGATGAATCATTTGCAAAGCCGATTAAATATACTTTTAAATTTTCATTGAACTCACGCACTTATTAAAACAAGCTAAGTGCTCACATTATTTACAGTGGTTATAAGCAATAACATGCAGTATGACTTATGAGCATGAGGCAGATATAGTCTGTTTCTGGGGAGGCTATTACCATTGAGTTGTCTTGTTTGTCTTCGCGGTGAGTACAGTAGAGTTATTAACTGATCCACGGCCATCTGTGCTTCGCCAGGTGTTCCTCCAGCTGCTGAGACTGATGGGAGGACATCGCATCACTTCCTGTGCGGTCACCCTTCCGCATTATCCACCAGGATCCACAGGTCAAGGATGGAAACTGAACCTGTGAAGAATATTCTACTGCGTCAAAGAGACAATTTCCTTTCTGTCTTTTCTCATTCTTTTGTTTCCTTCCCTTACAGATATTGTAAGGACAGAAAAGTACCCGGAAGTATAGACATGAATGCTTCACTCTAAAGTGCAGAATACCTCCATTGCTGTAGTGGGATTTACCTTCAAATGTTAGTGCGGTAGGATGTGTTATTATTCTGATAGCTAGCTAGCTATAAACATGGTGACAGATGAGGTGTCTGTGCTACTAAACTGTTTTAAAGCAGCCTGAAGACCGCCTTTAGCATTTTATGCTAACACCTGCTATCGTGGCCAATATGGCAATTAGGGTTGGCAGCTTCAGAAAAGGAAAATAAGGGACACTCAAAATATTTGTACTGTACTACACAATGTCATTTCAGTGTCTGCATGTGTATAAAAGGTTCTCAGTCTGATTAACCTATTAATGCACAATTTAATCCTAAAAAGAATTTTAACGTCATAGAAATAAATGTCAATTTTTACACACAAACCATCGAGAGCTTCTGTAGCATTATACACAACCGTTCAAAAGTTTAGGGTCAGTAAGAATTTGTTTGAAAGAAATCAGCCTAATAGTTTTATTCAGCAAGAATGCATTCAATTTAAAAATAAAATTTAAATTAATTTAAAAATAAAAATAAACAAAAACAAATGCACAATATCTTAACTTGTATGCATGAAGAACTGTAAAAGTACGACAGGGCAAGACTTGGTAAAAGCATATGCTTTAGTTTAAAGCACTTATAAATATAAGGCAAAGCATTCTCATGTTTCGGACAACTTGGATCATGTAACTTTTCACTATTTTCCATGTGTTTTTCCCTTAGAAATAGGTTATATGCACTACTGTAAAGCAACATGTCTAGCTGATGGTTTCAGAGAACAGCACACAGACATGACTAATCGATAATCAAACTCGTTGTCGATTATTTTCCATTATCGACATAAATGTTATCGAATAGTTGTTGCAAGCCTATATACGTGCAACTCTAATGAAACGAATACAATACATTTGTTACGGTCATGCACGTGTTAAGCACCTGAAAGGTTATGTGTTCATAAATAAACAGAATTTTAAAATAAGCTAAATAGATTTAAGCTGTCATTGTTGTCCATACCCAAAAATATCTTCCAACCTAGCCAAAGTAGGTCATCAGCTAAATTAAATATAACAATACTAATCATTATTACTTACATTTATTTATTTTTATAAAACATTCTCATGTACAGATTTTTTTAAACAATAAGTTGGAGCGGGATCCATTAAAATAGTAGACTGGATGCCAGCCGAATTTAGCCCCGCCCACAACATTTTTGCTCGGGAATTCGGTCTGGACTCGATGCCGAACAGAAACTGTTCGGACTAATGAAATTGTCAGGGCGGGCTTTAGACGATGATGGACAGATGATAAACAGAAACGTAGGCGCTTGGGTTGAATTCGCTCTTATCCTAAACGGAGAACTTATTGCATTCACCTTCATTATTTCTCTGTAGAAATGATGATTATGTTGGTAAGTACTCTGTGTATCCTTAAATAATTTTTTTACAACACTGGCAAAGATCATTTAAACACTCATCTTTTTCTTCTAAAGTTACTTATTCCAGCATGCATGCAGACAGGGTTGCCAAGTTTTTTTGCAATGTCGCGCAATTGCTACTCAAAACTATAGCGAGGGAGGGGGAGGGTGATTCTCCTGAAAAAAAATGTCGTTTGGTTGGCAAAATGTTATTTTGGCAATGTTTCCTGCTAAATTTCGCATTCCTGGGTCTATATATCACATAATTGGGGTCGCTTCAACCCGCGGACATGGAGAACAACGCGCGGGAAAAACACAGACTTGGCAACACAGTGCAGTTGAGTTCTGTTGACATTTGAAAGCTAACGTTACACGTCGCTCCGTTGGTCTGATTGGTTGTAGGTCTATCCAATTGAGGTCTTACCTTGTTCGGTTGAAACACGCCCCATAAGGAAACCCCAATTGAGCGGTATCATGCTCATATTCTGTCTAGAATTGAGTATGACCACTTCAGGCTACTAAAATAGGTTCCAGGGGATACAAATCAAGCACTAGAAACATCTTCTCCAACTTTGGATAAAAGATGTATTGTACATACTACAAGAAATTTTTTTGTTTTCTGTCCCATCCTATAAGCGTAAATTAGATATGTGCTCCTTTTAATCATATCAAGGTACAATCTTTATAGAGATGGGCAGAAAGCCTATAGAAATACATGTCCTTTTCTGTGTTTCCTAGAAACTGTCTTTGTGTTCTGCCTTCCAGAAGAAGCCTCCATTCTGGCCTTTATGGCTGGAAACATGAATTGTGTCCAAGGAAATAACAGGAAGACATTGCAGGGCCTGTTCCTGTTCCCATCTCTGTCACTAATTAGCCATAGCCGGCAGCTGGGAGCGATAGGAAATGGCACAAGCTGAAAATGACATGGATCAAGAACACCACCGCCTAATAATATGCAGCACACCACCAGCAACGCCACAGTCAAGCAGAAAGAAAGAATAGAGCCAGACTGGCCAAACGAGAGACGCTGAGCTGCACGCAGAGCCCAGCGTTAATACCTACCATGATGAAGGGAGATACTTTCTCAAAGCCAAACCTTCCCGTGGCTTAATGCTGAGGAATGTCTTTTAATTAAAGATGAGGTGAGGAGTTATTAAATAATAGATTATTCCTAACTGAAAAGATGAAATTATGCTGTTCATTCTCAAAGTCAAATAACTGCCGTACACCTCTCCAACTCACTAATCTCTTTATTTTATGGGTTTTGGGTATGAAGCACATTCATAGTTTCATTATAATCATGCCAAAACTGTTGAAAACGCTCCTTTTTTTCCTGATTAAAGAGCTACAGGTTTGTTTTAGCAATTGAGAAGCATTACAATAGAAGGAATGAGAATTATTAGGTGCTAATTAGATTTAGGTTTCTTGATGTGAAGTGTTAAGAGTTGTTATCAGATGACTTGAAGATCAGTTGAGCATGGGGTAGATATTAGATTCAGCTGTGTATTCTCGAACTATAGGCAGAAGTTGCAATGGGCGCACTGCCACCCAGACACAAAAGTTGGCATCCCCTGCGCAGGAATCCATCTGCAAACACAAATTAGAAAAACGTGCTCACGGTGATAATAAAGCCATCATATCCTGGAAAATAATATAAAGCTGTCAAGATGTCTCACGCTTCAATCCAGGATCAGTATGGGACAACCCACAGAAATACGTATTAGAGAGATGAGTCCATAAAACTGTAGAATTATGAACTGAGAGGCGTGTGATGGTTTTTGCCATGCAGACAGGGAGGGATTATATGATTTAATGTTTTTAAATATCCAAGGACCTTCTAAATGCTGCATTAGTCAACTTCACCGGCACCGCTTTCAAATAAACACCATTACACTCTCATATTTTAGTTTCGTTGGACTGTATGATAAAGGAAATTCTTGTCAAGGAAATTTCCTGCTTTGTGTTTGTCTGCTCTAGAATAGCTTTTATATAAAAACAGTGTCAAAGTGAATTTCCCTTCACGTACAGCGAGATACTCTCACTTTTTGGCCTCGGAGGAATGTGCAGGAGAGAGCTTTGTTTAGCTTCACATCTAAGCTCTCTCTGCAACCTCAAGGTCGCTCTATGTGCTTGAAGCTATCGGAGAACATAACACAGAAAAATATTACACACTGACCTACTGAGCGTAAGGCAAGCAGGCCTGTATTAAACTAGACTAATATAGAGGATATAAAAGACAAAAAAGGAGTAAATATGGAAGAAAAGAGTGAAAGAAAAGGCTAGAGAATGATGGGATCCCGGAGGTTGTGGAGCCAGGGCGAGCTACGTTCAAGGCAGCGTTCATAAAGATGTCAGGGTCAGAGGTCTTCATCTGGATATTTTTTAAAACAAAAAAGAACACTGTTTGAGGTAATGCCAAGACCCTTTCTTGTGCTGAACTGTCATGAAAATAAATGTCACAGTACAAGAAATCTTTGTCGTCCTGAAACAGACCTCAAATAGCTACTACCCACAACCACCCTAAACACCCTAACAACCACCTAGCACCTAAAACCCTCTATCACTCTGAACACCGTAGCAACCAAGGATTAGTTCACTTTAAAATGAAAATCTCCTGATAATTTACTCACACCTATCATATCCAGGATGTTCATGTCTTTTTTTCTTCAGTAGGAAAGAAATTAAGTTTTTGAGGAAAACATTCCAGGATTTTTCTCCACACAATGGACCTCAATAGCATCCAAAATGTTGAAGGTCCAAATCAATGCAGTTTCAAAGGGCTTCAAAGGCTCTGCGCGATCCCAGCCGAGGAATAGGGTTTTATCTAGCAAAACCATCAGTCATTTTGAAGAAAAAAATGCACCTTTATATACTTTATTAAAATTGCTCAATTGCTTAATTAAATTGCTCATCTTGCGCTACTCTGCGACGTGCCACGGATTGTGCAATCACGTCGGAAAGGTCACGCTAGAAGTAGAAGGAAGTTCATGCATGAAGCTAGAATAGAATGTTTTTAATCGTTTTTTAATCGCGATTAATCGGTTTGACATACTACTTGCTACATAAAGTATACCTATTATAGTATACCGAAGTATATTTATTTTTTGTAAAGGTAGTTTTCTCACTCTTTCTGTCCCTCCTGCCTTTCTGCCACGTATGGCTCACTAATGGTGCGCAGATGGTGTTCAGACTACAAGCAGTAAGAGAGGTCTTTAGGATCACGCTCTCATACGCAGGGAGGTGACCTGTACATACCTGAGCCTAAGCACGCCCTCCCTCTGCCAAGCCTAGAGTGTCAGGGTCTCTGCCCAGCCAGACCCTATTAAAATATACGAGCAGAGAGCCATCCGAAGCCTTTAAATACAAACATCCTGATAGTTTAATGGGCTAATTAACTTGGATTTCAGTTCCTCAACAGCAGGTCAAAGTGGCGAGTATATGAGGGTCGATAGCTTGTGCTGCCCGCTGGACTGAGAGTGTTTTGTTTTAAGGATTTGTGTGACAGCTGCACAATAACAAAACAGCACTTTGATAGGTGAGATTTGGTAGTAATTCATTAACTAAATCCTGTGTGTGGGAATGTAATAGTGAAAAAGGTGCTTGATTAATATGTGACTACAGCTTAATGACAGATCCTCCCATTCTGCTTCTCTGGAATGATGGGATGTGACAGCGCTAAGGAGCAGGGGGTCATTGCCCATGACCTTTAACCCCTGGGTTTTATTCTTTAAAAATAGATCTAAACATTCTTTGGTATAAAGCTCTGCTGCTAGAATGCACGTCTTGAATGAAGCTTTAACAGGACTTCTCATTCAGTCTTTTTCTAAGTAATTGGTTTGAGAATTGAATAAACAATTTTCTTGTCTTTATTCTTGTGTGCTTACCACACAACTTATATAATAAAGTAATAAGTCACTTAAGGCTGTGCATTACAGTGATTTTTCCATGGATCTTACAAATATAAATAATATAAATCAGGCTTATCGTTTTTATAAAATGCCAGCAAAAGCAGCAAAAAAAATCAGGGGAAAACTTTATTGACCTGAGGTTGTGTTTTATAAAAAATATGCAAATGAGTGTTTGAGTATCAACTAAAATATTTATCCTCAAGACAAAGAAAAATAGAATGTAATTAGACATTTATTGTAAGACAACATAACTAACATAACATTTCAAATTTTCACAAATCAAATTTATTTGCAAATTATGGTGGAAAATAAGTATTTGGTCAATAACAAAAGTTAATCTCAATACTTTGTTATATAGCCTTTGTTGCCAATGACAGGTCAAACGTTTTCAGTAAGTCTCCACAAGGTTTTTACACTCTGTTGCTGGTAGTTTGGCCCATTCCTCCATGCAGATCTCCTCTAGAGCAGTGATGTTTTGTGGCTGTCGCTGGGCAACACGGATTTTCAACTCCCTCCCAAGACTTTCTATAGGTTTGAGATCTGGAAACTGGCTAGGCCACTTCAGGACCTTGAAATGCTTCAAACGAAGCCACTCCTTCGTAGCTCGGGCAGTGTGTTTGCGATCATTGTCATGCTAAAAAACCCAGCCATGTTTCATCTTCAGTGCCCTTGCTGATGGAAGGAGGTTTTTACTGAAAATCTTACACTACATGGCCCCATTCATTCTTTCCTTTACACGGATCAGCAGTCCTGGTCCCTTTGCAGAAAAACAGCCCCAAAGCATGATGATTCCACCCCCGTTGCTTCATAGTAGGTATGGTGTTCTTTGGATGCAACTCAGCATTCTTTCTCCTCCAAACACAACAAGTTGAGTTTTTACCAAAAAGTTTTATTTTGGTTTCATCTGACCATATGACATTCTCCCAATCCTCTTCTGGATCATCCAAAGGCTCTCTTTGAAAAGTTCAGACGGGCCCGGACATGTAATGGCTTAAGCAGGGGGACGTGTCTGGCACTGAAGGATTTGAGTCCCTGGCAGCGTAGTGTGTTACTGATGTAGCCTTTGGTCCCAGCTCTCTGCAGGTCATTTACTTTTTTGTGTCCCAAAAGGCCACAATTCATCCTATGATATAGTTAATATATATTAATATAGTTAATTCATCTAACTATTAATATAAAATAAATACTTAATATGAAATTTATCCGAGATCACAGGTGTGCATTTATCTGATATGTTACAGTGGCTCCATCCTTTCAGATTATACCGTCTGAACCATCTGTTTTACACAGATACGTCTAAGCACTATACATACAATAATGAAAGCATTCATCCTTCTACCTCAGTACTGATTTGTAAAACGGAAACATACCATTTGCTAACTCTTGTATCTGTTTTCATTCAGCACCATCTCACCTGCCTATTAGCTTTCTGCATCAGCTTGTGTTAAACAGTTGAAATGCGTTTCATTGGGTTGCACAAGGAGAGAAGGCTATGCTGTGGAGCGTACGTGTGATTACTGATTTCCCTCAGAGTGCGGAGGCGCGGTGAAAGCGTAGCTGCTTTGATTATGGAGCAGGAGGGCTCTCACAGTGTTCCCGACCGACAGGCGGCACATTGGGGGGCTGATTTACGTGACTGTTGCTCCCCGGTGCTCTGTTCTAATCAGACCCGCTATCATTAAAAACAACAACACAGAGTGTGTGCGTGGAGTTGGAGAACAAGATAAAAATGCTTAACCCTTCCTCTGGAGGCTGAAGGGGTTGATTCTGATTCCCGCCAGATTATTTGATACATTTTAATGAATCTGTCAAAAAATGCAGAGATCTCTGGACAATTTGTCAGCGATTGTGAAGTTTATATTGAAGTTTAAATATTGATGACAAAGCTTTGAATGCAGGGCAGATCAACATTAAAATTCATGGCGGAAAGGTAAACTCAATAAATCAACAGTCAAATGGGAAAAGGGGCTTTTGAGAGACGCAGTGGAACATTTTGGTACAATTGAAGACGAGCAGCATTTTGTTGGCAGTTAATGAGAATCATTCCTCACAGCTAAAGGTGGAATAATAAATCTGTTCAGCGGAAAAACACATGAGACATTGTTTCTTGTGTCTTACATTGAGCGTTGCAGCCTTAGCTAGATGTGTCTTTACAGTACAGTTAAATGGATAGTTGTTCCAAACTTGATGAATTTCTTTATTCTGCTGAACACAAAGAAAGATATTTGGAAGAATGCTTGTAAGCAAGCAGATCTCGGCAGCCATTGACTTCCATAGTACCCCCTCCCTCCCTCCAGTGTAAGTCTAGTTTTATTAACAGTGTTTCTATTCATCTGCTGAGCTTCTCCAGACACTATATTTTCACCAACCAAAATAAAAGTTATTTCATTCAAAAACTGTATGTGCTAATGTGCAATCCCTATCAATTTTATTTCTGATTTAAAAATCAAGCATATATTCATAAATGTTAATAATACTTTTTCATTCAAACTAACATAATTGGTTTCATATGCTTGTATGTCTTGGGTAAATACACGTCTGTATTTATTATTGTTCTGTGAATTTTCGTGAACTTCCAATTCCAGTCAGTTTAGTAGGAATGTATGCATTCAGGAAAGATTTTCCCAATGCATATTTCGCACCATGTTCAAGTTCGTCACAGGGATTCGACATGTTGACCGTCAGAAAGCTGCTTGGTTTGAAAATGACTTCTAGCTGTGCTTCATCCATGTTACATTATTATCAATATACCTTTTTGCCTGTTCAATTTCTCACCACACCTTTAGACACACTTACAAATTTAAACAATAGAATTATTTTAAATTATGCTTAAAAGACAAAAATTACGGTGACACTTTGTAGTTGTCAAATGTTAGTGGATCATGTTCTTATGATGAATGTGATGAACATTATAAGACCAATTAGTTATGACAACATATGTTTTTTACATTGCTTTAATTCATCAAAACACACACACATATATATATATATATATATATATATATATATATATATATATATATATATATATATATATATATATATATATATATATATATATATATATATATATATATTATAAGTTATACAAGATTAATTTCATTTTTTAAGTCAGCTTAATGTAATTTAAGTTGAAATGACTTCAATAAAAATGATTAGTTTGCTGATGTCTACACACACTGCGCAGGATGACTATACTTTATAAGGCTTGCACACAGAGCTGTGTGTGTGATGTGGAGTGGAAGTCACAAAACAAAATATATCCAGGCTTTTATCCATCCATCAATCAATCCATCCCATAATGTCCTATGTAGGGTCACAGGGAAGCACTGGGTCTTTAGTTCTTAACTAATGCAATGAAATCCATACACTTTTGTGTCCAAATATTTTTGGGGTCAACTTCATATGCAGTTTCTGTGTCACCTTCAGTGTTAATTTGTAAACCAAAGAGATTCAAATGGATATTTATATCAAATGATTTGATTCTTTTAATGTCTGTAGCAATTTGGAAACATTCAAAATCAGTTTAAAACTTTGGGTTCATCTGTACCTGAGGCAAGTGTTGTTGAGAGGGTGTACGTGTGTGTGTGTGTGTGTGTGTGTGTGTGTGTGTGTGTGTGTGTGTGTGTGTGTGTGTGTGTGTGTGTGTGTGTGTGTGTGTGTGTGTGTGTGTTGATGGGGTGCTCTATGTGCTGGGAGGGACTTCGGAATTCTTTTGTTTCCTTTAGCCTCTCTTCTGATGTGAGGAACATCCCTTTTCATCTGAAGCCTGCCAGCTGTGAGGGCAAGTCAATAAGCCAATATTACCCCATTACCCTCCCACCTCCCACCTCAGGCACACATGTCCCCCAGCCCCCACCTCCCTTTGTCTCTGCATCTGTGTCCTGGCTGTAGGTAAAATTAACACAGTGTAGAAACAAGTGGTAAAAGCTGGCTGCTCCACCCCTTCCCCTGCTCCAGGTCTGGGCTGGAGGTGTTACAGACAGATAGGACAAGGAGAGAGAGAGAGAGATTCCTGGCTTCCCTGCCACTGGACATGAGAACCGTCTGTCTCGGAACATCCCAATCTCACGCTCTCGCTCCAAGCTCTCGCCCTCCTGGGGTGAAGCACAATCGCCTCAGGGCTACAAGGTCTGTTTCGACACTGAGATATGCTTAATCTCCCTCAGCTCAGCAAGTCCTGTCTCCATGATTGGGAGAATCTTGGTCTACCTGAGAGCTTTGCTCCTGGATACCGATTGAATCCCTCTCCGTCATGATACTAAACAAAACCCCAACCCTAAGCATTAAACTCTGTGTGTGTTACAGTCATACATGATACTTAAGCTCATGTGGCTTGTTGAAGAGAAGTGCGCTCTTAATTTTCTGCATGGTCTTGCTTGGCAGACATTAAACAGGTGAAAAATTCCTCAGACATACAACATACTGAAGAAGGAACTCAAGCCATATCTAGAGACCAGAATATTAGAGACTTGAGGATGGGCTCTTCTGAGTTGGTAAAGGCTGACACATAACAGTCGGCCAATGTCAGGCCATCATTGAGCATCAACTCAACCTAGTTTTTGCAGTGTGCAGTTCGCAATTCGAACCATTGCACAAGAAGAAGTGACGAAAGCAAGTAAACAATGAACACAAGGCGGCGCACACACAGAGTATATCTGCAGTCCTAGCTCTTCCGCTTTCCCTTTTTGTTGAATACAGACTACAGCTAGGTGCAGAACATATGTGCTAGTTGGCTGCTGGTTTGTATATTCACAGTCCTAGTTCTGGATTCCCCTTTATGAATGATAAATACAGATTACTGCCACCTGCTGGTATGGAGAGTTATTTCGTCTCGCAGACACAGGAAAGTACATGCTTGTTGGCCATTCGCTGTAGCCTTTGTGGTGTTTTCGAGAGCAACTTTTTGGCCTAGACACAGAGGACGTGAGGTGACATCACAGTCTGCGTTCATCGCTGCTAATTCATTGTTGATTTGGTGTGTCTGGTCTCAAGTAACCACTCAAAACACTCTAGCAACAACCTAAAAAAAGCTCTATAGCAACCACCCAGATCATATTGACGACTCTTGCTTGGAACCTACGCGCCCTTTTCAGCAGAAAATGTAAAAATGTACTTTGTCTTTGCAAAGTTTTTGACAGACAGTTAGCAAAATGAAAAGGAGCAGAGTGGGGGAAAGGGTCAAGGTTTGACATGAGCCTGACTAGAACCTGAGTCAACAAGTGGGCAACAAGGATCAATGTCAAAGCACATTATTTAACCACCAGGCCACAGCTACATCTCATAGACTTTCCAATAGCTCTCAGGGCTCAGTCTGAAGGCACTGAAGTGTTTAATCCGGTTTTGTTTCTGGGCGTTCAGGAGCAAGATCTAGCTTGACTAGAGGAAACTGTGGTACAAGTCTGTCTGAGGGCTTGAACTGTACAAGTGGAAAAATAACAAAAAAGATGATCAAATGGTCTGCTCTATCTCCCCTTTCACACTTCTGTCCGTCTCTGGCTCCGGGATGTTTTTATTTGCTTCCCTCTCAGCTTGCTGTGATCAATAGGATGCACCTCAGTGGCCCTGGTTTGCTTTCACATCACCAGCCAGGGGGAGAGAGAGTTTCCTGCTCAAAAAAAAAAAAAAGAGAACTACAAAGAGTCAGTGGAAGCAGACAGAGGAAATAAAGGGAGGGTTTGTTGGCCTCCTTATATTAGAGACCGTTTAAGCAAAATGAGACAGTAAAAATGCCACAGCTTTAATGGGCAGCTACAGGATGTGTGGTCATAAAAGATACCCCCAATGCTAACCTCTCTCTGTGTTTTGCTCTCTTACTGGTCTCTCAGCAGTGGATAAATTAGGACATCATCAGTAAAAATGGTGGGAGTTTAGATTAAATGAA
Source organism: Gobiocypris rarus (assembly GCA_023029165.1). Lineage (NCBI taxonomy): Eukaryota > Metazoa > Chordata > Actinopteri > Cypriniformes > Gobionidae > Gobiocypris > Gobiocypris rarus. The sequence continues at coordinate 15,754,852 of CM040919.1, read as the reverse complement.
ATCTTAAAGAACACATCAAATGACTTCAGCATGCTGTGACGAAAACAGGCTCAACAAGTATATGCAGATCACATCCACCAAATTAATCTACAAAAACCTGTCAAGAACCCAAAATCTAATTAAATAAATAAGAAATGATGTTTAGGATAAATATTTTAGGACCATTATGTTAATTGTTTTAATTGCAACCTCTTTTTTTAAATAACTAGGACATTTCCTTGTAACTTTATTAGGTACACCTTGCTAGTACCAGGCTGGACTTCCTTTTGCCTTAGTTCATTATCCTGCTGGAAGTAGCCATCAGAAAATGGGTACACTGTGGTTATAAAGGGATGCACATGGTCAGCAACAATACTCAGGCAGGCTGTGGCATTTAAACAATGCTCAATTGGTACTGAAGGGCCCAAAATGTGCCAAGAAAACATCCCCCACACCATTACATCACCATTAGCCTGATCCGTTGGATGGATCAATGCTTTCATGTTGTTTGTACCAAACTGTGCTCCTGCCATTTGAATGTTGCAGCAGAAATTGAGAATCTTCAGATCAGGTAATGTTTTTTCAATCTTCTGTCGTCCAATTTTGGTGAGCCTGTGCAAATTCTAGCCTCAGTTTCCTGCTCTTAGCTGACATTCTGCTGACACCTGTCTTCTGCTGCTATAGCCCATCTGCATCAAGTTTTGCTGTGTTCTGCATTCAGAGATGCTCTTCTGCATACCTCGGTTGTAACGAGGGGTTATTTGAGTTACTGTTGTGTTTCTATTAGCTCAAACTATTCTGGCCATTCTTCTCTAAACTCTTTATTTTGCACACATAATTGCCACTCACTGGATATTTTATTGTATATTCTTTTTCGGACTGTTCTCTGTAAACCCTAGAGATGGTTGTGCATGAAAAAAATAGATCAGTATAGATCAGTAGATCAGTATTTTATGAAATACTCAGACCAGTCCGCCTGGCACCAACAACCATGCCACGTTAAAGTCACAATGTTGCTGCCATGTAATTGGCTGATTAGATATTTGTGTTAATGAGCAGTTGAACTGGTATATCTAATAAAGTGGCTGGTAAGTATATATATATATATATATATATATATATATATATATATATATATATATATATATATATATATATATATATATATGTGACCTGTGCTTGCAAAATGAATTGCAATGTGTAAATTTTCAATAGTGAGTTATTATTTTCACATTCTCTACAGCAGCAAACTCAGCAAAGTCAGTTTTGAGGAAAAATCAAGTAAAAATTTCTGAAGGTTCCAAAACAAACCTAGCAAACCTTAAAATCCTTAAAAAGTGGTAATAGCACCGAATTTAGCACACCAAAGTCAAAACCATATATCTATAGGACAAATATATATTAAACTTTTTTTTCCATGATACTACAATTGTTTGATTAACATTAATAAAAAGCCTATATACGACCTACTGTACTGCACGGATCTAATGTAATGTTACACATTAGATGTTTTTCCTCAACAGTTAACCAAACGTTCACTTAAGACATAACACATAATGTTTGTGTGAATACTTGCTTCATATATATATACACCAATAAGGCATAACATTATGACCTAATTTTAACAAACCAGTCCGATCCATGCAGGCCCCACCTCGCAACTTACAGGACTTAAAGGATCTGCTGCTAACATCTTGGAGCCAGATACCACAACACACCATGCCTCAACGGGTCAGGGCTGTTTTGGCAGCAAAAGGGGGACCAACACAATATTAGGATATGGGTCATATTAGGTCATAATATTATGCCTGGTCGGTGTATATGCACATGATCCTTGGTGCTTGGTCCTTGACCAAGATGCCTTACCCCAAGTTACTTTATGTGAATTGCCCCTGCGGTAAGTAAGTGGATTTAGATGAAAGTGTCAGCGAAATATCTTCTTACTAACAACCATACATATTGTGTGGTTAGACACAGACAAGATAATCCAAGCATCACAGAGTTATTTTTCTTTGCTTAGTATAGCTTTAAGTGGTTGAAAGGCCACATATTATGTATCCTGAATGATCTCTACTGGACACTGTGTCTTGACACAAAGGCCACAACAGCACACAAGCTATGAAGGGAAAAATACACTCAAGCCCTGTGGGCAATCACACTGCAAGCTCTTTTTTCAACAAAAGACCCTCTGTAACTACAGCTCTACTCTGTTGAAAATTGATTCTTCTCTCCGGACTGCATAGTAATGATGGGATGAGTTCATCAGTTAATCTGGTGAGTTTCGGGCACAACCAGGAACGCTGAGCTGATCATGACTGGACCAACGTCATTGAGGCTGGTAGGGTCTATAGTGTCTCAGGTGAATCATTTAGTTTTAAACTTATTCAAACTGTATTAGTGTGTAAATTTGGCCACAAACAGTAAAACAGGGCTTGTTGTCATGGAAACTCAGTTATAATGTATCATAAGTAGCTAATATGCCTACGAGTGTTTAGTGACCCATGACCTCAGTTTCTCCAGAAAAATTCAGTATTCATACAGTCTGTTTTGTGAGTGTTTGTACTTAAACAGTTGATGCTATTCTATGTCCTGGAAAGGCAGAAATAAAATGTAAATGACAATACAAACGGACCCTTATATAAAGTGAATCCTTACTTCTATTTGTGCAATTCTCTGTTCAATCATCAAGTTCAAGTGTACTCAAACTTCATCACTCCAAGCATCCAGGTAACTGTCGATGTTTATAAGGACATAAAATAATTCTCCATTCACAGTGGGAATTCAGTTACAGTACACAAAACTGTTATTTGTCATGTATTATCTTTGAAATATGAATCTTAGACAGAGATGATTGACTCTCAGAAATAAATCACATAGTAACAGCTAGATGATAGGATATATTTTCAAACAAAAAATATATATATAGTTCACAAAGCCATTAATTAATACTATTAATAATTAGGTTCAATAACCTTACATTGTATCATACTGTATTTACCATGTTTTACCAAGCAGGGTTATTATTGTTAAAGGGTACAAACACACACCGTTTCTGCTAATCTCATTTTAATCTTGAGAACCGATTCTTTCCGTAAACAGCTGAACTCAAGGAGGCATGCAGTGGGCGGAGCTAAAGAGACACGCACGCACGCACGCACACACACACACACACACACACACACACACACACACACACACACACACACACACACACACACACACACACACACACACACACTACATCAAGGCATTATCTCCAGAAACTTTCGATTCACTGTACGTTCGTATTGTTTACATTATATGCACTTACACACCAATTGCCAACAAAACACAGACATTTAATGCAGTTTTACTCACCACCTGTGTTTTCGACTCATGACCGGGAACAAACAAAACACACTTGTAGAACTCCGTTGCTACCCCGGAAAAACAAACTGTATTCACTGTTTCCTTAACGCTGGGTTAGTTGGGAAGCTGAACAAGGTTACCTTTTCCTCACAACCAGAAACAAACTTCTTTACATTGTTGATTTCATGGTCTTCCGTAACCCGAACAAAGCTTGTTGATTGGCACGTCTTGCTCTCGCTGTGGTTGATGTGGGCACACGCTCATCCGGGAGAAGTTCCCCTACAAGGAATTCCACCCTTTATGACATCATACATGGCCATACTTGGAAAAAAAACTTTACAAAACTTGTTCGAATCCTGAAGGAGTGTATTTGGCACAGAAATACTTGTTTTTTTACATTTTGGCCATGTTTAGCATGAGAATCCAAATATTTAACAGTGTAAATAAGTCAGAATGCATGAAATAGCATTATACATAATAGCATTAGAAATCGCAATAGTATATTGTAGTATACTACAATAACAGTGTTACATTTTAGGGGGGAGGGGTTGGGGAGGGCATGTTTTTACTATAGTAATATTACTGTATCACTATAGAATTTCAGTGTTTCATTGTTTCCATTGTAAGCTTTTGCAAGTGAAGTATTCTTAGTATAGCAGGGTTTTTTGATCCTGATCTCCTTTAGATGGACAAAGAGTTTCCCCCTCGGCTGCGAGAATTGTGATAACGCTCCAAAACATCTTGTTGATTGTGCGTCAACATCAGCTATAGCGCACAATCACAGATGACTGCCAGAAACAACTGTACGTGTGTATCTGTTTCATTCAGAAAGAGAGAGAGAGAGGATGAAAAAAGCAATCAATACATCACTCGAGTGAAAAGCGACCATTAAATTGGGATTATTTCTGGTAGGCTCAACAACAATAAACAATATGCTTAAAAAAAAGGCTCAGACATGGACAGCTAGCACGAGTTGAGCCTGTGATTGCTTCCTCTATAGGAAATAAAGCGTTTAAGGTTAAATTTTAGCTAATAAAAGAAAGAAACCTTCTTATGTTGACTGTCTGAAACACCAGAGAACGGAAGGGAGGATATTAATGCTAATCGGGTTCCGCTTATCCATCTGCACACAGAACAAGGCCTTCAGAAGCGTCTAGTACACTCCATAAAATCAGACTGACATATTGATCAGGGCCACAATTAAGCTGCTCTATTCAGTAGGTGCCACCATGAGGAATTTACCCCCAAGCTTCTGGTTGCAAAGGAGGATTTTGGCGATGTTTTGGCAGTTTGAGTGTCTCTGGTGCAAAACAGCTACAAAGACTGGCGTGTTTGCCGACAGCTACGGGGGAATAAAAATAACACAAAAAGAAAAGAAGGGTTAAGGGTGATTTCACGTCACATGACATGATCACTGGAAATGGTACGGTACCAGATGACTGCATGCCAGTGTTAATAGTTAATGTCAAAGGCAGGCCACTGTTAGTTCAGCTAAAACCACAATGCCTCTGATTGTGAGCGCATGTGCATGTGTGTACGTGTACGTGTGAGAAGCACAATTGTGGTTTTCATGCGAGATACAGCCTCTTTCTTCTGCCCAGCCAATGTCCTATATATATTTCTTCTCAGTTCTCTTCCTTAGAGACTGTCTAACATCCGTATATTTTCAACTAGAAAGTAAAATATTTCCATAATTGTGTGTTTGTTTCTGGTGAATGAGACTTATTTCTTGACTTCATGTTATACAATAGCATATTTATTTATCATAACTGCAAAGTTCTATCTAGGTGTGTGTGTGTGGGGGTCTAATGCTATTGCTCTTGAAGCAAATGCATTCTGACATATTTACACTGTTAAAGAGTTGGATTCTTAAACTATACATGGCCAAGATAAATAAATAAGAAGATTTAGATGTATGACGGAGTATTTCTGTGCCATATAGACTCCTTCAGGATTCATAAAAGTTTTGAGTACAGCATCATGAGTACAGCATCTTTTTCAGAGTATGGCCCGGTATGACATCATAAAGGGTGGAATTCCTTGTATAGGCACTTCTCTCGGATGAGTGCATGCGCACATCTTCAAGAGCAAGAGCACGCCCATCAACAAGCTTCGTTCGGGTTACGGGAGCCGTCGGCAGCGCTGTCATTTTGTTTTTAGACCACGGAATCAACAATGTCACTAAAGAAGTGTATGTCTGGTTGTGAGGGAAAGATAACCTTGTTCAGCTTTCTCAAATAACTCTACGCTAAGGGAACATTTTTCGGAGTTCTGCAAGTGTGTCTGTGTGTTCCCGGGCGCGAGTCGAAACCACAGGCGGTGAGTGAAACTGCATCAAATGTCTGAATTTTGTTGGCAATCGGCACGTAAGTGCATATAATGTAAACAACACGAATGTATAGTGAATTGAAATGTATCCAGGGATAATGCCACGATGTATTGTGTGTGTGTGTGTGCTCTGTAGCTCCGCCCACTGCACGCCTTCACAAGCTTGGCTGTTTTCGGAAAGAATTGGTACAGAGTCTGTCTTTTATGAATATGATAAAACTAAAGACTCTTCTGAGATATGAAGGATGCAGTACTACTGTGGCGAGGTAGACAAGCAGGAGACGTGGGAGGAGCGAGTGAGACCGGTGCGTGATTGAGAATAAACGTCACCTGCAAGGCACACCGGTCTCGAGTCCTCTCATGAGGGAGCTCGGCGGCATATAAGGGCGAGCGACACCCACGAGGAACGAGAGAGGACCAGGCCTGGAGGTTGTGGTTTATTTACGTTTTGTTATGTGTGTGTGTGCGCGGCACTCGGCCGTGAGGGGCCCGCGTTACTTTTATTTATTTATTAAAGTCTTTATTTTTCATGAGACTTATATTTGTAATTGGTACTTAATATCTTAAGATTATATATTTCTCGTAATTGCAGTATTTTGTCTCACAAGTGCATTTCTTGAAATTGAAACTACCGGTTATTTCTCACAAATGGGTTTTCTTAGAATCACAATTTTATTTCTTCCAATACACATCATTTCTTAAATCAAACTTTATCTCACTGTTCCTTTTATTATTATTTGAGTCTGAAGCTTACATTACTAGGTCACATGGACTGTTGATTCATGTTAACAGCCAATAGTTGTTTTAGGCTTTTGTAGTTAATGCAGTCTTTATAAAGTCTTATCAAATTATTAATGCAGTAATTTTATTTTGTTTAACGTCAATGTGAACTACCAGTTAACCATTTATAATACTGCCACACTGTGTACTGCTGAATTTCGAAAGATGTGCTCCTGGCCCTTTAAAATTTTAATATACTTCCTCTAGCATGCCACATTACCAGACACATTCCTCCATGCGCACAGTTCATGTCAGTACTGGTGTTGCCTTTAAAATAATCCTCATCACTCGCCTGACAGGTGCAAGTTTATAGGCATAACCCCAATAAAACCTAACGATGCCAATTGTACCTTGTAAATCCAAGCAACCACAAAGAACTCTCCAAAATTCAGTACTTTTCATCTTTTTAGAAGCACGTCTTCCTCAATGAACTAAACATTTCCACAATTTCAAAAGTGAAAACATGCAGCTGCTGATGCTAACCTGTTAAACCACATGCTTAAATTTAGCTCAGCAGAAACCACAAAAGGCTCGTCTCTTAACCGTTCTGTGGAGGGGTGCAGAGAGAGTGACATCTCTTCCGTCTCTGCTTTATCTTTATCTTTTTTCCAGACTGAAGTGGATTTCAGAGGATGTTGAAAGAAACAAAGTGCTTTCTCATCAGGCTTGGCCGGTTCGCTTTGTTCGTTTCACTCTCAGCTCAAACTGTACTCTATTTTTACCCCATGAACGCAACAGCAGTGTTTTCTGAACTTGACTGTGAATCTCACAGAGAGAGACGATGAAAAGTTCAGCTACAACAGCACCAAACCAAGACTTGGACCAACATATAAAATAATAATAATAATAATAAAAAAAGCGCTTTTCAGCAGAGAAATAAACTTTGTCGAATTTTCAAATGTGTTCTGGTTTGGCTGTTTTTATCCATGAGTCAGAGTGCATCCTCCACATGAACGCATCATAGCAAACTGCAGGGTCAGATACCCTTTACCTTTTTTATTTTTCTTGGTTTAAAAGACTGATTGTTTCACAATGCTCCCTTTGAAACCCACAGCCTCAGGGAAGTACATGCGCAGCTCGGAGTTTTGCAGTTCCACTGTTGAGCATCACGACTAGGCCATTACTGTCAGGAAACCGTCCAGATCGGCAGCCTAAGAGCACTATGATTTGAAATGAGCCCCTTGTGCATTAGTCATGAAATAGACATTGCTCTAAGCCTGTCTCTAATTAGTTTCATTCTTTATTAAATCACTGACCTGAGACATGTTGCTCTGTTACTGCTACTTGAAGGCACTAACATGAGACATGCACAAATATGTAACACTAATCACAAACTATATGAGACCTGTAGAGCAGAGCTTTTTTTTGTGCAAATGGATATTGTAATTGCTTTTAATTCAGTAACACATTTAGCTAATTTCCTATGCAATATGCATTTTTTGTATTCTTCTTTTTCCATTTGTGCCACATTTAATCAAGTGTTTCACATTCCAAATTATTCCCTGAGGACATAAGCATGCTTTTCTGCTAACTAAAATGTTGTGCACTTAAAATAATATGGTACATTTGGTTCAGGAAGCGACAGAGGCAAGTAATGATATCTGATAGCAAAGATTATAACGCATTTTTTTTCAACGTTTTTGAGGCTGAGGGCATGCATCAATCAAGTGATTACAACATAAAGTACTATAACCCACAAACTTTGATGTCTGCACCAAAATTTAAATGTTTTCTGCTCCCTTGTTAAGCCTTTTTACTTTGTTTATTAATTGCATTTAGAAACATTAAGAAACCCTATGCAAACAGACCTGTGACGCACCATTAAAGAACCATTTAAACAGACCAAATGTGGCATCCACCATTCTAGATGCATCCCAGTGTGTTTAAATGACCTACAAATTAGCACACGCAATATATAGAGGAATGCATTTAGAGCGGCCCCGTGATTCTCTTGGAGGCAACACTTCTGTGCTCCTTTCAGCTGCTATACAATGAGCTTCTTATAAGAGGTTCTTATAAGAAGTAAGCAGCCCTATCTAATCACCCCCTATTGGATTAAACCCCGAGAGAGAGCCCAGCTTTATTCTTCAAACAGATTTCCTTTTCGTATTCTAATAACCAGAGGCATAGGTGGTGATTCAGGGATGATAAGAAACCAATAAATCATGTATATCACTCTACTGTTGTTTGCGAAAGATTCGCCTTGGAAGGAAGCCTACTTTAAAACCCAGGAGTGTGAATGTACTGTAGCTGATCTGTGCTGCAACCTAGGTTTATGCAGTGTTTGAGTCACTAGTAACAGCAATACTAACAATGATGATATACTTTTAAAAAACATCAAATAAACATTTTGTTAAGTACATACAATACCATTAAAAAGCTTGGAGTCAGTAAGATTTTTTTTTAATAAATCCATTCATCAATGTGACACTGCAGACAGGAGAAATTTCAGATTTGCCATTACAGCAATAAATTACATTTTGAAATATATTAAAACCAAATATTAATATTTACAAATATTTTTTTTTTTACTGCATTAAAAAAAAAAAAAAAAACATCTTAACCCCAACCCAAACATGTTTTTTAGTTTTATAATTTGTATTTAGTAGGGCAGAGTAAAAAATATTGATTTCTCTATTTTAATAGATTCTCATTTTTACAAACCGATATCAATTCTTAAATCCCAAGAAATTGATTGGCCTATCCTGTTTTCAGTTGATGAATGTATAGAACATTGTAGTGCACCGCCCATCCAATAAATCACAATAAGCTTTGTGCTTTGTTACTTTTGATATCAAACAAAGTCTCAAATTATGTCCATTTTATAACGGAATAAAAAATAAAAATAAAAAAATAACCATTTTGGCGCGGTTTAATGTGGCGTGACAAATAGCTGTAGCACCTCAGTTCAAGAGAAGCGGCAGTGCGAAGCACGTGAACTGATCAGCTCCCCGCTTTAATATCAGGTACAGCGCGAAATAAACATGAATAAACATCTTAAGGTATGTTTAAAGATAGAGTACAACTTACCGAAATCCATATGGTGTGTCATGTAATCGCTCAATCGGTGTTTTAACCGCAGAAAGACGTCAATAAAACATGTAACGTCACATTTACCTCAGAATAACCATATCCAGTGACCATAAACTCGTTAGTCAGCAAGAAAAATGAATTCTAGAGAGGCGCATTTTTCTAAAACTGTGCACCATATTCATTATATATTTTTATGTATTTAATGCATGTTTGAATAAATCCTTCAGGCTATGACAGCCACCATGTTTATATTTAAAAAATATTTAAAGTAAAAAAATATATATAGTTATGTAATTGTAAAGTTAGTATTATAACTTTATCATTATAAAACTTCCCTGAGTGTAATTTAAGTGCTTTGTATACAAATCAGTGAATGTTGTACCAACTGACTCCCATTTAAAACATTAGTTTATTATAACATTTTTCCTTGAGAGAATTTGCCAGTACAAAATTGTACTTACCTGACATATATATCCAAAATAATCAATATTGATTCGAATTGCAAGCTTTTGAAACAAAATGTAATCAAATCATGACATTTGTGTCAACACCCAGCCCTAGTATTTAGTGTAAATTTATATGTTCAAGTTTCATGATGTCACCCAAGTTCAGAACATTCAATGAGAAAATAAATAAATAAATAAAGATTTGATTTTATCCACTGGGAAAAACTGATCTCTAAGTTCAGGAATGTGCATATTACAACGAGTCCATTTTGATTTCATGTTGATTTTAAATACCTTTAAATACTATTTTGAGGTATTGATGGGTGTTGAAAGCTTTTGATAGCTCCATACTTAGGTCAGGGGGACATCAAGAAGAGCATATGCTTCCTCAATTAACAGTCCAGGCACTTCCTCTCCCAGGCCTGCATGGGAAAGCCAGTCGTCTCTGAGCTGCCATTACATGCACTTCAGGGGCCTGATGTATAAATAACCCCACAGCCCTCCATCCCTCCCAACACATTTTCTCATTCTCTCAGACTAATGCTCCTAACATGACCTAATCAAAATCAGTCAACATGATCAGACCGCTGGCAAACTCCCCCCCTCAGAGGTGCCGTTTCCTCCCACTAATGGCTGATAATGTGCTGTGGGGGGTCATACACGATCTGACACATAAAAACACATAATGTGTACCTAGAGGAGGCTGTCCGCTGGGGCTCTTCACTAAGAAGATAACATTTCAGCGTGCTGGCTCCGGCAATGAGTCTAACACACAGTCAAGTGTCTGAACGGCTTCCCAGTAAGTGTTTACAGTGTGAGAGCTCTGTTAGCATTATAAAACAGACAGCACATGCTCTCAGTCCCTGACAGTTTTTTTATGTCTAAAACAATACATGCCAAAATTATTGTCACCCATCATCAGTTATTTTTTTCAGGGCAACTGAATCATCAGTCTATTGTGTAAGCTGTAGTTTCTGAACTATAGATTTACAATAGATTTGACACACTGGACAATAGAAAGTTCTGTAAGTGGATGCCAACATAATCACATTCAGCGGTGAATGTTAATGTTGTGTTTGAAAGACAGATCTCGAATGAGTAACTCAAGTCATAAATATTCAAACGGGGATAAATAGGTGCCTCCACGTCATACACTGCCACTACAACTTCACTATGACAACCATAGGTTCACATTCACAATAAATAAGTAAACTACATGAAGAAAAAATGTGAGCAATCCTGGGTAGTTGCTACGCAGTTGCTAAGGTATTTTGGGTGGCTGCAAGAGAGTTGTTAAATGTTTGCTAGTGTCTTCAGAATTGGAGACAGAGTTGTTATGCGGTTGCTAGGGTCATTTGAGTGGTCGCCAGGGAGTTATGTCGTTGCTAGGGTCACCTGAGTGGTCGCCAGAGAGTTGCTAGGGTCTTTTGGATGGTTGCCAGAACAGGACATGGCGCTAAAACTTAAACAAATAATTAAAACTACTACTTACCTCAAGTTCCATTCGCAAAATGTGAGGTATCATGTCCATAGCCAAAATTATGCTAGACCATTTTTGCACTGAAACATAATATTTACTGTTAGGAGTAAAAATCAATAACCCTGAATATAAGCAAGAGTAATAGTGATACTTCCCTTTCTGTAATGGCAGTGAATGATCTCAGCTTGCCACAGAAGTTATTTGATAAACTATCCAATTAAAAGAATATGAAAATATGGTACTTCACTGAACTAGGGCCTAAATTAGATACAGATGCATGGCCTGGCTCTTCACAGTGGCACAATACAGATACATCAGAAAGTGGCCAGGCCTATATCAAATACACAGGAAGTTAAAACCATCACAGTTCCTCTTACACGTGTTGTAGCAGTCTTCAGTGTGTGGTCGTTATTTACATTTGTGTTGCGTTAATGCAGCTTGCTTGGTTTTCTCATTAAGGCCTGCGTGTTAAACAGCAGACTTGGAGAGGGCACTTAGACGGGCTTGTCCTGGAAGTTTGACCCCATCAGACTTATGTAGGGGCTCTCTCCTCCGGCCCTGTTTGGGGTGCCTGTTTTATAAATGGAACCACAGGGTGCTGATATTTTACAAGCTGCTTTGATAGAGGGCTGTATTGTGTGAAGTGGAGCAGCTGATTTGCATTTGAAACAGCACTCACTCTTACACACACACTCTCTCTTACTGTGCGTCCATGGCCCCCGGGCTAATGTTCCTTTTCCGTGGAGACCAGGACCCGTGCACCTGTAGATCGTGCACGCACATACATAGGAAATATGGACAAGAAGACAAAAATGGACACCAACAGGAACATGTAATTCCATGTTCACGCTCTCTCTCACACAAAACGCATGTGTCCGCTTTAACTGTTTACACATGCATACATACAACTGCAGGTTACACATGACTACTCTGGTCAACAGCACGGCTCTATAGATTTAATGATCCACGACTGGACATCTGTGTGTGTGTGAGAGGTGGAAGTAGTGGAAACCTTGTTCCAATTATTGCTGTCATGTGATAAAAAACACAAAATGGCCTCCAGCGTCAGGTTTCAAATGTCTGAGAGACTCTCCAAACCGAGGGAAAGCAGACCGCCTGAACACTCACATGATCAATACAACAAGATAATAAGAACATCATTAGCAAAATGTATATTGAATAAGAAAACCGACAAGAGAAATCACATTATACTAATAGTTGATGAGGCATACATATGAACAAAGATTTAACACCTTTCTTCAAGACTGCCACGCATAATGTTTTCAAATGTTTTATTCACCTAATAATGAGAAATATATTGTTCAGATACTACATTCATAACACAATACAGACAAGAAATAATAGAATTCTGTCAATCAGATATCACAAAAGATATACAGTATTGTTCAAAATAATAGCAGTACAATGTGACTAACCAGAATAATCAAGGTTTTTAGTATATTTTTTATTGCTACGTGGCAAACAAGTTACCAGTAGGTTCAGTAGATTCTCAGAAAACAAACAAGACCCAGCATTCATGATATGCACGCTCTTAAGGCTGTGCAATTGGGGTATTAGTTGAAAGGGGTGTGTTCAAAAAAATAGCAGTGTCTACCTTTGACTGTACAAACTCAAAACTATTTTGTACAAACATTTTTTTTCTTCTAGTATTTAGCAATCCTGTGAATCACTAAACTAATATTTAGTTGTATTACCACAGTTTTTTAAAACTGCTTGACATCTGTGTGGCATGGAGTCAACCAACTTGTGGCACCTCTCAGCTGTTATTCCACTCCATGATTCTTTAACAACATTCCACAATTCATTCACATTTCTTGGTTTTGCTTCAGAAACAGCATTTTTGATATCACCCCACAAGTTCTCAATTGGATTAAGGTCTGGAGATTGGGCTGGCCACTCCATAACATTAATTTTGTTGGTTTGGAACCAAGACTGCCCGTTTACTAGTGTGTTTTGGGTCATTGTCTTGTTGAAACAACCATTTCAAGGGCATGTCCTCTTCAGCATAGGGCAACATGACCTCTTCAAGTATTTTAACATATGCAAACGGATCCATGATCCCTGGTATGCGATAAATAGGCCCAACACCATAGTAGGAGAAACATGCCCACCCTAACCCTAACCCTAACTCCAGACTGTCTTTGATCATCCTGGAGGTGATCATTGGCTGAGCCTTTGCCATTCTGGTTATTCTTCTATCCATTTTGATGGTTGTCTTCCGTTTTCTTCCACGTCTCTCTGGTTTTGCTCTCCATTTTAAGGCATTGGAGATCATTTTAGCTGAACAGCCTATCATTTTTTGCACCTCTTTATAGGTTTTCCCCTCTCCAATCAACTTTTTAATCAAAGTACACTGTTCTTCTGAACAATGTCTTGAACGACCCATTTTCCTCAGCTTTCAAATGCATGTTCAACAAGTGTTGGCTTCATCCTTAAATAGGGGCCACCTGATTCACACCTGTTTCTTCACAAAATTGATGACCTCAGTGATTGAATGCCACACTGCTATTTTTTTGAACACACCCCTTTCAACTAATTCAACTAATTGCCCAATTGCACAGCCTTAAGAGCGTGCATATCATGAATGCTGGGTCTCATTTGTTTTCTGAGAATCTACTGAACCTACTGGTAACTTGTTTGCCACGTAGCAATAAAAAATATACTAAAAACCTTGATTATTCTGGTTAGTCACATTGTACTGCTATTATTTTGAACAATACTGTACTACAACAACATATTCTTCCCTCACTTTTAAGGTACTATAACCTGCCCGCTCTCATCCTGGGGAAACTTCACATTCGTCATGTCCATTGTGAAGTGGCCCTGTTCTAATGTCCAAATAAAAGCATAATTTGAGTCGCTGCATTCTGTTTTATAATTTTCACACTGACAGTAATGTAATTCAGTGACTGCTGCCGTGTGCCAGTTGTCGTTGTGCCAGGCGCTTTGGCACTCTGAGCTCTTAACCGTTTAGGGCATTGGCACTCTGCCTGTTCAGTCTCACTTCGAGACGTCTCTTCGCACGACGACAGACTGAAACACAGGCTGGCTCCTAAGACAAAGCTGTTTATTTTAAACCCTTTTAGAAAAGGGCACAAGAGCTGTGCGGATCTCACTTGACCCACAGAACACATCTTTATGTTTTCAATTTGCTCACTACATTTATCATAACCTTTTACTCTATTCTAAAAAGTGGCCTAGTCATTGGCTCCACAAGCCTAAGCCTAGATTTAGCTGACCATTACAACTATGTCCAAAAATGCGGTGGTTAAAAAATAAAGCACTACTCATACGCAAATGGCTGATTTATCCACTGTTACACTTATTATGATTTAGCTAAAGCTTTTTACGCGCATGCTAGGGTACGTCTACAGTGTGTGATGCAATTCATTTTTGATTTTCCACACTAATTGTTTGCAAGATGGCAGCACTGGGACATTTTTTTCATAGTTGAAAAAGAAACAGAGATGACAACAACAAGACACCCACATTGATGAGAGCTTGTGAGAGGGGGTTTAAAGATACCCGCATGTCACGGTTTTGGGTTTTGTTTGTGGTCATGTCTTTGTGTTCATGCTCCTTGTCCTGTTAATGGTTTTGTCATGTGTTCCTGTTTGTTATGTGATCATGCCATGTGCTCCCTTATCATGTGTTCTATGTTGTCATGTTCTGATTGGTTTATTGTCTTCATTGTGCACATGTGTCCCTTGTCTTATCATTAGTAGTCTGTGTATTTAAGCCCTCATGTTTGTCATGTGTGTGTAACCACTGTTGGTGAGTGTTCTCCATGCCATATTTGTAATGTATTGCAAAACACTTTTGCTGATATTGAGGTGGGATACGGGTAAAGTTAGGGACAGATGAGGTGGTATGGGTAAGTTTAAGGGTAGGGTTAGGTGTAAGGGAAGTGTCAACATTGTTAACTACAGATATTAATTACAGATGTTATTACATGCAGGCATTTTTTAAAAATGTAAGTACAATGTAAAAACATGTATGTACACAAAAAGTGCATTGTGTCAAATGATTAAATGTTTAAATGTTAGTACATAGTAGTTAAGGCACATGTCAGTATAAAGTGGGTCCATGACTTGGCCAAACATTGCAGTGAGAGAATCTTTGCTCAGCAAGTGCAGGAACTTCATCTAGAGGTGTCACTCTGGTCGGAACATTCACATTCAGCACAAAGAGTAGTCAATTGCAAAATGCTTACATGTCTTCTTGGGATGTAATAATCAATTGATGCATTGCAATTGGAGACTTTTGTGCATCAAGAATTGTGTGAGCTAGTGATGAGCTACGCTGAGGCTTCAGAGGTTGAATTCAATACATCAGGATGGGAGAATTAAGGCCTGATATACTTCAAGTGAAATCGAAGAAAGAACTGAACTCATTTCTAACAAAATCAGGCCAAAACGAACTTCATTTAGAGTTTGTTTTGGGAGTTCGAAACAGATTGCTTGTAAAAGCAAACTTTCCTGAAACATATGTTCCGGCTGGTAAACACCTGTGTACAACCATTGGTCCGTGGCAATTACGTAATAGGTGTGCGTGGAGGCTCCGCCTTCTTTCAAGTGGAAATCTTTTCTGGTTCATTACCTTCTGTTGAGTCCGTATAAAGGTCAGATGTTTGTGAGTGAAGATATGAACACCATGGAGAGCTGCTTTATAGTAGAAAATGAAGTTGTATTTTGAATACTGATGAAACGTGACACTGACACTTAATACGGAAAAGCTGCTTGATTTTAAGCAATCTATTGTATAAAGTGCTATATAATAAAGCATTACTATAGTGCCGAATTGCAGAGCTTGCGCAAACATATTCACTTTGCTATGATAAAATGCTTTTCTTATGCTTTATTTTAAAAATGTGTGCTGTTTTCCCAATTTTGTTGCGTGTTTATTTTGTTGAGAGGAAAGAATGCAGCACATATTTTCATAGTCATCTAAATCCTGCTCTCAGCTGTATGGGCGGCGTCAGATGTTTGCTTACAGTATATCCATGGTCACGTATTTCTATACTTTTCAATCCTAAATGAAGAACGGAAAAGAACTTCGCCCTTAATATATCGAGGCCTTACTGACGCTCGTTCAGTTCTATCCACTTACCCACTGATCCTGAATACAGCATTACAGTCATAATTTCATAAACAGTAAACAAACCCGAGAGAAACTGGGTTTAACTGCACTTAATCACATGGTAAAACTGCACTCAGACCATCATAAAGCAACGACAGTCAAGAAAGAAGGCACAAAAAAAAAAACACAAACCGTGTTCTTAGTTCATGAAATTCTTTGCAGGGCTTATCCAAACAAGGCCATTACAGTTACAAGTGAGTTGTGAGAGTTTCACCCAGAGGGACTAAAGATAGGATTACTCCTAAAACCGTTCTCATTCAGAGAACTTCCTCTAATGACTGTGGTTGCGTCCATGCATGGAACACCGCAATCCAACAGGAAAACCGGGCCGGTGAGGGTATACTCTGGGCTTGTTGTCTTTCAACAGGCTCTAATCTGCAGAGCTCTCCTCAATTTCCCACTGGGCAGCGGCCTATTAGATTACACTGATTCTGCCCTTATGATAAACACAGAACCCTGGCTGTTTGTCTGAAGGTTGAGAGATCCGTCTCGCTCTCAGCTGATGAGTTTGAGATCGTGCCCAGTGTGTCCCAAGAAGCACAGCGAGCTGAAGAGACCTTGGCTTAAGGAGCAATGGACTGAGCAGTAGAGTCTCCTCTGAGCTGATAGCTTTTGACACGATGATTCAGTGGAACTGAGTTGAATAAAAAGCCTCTTTTTCATTGTGCCTTAGGAAGGGAATGCCCAGGGGATTATGGTCAGTGAAGTGATCAGAGACTATGGTTAAGAAAATGAGCCTGGCCCTCACGTCATGCTCTACAGGCCATTATTTCATATACAAATGAGGGCAGAGCGTATCAGATAATGCAGGTCTTCAGTAGGACTCTAGAGTTCCCCTTTACTCCTTTAGAATCTGCTACACGGCCCCAACAAAAGGTTAGAAGGTCAGGGGTCAGTCATTGCAACATATCTGACAAGACACAACCTGCTTTCTTGTTCTCTTTCTATGGTCCGATCTCAAAGATGATGCGGTGGCTTGCAAACAAATGTAACAACTGTCCGTAACATATGCCTAGCTTATATAACTTCTTTAAATATATTTTAACTTTATTTCTCTTCTTATTCAAGAGTTTAATGCACCAATAGCTTGGAGCAGGGCCATAGCAGGAATATAAAGCCCCTTAGACTGCATTTATCTCCACTCTTCACATGCAAACAGCCTTTCAACACTAACTTCATTGAACTGGTATTAGCAGAGTAAGTAACAGAATGATAAGATAAGACACAAGATATTGTTCCTAAACCATGTTTAAATTTGTCTGACACCACCCCTCAGGTGTTGTACAACAATCTCTTTTCCAGGGAGAGGAATGACTATTCATGGTATTGAGCCCGACAAGCTGACGACTTTCAAAGCAATTCAGGTGGAAATTCTGTTTAGTTTATAGTTAACTACAACTGACATAGTATTTACCATGCATGAGCAGTTCTAAATATGGAGACTAAATGTTCAAACTTCAAAATTCATAACACAACAGGCTCGGATTATATATTTGAGTATGTTCATGGAGAAACAAAAATCTAAAAGTGCTGAAAGGTGGCTTTGTATAAAAAGAACAGCCAAATGAAACCAGTTTCTTTAGGAAAGAAGATATTTAGCTCATTAGTGGTGCATCAGAACATTGTAGCAACCACCTAACAATCACCTCAGATCTCTGTAACAACCGCAAAGCAATAACTCTGGTAATCTCTCAGAACACCCTAGTAACTGAATAGCAACATGCTAGCAATCCTAGGATCTCCCAAGCAACCACCTAACAATGCCATAGCAACCACAGAGAACACTCTGGTAGACACAATGGCATGCTTAGAACACTAGCAACCACATGGCAACACCTCTTGCAACTTCCTAAAATACCCGAGCACTGTGGTTTTAGACTAGCAAGTACCACTCAAGTTTCCGAAGTGTAAAAGTTTTGTTGTTGTCTTGCAAGAGTTGTTAGTTGACATTGTTCTTTATAGATAATAACAATTTGTGATAGGAAAGCTATTTTCTGCTCACATATTTTTATTGATATTGATTATGTCCATATTGTTTTATTCAGTACCTTAAAAACCACCTATTACCAATTCAGCTTTGAACACAAGAGCTTTGTTTGAAAGTTCTGGAACTTAAGTCCATTCAATGAGAGGGATTTGCCAAAAGAACAGATGTTGTCAGAGTAGTTTCCAACAGGAAGGAATTAGTCTTTCGTGAAACTCTCACGCCTCTGCAAAAGGTGCTAATTAAAGAAAAACGTAAGTACTTGGCACTCCACACACAAGTGTTCTTCATTTGAAAAGATTTTTTTAGCATCGCACTGTAATCTCCATTTGTATTGCAAACGAACATTGTGCTAAATGAATGACTGCTGCCACGATCCAGAAGATATTGGCAGCCTATTAATTATTTTATCCTTAATTGGTCTTTAATTATCTGATAATCTGATGATAATATTTGCTCACAAGTTCGCCAAAATATTCGTTATTTTGTGTGAGGCGTCTGGACTTTGACATAACTACATGACAAAACATTCATTACGTACAAAGAGCACAAAGAGCTGTAAAATTAACCTCCATTTTTTCACTCTCCTTAGAGGAGACAAAGGCTGAAATAGGCTGGGGACTGTGGCAAACTGACTCAGGCCTGGTCTCTTTCTCTCTCTCTCGCTCACACACACAAAGGCACCCGTAATGTCTGGACAGATAAAAGGCAGAATATTATGGCAGTGGGCCACGCTGCTCCGCCTGGTTTGTCATGCAGCTGAATGGAGTTGTGGCGAGGGTACGGTTTGGCCACGATTGTCTCATCCCCTGCCAGGACACACACAACTGCACTCACACTAGCTCTATAAAGAGAAGGGAAAAGGCAGGGATTCCCGGTCACTGTGTATGATCGCATGGCACAGAGGTACATTTAAATGGCCTAAATGCCAGGCCCAGTTGCTTTGAGACAAACCTGTAGTAGTACACCTTTATTTTGAGTGTTTGAATCAATTGGAAGAGCCCAAAAGGAACATTATATTGGTCAAAAGTTGCTCTTTCATGCTCATGAAACCTAATGCAGTTCTCAGTCATTTTTCATTTAAGTATCATCTTTGTCTCAGATGTTTCTCCTAACATCCTATGAACATCCAACATTCCAGACTGATCTCATGAAATGGCGTATGTATGACACACCAATTCGTATGCCATTTTGGCGTGCTATCAAGATGCATAATCGCTTTTTTAGCGTGTTTATCAACGCTGTTTCATTCTATCCCCTACAATGCCCCTACCCCTAAACCTACCCACACACACACACACACACACACACACACACACACACACACACACACACACACACACACACACACACACACACACACACACACACACACACACTACCCTAAACCTACCCATCACAAGAAACATTTATAATTTTTACATTAAAAAAATGTTTATGTATGTTTATAAATCCATTTACATTGTGGACACACACACACACACACACACACACACACACACACACACACACACACACACACACACACACACACACACACACACACACACACACACACACACATCAATATGCATAATCGCTTTTTAGCGTGTTTATCAACGCTGTTTCATTCTATCCTCTACAATGCCCCTACCCTAAACCTACCCATCACACACACACACACACACACACACACACACACACACACACACACACACACACACACACACACACACACACACACACACACACACACACACACACACACACACACACACACACTACCCTAAACCTACCCATCACAAGAAACATTTATCATTTTTACATTAAAAAAAATGTTTATGTATGTTTATAAATCCATTTACATTGTGGACACACACACACACACACACACACACACACACACACACACACACACACACACACACACACACACACACACACACACACACATAATGGTTAGTTTCTGCGTAGACATACACGCAGATAGCTCAAAATGCGTACAGATAACACGCCATTTTGGGCTTTAGAAAGTGGCGTGTATGTTTACGCAAAGTCATGATGCCATGTTGAACATTCTATGTCTAGAAGAGACACAAATAAGACAATTGTTGTTATTGGGCTATAAAATGAACGTTGATAACAGATTAGATTGTTTGTTCTTGAAATAATTCGATGAGAAATACTGGCATTCATTTTGAAGTCTATGACTATCTAGGCAAATATGAGCTGTTTGAGATAATGTTAAAATGTCTTCTGTAACTCTAGAAGAGATGTGAGATTACTGGGGTTTCTTAGGAGAAGCAGGGGACTTACAAGTCATATTTTTCTCTCCATTTAGGGGAAAAAGTTATGTTAAAAAGAGATAGAGTTGTGAAAGTTTGAAAATTATACTAGCAGAGTAATGTCCCATGGGTCCCAGTTTGAGTCAGTGTCAAGACAGAAAGGGTTTGAACAGTTCAGACTGTGTAGTGCTTTCCTTTGGGGTGAATAAAGCCTGTTTTCATGCACACACTGTATCCTACGGTCTAAATACAATAGCACAGAGCGGATCATATGTACGAGTCAGCCCAGAACACAAAATTAATCTGCAGAGTTGCAGTACTCAAAAACGACGAGTCCCAATGCTTCAGAGTCCATGATAAGACTAAAGGTCCTTGCGGATCCGAAATTCTGAAATGCGACCTCATGTTGTGTCAATCACATTTATACACTGCCTCCAAAACTTTCATCCATCATAAATTCAGAGACAATTCAGAGACACTGTGGAAAGGTTTCTGTGCGTGATCAATTTTTAGGATAACGAATATGAAAAAACGCATACAAAAATTTCAGACTTAGTGTGCAAGGACCTTGAGACCATGAATATATGGTCATAGACTCGGACACGAGGTCTGGTCTTGTCTGGTCTCAAGTACTATAACACTGAATACTAGACGAGAAAAGAACAGGCAAATGAGAGAAGAGGAGGAATAGGCAAAAAGATTTTAAAAAGTAGATGAGGAAAAAGTAAGAAGTGAAAGAGTGAAGGGATGAGACAAGACCATGAGACAGGCTGTGCCGGGTAGAAAAAAAAAAATATATATATATATGAAATGAGACAAGGCAAGAAAAGGCAAGATGACCAAAGGTGAGAAGAGAAAAGAATCAAGTTCCGGGAACAGAATCAAGTTCCTCATGATTGCTGTGGTCCACCTATTTAATGAATGAATTCAAACTGAGTTCATTTTGTGTTGGCTAATTCACGTTCTCAGTCAGCAACACAGGAAGTGGAAATAGATTGGCCATGAATTTGAGGTTGGCCCCTCTATCAGCCGTGAACTTTAGTCCTACAGATGGCTGCTATTTGCAACAGTCTGTGAACTCTTTTTTCTTAATCTCTATCATTACATCTGTGCCTTACATCTTTTATCCATTCGCAGTAAGTTAACATGTATCGGATGAAAGGAAATGCTTTAAACAAATATATGCTGTTAATACCATGATATCTGCAGTGTGTCTGCAGCAAAGACATCCATCCAGCCATTAAAACCCATCAGTATAAGCTGACCGAGCCCAAACTATATGAAAGAAAGCAGACACACATTAATATTATCCTCTTCTCTAAATGCTTATTGTAGACGATATGTTTTCCCCCCCTTCTTTTGATGTGTTCCTAGCTCCTTAGCGGCAGCCTTGTCTGTGTCTACAGGTATAGTCTGCAGTGTCTGTCTCTTTCTTTACCCCCTGTCCTGTCCTGTTTCCCCTCTGTTAGCCCAGAGCCGCTGTGGCCAGGCTGTGCTCGCCAGCTCTCTAATTGATAACAGCCAGCAAGCGCCCAGTCAGGGGGGGCAGACCTGACTCTTTGCCTCCAAACACCCCTGGGAGGCTACGGGCCGTGGTCCAGGCCGTCAAACATCGCCAACCGTACAGACACCACCAAACACTAACTGGCAGCTATTTACCAACAGCGCAGCTTTTCATTTTCTCACTGAAAAGCATGCAGGCGTGCATACACATGCAGACACGGTACCAATTCACAGACAGTCTTGTCTCCTGCACTGATACATGTGAATAAGCTGTTGCCAAGTGCTAAAAACGACATTTTCTTTAATAGCAACACAGTTGTCATCTACTGTTGAGGTTTGGAGCAAAGTGCAAGATCTCTTTTTCTATCTCTACATCTCTTTCTCTCGGTTTCTGTCGATAGATCAGATCACAGCTCGGTGCACTCTCCAGGTGCATGCAAAAGGAAGGGAGTTCAAAGAGATCAGACGTAGTCAAATTAGACGCATTAGCAGGTGTCTGAAGGGTGTCTCTCTGTAGAACGCTGTAACTCAACCTGATCTCACCTTGGAGAACACAACCTATCATCCACTTGACATTTTAATCCTTACCTTATACATGTTTCAAATTCCAGGCTTAAGAATTTCGACAGTTCCTATAGAGCACCTGGTTTCTACTGTACACTAGTTTGATTTTTTTATAAAATGTACCTGTGGTGACGATATTACTCTTTTCAAAGTGTGTTTGTAGATATGTCTCTAGAAGAAAACATAAGCACATTTGGTTTAGCCAACTAAGTGGCTAAAACAAATTAAACTTGCCTTGAGGTGTTTCACATTACTGGCCCTTCCATAGTCAGCCTAATGGCACTGAGGTGTGTCTCCGTATGGCAGGTTTGGCATGTGGGCACATGACAGTACCTCTGGGGTGTCCCAAAAGTGCATTAATTTGCATTCATCATATCTGGAGCATGCACTGATACACTTGCCTGCAACAGAGTTTAAAATGATGCTTCTCCTTGCTTGTTGATGTGTAACATTAGATGCGTTACATGTGTAAGATATACATTTTATACAGCTTGAAAGAATTAGGCAACAAGCAGAAATAATTGAGGTATATAAGTGAACTCATTTGTGATTTGTATTTCCTATGGGGATGTGAACTATGGTGTGTAAGTGGGGTGCACATGCAGTGCAGACAGTAACCATGATGGCTGAATGTAGAGGAAGCTCGCTGTGGTTAAACTGGTATTGTTTTGCGGGATGTCATATCAGTTTGTTTTCTGCAGCTACTGAAACAAATCTCCTAAATCCCTCAGACTGCTGCAGGCTTCACGGGCCTACTTAACAAGGTAATTAAAACTGTCTGCCTCCATTCCCCCCAAATTTGCATACTCCTCCTCCTACCCTTTGTGAGGGTGTTTAAATGAATATCCCCTTTCCTGATTTTCCTCTTCATGTATAATCTGCACTGGGAAGGCAGTAGAGTTGAAATTGGGAGTCATGTGATTTAAGACGTCACTGTTGATCTGAGTGACAGTTGGAGCAGGATAGATTTCATTAATGACCCAGTTTAACAGCATGCATTAGAGACTAGACAAGCCAGAGAACATGTCTCACCACCACTGTCAATCTCTTACAATTATTACTGGAACTAATTAAGGAATCCAATTAATGCAGCTAAAAGAAAACGAGTGGGGCTGGGCAAGGGAATTTCCTTAGCCGTAGTTCAAATTTGTGTTCGTAATTTGGAGGGCACGGGATGCTTGAGTTTCTTGGGAAATAAGGCTGGCTTATGGGAACAGTTGTCACTAATCATCTGGATTTGTTCAAGGTGACATGCAGCAAAATGAAGCTGAATTCAATCTCCCCAACAAGTCTAGAGAAGGCTCACTATTATCGCATGCTCCCTACGAGTATTGGAAAGGCATACATTTACTGAGGGGCAATAGCCGTAGCATCTGTCAATTTGACCTTACACCTCATTTAGATCATTGGCTTCTTCTACATCTTTTCACTCACTGAGATTTCACCAAGTAGGACCAACCCAGTCTCATGAGAAGTTAGAATAATTTGTACAAGATGGAAATGTTAAATTGGGTCAAACTAAATGAATGACCCACACCTAAACCTAACCATAAAGTCTGTGACTGTAATATGAAAAAGAAAAAAACATAAAAGTTGTACCTTTTCGTACATGCCTTAAAAGTCTTAAAGTCTACATGTCTCAAGTCTTAAAATTTTGAACAATTTTGCCATCTTTTATGAATTATTACGAGTTATCATGGGACTGTTGGTGGAACATGTTTCTAGATCAACATGCTTTATGATCCTCAAGAAACTTTCAGATTTCAAGGTTATAGCTTCAGGTTATGTCAGGTTTAAGACTGGGCACTTGAACAACATTATCAACCAATCATCTCCCTCTACTTTTACGGGTTAAAAGTTAATGGTTAAGGCAGTGTTTTTTCAATCCTGGTTTTGGGGACCCACCGCTCTGCACATTATCTATGGCTGAATCCGAAATCGCTCTATACCCTTCAAATAGGGCATTATTTGAAGGGGCAGCCATTTGTAGTGGTGTCCGAAACCATAGTGGACATTATCGAGTGCACTCATTCTATCCCACATTGCACTGCAATAACGTGTGTACAGTCAATGGCTGTCCGAATTCACTCACTCGTTTTCATTCACCCCTTCAAAAGTGAACTGTATTAGTGGACTAACATAGGGAATAGGGATTGATGATTCAGGGGGCAATTTTGGATTCAGTCTGTCTCTCGTATTTAATACACCTAATTTAGATTATCAGCTTTTTAGGAGAGAGCTTCATGGTCTGCACTGAATATATCAGATAAATGAGACATACAAAATGTCCAAGAGTGGTGGGTCCCCAGGACCAGGATTGAAAACCACTGGGTTAGGGTTTTAGTTAAGTGCAGGAATATGACTGTTCCATGACCAACAAAACATGGTCAATCCTGATGAAGGCTCCCACTCTCTACTCTTGATGCTTGATGTACTGAGGTTTCGTGAAAGCCTGTGAAAGCAGGCAATTAAAAAACGAGAGCAATGCAAAGACTAAATATGACAATGCTTATGATACTGAAAGCATTTCTCAATCCACTGAGGGAATTGTGTGTATATTCTGTGTCCTGCAGTGTCACTAATGTCCACTAATTCCTCTAAATGCTAGACATAACAGCTCAGTGAAGTAAACTGATACCCTTCACCACCTGCAGGGGTAAAACAATTAAAAAATCCCAAAGTCCACACCACCCCAACGGAGGCTCTGCCAGTTGTCGCCAAGTTGAACGTCTATTTTTAATTGCCAAAGCAGTTGAAGGGATGTCTAAATCTGAGACATTCTTCTGGAGTAACTTCAGAATGGAGCAGATGGATGGAGCCGCAGGGAAAAGTGGTTAAGTACCTCAATCAGGTGAGTTCTAGATTGGCAAGAAGCTCCCGGGGCTGGAAGGTTTGATGATGGACCAGGGCAGATTTTCTGGACTGAAACCTGAGGCCTGCACTAGACTGACTGTGTTGGCAGGAGGGAAACAGCATGTCATGTGCAATAAAGGAATGCAGCTCTAGTTGCATGAGCCAGCCAGATATACCATTACAGTCCTTGTGCTGGATGGAGGAAACAAGTAAAACGAGGAGGAGGGAGAGAAAACTGGACTAAAAAGACAAAACAAAAATGCAAAGAAACGGTAAAGCAAATGTACTGGAATGAAAAGAGACTGGGACACAATACTAAAAAAGACACACATAAATTCCTTATGTGTGCAAACACAGTACTTGGCAGTAAATCTCTTTCGGATTCTGAAAATGTCTATGTTTTAAAATCTTTACTTCAATCTTTACATTACGTATTGTATCAAATACCCTAAATGTATGTAGGAACAAAGACATTTGATTTTCAGACCATTACACTCTCTGATAAAATTACTTACTATTTTCCATGCTTCATGGTGGCATGCTTTATCATTTATCATTAATGCAATTAAGATCACAGTCCATGTATATTAGCCAATCATCAAATCTAGAGGCAGATTTCTGTCAGTGGTGTGAGATAGGAGCAGGAATTCTGTTTGGCTGAACAAAGAAAGACAGGGGAGTGTTTTGGAAACCTGCTTGAAAACATCTTGTCATTTCAGGCCTAGCTTTGGTATTTTCTTTGATACCTATCAAAGTTAATGCAATTAATGTTATGAAGGCACTATTATAATAGCATTACCTGCTGAAAATATAAGGAAATCCTTCTGTTTTCCTAAAGAAGGATGACTTCTGCAGAAGAGACAGAGACTGTTAGTGTTTTTCTCCTTTAGACAGGGAGCTATTTAACTATAGAATGCTATTAATAACATCAACCTCAACATTTCTTGTGCTGGAACAGATCCAGTCTGTTGTTCAGCATTTCTTTCCACATTAATACTGTCTCAGCGAGTGTAGCGGCTGCCAAGCAAGTCAATCTGAACACAAAGTCTTGTGTACGCAGAGTCTATGGTACAGAGTTACCGGAGACACAATAAACAATTGTGTAAACACAAAGCATGTTTACGTGCTGGCTTCAGAGATGCAGATGTGTGCGTGGAGAATGTGTGTTCTCCTCAGAGTGGAGGGAATACTCTGACTGCTCTAATAAAGCCATGATTATTATCAGACTGCTACACGCCGTCACAAATAACAACAACAACAACAACAACAAAGCAGAAATCGATTGTGACTTCACGCTTTTGTACACTTGTCTGCAACCCGCCAGAACCCCACCCCCAACAATTTGCAGCTTCACGGAGCCAAAGGAGATGGGAATAGATGAAATATCATACATTATTAATAAAAAGACAACACAAGCTATGTACCGATACAAAATCAACTCTAAAGCCAAAGACACTGAATCAATGGGTGGAATTCGAAGAGCATATTACCATACTGGCGATGGGAAATTAAAAAAAATATAACACGAGTGTACTCCTTACTCAGCAGTATACACTGAATATTATTTTTAAGAATAGTATTGTGATGGTTTATGTGTATGTTACTTTAAGACCCATGTTTGGGGTGTTCCAAGCCCTGCATTTAGATGGGTACCTACTTTAAATAAAATACAATCATTTACAGTAACCTGTGTCATGTGGATAATTTATAACACACTATAGGTTACAGTGTGCAAAATAGAATGCATTATGCAATAATAATTCTTAACAGTAGTGTGCTACATTGTTGTCACATGACCTTAGCGTCCAATTATCATCATTTAGGGTTTAAAAAAAAGCCTATTTTGCATTTTAAAATTTTAAATAAAAATGTGTTATGCTCTGCAGTATGCTCTGTTGTATACTACACATTTAGGCAAATGCACTAAGTCATCAGGGTATTTCATGCATAGAAATAATTTAACTACAAACTGCAGAATGAGCAGTATGGTGGTATGCTTGAACATCATGTCCAGCCCTTCATGTCCACTTGCCCATCTTTGTCCAGCAACATACACGTACACACAAAGGCTGTACAGCAAGGCTGAAAATTCATTTTGACATCTTATGAACGCAATGCGAGGGAGGGGACATTTTTGCATTAACCATGCATGACAGGGACTAACTTGCCTGTTTGTCGTAATGTTTGCTGGTAGGTGCCAGTATTTACACCCTCATTTCTGCACAACCTTACTGACAAGTGCTTGCTGAATTAAATTTAGAGAAGATGAAATAAGCCTAAATTGTATTTATTTGTGGTGTAATCATAAGGATTAAGCTGGTGAAGAAATGCATTAATGTCTAATCCTCTTACCCCTCCCCTTTCCTCACCTCCAGCTCCGCAGTGCAACCCGCTTTCAAAAAGAGAGGGGGAAATGGAGGCACTCGTTTGGAGCAGCCTTGAGCTTCAGCCAAGCTCTCGTTGGCATTGTGTGCTTACAGCTGGGCTTGCTTTCCCTTTATCTTACTCACTCTTTCTCTGTCTTCCTCCCTCTTGTTCTCTGTGAAGTGCTTTTCTTCCTGGCCCGGCCTGACAGAGGGGTGTGTGTGTGTGTATGGGAGGGTCAGGGCTCTTGTGTAGGTTGTCACTGGGCCAAATCCTGCAGCTTCCTGCCCATTACAGCCCACAATGACAGACTGTAAACACAGAGAGAGAGAGAGAGAGAGAGAGAGAGAGAGAGAGAGAGAGAGAGAGAGAGAGAGAGAGAGAGAGAGAGACCATAAAGAATTTTTGTAATACTATTTATAATTCTTTCATGCGTAATAGTATAGGCTTTGCTAGTTGTTTAAGTCCTCCATGAAATCAAAATTTGACTTTTTAGTCCATGCTATTGTTATTGTAGTATTATTTATATGCTATTATAGTATTTATTCATATTTTTAATCAGCTTTTATTTGTATACTATTTTCATTTTTCTTGTAATAATTAGTTTGAGTAATAATATGTTCTTTTGTCATTTTTATTAGATTCCTAATACTTGCATTAAGCTTTATTTTAGTACTTATTTCTAATCTCATTTACTTTACCGCTAGCAAAATGGACTTTCAATAAAACTTGGTTGCCTATACAGTAGAAAGGTGGGAGGAAAAATTTTAATCGCTGTTACCTGACTGACAGAGAAAAGAGGCTGTTGTCTTCTCTTTTGCCAAATAGGTAGGAAAACTTCAACACTCATAATGCATGTTGCCGTCCATGCCCACTCCCACCAGTCTGCTATGGATACACTTACCAGAGTCAAAAACCACCTTGCTTTAGGAGGAAATACTTCTTCGCAAACTTTTAGTATTAATGGTGTTGACTTGTATTCTTCCTGGGAGCAAGAATTTAGAGCAGGAGCAAGTTATTTTTGGTTTACAGTAAAGGATCCAGCAAGTTGTAGGCAGTAGATAAAGGTGCAAAGAGAAGGTAAGAAAGCTTTTGCCATTGTTCAATTTTACCCTAATGCTGTTTAAAGAGTAGACAGAGTATGATACAATATATTAACAGAACAAATAACTCTCTGTCGATCCGACTGACCATGGGAGGTGACAAAAATAGTATAATTTTTAATTATAACACATCATTTTCATTTTCATTCTTTTGTCTGATTTTTGCTGACAAATAAACATGGATTTCTTGGTCCTGGTAGGTTCATTTACATATACTACCTACATTGCAACAATACAAAGCGGGTTGAATACCTGCAAAATTAATGTTTTTCATCTAATATTTATAATTTATCTTATTTCAGATTTATTGCATAACGATTTTTAATAATTTTTAGCTTTAGTAATTAACAACAACACTGGTACATGTCTTGGTCATCTACATGCTACCATGAAAATTGATAAAATTAACAATTTTTTCCCAGAAAAATGGAACATTCTTCAGATGCTCTTTAATGGCCAAACCACTAATACCACCTGACTCTCACAATCAATAGCAAGTAGCAAATCTTGACTCATGAATATTTTACATAAGGTAAATGCCATTAGCTATTTTAAAAAGGGATGATCTCTTTTTAACGTTCAATATAAAATGTCAACAAAGGAAAGTAAACTGCGCTTATCAAGCCATTTCTTAGGGACTTTATAGCAGTATCTCACAGGAGGGTATGCCAACATTATTACAATTATGTTATAATAATATGAAATTATAACTGTATAATATTATACACCGATCAGGCATAAAAAACATTGTGACCACCTTTCTAATATTGTGTTGGCTGCCCTAGACCCCTGAAGGTGTGCTGTGGTATCAGGCACCAAGATGTTAGCAGCAGATCCTTTAAGTCCTGTATGTTTCTAGGTGGGGCCTCCATGGTTTGGGCTTGTTTGTTCAGGACATCCCACAGATGCTTGGTTGTACTGAGATCTGGGAATTTGGAGGCCAAGTCAACACCTCAAACTCGTTGTGCTCCTCAAACCATTCCTGAACCATTTTTGCTTTGTGGCAGGGAGCATTATCCTGCTGAAAGAGGCCACAGGGAGTACCGTTTCCATGAAAGGGTACATGGTCTACAACAATGCTTAGGTAGGTGGTACATGTCAAAGTAACATCCACATGGATGGCAGGACACATGATTTCCCAGCAGAACATTGCCAAAATCACCACAATGCCACCGCTGGGTTGCCATCTTCCCATAGTGCATCCTGGTGCCATGTGTTCCCCAGGTAAGTGACGCACATGCACCCGGCCATCCACGTGATGTGAAAGAAAACGTGATTCATCAGACCAGGCCACCTTCTTCCATTGCTCCGTGGTCCAGTTCTGATGCTCACGTGCCCACTGGTCTGCGGCTATGCAGCCCCATATACGCAACAATCTACGATACACTGTGTATTCTGACACCTTTTTATCAGAACCAGCATTGCCCATGTGCATCAATGAGCTTTGGCCACCCATGACCCTGTCGGTTCACTACTGTTCCTTCCTTGGACCACTTTTGATAGATACTGACCACTGCAGACCGTGAACACCCCACAAGAGCTGCAGGTCTTGACCCAGTCTTCTAGCCATCACAATTTGGCCCTTGTCAAACTCGCTCTTAATCCTTGCCCATTTTTCCTGCATCTAACACATCAACTTTGAGGAAAAAATGTTCACTTGCTGCCTAATATATCCCACCCACTAATAGGTGCCGTGATGAAGAGAAAATCAGTGTTATTCACTTCACCTCATAAGGTTATGCCTGATCCATATTGAATTAGTAACCCGAGTTGAAAGGAAAAGTCCACACAAAATTAAAACTGACTTGTATTAAATACATTGTAATTAAATACAATGACTTGTAAGACGAGTCTAAGCATTTTATGCAACTAGCCACAGCTGTTCACAGAAAACATTGCCCTTAGCTGTATAGTACTGTAGCTCTCATTCAGACTTGGCATTTCGTGATCAGTCACAAGACACATCAATTATTTTGAAGAATATCATGTGCCTGTGTAATATTTCCTTTCTGAATATTGCCTCTCTCTACCTTTACAGATGGTGACACTGTTTGATGTGATACAGAAAGAGAGTGACAGCTGTAAACTAACAGAAGGGACAAGGGGAGCGCAGAGAGACAGGTGGAGTGTGATGGAGACTGAAGGTGAGGTGGATGCAACACCATTAGAAGACTGTAAAAGAGAAAAGATAGAGTGATATGCATCATATCCTGTTTATGACATTACCATAATTCACACATTTTAATGTTGACTGTTCACTGATGAACACTGATATAAATAACATTTTACGTCAACATGAAATCAAATTGCTTATTCATTACTTATGTTACTGGTGCATGATTTATCAGTGCAACAGTAAATTATATTATTAAAAAAGTGTTGGTGTTTTAGATATAGCACTAAGCACAAAAAGGTTTCAGCAGGTAGTTATGCATTTTTGGTCATGTCATATCTTGCCACTAGATTCTATGGTTCCCCACACTTCCAAACGCCCAAATTAACCCCTGCTTGTGAATGGGGTTTCACGCTGATGTTAAAGCTCAGAAAGAAGAACGTTCTTGAGACTGAAGAGCACTGCTGCACTCACCATTCTAATAAACATAGAAGCATAATTTTTTATAAATTTACCCTTCAATACAAACCTGCAGCACACAAAGCAGCGACAGCACTTACAGGTTGTCCAAACCATTTTCCTCTCGCTAATCAAAACCAAAATTGAATATATTTGACAGCATTAGCCACAGCTAATGCAAAGCACCCTGGTGCAAATTCATTTTTAATTTGAATAACAAATGAATCCTTTTAGAGGCCATGTTGTAATTTTCCAAGTGTGCACTGATAATGATCTGACTTCCACGGGATCACTTTTAGTTTAGCAAAGGTTGCATCTCCATGACAACTTAAAGAACATGGAAAGGAGGCAAAACAGGCCAATCAGAGGCCCAAGAACATGTCAAGGAAATCCAAGAGCTCTTCTGCTATTAAAATGCTCATTTTTACAATCCTTTCATTCTCAATATGCATTCAGACATCATGCCAAAGAGATCTAATAATGTTTTTAAGCAAGTATGGGACTGTCCGCTGTTTTAAAATGTTCTAGTCGTTTTAAAAGTAATAAGAAAACAGTGTGGGATGAGTTACAAACCAAAAGTTTAATATTTAGTATAGGAGTCTGTTCGAATCCCCTGTGGAACATACTTTTAAAAATGGTACTTATTACAGAAATAGTATACTTTACAAGAATATGCTTGAATGTTATGTTTTCAAACACGTTGTTGCATGTTAACTGTGTAAAATGTATTGTGGTTTAAATTTAGATGCAATTAGCTGATGTTGAGTGCCTTATTTGACACACTTAAGTAGGACTTGAGTACATTTTTATATGTAAATTCATAATTACTTCAAATGTTTTTGAAATATGGTTAAAGTGTACTGCTTATGTACCTACAAGCATTTATGGTAAACTAAAATATACTTTAAATGTAATTTCATTTGAATGTTGTGTCATGTATTTAAATATATTTGTAATTACACATTTGTAATGACGTAGTAAATTTCAAATATTTTAATTTTAAAATATAATATTGAATAGCACCACAGTTAAAATTGTAATCAAGAATTTACATGAGCTTTATATAAGTCAACACATTAAATAAGAGTACTTATTTAAAGCACCACAAAAGATCATCATGTACTTTAAAGTAAAACTTTTAATTTGACATTACTACAAAATGTCATGAAAGTGTACTCAGTTTAAGTAAGTGACCAATTATTTCATTAATATGTGCAAATAGTTTTTTTTTTTTTTTGCAATTCTGGGTAAAAAACAACCCAATGTTGGGTCAAACATGGACTAACCCAGCGTTTGGGTTGTCTTAAGCAAATATTTAACCCAACCGCTGGGTTAAAACAACCCAATTGCTGGGTTAGTCCATATTTGACCCAACATTGGGTTAAAACAACCCAGCATTTTTTAGAGTGAAGGGTATGAACAATTTTTCCACTAATTATGTTTATGAAGTCTCATATGCATTGATCCATTCCACCATATATATGGCTGTGAATTTGCTAGTAAAAACAGAACTAAGTTCACCTATGAAAAGAAACATAAATCTTCCAATATAATGAGTACATATTAACTATATCAAAAACCAACTTGCTGGTTCCGTAGTAGCGCATTACTAACAGAAACCGGGCACGCTGACACTGGTTTCTCTTGTGTGTTGAGGTCTGTGCTATCATGAGACTTTCACAGGAAATTGCAAGTGTGGGGGTGTTAGTAGAGTTCTCATACACTTTGTACACCTTTTTGGCACCTCCAGCATAAGTCACACTTCCGGAGTTAGTTACTCCTTAAAAAGGTATCAGTGCGAGCTGTTTGAACAATGAGCGTTTGGTTGCAGCACACTGTGATTTAGAGTACCGGTATCTCTCGCTTACTCCCCCTCGGGGGAAAAGAGTTATCTGGGAGGAAGGATGACCTTGCGGTGACTCCCAAATCTCACTCCACGACCTGTGTGCCTGGGAAAACAGGAAACTGACATCTTGGAAAATGTAATGTTTATGGTTTGGAGCCATTAATATGGGCCCAATGCCCTGCTGTCTGCCACTGATTAAAGGGAGCTGTGGCACGTGAATGATCAAACAAGCCAGGGCAGGAGACGGGTTTACTCTTTACTAGCTATTTTGATCACAAACAAATGAAACCAAGATGACTTTAACAGCTGCATCGGCAACACTATTGTTAGAAGAAAAGGTGTGCTCCAGACTTCTCAGTGTCAACTGTCTCAGATGTCCTAAAATTAGGAAATTAGGAAAAATAAGAATTGAAAGAAGAGACTGAGAATCTTAGACTTAAAAGTAAAAAAATATATATAAGGGGAAGAGAAAAGGAACTGGTTTTCACTGACCAGAAGCACCAAGACTCAAAATATCTGGAGCACCTCTAGTCCATGGCTCAGATAAATATCTTTACTTTTAACTCAAACTTAGCCTTCAGCCCACCATGCTGTTTTCCTGCCTGTCAATTAATTTACTTCAAACCATTTCCACTCCTCCTCCCATCTGTTGGCCTCAGGCCCGATATACATCAGGCGGAATCGAAGAACAAACGGATGTGACGTCATTTTGAACAAAATCAGGCCGAAACAAAGTTTGTTTTGGGAGTTCGCAACAGCTCGCCAAAGCGAACTTTCCAGTGTCCGTGGTGATTACACAACAGGTTGGTTTGCCCGGAGGCTCCGCCTTCTTTCACGTGAAAATCTTTTCCAATTGATTTCTCCTGTTCTCACTGTGCGAGTGAAAACATGAACACTGTAAAACAACTTCATTTTATACTGCTTTATATTAGAAAATGAAGTTTTACTTTAAATTTAAGTTTATGAAACTTGATGTATTCAGTTTGCTTGTCAATACATTTAATTTCCTGTATGCTCCAGTCTAGACTCCTTACTCAAAAAGTCAGTAGCAGACTCCGGTAGGGGGGATACAGGTTATGTCATATTGTGTCTAAAGCATATCAAAGCCAGATTTTAGGGTTCCAAACCCTCAATTCTTGAATGTGACAATAACTGTTTATTCTAGTAAGTTGGTTTGTTCAGTTGTTTCATGGAAGCTGAATTTTCAGCAGCCATTACTTCAGTCTTTAATGTCACATGATCTTTCAGAAATCAAGCTAATAGACTGATTTGGTGCTCAAGAAAGATTTCTTCTTATTATGGTAGTTATCTACTGTTAGTTTGTAGTTTGTGGTGTAGCAACTTCTACAAAATGAGTAGCTTGTCTGCGGCTGAACTACTGCAAATTATGAGTAGCTTGAAGCTTAGTAAACTACATTAAGGCTGCTTCAACACTCAAGCCAATGATATGAGGCTCAGTGTGTTTGTAAGCCTCTTGGTTTACAGGCCTTGAGGTAATCTTCAACTTCACAAAGACCTTGGAAATGAGAGGATGGGAGGTAAAGTAATGTGCAGCCAGTGGATGAATGACTCTTACTGGGTCACAGCAGACAAATTGACTTGTTTAATGACATAGCCAACAAATGCAGGGCCTTTTACAGCCCTGTAAGGCCACTGACCTGGCCAGTACTTATGCTGCAAATAATGCGCCACGGCTAGAAGAGTCAGTGCCATTCACTCTTTCTTCTCCAAAGAGAGGTAGCAAAGAGATGGAGGGGGAGGGGTTTTGACAAAGACAGATTTAGGAGGAAGAGAGAGGAGCTGGGGTCTGTGGACAGGCGTTTAAGGCCGATGCACAAGAGGCTCCTGGGATACGTGACGGACCCTGTGATTAGAATAAAAATGCAGGCAATCTTGAGGCTAGCAGCGGGAGGTAGGAAGGGGGTTAAGTGGCAGGCTTTTACGTGGTTTAAACAGCAAGCTTGATTTACCCTGGGCTGTGTGGCAAGCTATCATTTGCAAATCACACCATGTCTCCAGGGCCTGCTAAGACGAGTCACGGGCTTTACATGAATGTTTGTTGTGGGCCTTTTGTGGAGGTTTCACACAAATAAAAACTCTAAGTAAAGAAAAATGGCTCTTCTGGCATGCATCCCTGCCATGCATGACATAAGGATGTGAATGTGCATTATGAACATGATTTGGGGTGTAAACATCTCATGAACCCTTCACAGCTATTATATGTGAGCTCAAAAAAACTGTCAGTCCAAGAAGCAGAATGCTTTATCCAAAAAGACAAGGTGGCCGTATACACAACACTTTTTATGCGTCTTGACCAATCATTTACAAGACAATGCCGTTTAGGCCTAAAAACGCAAACTTTTTGTCTCTGTGTAAACTACAAAAATGTTCATGGATATTATGTTTTCAGACTATAGTCTTTACAAAGTGGCCTCGCCAACTACTAAAATATCTGATTGGCCTGCAGTCTGAACATACGGCAAAAAATTGGAGACTGGATTTTGTCCATCGAGAATTGATTGGATCAATGTTGTTTGCTCATTGCCTAAATCTCATGTTAGTGACAGTTTGCTAGAAGGAAGCGGTTATTGTCTTGTCTTCGCGCCAGTGCACACGTTATCAGAGATTAAATAAAAAGTTCATGTTTTTGATTAAAGTTTTTGAGGGCACATAAATTTGTGCACAACGATTTATAATAAACTCTGAAATATACCATAAAAAAATGAATGGTGACTTCAAGTAAAACGATCCAATAGCTCCCCATTTAACCTCACTGCTGTCTAAAAGAAACAATTGTGATATTAAAGACGGCATCTCTCAGCAAAATGATGAGGTCAAAGTGCATGACAACCATCACCTTTAAAAGGCGAGAGATGACTCATACAGTTTGTGCTACTGTGAGGAAGTCTTAAAAGTATAGTTCACCCAGAAATTAAAATTATGTCAGTATTTACTCACCCTCATATTGTTTCAAACCTGCAAACATGCAGATCACAAAAGAATATATTTTGAAGAATGTTGATAACCAAACAGTTGACTTCCATTGCATGGCCCAAAAACACTGCGACTTTTCTCAAAATATCTTATTTTACCTTCCAGAAAATAATGACAAGATTCTATTTTTAATCTACACTGAGATATTCCTCTCAATTATAGATCTCTGTGAGAGAGAACATTCCCCATCATTTCATGAGCTTCTTAGTGTGACTGTACTGCTGTCTGGACATTCAGTGGGCCTCCTGTGAGGCCAAACCATTTGTACCAAGAACTCCTTTAGTAGTAGCTCTGTCTTAAATTACTGTTAAGACCACGCACAAGTTTCTGAGTGGCAGGCCCTTCTTAAAATAATGTGGAAACCTCTGGTGTCAAGACAGGAAGTTCCACAAACAGTAGTCGTCATGTTTAAATAGAGCAGAAGAATGGGCTGAGATAATGGCAAGTTCTTCACTGGGAGTTCTTTGCACTGTTATAAATAACCTCTCTCAATTTCATTCCCATTGTTAGAGGATGAATTACCCACAATGGGCATGTACTGTATATGTCTTAACACTTAACACTAACAGCAGTTAATTATCTTTCCAGTTTTGACCACTTCACCTTTTCTTGTTGGATTTGCTTTATACAGAACTATGTTCCAGCCTACTACACACATGAAGAAATATATTAGTAGATTATATATATATATATATATATATATATATATATATATATATATATATATATATATATATATATATATATATATATATATATATATATATATATATATATATATATATAGTCAGTCACAACCCATCTGTTTTTACACAGCGAACACTGCAAGTTCTAAAAAAAAAAAAAAAAAAGAGAGTATTCATGTTAACAAGATAAAATGACGGTATGATTTACGTAAATTTCATTGCTAGTAAATATAGCAAATAATTACAAAGAAATGGCAAGTAACATTAAAGTTTGAAGTGGAAAGACTGAAATAGTATTCTCTAATAAAAACAATTTATTGTATTCAAATAATCTTTGTTGTTTAAACTAAATTTAATTTAGGTTAAAAAAAAATTCAGAGATTCGTGCAATTACGTTTTTTTCGAACAAACTTGATCTTAGGTAAAATATGCCAGGGACAAGAAAAGAAGTTGTATTATCATGTCACTGCATGAAGCTTTACAGCAATGGAAAATGCCCACAAGAGGAAGTCTTTTATAATCGGGGGTGAATGACATTTGTTTGATGACCCTCATGGTTTAAGCCAGATCACCACTATCTTCAAAGCGTTCATGCTTCCTTATGATTTTATTTCAAGTTCCTTACCACATACATTTAAGCCTTGCAGACTTGGCCAAAGGAGGAAGGAGAAACATTTGCACAAGCATATGAGACCCAGGAAAAGGCTGCACTTCAAAAGACGGGACTTCATCAATGTTATCTGTAATCGTTTCAGGCTGCCCCTCTGGTTTAATCGCTTCCAGAGAGACAAAGACAGAAAGAAAGAAAGTAAAGTTAGTAAAGATTCATTGTAAGACCCTCACAAAGCCTGTGAATCCAGATAATCATGGCTCTTAAGATCTCCATATAGAGAAACACAATAGGCACTTGTGAATTGTCAGCAAGCATTTATGAATTATTATCATTACAGCTTCATAATGCTTTAGACTTCCCTGGTTATATTGTATCAGTAGATTTGTAGAGTGCCAATTGTTCTCATAAAACTTTTGTGTAGCCACAACACAATGAACCGGCTGTGTGGCTTGAACAAAATACTTTCAGAAGAAACGTTTGGTCTGCATGTCACAGATAAATGAATACATTAGTTAGGGCAGGACAGGATGTGTGTGTTGTGTGTGTGGACACACTCTATGTGGTAGAGTTAATCTCTGGGCAGCAGCTATGTTGGGTGGAGGTTTGGGATGAAACTGGCTAACACCCGTCCAGCCACACCGGATACTCTCACACATCACTATAAACACACACACACATACACAAACAAAATACTTCATTTCAAACATTGGAAAACAACATCTCAGCACAAATACAAACTTAGCTAAAGTTGAGGTGCATCACACTGACGATTAAAAATGAAGAAATGCCTGACAAGTAAGGTTTTATCCATGTTGACATACTGAAACGCCTAAAAAAGCAGAGTAATTAAAGGACAACTCCGGTGAAAAATGAACCTAGGGATAATTAACACATGGTTACCGAGCAGATCGTTCTCTGGGAAGCGTTTTCATGAAAATAGAATGTAAAGAGTTTTCTCTCTTAAAACAGATTAGCTTATAACGCTAGTTTATGGGGCACAGAATGCGTACAATTAAATCGCTAGTTAATGCCACTAACAAGGCTCAAAATAGCCTCACACTAACACGGTAGCATAATGAGGGTCCCTACATGCAAACCGAAGCATTGAGGACGTTGAAAGTGTACAAACAGTTTAAAAAGAAGATACTTTATAAAGACAGTGCATTACGTGTATACAGACAGGAGCCATCTTGACAAGTCGAGCCACAAACGCCACGATAAGTACTTATCACTTGAAACATCTCCTGGCTGTTTTTTCATTCCACATTCATAATCATTACGTCTGCCGGTGTGCTGTGGCTTGCATCAAAACTGAAATTTGTCAGGTATGAGTGTAACACAGTCAGAGGTCAATAAAGTTGCAAACTTCTGGAGGACTTCTGTCATTGCTCATAGTTAAATTGCTGATTCAGCTGACACATCTCACATCGCTGTAAAGGCTTTGAATTGGAAAGGTCTGGCATCATTGTCAGACTTCGAGAAAACGTTGACAGCATCATGATTCAGACCATTCACAATTCACTCCAATCCAAGTCTCTAGCACACAATGAACATCAACAAATACTGCCAACTCATATTAGCCCCAAGAAGCAGATGGGCAGTGTTAGATAATCTGACTCATCCAGGGATTTTTTGACTTCGCCAGCTAAAAACTGACATGACAGACTGAGAGACAGAAAGTTATTCAACTGAGCAAACCAGTGATGATAGACACATCAACTTTTCAACAGTCAACAATCTCATCTCTCTCTCTCTCAAACACACACACACGTTATACAGAATATACAGTTTGTACAGTTTTTATACTGTACAAACTGTATATCATATCCCCTTACACTAACCCTACCCCTACCCCTACACCTACCCATCATAGTAAACTTTCTGCATTTTGACATTTTAAGAAAACATCACTTAGGACAAGGACAAGGATTTTGGATATTGCCATCTTTGTGGGGACATTTTGTCCCCATTAGGTAGGGTTTACCAGGCCACGCACACACACACGTGCGCGTGCTTACAGATGTTACTGCACGATCTATACAATCATCAGGGGGTATAATAGTAAAAGTACTGATTCTTCTGAAATGTGCTGAGAGATGCTTGTCAAACAGAAAACTCTGGACACTGTGAGAAAGTGTTTGGTTCCGAGAACCAGCGGTAAATTCATCTTCATGCATCTTGCTACACTAGTTTCCCGTCAACTGACTGTTCACGCATCATCTAATGTATACTGTACACTAAAATGATAAGGAATGTAGAAATCCACCTGTTCCCAATGTGATTGGCAGCTGCGCATTTTCTGAGAATCAAGTCATACAGGTTTTTATCAGTCAATCATGAAGCAAAGCTTTGCTTTCTCAGGTCACAATGAGGGATTCAAAGAAAATAACTAGTTGCTGGAATTGCTGGAAAGATGTGAATGAAGCGGTTTCCACCAATAAAGATGTGTTTTCAGTGATCCCATCACAAGTGGTCTGCCAAAACGCATTACATTTTCAACTGGCATAAGCATTTCGCATTACATTTTCAACTGGCATAAGTTTCAAAAGCATCTCTTTTTAGAGGCACTCTTATTTCATCACACTCTACATCGCTTTCGCAGGCAAACAAAGTGTGGTAGACGAGTATGAACAAACTTGAACAAACTCTTCCACCTGTTTTTAGTGTTAACCACTTGTGATCACAATAACGCATGTTAACAACAAGTTTAAAATATCAAAATACTATAAATAATGTTACATTTGACGTATGATAATGCAATGGGAGGAAATGCAATTTGTTGGTGATAATGCCAAATGTGTGGTTTTACCAGTACAAATTGGACCTGTTTATCATATGTCATAAAAGTAACAATACTAATACAAAAAAAACTTACATTTTAACTATTATTTTTTTGGCTTTGTTCAACAAATGGTATAGTAAAGTATTGGTATAAAAAAGTATAACATCATGATATGAATATTGAATTGAACCAAGTCATGACTATATTGTTTCACTCCTAGAATATGAGTGAGTAAATTAAAACAATGTGTAAATAGGGAGTGAGTGAATAAATATGTGATTGAGAGAGATAGAGAGAGAGAGAGATAGAGAGAGAGAGAGAGAGAGAGAGAGAGAGAGAGAGAGAGAGAGAGAGAGTATGGAAATGAACGAATGAGCGAGGGTAATCAAGAAAGCGCATGTCCTGGTGAGTGTCTGTGACTGCGTGTGGAGCAGAATATTGATCAGATTGAGGAGGTGGGAGCTTTGTCATGAACAAGTCGTTCTGCACACCACACACTGCAGTGGGCAGAGCTTACACAGACCCATCACAGCACACTGAGGACATGTGACTCAACCCTGTTACAGAGCCTATATCAGCCTGTACTGGCCCGTTCCCACAAACCTTATTGAGAAATTAATCGACTCATGCTCAGTCATTGCCTTTCTCTCCCAGGCTGAAAAACCTCCACAGAGCCGGCCTACAGGATGATACATCTATCATACACTCACCAATTACATAGTCAAGTACTAGCAAGTTCTCAGAGGACACCTGCAGCGGCTATGCGTAGAAAACACAAACTCAGTGTTTCTGCAGTGTGGCGTCCTTCCCTTCCACTCTCACCATGTCATTATGAGGCAGACAGCAAGTCCAGTGTTTTGCCATTAACGCTGGACTGTGTTAAAGGCAGCTTGGAGATTAGCGTTTCCTCTCACCTCCCTTTGTGTCAAGCTTAAGAGCAGCCGCTCACTACTGGAGGGCTCACCATCGAACCCGCTGACACAAACCCCACCACACGCCTGTAAACTATTCATGAGCACTCCATTTTTCATGGGCAGAGATGGATGTTTCATGTAGGGCAGGATGTGATGGAAAAAGAAGGAGAGAGAGACATAGAAGTGAATAGCTTTGCAAGAGAACGGAAAGAAATTAGTTTTGAATATTCGTGGGAATGATTGCATCTGAGAGATGAGCTTTCATGAATGGCGGGGAAACTGGATTTTTCTTTAAGCCTCGAGTTCCTGGGTTCTGTGCTAATTAAAGAATCATGGCAAAAGCTGATTCCAACATAATACTGGTGGAATTCTAAACTTGCATCTTGCCTTAACAATGGAATCAGCCCCCCTCCTCCCCAGACCCACCTGTCTAGATCTGCTACAGGGTTCTCCCTGCTTTACTTTGCAGCAGCAGCACAATCTGCAATCCCTGTAATTCTGAGCAATAATTTCAGCAATCCCGCAGTTTCATCAGTAAGTCTTTGCTCATGCCATCAGCAGCGAAGCAGATGTAGTCTGCCAACATCAATTCCACCAATCCATTCTTATAAATAAATCGTCTTTTTTTTTTTTTTTTTTACTGCTGTCGATTGCAGAGGTTTTCAACCTGGAGTCCCACTCCAGTTTTATTCTTCATTCAAGTACTGACCTGCTTCAATACCCCTGCCTGTGATTTTT
Organism: Gobiocypris rarus; assembly: GCA_023029165.1. NCBI lineage: Eukaryota > Metazoa > Chordata > Actinopteri > Cypriniformes > Gobionidae > Gobiocypris > Gobiocypris rarus. Next base: position 15,712,518 of record CM040919.1, on the reverse strand, counting down.
AAGAGATCCTGAAGACCTTGATTAGCAGGTTCAGGTGATTAGGGCTGGAGCTAAGCACTGCAGGACAGGGGTCTCTTGGGGCTTGTTGCACCAGCTGTCCATGAATTACATTTTACTTTGTAACATAAAAGGGGCACAAAGTTATGAATTGTGCACTACTAAAAAAATTTGTTGCACCATTAAACTTTAAATTTACCATTAATTGCATCAATAAGCTCATGCTTAACCTGACAAAATTCCATTCTTAGACATATATGTTAACATTATATTATGTAAATAAATGGCTTGTTAACAGCTCTGCAACACAAACCCGATCCAAACAACGCAACTCTGTAAGCATTATCCATGTGCATGACAAATAGAATCATAATAAATGTCTTCCTTTTGTTTTTTTTTGGTATCTCTATTTGTTATTGCTATTAATTTCAAATGCAGTTTCTGAAAAGATTACATATAAAAATACATGTTACAATATTACACATTTCAACATATTTTTACTGTGAGTTACATGAGATAAAAAGTTCAGTGTTCCAACAACTTCATGAATTTGAAAGCTGCTATAGGATCACTGAGGGAGAGCTTACCATCTACTATCTCCATTCTGCCTTAAAGTCCCCCTGTAGTCAAAAATTCTATCCCTTAAAACTAATCTTTGATCACCAAAATGACATATTTAAGCTTTACCTTCTTCATGCCTTAAAATAGCCTGAATGTCAATGAATATGTAAATGAGCCCTGCCTCCACTCACTCAGGCTCATACAGGCTTGTCTTCAAGTCAGAATGGTAATACGTTTTATGTATCGCCCTCTACAATGTTGGACACATAATGGCCTTTGGCTTGACTACGTTATCAAACAGCTAATAATGTGTTGCTAATGTTACACAAACCATGTTCCCATTCGCCACCTCAGAGTCAGACAGCTCCCTTCTAAAAATCAGCATCCTTAGAAACACTTTGAACAACTTAGAACGTCAGTGGAGAAAGATATAGTTCATCATAACATTGTGATATACATCATATACATATTTCACCCGCTATATTGCTAAATGTACCAGATTTTTCATATCAACAGAAAAATATAGCAGGATAACCTGGCTTCTCTTAAGACTCCCCTGCTTCAGAGAATAGTTAATGATATTTCGTCCCCAAACTGTGGAATAGCCTTCCGCTATCTATTAGATTAATATCTGCAGAATTCTTGTTTAAAGTAAAACTTAAAACGTACCCTTTAGAGAAGGCTTATAATATGTAAATCAATATGAGCTTATTTTATGTTAATGTGTCTTTGTATGTCATTTTATTGTCTTGACTGTTGATTTATTATATTGGTTTTAAAACGTTTTTGTACAGCAAAATGGTCAGCGACTGTTGTTGTATTGTGCTATATAAATAAACCAAACTAAACTAAACTAAACTATATGCTAAAGCTTGCCCGCACATTGACTTGATTGGTTACAAGGTAGCAAGGTGACGTAAGGAACACCGGTGATTTCAAACCACGATTTTGAGACTTTCTTTTTTCACTGCAGTTTTAAGAGGAAAACACTCAGCAATAGTGTTGACTTATGAATATGCACATGGTTTGTCTTAAAGCATATTTAAAAACACAGCGTAGACATATAAACAACATTAAAAACTTGATTTTCACCACAGGGGGTCTTTAAGAACAAATGGTGCAACCAAAGTACAGAGTAGGTAACTAGTTAGTAGTTCTTAGTGGACGGCTGGCATAACCCTACACTGCTGCAGAGTTCTCTGGTCTCAGAATATAGTACACGAGTCACATTGAAATGTAATTTTTATGGTATAATTTGGTCCTTTTTGGAGATTCTTTAATTTTCCATTTTTATCTACAATAAATAACAGGTTTAAATCAACATGAGGGTGAGTAAATAATGACATAATTATCATATTTTCAACAGTCCCTTTAATCATACCAATTCCAGACAAACCACACACACATTCTACACTCCTCATGTTGAGCAGTGCTCTGCTAGACTCCTGAGTTTTTATTTAGTGTTGCTGGCAGTAATGGACTCGGGATTCTGATTAGTTGTAAATGGGCGTGAGGCGAGGTAGAGCGCCGTGCAATCATGCCATGCCTAATGACGCTCCGCAGACCCTTCTTCTCTGCAGGGAGCACCGCCTCAAAACGAATGGGTCTGCTCGCCATGTTTCTAATTGAAAGTAATGATAATTAATATCATCATAATCACAGTTTGTTGTTGAGGATGTTTATGGGCTTTTGTGTCAGAAAAATGAGGAAGCACTTTATAAAATGGTTCTTGTTAACCTTTTAGCTTACTGCAGTCTCATTCAGCATCTGGAGCATCACTTCCATGCTGGCTGCGAGTAGAAAGTAAGATGGTAATTTGTATTCAGTGTCAGCTTCTCTCTTTGGGGTGGTGTGACAAAGATAAATCCTGATAAATGTAGGCTGATATCGGCTTTAATGAGCTTGAATTAGAATACGTTCTGAAAACATGGAAATGCTTTGGAGCAAAGGACAAAGCAATATCTCTGAACATGCACTCATGAGCTCATGAGGATTGATGGCACGTCAAAACTGCATTTGACAGGCAAATCACCCTCACGTTCCACTTGTAACTGATAGGAAGTGTTACTGAGTCAGAACTTCAGAGGCCTATGACTGTGACCTCTGTTAAACTTACTGTATTTTATTATGGATGATGAACGAGTAGTCTTGGAACTACTGGAGGAAAATGTTATGTAATTATTGATGTAGAAATACTTTGGTCTTTTTTTATTAATGCAAGTCTTTAATGGAATTATTACCCTGACAAAAGGTAACACTGCTATTTGTTTATGCATGACAAAACCAAACTATACCGGCTCAACCAATGGTGTGACCATCTGTTTATCCAACAAAAAGCAGGAGTGTTTGGTAGGGGTGTAACGATAGATTGTTATATCGAGATATTGCGATACAAGCCCCCAGCCCCCTCCCCAGTCAGTGGATCATGTAGGTTGTCTACAAACCGGAAGATTGGTGGTTTAATACCCGGTTCCACCTGACCAAGTGTCGAGGTGTCCGTGAGCAAGACACCTAACCCCAGCTGCTCCTGACGAGCTTGATGGTGCCTTACATGGCTGACATCGCCATCGGTGTATAAATGGGTGAATGTAAGGCAACATGTAAATCGCTTTGGATGGCCATAGGGTCTGTTGAAAGTGCTATATAAATGCAGTCCATTTATCATTTACCATCATGTTGTTTCAAACCTATACAATTTTAAAAGGAAACACAAATGAAGATATTTTTTATGAAACCTGAAAGATTTCTGTCCCTCCATTTAAAGCAGTCCATTCCTCAAAAACATAAAAGATCATTGTAAAAATAATCAAGGGAGTCTTCTGAAGAGACACAATGATATGATGAACACATTTACAACGACACGCATAACGTAGTAAACATGGACATTCAAATGCTTGCATGACGCGCATTTGAGAGTGAGTAAATGCAGAATTCGAATTTTTGGATGAGCTAACCATTTACAGTTTGGGAATAGTCACTTTGACATGCGTTCTTACGATCTGAAGCGCATGAACGGCACTTTTCAAAGTGAAAGCGCTAACTTCATTTAAATCATCATATCACATTTAGTTTTAGTAGTATGATTATTCAAAGCCTTTTAGATGGTTTATTCATATATTTATATTGCGTTAATGGCGGGAGAGGCGGGACATAGCAATCACTGGGAGAGTCTGTGTAAGAGATCCAATGAATAAATGCTGCCATCAAAAACATTTAAGTTTACAGAGTTTCAGTGACATTAGCCTACTACATTAAACTTCTATAATAATGTTGAATATAGTGTATAATAATGCATTGGGGGAATGGGTCCTGATAATAATATAATTTTAATAATACTAAAGTAATAAAACCTCTTTATTTTGGCTTAAAATATAGTATTGTGTCGTGAGTTCAGTATCGCGATTTGTATCGAATCCTGACATAAGTGTATCGTTACATCCCTAGTGTTTGGGAAACATAATTTTTTTTTTAATTTTTTTATGTCATTTGTTAATGAAAAGTTTCAAGCTTTACCTTTCCCATTTTAAGCTCCATTTAATAAACCATTTTACTTTATTTAAATCCATTCCAGATAATTTTGCAGACTGACCACCATAATTAATGTGAGAAATTTCACAAAAAATCAGTTTGAAAGAAAAGAGTTGATCCAGTTAACATTCATTATTTAACTGCACGATAAATAACCTTAGCAAGTCCTAAAACATATGCACATAAAAGTCAAGCTAAAATAAATGTGAACTGAGAGAAGTTTGCAGGGAGTGGGCAGTAATGGCCAACACCTGATGCGCAAATTCCACCATTTCGCTCAGTGAATGTTTATGACAGTCACAATAAGATTTGAGATTCCAAAATCTAACGGCATGGCGGACATACAAAAACACCTTTCCTCTCCACTGTCCTCTCTTCAAACCAACCGTGTCTTTATTCAGTTAGTTCAAGTACAATCAGTCCCTTTCAATTGCAAATCAGGCTGGTACAGCCGTGGACGAGACAAACAGGGCATGCACAAAAAAAAGCAACTCTTACTGTAATGAAAGAAAGAGTGGAGGGGGTGGGGAGGCAGCTTATAAGAAAAAGGACATATGTAGCTAAATTACAAGAGCCCCGAGGACATGCAAATGAGAGGGACCTCCCACAAGAATTACTTTTTTTTCTTATGCAGACCATGCTGCTCAGATAAGCTCTGTGTAGACGAAACACAGGGAGGACTGGCCTGTGTGTCAATGCCCCTTTTCTGCTCGAGGGTTATAAACTATTCTTCACAGAGAACGTACTCGATTGACCCACCATTAACAATCCTGGAGGATTAATTAACATGACTGCTCTTGATGCTTGAAGACAACAGTTGAATTCAAATGTCTATTTAAATGTCCCTTACAGAAAGAGAGAGGCACACACTTGTCTTACATTGCTGTCCGGTCAAACCTTGAGATCCAACCTGTCCATAAAGGGCCACCCCATTGATGAAGTTCTACTAAGTTAAACCTGTGTTTCTATTCGGACAGGATTAGTTTAACATGAAGAGGTGGGGTAAAGTAATTGTTACCAGAGCAGTGATTTTAGTCCCGTCTGAATGTGCCATCTCAGTAATCATCTCGGACAATGTCAGTAAAGATTACGGCGACTTAAAAAAAAAAATTTGGCTATAATACTAATCCCATGCGAATAGACCAAAATATTCCGTCATTTCCTATAAGTAGTGTTCCGTGTTTTTTCAAGTATGGAGGCGCTTGAAAAAGCATTCAATTACGTTCTAGGCAGTGGGACAATTCTGTAGCAAACCTTAACCTCAAGTGTTTTCTGCTTTCCATTCAGTTCAAAAAAAGGTTGAAAGCACTTGTCAGAGGCACGCAACTTTTTTTAGCTTAAGGTAAGTGTCTATTTACCAACAGAATCCAAATCAGAATTGAATTAATTCATTTAATTAATAAATCGTTCGATCGGACCTAACTGTTATATATAGGTTGTATATAGATTATATGTTTGCACACATGATATCAGGAAGAAACTTAATATACACATGACGACAGGGAGCGGATGGCAGTGTGTAAATCGAGTTACCCCTCCCATTTCTGCTAGTTTTACTGATTTTCTTTTTCTTTTTACTTGATCTCTAGTTTTAAGATTTCTTATAATGTGCGAATTGGCCATTAATATTACAGATGTCCTGTGGTAAAATTGCATTACTCTATCCACCCTAATCCTGTGCGAATAGGGCTTAAGTTGCACCTCAAAGGTAAATATTTGTATATTGTACAGGTAATTTTGATCATTAATATTACAAATAATTGCTTGTTTATTTTTAATTGTGCCTACAATTTAAAGGGTTGGTTCACCCAAAAATCTAAATTGTTGAAGTCATCATTTTTTTTTCGCACAAAAAGTATACTAATCTCTTCATGTAATTAAGGTTGAACCACTGGAGTCACATGTACTATTTTAACAATGTTTTTACTAACTTTCAGGGCCTGTCTATGGAGGAGTCAGAGAGCTTTCAGATTTTATCAAAAATATATTAATTCGTGCTCTGAGGGTGAGTAATTAATTACATCATTTTTATTTTTGGGTGAACTAACCCTTCAACTGAAGTAAAGTGGGAACAAATTATTAAAATATGACCACAAATGAATAAATCATAGGAATTAAATGTTAATTCGTGGCCACAATGTCTTTTTTTTGTGTGCATGTTATGTGCGGAGCTCAGTATAATGTAAACTAGTTTAGTTTAAAATTTGTGCTTGCCTATGCCAAACTGTTGCCAGGAATCCAGAGTGTTGCTATGTGGTTGATTAGGTGTTGCTATGCGGCTCATTAAATAGACTGGATTTTTCAAACTGCTTTCCTGAATACTCTCTCCGCCCCACCATTGTTTGGGAAAACAGATTGTCTTGCCATAAAGTAATGGCATGTTGATTTTTTGGGATGGTTGGGACACTCAAACAAATAGGCCGATGTTTTGCACCAAGGTGTTTTTTTTAACCTAAAAATGGTTTACTTGTAGTTGTCTCTCCACATTTAGTTGGGATATGAGAAAGTATTCTAACATCAAACAACAAATAAGACTTCAGCTTTAACTTGGTAAATCTGCATATAAAAGACTAACCTGTAACAGAATGCACACAATGGGAAGTGTGCCATATTGACCTAATTTACAATTATAGCATTTTGAATTTAGTATTTGTCCTTGTGATATGTACCATACCATCTCACACTTAATCTTGACTTGCAGTGCTCTGGCCCTGAAGACTATAAAAGGTTTCATCAGGTACTGTACTTTAAGGGTTTCCTTGGCTGTTCTAGTCATTAGTCGTATCTTTATCCTCCTCTCTCTCTCTCTCTCTCTCTCGGACCACCCACACTGGTGTCCATCACTCTTCCCTCCAGCTGTGGGCTGCCTATGGCCCATTTGTGTTACTTTGTTTCTTTGTAGCTGAGGTCAGAAACACCCCAACCCCCTTCTTCTCTCTCCTTTCCCCTTCTCTCTCTCTCTCTCTCTCTAGTAACTCCAACAAAAGCTCAAGCTGGCCTTTGTGCCTGATGCAGGTGTCCAGGGCCATGAAAGGACTTGGGCTCAGAGTGGGAAAGCTGAGGGGTCCATTCACCCAAACACCCACCTGTAGGACAGTCTGACCCAGATGAGTCACTCTTCTAGGCTCAAAACGCTTTCTGACTGACAGCCGGTCCCATTACTTGTGTGGGTGGAATCCGTTCATTAATCTGGCAGAGATAATTTGGCGGGGCTTCTGTTAAGTGGCTAAAGTTATAAGGTCACAGATGGTATTGAAGCATTAGAACTTCATCCTTGTTCCTAACTGCACATCCTAACCAGGCATGCCACAATGAACAGGACATAAAATGAACACTGTTACACTACTGAATGTAAGTATAGCACCTGTTCACATCAAGAATGATAACTATAACCATAAAGTTAAAAAGAAAATCCTCTAGTCAAGAGAGAAGAGCAGAGTCTACACCACAACTAATACTAATGGCACAATTGAACAAAATTGGTGGAATCAATTTCAGATCACTTTTTTTCTAGCTGATTAAAAAACAACAAAAAAAAACTATATTGACAGCCTATCAAAGCACAATAATAAAACATCCAAAATAATCCAATGCCATGAGAATGGCAAATCAGTTATTTTTTAATAATTATGCAAAATTCACATTCACACAATTCACATGCTATTAGCAGTTCAAGCAATATAAGTCGCAGAGCAACTAGATATTTTCTTCTGTATTGTAACGTACATCTGAGTGTAAAATATTATCAAAAAATAAATTAAATATTATGCAGGGACATTACATCAGTTGTTGATTAAAAATGCTTAAATGCTTCGTCCGGCATACATCAGCAGAGTGAAGTCTGACATTTTTACCAGAAGATCACAATTTTATTAAACAAAATAAATAAAAATGAATGAATTGTTTACAATTAGATCAATAACATAACATGTATTTACAAACTAGATGGGGTAAATTATAATGTCATGCCTAATTTAGACTTTTTGTTTAAACTCATCTAACTGATTTTCTGTCAGTTGCTTGGTCTCTGTTACAGCAGTGTTGGCAGTTATATAATAAATCATTTCTTATTAAACATCAAATATGCTGATTGGCTGTGATTGCCGCATCACTCTGCACATTCAGTGTGTACAGACATTTGTCACATTAATACCCATTTAAGTGTATTGATGTCTTTAGACAACCGATCCCTCCATTATTTGACAAGTTACAAAATTGTCTTCATAAAAGGCGTGCAGAAGACTGCACAACAAGCTGTGTCTTCCCAGAGGATCTAGCTTTAAAGAAGAGATATGACTTACACAACTCATTCTATACTGATCACATGCCAAAACTTTCCAGCACTTAAGTTATAAATGTAGATAATGGTGATTTACATTAACTGTTACAGCAAACAAAACAAGCCCTTGTTTTTTTCTGATTAAAAAAAGTAACAGAATGATTTTATGAGGGCATTTATTATTGCACATTTCAACTTGAACTACTCTTTCTACAACTCACACTCATAATGGTTCTAAACAGTACCAAATTCAGGTTCTTTGGCCTGTAACACTAGCAGAAACCTTTTTGTAAGGTTCCAAAAAGAACCATGCTTTTAAAAAAGTGTTACATAGCACCTTAATGGTGTTATAAATAACCTTTTTAATAATAGTTTATTCTTCTTTCATATTCTTTAAATTAGTATTATTAATATTTTTATATATTCATATATTTTGTCCTCTATCTGCATGGTCTCATAATATCTTGTTGTCTCTATTCTGGTTTAAAATAAAATAAAAATAATGAATAAATAAAAACAAAATAAATTAAATTAAATCAATAAAACAGCATTTTGTGTCAATTAGTGTAACAATGGTCCACTGAAGGCAAGTTGATTTGAACCCATGTGCAGATTCTTTATGCGTATTCTGACTGGCAGTTACTCTCTGCAGATGATGAGGTTATGATACATGACAGCATCTGAAATACACAATTGAGTTTAGAGTCTCTTCCATTTGATTTTGTAAACAGTTATGTTTATGAAGGTCAAAATTGACAGTATTTGAGCACTTGTTGAAAGGAAAAAGTGACTGGTTATGCATAAAGTAAAAATTAAAAAATCTAACAATATGACCATATCATAAATACAATATCTCAGTTACTTTGTGGAGAAGAGGAGTATCCTTAACTGAACAGAGCTGCTCACACTCACAAGTTCTGTTAAACTAAAAAGAGAAAAAGACATGATTGGTAGGAAACCAGTTACAATTTTCAGATATTTTAAGATTTACCTGTTGAGATTGTGCTGACATTCTTTGTGGTTGTATAGCTGAGCTCCAGAAAATCAGAAATGAGGTGGCTTTGACGGTTACAGATTTGAAAAACAAAAAGGCAGGAATAAAGAACTGAAGATAGAAACTAAATAGAACTGATACTATGTGTAAAGAACCGAGTATACCACTATATATTTTTTGTTTTGCAGCACAGCCTTAGCTCACGATTACAAATGTTTACATTTCATTTACCTGATGCAATTACCCAAGGTGAGTATATTTCCGGAGGGGATTTTCTTACTCAAGGTGTCCAATTATCATACACTGGGACAGGATGGGCTGAGCTGTACTAAAAAGCCAGCATGTTTGTGATCTTGACTGGTCTCTGTAGAGTGCAGAAGCTGGGTAGGGAGGGGAGGGGCTAACACCACTTTAATGAAAGGAGCAGAGAGAGTTCAGTCTCAGCACTGCATCGTTGCAACTTTGACCTTCTTACATCTTCTTTTTACATTTCTAGGGAAAAGTGACTTTAAATAGTAACACCCTCTCCCAGCTATAGCTGTGTGCTGTAATTGCAGTCTACAGGAGTTGAGCTGTACTCAAAGGATGCCTTAGCCTTATCATGAATGTTGAACATGTTACTCAAAGCAACAGTTTGCCTTGCATAATGCCATTTTTCTCAATTAAAATGTATTGTCTAATTACAGACAGCCACCAATACTGATGACATATTTCCCTACAAAAAGTTGTGCTTCAAGGAGAGCCTGATTTATGCCACAATTTATTTCAATTTAATCTTTTAACATGAATATAGATTTTATGCTTAGCTCATAAATCAATCTTGATTCAGTCACTGTAATTCGCCCTGCTCCCGGTCAGCGAACATCAACCTGAATTAGCCAGTCTGCTCAGCCTCACCGTACAATTAGTTCTATCAAGAGTGAAAGCTTTAATCAATGGCTGGCTTGTCCTTCACTGAGCCCTGTGGCTACAGCCCCCGTAAACACACATACAGGCAATAACACCACTCTTAAGCTTTGGATTACCAGGTCTGTGCAGTGTCATGGTGGCAACTTTTGATAAGACAAAAAAAAAAAGGGTGCAATGTGCTGCAAACAGAATGCTGGTAGTAAACTCCTCTGGGTGTGACTATGTGTGTGCGCGTGTAGCTGGCTCTGTCGCAGCGGTACCTGGGAGCCCCAAAGCAGTCTGTCTCATTGATTCAGTTGGGTTTAAATGTCACTCACAACAGAGTCTGGGCAGCCCTAGAGACCACAGCAAACTACAAGCAACAAAAGGGGGAGAAAATGACATTGGTGTTCCTCGAAAACAACTGTTCTCTCTGCTGTGACAAAGGCGGTGGGCAAAAAAACATAAAATTATCTGCACAGCTGATGTATATTAGACTAGTTTTCTTAGATATGGTGCTATTTAGTATGATACTGTAACATTTGCTCTTAACAAATGTCCCTAAGGATTAAGGGAGTTTAAAAAGAAATGATTGCCGTTATTAGGGGTGGAAATCACAGGGTACCAAGTCCAAACTGTTAGAAAACAGCACAAAATGTTAAATTATCTTAACATTTTAAAATTGAACTATTTTAAATGAGATCAGGGTGATGTGTTTTCGTGAAACAAAGTCATTTTCAACGGTTTACCCAAGCCATAACTCGTTTCTCTTTAAAATACCTCTAAAATTCTCCCACTTAAATACATTCCCATGAGAATAAAAATGAAGACATCACAGTTGTCTGGGCCAGTAATTTAGTCTAATATTATCTTTCATGTCTTTTAATTAACTACCCCCTTTACCTGCTAGAGAACCACTGAATATTGCCAAAATTTGTTTATATTTCATGATTGAGTAATCATAATCATCATGTGAATGTTTTGACTTTTATTTAAATTTAATGTTGACAGTTACCTCAAGGGCATTTGAGACTCATTTTTCGCTGAGTACTACACTGTTGGTTTTTTTCACACGACAGTTGTCCTCATTGTGGTTGTATTGAATATTTCTGTGTTGGGCTTACATCACAACATGTTACTCGAACTACACTGTGTTCCAAATTATTATGAAAGTGACATACACTATATTGCCCAAAGTATTGGGATACACCTCCAAATCATTGCATTCAGGTGTTCCAATCACTTCCATGGCCAAAGGTGTTTAAAATCAAGTACCTAGGTATGCAGACTGCTTCTACAAACATTTTGTAAAAGAATTGGTCGCTCTCAGGAGCTCAGTGAATTCAAGCATGGTACCGTGATATGCTGCCACCTGTACAATAAGTCATTGCTAAATATTTCAAGGTCAACTGTTAATTGTATTATAACAAAGTGGAAGCTATTAGGAACAACAGCAACTTAGCCACAAAGTGGTAGGCCACGTAAAATCACAGAGTGGGGTCAGCGCATGCTGAGGCACACAGTGCACAGAAGTCACCAACTTTCTGCAGAGTCAATAGCTACAGACCTCCAAACTTCGTGTGGCAGTCAGATTAGCTCAAGAACAGTGTGTAGAGAGCTTAATAGAATTGGTTTCAATGGCCGAGCAGCTGCATCGAATCCTTACATCACAAAGTGCAATGCAAAGCGTGGGATGCAGTGGTGTAAAGCAGTGGAGACATGTTCTCTGAAGTGACGAATCACGCTTCTTTGTCTGGCAATCCAATGGATGAGTCTGGGTTTGGCGGTTGCCAGGAGGACGGTACTTGCCTGACTGCATTGTGCCAAGTGTAAAGTTTGGTGGAGGGGGGATTATGGTGTAGGGTTGCTTTTCAGGGGTTGGGCTTGGCCCCTTAGTTCCAGTGAAAAGAACTCTTAATGCTTCAGCATACTGTGGCAAACCAAAGTTGGAGAAAAGAGCCAAGGAACAAAGAAGTAGGCCCAAACTAGGACAAGTCATCAACTGTGAGTACTTCCACATGTGCACCCTCCAAGCATAGAATAACTCACAGCTGTAGCCAATAGTGGCCCAATGGATGTCAGTATAAATATGAGAACTTTGCTTCATTGAAGGTGGAATGGCATTTATGTTAACCCTGCTCCTGCCTCTCTTGTGGTTGTGTTTTGTAGCAGCTTTAACCTCTCCTTGCACTGGGACGTGTCACAATACCAAGACATTTTGGACAATTTCATGCATCTAACTTTGTGGGAACAGTTTGGAGATGGTTTAACCTGATAGAACCTGGGATGAATTAGAGCGGAAAACGCGAGCCAGGTCTTCTCGTCAAACATCAGTGCCTGATCTCACAAATGCGCTTCTAAGAATTGTCGAAAATTCCCATAAACACACTCCTAAACCTTGTGGAAAGCTTTCCCAGAAGAGTTGAAGCTGTTATAACTGCAAAGAGTAGGGCAACTCCATATTAAACCCTACAGATTAAGAATTGGATGTCATTAAAGTTCATGTGCATGTAAAGGCAGGCATCCTAAAACCTTTGGCAGTATAGTGCATCAGTAGGATTTCAGTACAATAAACATTTAGATTTTTGTTTTTAGAGTTTCTTTGTTTTATTTCTCCATATATTTTTTTTTATATAACTGGCATCAATATCAGACAGGTTTGATAAATAGTTTGCCAGGTCTACTATAGGTAAATGGAAACCCTACTTCCAAAATATTAAGAAAGTCACAGTTCTCATGTGTGAAAACTGAATGGAAATGATCAAACTATCATAAGATTTGTGAGTAATTAACAACACAAGAGAACTCTGTCAGATAACAGCTTATTAAGGAAAGTTTCTGTAAAAAAAAAAAAAGCTAATTGTATTAAAAGAATAGCTATAAAAAGCCAGTGATGAGCAGCAAAAGGTATTTGAAGCTGCTAGTGTCTCTGGAGAACCTTTCCATGCATACTGGCATTTCAGCTACCTCTAACCAAAACTCACAAAGAGAAACAATTACAGTGGGTTTAAAAAGTGATATGACGAACACAATCAATAAATCAATAAACACCACTATAAAGACTTAGTTTACAACTTTGTGTAATAATCATGTGCAGTAACTAGTGGTTAAATTTCCTTTGACGTGATATACTATTCCCCAATTTGGAATTTCTGCTAACATGGCTGAATGCATTGTAAAGTGCAGAAAACGCACCCTAGGGCTGATAATTGATGGCTCTTTAAAGTGCTGTAAAAACTCTTGACAACAGACCCATACCAAAGTCAAAAAGCCTTCAGTCATAAAAATGTCAAGAATATCAAGAGTCAAATCCCATCCATGTCAAAACATACAACTATCTTAACTTTTTCAAGAGCTTCTGAAGTGCACTGAACAAACCAAAGTTGCTGAAGCTGTTCTGAAATCAGAGTGTGGCCCTAATCTCTGTTAGGTCTTTTATATTGATACATTAAAAAACAATACAGTAAAAAGGAAATTGTCAAGACGCATGCACTGGCAAAAAAATGCAGCTGCTGCATGACAAGGAAGTGCTTATGTTTAACATTTTAATGATACATGTAAAACACTGAAATTAGGCTGAAATTAAATTATTTATATTTTATGAATTGATCTACCGAGATCCCTGTTCATGCAATTCATGGGTAAGTTGAGGCTTTGATCAGCAGGATTTGTAAAACAAATCTAAAGCATGAATCATGCTTCTCATGTTAATATATGGACAATAAAGCTACACCAACCCAGACAACATTTACTCTATCAACAAGAGAAACTCTAAATGAGATCTAAGATAATCAAGAAACTGCTCTATTACTAATACGGACGGAAACACGCTCTCAGACTGAATTCATGTACGCACTGGAATAAAGAAATAAATAAACAAACACACATTTAAGCATCATCATAGAATGGAGGGAAGCTGTGGGGTAGGCTAACATCTTGCACTATGCACTCAGAGTAAATGCTTTATCTTTAAAGATAGAAGCCAGGAGGTTTTTCTTCATCTGTCATGTTTTTGTTCCCAAGCAAGGGTTATTCCACCGTCACCCATGATGACGAAAAATGTGAATATTCCATTTAGTGTGACAAACTTGTTTTTGTGAATCACTTATGCAGTTCTTTCAGATTCCTGTCATTGTTTCAAGATCTGATTGTGACTCATTTCTAGAGATTCATTTAGCTTTTGTCTGATTACCAGAAGTGTTTTAGTATAATACTTGCCCCCGGTTTCACAGACATGGCCTAAACTAGTCCCATACTAAAATGCATGTTTGAGCTGTTTTAACTGAATGCATCTTGCACTGACATATCCTAAAATATGTAATTGCCATTGTTTTTTTTTCTCAAAATGCACACCAGTAATGTGTTTTTCCTATGGCACGTTTATTAAAGTTACTAAATGCCCTAATCCTGGCTTAATCTAAACCCTGTCTGTGAAACTGGGATTTTATAGTGCACACTAAAAAGCTTTTAGCGTTTGCATTTTTTCAGTTTGTGACCCCCAGATTATAGCCAAATCTCAAAGTGATGAAATGTTCTTTTGTGTACTTGTGACACAGGCTTCAAGTAGTCACAGACATACATGAAAGAACTAAATACATTAAATTACTGCCCATGACTTCATCTATACTTTTTGGCTCATGTTCTTTGAAAATCAGTGCAAAACCGACCCGGATAAATAATGATTGTGTTATTGCTTAAAGTCTAATTGTTTAAAGTACACACCAAAGACAAAAACAGGAAACTGTTTGTCTTTAAAATGTGTGCATGCTGGCAATGTGTGCATACAGTCAAAATTGTAATTAATAAGCTAAAACTAAAACTCGGGAAAATAATATTTAGCGTTTAATTTACAAAATCATTACAACTAATATCGGACTTTGTTTACATCTACATAATCATTATGAAACTGTCACTTATAGGCTAGTTGTAAAGTTGCAAAAGAAAAGAAAAAAACTACTTACGGGAGTTTTACCAGTAACACTGCACAGTACAGAGTTAACTACTGGGAAAATATTGCTTTTAATTCTAAGGTGTTCTGTAACAATTACCCAAAACTGTTTAAATATGAAAACGGGCCTACCGCGGAGGAAAAAAATGGACCGCGTGCTCCGTTTCCCCCCACGATAAACACAAACATTTCTAGGGAGCAGATGAATATCTTCCAAGGGGCGTCCTGAGAATTACTCCAGTAATTTAAAACGACCCCAAAAACAAAAACTGCATCTATCGACTGTCTTACATCCCTCGGAGCAGGAAAATATTTGAAGTCTTTTCACTGTCCCTATCGAACCCATGTTGATTGAATGTCTCATTCTTTGATTCGGTAACTTTGAAGTGGTGTTCGTTTCCGTAACTCTGCACGCAGGGTCATTTCGCGACGCTCCCTAAAGCGGCAGTCCTTTTAAAGTTAGCGCTGAGCGTGCTGTCGGGTGTGATAGGCTGCTTAAAGAAAGAAGCTTCGCCTTGTGTTCAGATGAGCCCGTGGTGCTGCTGGAGAGTTCACTCACCGTCTGCTAGCTCCAGCCAAAACGGACCACGAACCCTTTACGTTTTTTAAATGTTTATTTATTTCATCCTATCATCGGATAAGCCTTTTAAAAACAAGATGTAACTCAGCACCGAACATTTACATTCCTACTTGAATAAACCTAACGTGTTTTTAAGAACCGGGATGAACATCACTGATGGAAGTTATTGTGGCGAATGGTTTTAACTATGGTATGCCGATGCGATTGTTTATTTTGCCCCTTACCCTTGGCGATGGATCCCTAATTTTGGGAGTATCGGTAATTCCACATTTCTACTAGGAATCATCGCCGATCGAAGAGGGAATTCTACACAGCCGAGCAAACTACAGGGGATTTAAATCGCATTGCTCCGGGAAAAAGAAAAGAAGGAGGAAGAAAATTCATGTGGCGATTCTCTCCTTAACAGAAATCATTTTGGATTGCAGAATGAGCAAGGAAAGACCTAAGAGGAATATCATTCAGAAGAAATACGTAAGTATTGATCGTTTGTATGCGGTTGACCTTAAGTTTGCTCGATGGTCTCGCGCTTGTGTCGATGTTAAACGCGTAAACTTTGATCACGGATGGCTCTTGTTGTGTTTAGTCTGGATTTAAAGCACGTCGTAAATGCATCCCACTATGTTCACAACACTTAAATACATATATTTGTCTCGCTTTTGCTTTGGTATCCTCGTTGGGAGTGCTTATGTTTCGCACGACAGATGTTCGCTCACAGAACTCGTTTATAAACCTGGACGTGTTTTGTTTGGGGCTGTATGTAGTTGATACACAAACTCCAGTGTTAAAACACACCAATTAGAATGGCTTTGTTTGCTCTTCATTGCTGTCCACCTCAAAGCCGCAAGGACAACCATATCGCCTTCTTTAATTCTGATATTTGTTTTCCCGAACTGAAATCTGCAGGAATAAGGGTCATAAATGCAACTATCCCCTTTGATTTGTTTATCTCGGATGTAACTCGTTCGTCTTCAAGTGTAAGCAATGTGCTCTTTAATGTTTTTAAAGTAGCCTAACTGTGCAAGGAACTTGACAACTGAGAATGCTCGAAATTGATGGCAGATGTAGGCATTTTATTTAAGATTCAGAAGAGTGGATTGTTCTCAGTCTTTACAATTTTAAGTACAAAAGCCTAACTCGAAAACACTGCAGCAGCCAGCATTGTGGGTATCACTGTGCCTGAAACTCTCTTTTTGTCTGCTTTTCCCTCTGAGAGTTTTTACACGTTTTGTTGTTTAAGCAGAGTAAAACCTTGGATGTTAATGGGCCGTAATATTACACAACTGATTAGATTAAGCGCATGGAATGCCGTTTAAATAGTGGAATATATACAGTCGCATTGCAGAGGTTCGCGTGCGAAGGAAACCGACCATTTTACTATCTCTACCAGTACACGGTGAGTTAGTAAACCGGCGAGCTTGTCGTGGTATATTGGAGAACGGGGCACGACGTAAAGGGCTTGAACTTTTCTGGATGGTGATTTACTCTCCTCATGAGCGAAATTAAGCAAGGCTACCATAACAAAACCCCGAGTCTCCTCGGAGACAGCCGACCAAACCGTATTAGTTAACCCTCAAAGAACTGACTGACTTTTCACCCGAGTTTCCCTGGCGCTTTACCTGCAGTTGAGGAGAAGTTTCTTTTATCAGAGTTTTTGAGACTGTTGTTACATCTCTAACTGCCCACGTCTTTACTTTAGTTTCTTCTCAAACCAAGCCAGATCCGAGAAATAATTTCCTGCTGGCGCGTGAAAGGGTTAGCTCGTGCAACCAATTTTGTCTGCCGCCTGAAGTAGGCTTGTCACGTGCTCTCATGTTAAACTTTTTCTTCTTCTTTAAAGAGCCATGTTTTGAACGGAATGGCTACATGGAAATTACCTTGCGGCGCGTTAATTGTATGTTTTGGGGATATTTTTATTTTATTTCAGTTCATCAGCAACAGGTTAACAGGAATGAAACAAACATTGGGAGGTTTAGGTTATGGTGACGCACCAGCGGGCAGTTTCCACGCACATTATCGGCAGTGCTCGAGCTCCATGACATACCGCTTTCCATAAAGGTGATGGAAATGGTCTAACTTCGTGTACTTTTGTTGAACGTAGCTGTAGAGCAACGGTAGCTCTCAAAAGTGTGACGCAATTACTTTGTTGATTGATAAGGGAAATGAAAGTGATGACAAAAGTAGACTATTATAGGCCTACCACGTGGTTACGTGTTTTCCCCGAGAAAAAATGGTTCAGTTAAACCCACTGTACTACTATAAGTTTAAAAAGCCTTCCTTGTATAACTTGACAAAATATTGTCAGGATAAGCTTTGTATTTTATTATAGTGTAGCCATGTTTTGCATTCTAAATGCATTAGTTATCTGGTGTATAACCAATGTTATACAAATAATAATAATAATAATAATAAAAGAAAACATGTATACAAGAATGCCACTGTCATGGAAATCCTGACATGTCTTGGAAGTGAATAACAGAAAATAATTTCTCCAATTTCCTTTGTTTAACATGTTATCAAGAGTGACTGAGATTGTGAAGGAATGTATTGGTCAAAAGTGTGTGAACTGTATGTGTTTAGGCATTTTGTCCCCCTTTTGTATTGTTGTCGTTAACAACGCCAGGATTCATTTGAACCATTTGAAGTTAATTCGATTTTTGTATGGTTGCATGTCTGACTGGGATCTGCTCCATCTCATAATGACCACACTTTTGTGTGGTCAGGGTCATGAGCCTCTGTTAGGGTTTGGATGTGTGGAATGGACCTGAACCGTTCAGAACATGACTGATCATGTCACATCTGTGCAGTGCAGGCTGTGCTAAAATCTGGTCAGGCAAACAACAAAAACAACCTGAAGGATCTGTCCCCCGGGCCTGCACAACTCTTGGCCCCTTGGATACAGCCTCCCCTTAATTAGCGTAAGACAATTATACATGCTTGGCTTAACCATATCCCCTGGAACATGAGTGCAAGGTTTTTTTGTTTTGTTTTTTTTTCCTTCAATTTTTGTATTACCCCATTTTCCTTCACATGTGCTGTGAATATTATTAAAATTCATTTAGTGGAAAACGAGAGAGGGAGAAAAAAATATGATAATAGATGTTAATAAGAGCAAACAAGGAAATGCAATTAGACCGTCCCTGATTGATAGACGTGTGTGAAAAGCAGAAGGGGGGGCAAGTATGCACTTCTGCTTTCAGACGAGCTCCTTTTAATGGCTTTCAGGCCGTCCTGACACTCTCTGAAACAACTTCTCTGTATAATTATTTTTGAGGGCTGTTTTTAGAGCGAAGAGTTACGCTGGTTTTGATTTCAGACTTTGGCTAATGAATGCAGCCAGAGCTCGCGTTTGTGTTCCTGTTCTGTTGAAGTGAACATGGCACATGGTGTGGGGGGAACGGGGGGTTACCCATGGCTATTCTTCCTCTCTATTTCTCCCTATTCCTCTCTCTTTCTCTCCCTATCCTCTCTCTCTCTCTCTCTCTCTCTCTCTCTCTCTCTCTCTCTCTCTCTCTCTCTCTCTCTCTCTCTCTGTCTCTGTCTCTGTCTCTGTCTCTGTCTCTGTCTCTGTCTCTCTGTCTCTCTCTCTCTCTCTCTGTCTCTCTCTCTTTCTGCAGGCCCAGCTGGGGTCGGTCCCTGATTCATAGACGTGTGGTGAGATAGGCACAGCTGCTGTAGGGGCCTTTACAAATGTAAAGAAGCTGTCAGTGTTTGTTTCATCAGGCGTACAACTGATGAGGGCCAAGTTGAAAAATCCACTGCAGTGTGTGGCGCACAAAAAAAGCTGGAAACAAAAATAGAGAGCGGGGCCAAGGCTCACCAAGCCCTCCCTCTGACCCCTTCCCCCGCTCCTAGTCCTCCAGCTTTACAATGTAAACGCGGGCACCTCGTCCATTTGTGAGGAGAAAGCTGCGAAGCTCTGCGTGTGTGCGTGTGGGAGATTGTATGTTTGTGTTTCAGCGCCTGCCGCTAGTGCCAATGTGGTTAATTTAACCCTCTGTTTTAATGCAAATGGGGTTTTTCCCCCTTGCATTTTCCTAAAACATGACACGGCAAAATTCATGGATTATACCTGAGGCCAGCTGTTATAAAAGAATGGAATTAATTTTGTATGTTTGTCAGTAGAGGGTCGTATTTGAATCATCCACCCTAGATGCAACACTTTTAATATCCTAAAACAATCTGGACCTACTTTGCCTAAATGTTACTTAATCATAGACGCATAATAGATCAGAATAATATAAATGATGAAAAACTGCCTTTTTACATCTGATATTTACCTCTGATATTATGAGTAATTTAAATGAACCACAAGTTAGTTGCAAATAAACCTTTTTTGTAAGAGTATAATCTGAAATGTCACGGGAAAGCCAAAACATATTTGATTGATTCTAGGGGATATTGAATAAACCCTGGTATTAGTTAATTAGCTGTGTGATTACTTGATGTTTTAGAGTTTTTCGTAATTGTAATTACAATGCACGTTAATGTGCATCCATTTGAGTAAATGTGTGTATGCAGGTTTTTTATGGTCTTTCAAACAATTTGTCAAAATTGCATATCAGCAGAGGCCATGTGTGAATATCTTAATGTAAAATGCCAGATCACTTGGTCAGATAGAGGCCTGCCCCGTTGACAGTTTATTCATTTTATATTAATCCTTTTATTTTTTCAGAAAGAAATTTTCTCAATCATAGTCCTCTGCCAAGCGACAGCGCTTCACCTCACGACATCATTACGAGAATCTAGCCTGGTGCAGCCATGGATAAGTGTTGCCGTTCTCCTTTATGGCTGTTGCGTCACCAGCTTGGCACATTATGCAATGTGACCTTTTGCTTATCGACCTTTACAATCATATGTGATCTAACCTTCACAAGTGCAGAGCTCCTTGGTCAATGTGTGACTGCTTGCACAGGACGCACTCCCACATCAGCAAACATGCACGGGCGGTTACGTAGACGGATGTGCCCACGTAATGCAAGGAATTTGCTCTGCTGACATAAAAACAGGTGCAGCAGCACGTTGATAAGTGGTACGGCTTAAGTATTGCGCTCAAAAAGAATGTTCTCCCTCCCTGCCTTTCATTCCTCTGTCCTGTACTTTGTATTATGATGAGATAAGAGGGCAGAATATCAGATGGAGGCTTTCTCAGTGAATGTGGTGAGAGAGCTGTGGTGGATGATGGAATTCATGCATTGGAGAGGGCTTGGGCTTTGATGGAAGACTTTATCAGCAGAATGACTGCATGAACTTGGCTTTGGTCCACGGTTCCTTAATTGATGTATTGTTTTGGGCCTAAAAAAGTGAAGTACTGGGTCTTGGCATAAGGTCTCTTAAAAGGTCAATTTGCAGCTTAAAGCAAACGTTCTGCAAAATTGTGCATCTATTGTCTAGTATAGCAATGTATGAAGCATAGCTCACACAGAAGTGACTTTCATCAAAGGGTGAGAATTACCTTCACCAGAGCCATTTCAGAGGATTACAACTTCTACTTGGCTGCTTTTATGTAAGCTTCTTTTTATTGCTCCAATTAAAATTGGACTGGGTCTAGATATTTTAGGGTTCGGTCTTGAACTAGATCCCAATGAAGGGGTACAACTAGATTTTTCTGTAGAGCAGAAGTTAAGCTCACACTATACGATTTTGGAATCCTTTTGCCATTTGAGACAAATGTTGAAGATTTTTTTATTGTATAAACCCACAGACTTTCTGCAGACTGAATTCCAAGCACTTATTTAATCCAGAATACCAAAGGTGGTGGAATTGATATCTCTTGAACTATCCAAGCAATAGAGGAAGTTGAAATGGTGAGATCCAAAGATTCAGTGGTTCTTCAGTATTTGGTCATTTTGATTACATCCTAATGCCTAGTAAATGCCAGAATTGGTACATCAAGAATGTACAATGATTTGTTCCTCTTTCAATCTGTATTTCCAGACATGCTCTCTCTGTTCCTTTTGTATTTTGTCTTGCTTGCACTTGGCTCAAGGCAGGGTAACCTCACTGATGTTGTCGTGAATGCTGACATGTGGCCAAGACGTGGCAGCAACAGGCAGAACTCTTGGCAGTAGTACTTCCCTTTCACAACTGTGTTACCCTCTGTGAGGCTGATGGGCCATTCTGTTCTCTGGAGGTGTTTTTGTCTTTTCCTCTGTCTGTTTTTGCGAATCATTGTGCCATTAGTCTTTGGAATTGCAGTATATTATCCGATTCGTTCCGAATGCGCTGATCAGGTGCCGGGATCGACAGTACGTTGTGAAAGTAGCCATATTGAAAACATTTACTGTAATGAGGAAGTGGCTTATACCGTAATCATTTCAGGCTTTTAAAAATCAGCCTCTGTGGTTTTCATATGTGTGTGTGCGTGTAAGCGAAAGCGAGTGAGCGAGAGCGCTTTTAGATGGAAGACCTCCCCCTTAGAGCGATGTAATGGAAGTGTCTTTGGGTACGCTAACGCTCCTGCCAGAACATTTGTAATTCAGTGCTGCATCTCTCATTAGCCGGCGAGATGCGTGCCACTGGGAGCCATGTGGCTGCTTTTGTGCAAGTTCAGCTGCTTGAGGAGAGGCCAGTGGGGCCTCTCATAGGCCTGACACTGGGGTTAGTCATTTTGTTTACCGTCGAGGGCCCTAGTAAGACATGCAGTCGTGTAGTGTTTGACTTGCTGTGACAGAGAGTGTGCTTAATTTTGCACTACTATTCTAGACCAAAGGATGTGAGATCTGTTTGAGGTGGTGCTCAGCACAGAATCTTCTTGTATTGTTGTGAAGACACCAGCACAGTGGAAACCACTGTTGAACTATTCACACTGTACATTCGTCTTTGTATACAGCATTAATAATTTGTTTTCTGGCTCATCTGGATTGCCAGACATCTGTGCTTGATGTTGCTGTCGGCCTGGTGATGTTCAATGGCTGCTTTTTGTATTGTGCCTAAGGAAAGTTCTAGCAACTAAAGCTTTTCACATTTGAATTCATCCTCCTCATCTCCACATTAGTGTGACGGAGATAGAGATTCTGTTGTTTTGAAAGTTTTGCACTATTTGGACGGCTTATGTTTAGAGACAGGGGTGCGTTGATGGTTTTTATATTGGGTGGTAGTTATTTACACTTAGTGTAAATAGCATCTATCTTATATTAAACTGAGTAAATAGTTGTAGATAAAGTTTGGACCCAAGTGTAAATAGCAAAAAACAGCATCTTTTTTTACACTGAGTGCAAGATGGATAGTCTAGCTAGTCACACAAGTTTCACAAATTTTTTTTTTTAAAGAGTAAATTGAGAAATAGTAGGCGTGGTTAGTATAATTGGCCGTTGCTCTTTTATTTTTTTGTCCTTTTTGTACAAACGGTATAGTACTGTACACAATTATTTCCCTTTCGATTGTCAGCTTTTTTTGGGACCCTTCCAATGGGGTAACTACCACAGTAGTCTGGTACCTAAAGGGTGGAGCTAGACTCACTGCAGAACGTTGATTGGCTGACAGAGAATCGTCACTTGCGCATGCTGCAAGGAGAACACGAGGCGGCATTTTTTTTAAATATACAGTTAAAACACAATACTGTTGCAACACAATGTTTTTTCTTGTGACAAACAGCCACATGTCGAGAAGCAAGAACAAAATCTGCTGTATGTCCTCCATTGTTGTTTAACGTGTTGCTTTCTTCTCGTGAGAATGACATTGATCGCTACTTTCCAGCATACACCAAGTAAGGGTACTGTTAGTGGTGGAAACGCAAGCCGTATCTGGGTTTGCGGTCTTGAATCGTACTGCTGTACTGAACTGCTCGGTGGAAATGGGCCACAAAATACTAGTATGGGTAGTTAAAGTACAAAGTTCTTCCTTCAAGGGTACTCCGCCCGTAACCAGCTATTGTATCCCTAAAGGTACAACTTTATTTCTGACAGTGCACCAATTTAGCAAACGATTAGTGTTTGTAAATGGCGATTAAAAATGTGATTGATCTTAATTTCATTAGCTTCTTTCTTTTATGTCTCGATGCGCCTACATTGCTTAAGCTAACCCTTATGTTAAGGATCTCCGGTGTCTGTTTAACACTGTTTGAGGCGCTGAAAGGCAAACCTGTCCATGGATTTAATGACAGTCTCTTGTTTAACCCACAAAACCTTTTGACAGTCAAGGACAAATCTGACAGGATCCAGATAATATCATTAAATCCAGTTCCAGATAGAGTTTCAGCCATGGTGACTAATGGTGCTGTTAGCTCTGTAAAGTGATCTGAATTTAAATCACTTTTTACACCACAATAAGCTCATCAAAGTCATCAGCTCCAGTCCTCTTGGCAGGCGGCCGTATGTACATTATAGCATTGATGTGCGACTTTTCCAGTTGTTACATTTATTGTCAGGTTGGAAATTAGTTTTTCTAAATGAGCTACTTACTGTTATTTCAAGACAGAAGTTTCAAATTAATTAACATGGAACAAACAATCACTTTAGGAGTAAATATAATTGAAAGTATAATTTAACGTTTCCACAGTAACTAAAAACAGTGTCTTGGAAAAAAGGAGCATTGATCAGACATGCACTTTGCCACAAGAAGAGCCTAGCCACTATGTTTCCATAGTAACCACCCCGGTGCCAGAACACGGCGTCTCTGCCCCCCCCTTTTTTTTTGAATCGCCACTTGAGTGTCTGAAAATAGTGGTGCTCTGCGGATGCTGAGAGCTCATAATGAGCTCTGGCTGCTCCGGGGGAGACAGAACAAGCTTCTTAACTGCTCACTCATAAATCAGATATTTTCAACAAATCCACAAGTGCTTTTTTTGCAACATGTGAAAGAAGAAAAACACTCGTAGCCAGAAAAGCCCAGGCGCTCAACTGACCAGACCGACTGAGGTACGGTTTAATGGGACCCATTCACACACAAATGCACACGTGCATGTTAGCACTAAATGCGTGCATAATGCCGTCTGTTTTTATGCAGGTACTCAACTGCAAGGCTGGGCTGATATTGATTCTGTTGCTGATAAGTGGTGCTTTAGTCCAGACTTGTGCTTAATGGCAGCGTCTGTTAGCTGTTTGTCTGCTGGCAGACGTGAGCTGCAAGCTCCTTGCTTTTCCTGGCTTTGCGGTGTTTTTATTATATCATCTGATTGCTGCTCTACTGGCCACTGAGAGCAGCACTCATTGGATATACCTGTACTTATCGTTATTGGTCTTTGCAACTTTGCGTTTGAAGGCTCATGTTGCCGCTTCTACAGCTGCCTGCCAATCAGAGTACGAATTACGTGGGTTGTAGGGATCTGACTGCCATAATTAAAGGAATAATTCTGATGTCATTGACTCACCCTCACATGTTTTCAAACCTGTATGACTTTTGTTCTTCTATGAAACACAAGGAGGTATTTAGAAATTTGTTTCCGCCTTTTTCATTGATCCAATAAAAATAATTTGGGCCTGAAACAACATTGAACTTTCAATGTACCCTCCCCTAAAGGAAATCAAAACAAAAAGTACTGTTTGATTTTTACATTTAAAATTTAATTAGCATAACATTTAATTTGCATAAATCTTATTTAGAAAGTGGCTTTTTATTCAATGCGACTTGGTATACATATGTGTGGTTTAAAATATAAGATAAAGTGCATAGTAAAAATTATATGATTAATAAGTTGACAACATGTGTTTTTACATTGCTTTAACTCATAAAGTTGAAAATGGCTTATCTAAATAAGTTACACAAGATTTAAATTTAAGTGGGTTTAATGTAATTCAGTTGGAATGACTCAAACATCCCAGCTGATTTATACTTAATTTAAAGGTGCAAAGTATAATATTTGAGGGTCTATTGACAGAAATGCAATATAATACACACAACTATGTTTTCAGTGGTGTATAAAGACCTTACATAATGAACCGTTGTGTTTTTATTTTCTTAGAATTAGCCATTTCTATCTACATACACCGCGGGTCCCCTTACAGTGAAATCACCATTTTGCGCTGCCATGTTTCTACAGTAGCCCTAAACATACAAACTGCTCTACAGAGCAGTAGCTACTCTTTGCAGTCTCAGACGATGACATCTTTGTCCTGTGTTGACCATGATGGCTTCTCTGTGGGGTGTGGGTTGTAAATCACAACCTCACTGCTAGATGCTGCTAAAATTTATTTTTTATTTTAATTTTTTATACTGTATACGGTTTTAAGATTGTAAAAAATGTGTTCTGCATGACACACCAAAGACAATTTGTTTGCATTACACAAACCTCAATCCAAAACATTACCTGTTGGAAACTTAACCCCATTAAAAATCAAAATATAATTCAGACAGACTGGCAGGAGCCGACGGGAAGTTGCCTCGCATATGCGCTGACAGATTTATTAGCAAACGCATATTATTGGATGTCACTCCTGTCACAGTAAATGCAGTAATATTGAGTGACAACATGTTTCCAGTAAGCATGTTTTAATGTACACACACACACTGTAGAATTTACAGATTTAGTCAGCCGTTAATTTCAACCGCTGTAATTTAGCTGGAATGAACGGCATCTCAATTTCTTGTGATATTTCGCTGAAGCGTCAAATTAGTCATAGTCTCGTATTTAGTGTCTGTGAAGGGCCTGAGATTCTCCACTGGCTTCTTCCTGTGGAAAGTCTCGGTGACAGGCGTTTTTATGCAGCCTCATTCATGCACAGATGTGGGGAAATCACCTTGTTTTCGGCCTTGATTATTTGAAGTCAGCAGCTATTTGTGTTGTATTTGAAACGAGGGATGTAAATGCTCAGCTGTTCAACTTTTTGTAGATTTATTTTTGCGTTTTGAGTGAAAAAAAGCTAAATCTCTCCC
This sequence comes from Gobiocypris rarus, assembly GCA_023029165.1. Classification (NCBI taxonomy): domain Eukaryota; kingdom Metazoa; phylum Chordata; class Actinopteri; order Cypriniformes; family Gobionidae; genus Gobiocypris; species Gobiocypris rarus. Next base: position 15,685,934 of record CM040919.1, on the reverse strand, counting down.
TCTCCACCATGAGACTTCTTCACTAGTGAACACTGGATTTGTTATTGTTTTTTCCCCCTTCCACCTGTCAGAGATCTTTTTTTTTGTGCGCATAATCATTTTTTACATACCCTGATTGCTCAACTAGCCTACTTTCCTGCGCACCTTTTTATTTTTGTATCCTTTATTGTTCTTTTCTATTTCTGTTTTCTTGAGTTAGCTTCCCTTTCCAGTGCTTCTCTGCTGACAGGCTGGGAAGGGAATCATCTGCGAGAAAGTAACCGCAATCCATGAGGTGAAAATCATTTCTTAATTGCTGCGATTTAGACAGTGACCTGCTTGTGACAATGGGTTTAGTTTGATCTGAAAAACGCCCTGAGCGAGCTTCTAACACCTGGCTGCCTGTCTGAGGCCCACACTGCCTAATCGGGCCCCCCAAAAAAGCTGGTTTGGTAGGAGGAAAATGCTTTGTTTGGCTGTAGCGTGTGTGTGTTAAATGGGAGGATTGCACACTATTTTCCTCTCAGACAGTATGGATTTTTTTATTTTTTTTGCTCTGCGGTGTGATAATTAATGGCTAATGTGTAGAATATTGCCTCGTGCTCTTCTATTAATTTAACTCGCCTTTTAATGGCACACATTTTCTGATCTTGCTCACAGACGCCAGTCACCATTTCCAATTATTATTATTATTATTTTTTTGCTCTCTTTTTTTCAGTGTTTTCTTATTTTTTTTTTTTTACTGCCATCTGGGGGCAATTTAATTCACATTTCAAGCAATTTGCACCATAGTGTGACATTCTATGCTTATGGTACAGTTATTGTACATGCTGTTTTTTAAGTGTTTATATACTTCTGTTCAAAATTTGTATTTATTTACTATTTTTAAAGAAGTTAATACTTTTATTCAGCAAGGGCACATTAAAAAGTGAGAGTAAAGACATTTAAAAAAGTTACAAAATATTTCTACTTCATATGAATGCTTCTCTTTTTGAATTTTCTATTCATCATAGAATCTTAAAAAAAAAAAAAGTCTTAAAGCAGCACAATTGTTTTCCACATTGATGATAAAAAGAAATGTAAAACATATTAGAATGATTTCTGAAAGATCATGTGAAGACTGGAGTAATAATGCTGAAAATTCAGCTTTGCCATCACAGGAATAAATTACATTTAATATTATAAATATAATAAAACAGAAGTTATTGTAGATTGTAATGATATTTCAAACTATAACTGTATACTATATACTTTTGATCAGTGACTCCTTGTTGAAAAGATGTCTAAAAATTTAAAAGTGTCTCCAGTTTAAAAAAAAAAGGAAGTGTATTGAGTATTAACAGTGTATTATTTTAATTTAATAATAATAATGTAATTTTAACTGAAACTAGGTCAAATGTCAACTACTAATCTGCTGAAGTTTACTTTGTGAGCTAATGTGAAGAGGTATGAAAAGAGGAAAAATATATACGGATGAGTCCCAAGAAGGAGAGCTTCTTTTATTTTTTTTTGCATGCTACACTATTTCTATTTCAGTGTGGCAGAGAGACAGCAGGTCTTGCGCAGTGCCTGTCTGTGGTCACCCGGCCGCTGTGCTCCTGTCAACTGTCACTTTCTGCTGTGGTTGCATCCTTCAGCACCGGAGTAACTGGTAATCTTATCTCACTGTCAGTTCGCCTTACTCTCTGCCTGCCTTCTGAGCCCCCTTTAACCCCTCGAACCTCAAGCTGCCGCCAATCTGTCACCTCCCCTCTGTCTTACGAAGAAAGATTGAGAAAATGAACACACGTTGAACTCTCATATTTGACCTTATTATTCTTTGACAGTTTCTGCACTAATAAATCCAGCTCTGCTGCTCTGACTCTCAATCCTGTTTGTACTGGTCTAATAGGGATTATAAAGCAATTAACCATGAAGGGCTGTGCATTAACAATTATTTTACAGCCGTTACCACAGTTATTAGGCAGATACATCTCTTAACCATGGTAAAATCACTGTAATGTATTGCTTTGAATGAATGGCTTATTGTTTTTCTAAATCTATTACAATATAAGGAAAGACAATGCATTTTTAATAACCATAATAAAAAAATGTTTATGGCTACTGTATAACCATTTTGAGACGCATCTCATCAAATCAGGTTTTAAAGCTTCTGTCAGGAAAAATTTTGTCTGACCACTGAGTCTGTCCAGAACCCCAAAACTGTTCCATTGGCTGCAAAGATATATAAACATAATCCATTAATAACAATAATAAACCCAAACCCTAACCAGTGCCTGTTTAGATATACAAAATCATTTTGATATATGTGGTCTGAGCAATATTATTACAATCAGCAGTCTATCCTGAAGAGGAAAGAAAAAAACTAAAAAAACTAAAACAATATAAGCTTAGCAAGTCTGCCGTCTCATTTTTGAGGAGTTTTTGGCATTTAAAAGAAACCAGGTTAAACCAGTTAAGACTAGCTAACCATGTTAGGCTGGTTTTAGCTATTTTGTCAGCAGGGATGTCCTTTTAAATCAGATAAACCAGATTAAACCAGTTTAAAGCTATTGATTGTAAATTAGAGATGTTCTCTTTTTTTTGTCTTGAATTTGGCAAGCTAGCTGGTCATGTGATGCTAGCACAGCATGCAGTCTTTTTTATAAAAATGCAAATAAAACATCAGTGTATTTTTAGAAACATGAAAAAACCCACAAAAACACTCTTTTGCTGTTTTTTTTTTTTTTTGTACGGATGCTTTTACAGTCCTTAAAATAAAGATGGTCAACTAATAGCAGGCTAGCTAATCGCTGGTGGTTTGTCAGCCACAGACCAGTGGCATTGAAATCCCATAGAGGAGAGCCCCTTCCAAACCGGAGATCGGTTTTCATCCTAACTCTTTTTGGCTCCGTATTATCCCACCAGATTGTCCTCTTCCTCTAGCTAATGCACTGTTATATGGTGTAATGTAATAATGATGTCTGCGAGAATGGTCAACTTTCTCTGCCTGTTCTTGAGATGCAAATGTATGCTGTCATTGGCTCACGTAGACAGCGGCTGTTGTCACAAACTGATGATTGCATAACGTGTGCAGTGCACAAACCGTCAACCCCTCTCATGGGGAAAAGACTGTAAATCTACCAGGCACTGTGGTGACACAAATGGTCACAATGGCTTGATCTTTCATGCTTGACGAAGTGCCTGAAAAGTGCAAATCGAATTTGTGCTGAGCGATCACGTTATCACAGTTACTGGAAAAGTGGTGGGTTGGTACCTTTTGAACTAGTTGACCTTTAAGTGGGTGTTTACCTTTGAGGAACATTAGTTTAGATTAACTTAACGCTCTCTTGCTTTCTGACCACATTATGGCCTGGCTGGCACAATGTTGCAGTATGGGAAATGGAGGTAGAATGGGAACTGTGTGTAGAGGAGTAGGTGTTCTCCATGCCCTGGCTAGTCTTGGTCACGATGTCTATGATGTTTGGCCCTCTCCTTCAAAAACATTTAAATTATGTTTTTGTTCATAAAGTCAAAGTCAGTGGGGTCCAAACAAAAGAGACATTGCCTTTCATTGTACGGAAAAGAAGACTCAGACATTTTTCAGCGTTTTCTTTTGTATTCCACAAATGATAGTAAATCGTACATGTTTGCAATGACATAAGTAAAGTTAGTAGCCTGACATCGTCATTCTCAGATTCTAGTCAGAATATGAGTCTAATACTGCTCCATTGGGCTTTGATTATGGGTTTTTCAACCGAACCAGGAAACAAAATGCCTGTGCACTCAATTGGATGGACCTACAACCAATCAGAGCAATGGAGTAAGTGACGTATGTTGAGCAACATAGTTGTCAACATAACTCAACTGCACGCACGCTGGAAGAAGTAGAAGATGAGTGTAAACCATATTTGCCGGTGTTGTAAGAAGAATTTAAGGATACACAGAGTACTTTAGCCTGATGTCATCATGCTCAGATTCTTTGGTGACGTGGATGATTACGTTACTGTTGATCATCTGTTCATTGTCATATAAAGCCCGCCTTGACAATTTGATTGGTCCAAACAGCTCTGGTTCATGCATAGTTGCTCCACAATGGATCAAGTCCAGACCGAAATTCCCAACCTCAAATGTTGTGGGCGGTGCTACGTTTGGCTGGCATCCAGGCTATAAAATTATTTTCTTCTTCAGTTTATCATCCACCAGGCAAAATATCATCTGGTCACTCAAATAAATGTAGAAGCACACTTCTCAACACTATATGTATAATTCAAATCTGTGGCACAAATAGTGCAAGTTATGAGTTATGCACTTACATTTAACACCTAGGTTTAAGGGATTGAATAACCCCAAACCCAAGTATGGGCAATAATAATGTGCTATGTGTTTTTATGTATAACTGCTGATTATTCTTTTGAATATTTACCTCAGATGTGAAGTTGAGTGGATTCACACTCATGTACTGTTCATATGCTGTTCTCTTGGCAGGAGACCAGATCATTGCAGTTAGGATGACACACTGACGGTCTATTTTGAAGAAAAGTCATAAAGTCTTCCTTCAGTGTATTTTTACTGATGGCTAAATTGAGGCCTATAGCAGAATAAAATAGAGTGAGGAGGTTTTGAGGTTTTTACTTGACGGGCTCTTCTGGGAGATTACTGGCACACATTCAGTGCCTGGTTGTTTTTCGTCTGTCAGGGAAAATTGGACAGATTGCACTAATTCTTAATGTTTTCCCATGACTTCTACATAAAAGGAAGTGGTATTGCTAAAATAAGAGAGAACATGTACAAGCCAGCTCTGCCTTTCTTCGCTGTTGTGAGGCAATCTGGTAGGTCTAAGCGGTGGTATCTGCATTCGCAGGTGGGGCGGCTTAACTGTCAGGTCAACCGTGCATGACTGTGTAGAGACATCCTGTAACGTGAGAGCCTCAATCAGGCTATCGCTCTTACCACTAGCGTCCAGTTAGCATCATAGAATAGTACCTGTTATGACGGAAACTACCGTGGTTAACTTCATGGACGCTATCGGTTTTCAGGCGTCATTGGTAATGACAAGAAATCAATTCCTGGACAGATCGTATTCATGGGTTGGGAAGTACCTGGATTTTGCTAGTTGCTGTAAACCTTTATCACATGTTATTGTGTTGTATTTTATCAGGTTAATGAGAATTTTTAAGCCTTTTTGACACTTATTAGAACATACGACTTATGGAGAATAAGACAGGAAATGATGAGGGGAGAGCAGAAGGGATGCATCTGTCATGAAGTAAATGGGCAGATTCCAACGCTATCTCACGACCAATTCGTACATATTTTACGAGGTGGCTATTTCGTACAAATTTGTACGACCTCACTAAATAAATTAAATGCGTTTTGCCTAAACCCCAGTGATGGGTAGGTTTAGGGGCGGGTTGAGGTAGGTCATTCAGTATGAATTCATACGAATTTGCCAACTCACAAATATGTACGATTTAGTAAAAATCGTGTGAATTACGTGAGTGAGGTCGTACAAATTCGTACCAATTAGCCACCTCGTAAAATATGTACGAATTGCCGTGAGATCGGGTTGGCAGATTCTGATACCAGTTGCCGATTTTTCTCACAAACTTTAGAAAATGTACTTATTGTTAATTAGTTCTATTCCAGGTCAAACTGGCCTTAAACAAACAACAACAACAACAACAAATATCTGTAGCCATTTGAAATTACAGGCAACTACATTTCAATCATGATCCAAATATAGATGCTACACACATAACCTGAGCAATTGTTTTTTTTTTATTTAAATTACATTGTAATTGTTTTTAACGGGCATTATACAGAGGTAAGAGGGGGGAAAAAGCCATTGAAACCTTTCTGAAGACATTCAGTTCCCTTACATTTCATATAAACCCCAACTCCCTCTCCCAATTCAATATTAATATTTTTCTTCCAATATTTGGAGAATCACAAACCGTGAGCTTGCTGTGCCTGATATTTTCTCTGCACTCTTATCTCCTCTTTATGTCCGTCTTCAGCGTGTCCTGTTTACAGACTTTGTAATATTTCCACACAAATTACATTTTGGGAAATGATTGCAATGCAGTTTGTGTATAAGACCAGAACAGAGATTGGCCAAAATAAAATAAAAAAAACTGGGTCAGGAATTGTTGCAAGCTGCATTCAAACTTGCATTACCTTGATAAGCACCATTGATCAATGTATTTGAGCACATGCTTTAACCACTGTAGATGGCATAATGTTTTTTATTTATTTATTTTTTTTATGAACATTGTCATGTATAATGGTTAAGGCCAGAAAATATGAAACCAGTTTTGTTTTATATCCCTGAACGGGAAAATTAATTGGTGTTCTTGGCCATGAGCGAGTGTGTGTTTACTCCTAACTTGACTGTAAGGTCATGCTCTCAGAGAACTATTTAAGGTCCCTCTGAAAAATCAGGAGCACTGATGCACAAATGTGCCATAAACCCTTTCCTGAGGAAAAGAATATGTAGGACTAGGGAAGAATGCGTATTACTAAAATAAAACAAATTCTGGTGGGAATTTAAGTACAAGGATCCACTTTATAAATGATTAATTTGCGTACATGAAAACATTATAGTTGTCGCCTGTAGTCAGAGCTGAATTTAAGATGGCCTCTGAAGGCTCTCTTCCTGTCAGGCTGCTGTTAACACCTCTCCCCTGCTCATAGGGGGCGCGGGGGCTTTCTTTGTTGCAGCTCACCAAGAGAAAAAGAAATAGTGGAAGGAGACTACTGAGCCTGAAGCGATAACAGCCATGATGACAGGCCCATCACTCCACCCAAACCCACACTTCTGCAGAATGATACATCGGCTCATGTCCAACACCATGGAAGTGATAGTTTTTTCCTTTTTCAGACCTATATGTGTGTATACTAAGGAAGTGCAAAATGACAATTTCAAAACCGATTAGTCAGTGGGTTGTCTGAACGACTAGTTGACCACAGCTGATAGATTTAGTTTGGGCTTCTCTTTTTTTAAGGTCCATTTACATAGTGTGTTTAAAAAATGGCTAGACATGCAGCAGGGAACAGGAGTATGAGGTCCTTAAAAATGACACATTTTTCAATGGACATTTCTTTTTAAGGAGAATCATTCCGAGAGGGTTTTACATTTATGCTTTCTCTAAAAATATCAAAATGAACAAAAACTGTCATTCAAGGGTGCTTTAAAATGTCAGGTGAAAATTCAGGCCTTTTATTTAATTGATAATAGAAGAGAGAATGTGTTTTATTTCCTGCATAAACCAGCCTGACCTCCCACGGCTGCTGCCACATTAGCCAGACGGCCAGGAGGCAGAGCGTGTGTTATTTGTGTATCCGTTGAGTGTGTGCGTTTGAAGCCATTCATTCTGAGTCCCTCGTCTCCGGTGTGTAAATTTCTGTCGCCGCATGGCTGGTTTCCTCCTGTGAGTAAACATAAAGCTCAGAGAGGTTAAGAAGAGGAGTCGCTGCCTCCTGCACAGGGAAAGAGTTAACTACTCACACAGCAGTGAGGGAGAGTGTGCGAGCGAGCAAATGAATGGCTGTGAAAGCGAGCAGCATGCTGCTGTTGTTGGGGTGTAGGAGGGGGAGAGAGGTAGGCGGAGCTATGAAGATGCCTGGCCAAGTCTGTGGTTGCTTGCTGTCTCTAGAGGGCCTGTGATTGGCTGGCACTACGTTAGGAGAACAAAGTACTTTTGATGGGTACGCTGCACATCCCTGGGTCTAATGGTGCTCTGGGGGGGAGGGGGGCATTGTCCTGCCATTAGCCGGCTGCTAAGAGGCCCTAGCATTGCTGTGGTAATTGTTTGAAATGCTACATTTTTTTTCTGCTGCGTAGTATGTATACTATGCAAAGTATGCAAATATTCTGAATACAATGTGGAGTACAGAACCAAAGTTCACTGCACTTGAGTCAAATCCACTTGACCTTCCATTTCCAGTGTGACTAGTAATCCAAAAACAATGTTGATTATATTTTTATTATTATTATTATTACGTTTATTTTATAGTGCCTTTCAAGAACTCGAAGTTGCTTCACAAAATAGTACAATAGTACAATCAATTGACAAAGTAACAGGCAGTCTGCTTATAACAATCAAACGAGCAGACAAAAATAACTACAGATAATTAAAATAGGAAGTTATAGAAATGTATATAAAGTTATAGTTGGTCATATTCTGTACTGTGCAATATGTCATTGTGAACAAAAATTGGTAAATGCACAGGTGCTCATTCCAAGAACAGTATTTTGGCCCTTAAAATAAATCTCCCTCTTAGCACGTACTGTTCCTTATTTGACAAGGATTGAGGGATTATTTGAAGCATCTTATTTTCGCTGAGCCGAATGCCACAGCAAACTTTGAAATTCCTGCCAATTTACATTTTGCACAATTGTCTTTTTTTGGCCTCACTGTTAGCGACTTGCAAATTAATTTTGCTTTCTTGCTTTGTCTTTTTCCTGACACTCAACACTTTCCCCCCGTGCCATTCCATCTGCCATTGTTGCAATTTTCTTTAAACAGCCATAAACATCGTTCATTCAGTTAATTTGACTCCCAATAAAAACACGTATCTTAACGCAGTGGTGACGGAAGCTATAAATGCACCCAAATCAAAGGCTCTGTATGTGTAGAGAGAGTGAGCGAGTGGCACTTTTTAACATACAGAAAGCTTGACGTTGCAATTCGCTTTAATAATAAAAACAGGAACGTTCCAATGACTTATTTACTTTTGAAGGAGGGACCCAAGCCTTTTCTAGACAATTGAAAGGGAAGGTATTTTGGCTTGACGGAATAACCTTGTATTAACAACCACATAGTAACACTCTAGCATCGTGATGACTACTTTTGCACAGGCAATGGTCACTTGTGTTTTCAGCAAAAAAAATTGCTGTACATACCATACAATGTTAATTTCCTCGTTTTTTCTGTCATGATTAACTACTGTTAAAGGAGAGAGTGGAGAATGATGATAAATTCTGAGCATTGATGATCTGTGTTTCCCCCTCCCTCTATTTTCAATCTGCTCTTCTATTACAGTCACTGTTTCCTCTCAGTGAAAGTGTCTGAGTCACCCGCACCTGAATGAACGCTCTGCTTAACCTGGATATTTAAATTCAGCCTGGCATTAGCAGTTGCAATTGCCTGTAATTAGGGAGAAACATCCTGTGTTTCCTGTAGTACCCTCCCCAGCCTTGTATTGTTGTACCTTATTGTTATCACTGAAGCATGTTTGGATCCTGAGCTAGTTTCAAATGTTAATCTAAGTACCTAGCCTTCACTGAAAGGCATGCCAGCCCATTTGCACCTCCTATAGAACTCTAGAAAAGGGGGTAGGGGATATCATATAAGTTGTTTTTATCATCTCTTACGACTGATTTGGCTAAAACTATTCTGTGGTTCTCTGTAAATTCTGCACTTCATGTGGTGTGTGTATGTGGAGTAAAGGGTATGCGTGTTTAAGGTTTTAGCTATGCTAAGGAAATGGGGTTTCCCTTTGTGCTTCCCTGCCACTGTCATTTACCAGGAAGTCAATGTTGTCTGTTTTGAGATCGGTTTCATTTTGACTCGTATGGATTGTAAATATGTGTAGATCACAGGTGAAGAGTTGTGCACAAATCAGTGTTGTGTTGAGCAGGCTGTAGCCTAGAAACATAAGTTTCCATTTTATTTTTGATGACCAAAGCAACAATTATTACTAATTAAAACTAATACTTGTGTATACACCAAGATTGTATTAGTTTTGTGTTCAGTTTAATTAATCACAGTCTTATTGAACCATGTCACAAGTTTTTGTTCATGTATACAATTAAATGGCATAAAATGTTAAAAGGCGCCATGCCAACTGTAAAGTTACCAAGCATACCGGATGTTTTTGTAGCATTTTTACTTTGATACTTTTATTGTTGGCCATTCACCATGAATAATTGTGGGTGGTTGATGAAGTTTCAAATCCTCTCATGGAAGCTTTCATTGCCGCTGTGTATTAGCTGATTAAAAAGTACAGTTACACATGTTTAGGTGGAAGTGAGTAGGAGTAAACATGATGAAAGGCTCATGCACGCAGCTGAATCGCGGAATCTAATCAGCACCGCTTCCTGGCGTTTCATTGATTTTCTTGGAGGCCCACGTTGGGGGAAATATCTAAATGGATCTCTGTGTGCGTAATGCAGTTTCCGACTGAGGTTGAGTAAACTTTTGGTTTTTAAATGTTAAGGCTCTAAGGCTTCTCATTTGAGTCGTTATGTTTGGAATAGGATGTTCCTTTTGAAACTGTTCCATTTCTATATTTTGTATTTTGCACACACATCAATAGTTTTCTGTTATTCCATTACAAGTATCCCACTCTGGGCTGATCAGAAGTGATGCTGTCATGTTCTTTCCAAATCCAGTTGCTTAAAGGATGTTGGTTATTGGCCCCTTGCTGCCTTAAACATCAGTCTATTTTCCCACAATTGCTCTCGTACCTTGGCCATCTACTTCCCACTTAAAGTCCAGAGGTTCAGTCAGTGGTGACGGTGCATCCATTTATCCCCCACATCCCCATCATTCTTTTCTTTCCACGTCCTTGCAGAATGGGAGCATTTGTGTCAAGTTTCTTCCTCAATCACGTGTGGGTGACTGGCCCTTACAATGGGAACACTGTAGGCTCGGTTCCCAGCAGAGAACTCAGTAGTTCCTGCCTCTGAAGGAGGGAGAGATCTGGATGGGAAGGCTGGCTGATACGTGTGATCCATTCCTCCCCCGGCTCGACTTGCTGAATAGCACTGTGTCTTTGGTGAGAAAGCCGGCTGTTTTGCAATTCCAGCAGTCTGACTTGCATTTTGGTGCATTACAGACCTATTCTCCTCTTCCACCAGTGTTCCATCTTATGCTTGAGCCTTGAAAATTGAGCTGCAAGTTCTGACTTGTTAGAATCTTCCTAAATCTTAATCTTATCCTGCACTTCACAGCAAGCTTTGAGTTATAGTGAGAAAAATGTGTTTGAGGGTTGGGACTTTGAGGCTTTGACACTCCAGTAGAGCAGCCAGGGAGTACTATAAATACTTTTCTGAGAGCTGTGTATGCAAGCCAACCATGTGACCAGCATATCTGGACATCTGAAATCCCAAGCTGTGTCCTCTGGTTCCTGTAAGACAGTGGCAGAGATTAATGAATGCTCTCAAGACAACAGATGTTTGGCCAGATCTCTCAATTGCAGCTTCTCTGGACTCTGCATCTCAGGCAGCCTGGTTTACCATGCCATTGTGGAAATTGGTGTTTGAAGAGAACAATGGTTAAACCCTTTACTGTGCTTCGTGTCAACAACTACAACACAGAAGAAACAGGCATGCACAACATATCTCTAAACCCTTTCTTAAACAGTTGTTTAGCAGACTTGATGAAATCCGCCAAAAAGCTATTCTGTTTCAGAAGTGGTGCATCTAATTGCAATGAAATATATGTAATAACAGGAATATGCATTTAAGAAAATAAACTGGATCAATTTTAATTTCATGTCATGTTGGCAGGCAGAGCTGACCCTCAGAAGCAACTGCATGAAACACGGCTCCTGTTACTTTATTCAGTAGGTAATAGATCCCTCTTTCTCAGTTTACCTCAAAACAGCAGACTGTCTGGTACTGATGGTGAGAGATGTGTTTTAATGTACATGTGCAGGGTAGAGGTCGAAAGGAGAGCTTGTGAGAAAATAATCCAATTAGTCAAGACACTTCAGTGGTGGTGTTATTTCTTCCACCAACTTTTTTGCCAGTTTACATGGCAGAAAATATGTTAGTCACGCATTGTTCAGCATTACATTTCAGTTTTTGGTGTTTGATGCTAGTCAGCGTTCAAAGGCTACGTCTGGCTTTAGGAATGTCTGGAATGAGAGTTTGGAGCGTGTTGGCATAACCTCAAGAATTCCTTGGGATGTTACCCATGACCTCATGAATGATTTAAAAATAGCTTCCTCAAGCCACTTATTTAGTGGCACAGCATATTTTTAGCCCAGTAAGAAGTAAACTTGCCAGATATTAATTAACCTTTTAATGGTCTGTCTTAATGGTGATCATTTAGATTTACATCTGAAGTGGTTATGTTAACACAAGTTATGTGCATCTGGATTTTCACTGGAAGTTTGAAAGGCTTATGTGGTAAAATAATTAATAAAGTGTCTTTACAGTATATCAGTGCTGCTTTGACCACCAAGCCAACACCTTTGTGTAGGCATGGAGTCTTTAAACCTAGAGGAATACAGCTCTGTTAACTGATTCTTAATGAGCATTCCTTGTTAACCGATTCCGATCAGCAGTTTTACTGCTGCCTTTCTGGTTGCTTGGAGATAAGGCCAATGTTTGGAGTCCAATTCCAACCCCAAGCAGTTGAGTGAATGTTCTAGATCTGGTTCCACTCAGACCTGGTTAGCAACCTGTCGGGACCTTGAAACATGAGTTGTCCCAATCAACACATTGCCAGGACAGAACAAGAATAAAAACAGGGACTTAGATGTCCGGTGGGGACAGGGAGGGAGGAATGTTTGTTGAGATAAGGCAGTGTGTGATTTAGGGAAGTTAGAGTTGGATGAGTGGCCAAACTCCACCCTTCGGGAACATGGTGTGGATGCAAGCCAGCAGTAAAGACTGTCTGAAAACTCTGAAGTGTTCCTATCAAGTAGACAATGGTCGGAAACAGAAAGGAAGCACACATGATATTTAGTTTAATTTACTTATCTAAGACTTTTCCAAGGTATTGTTAAAGCACTCAGTCATTTGAGGCTGAGGTTGCAAATGTTATCACTTCTTTGAGGTTGCCTGTCAAAGCCTGCATATCTGGTTGCTAGATGTACAGTAATGTTAGAACTAGGATGTATATTTTAAGACAGTTCTTCATGTGTGAGCTGTCTCTCCAACAAGATACAATCGAGGTCAATCATAAAGGTCTTATCCCAAATGGTTGCTGAAAATTGCTGTTTATGAGTCATGTGCATTTTTGGTTAACTTTCTTGAAATTGATTTAAACCATTAGATGTTTCTCACAAAAAGTCCAACCCTTAGTTAAATTCTAGTATCTGTACTTGTTAGCAAAAGTGGGAAAATGTGTTTCCAGATGTTGAGCCTTATAATGTCATTTACTGCTCCATGACATCATCGACTGGATGATGTTTTTCTGTGCATTCAGACACAAACACTCACTACTGTTCTTTGACTCATCACAAAAAAAAGTTTCTTTCATGTCCTGTACGATGATATGACTCATTAGTAGCATAGAAATGACTTGTGTGATGTGGTTCAGGGTTTGAGGCTATGACTTCATTACTGCTAGTGTCTCCACTTGTTTATAGGGGGAAGTCTGCGCGAAGCAGCCGGATAGACCTCCCGTACACTGGCCCTGGGTGGCTTGGACTCAGGTTGTGGTGAAGCTTGAGTAAGGGTGACTGGGAGAAAGACGTCTGGGTAGGCAGAATTATAGAGTTGGGAAAAGGACTTCGGAGACGAGTCAGACAGTGGTACCAATTGGACAAAAGCCTGGCAAATCTTGAATGGTGAAATGTCATGCCAAAAACCATACTGGCCATGTACACCTCTAATGACTGAGTGAGCAGATTCAATTCACCCATGGCCTCCTGGAGACAGTGTTCCACTTAATCACAGTCATTTGTTTACTTACCCCACCGGAAAAAGCCCCCTGTGATGAGTGAATGTATATTTAAGCCCACACAGTGGTTTCACCATGACAGCTCCACACAGTAGCAGTGCAGTATGGCAGAGCCGTGGGCTTTGGTTCAGTGAAAAGTGAGAAGAGGATGTTTGACCTCAGATGTATTTTAGAAAGTGCATCCTGTATATCTCCAGCCAACATGTCTGTGGACAGGAGCTTGTCCAAGATACCTCCTCCGCGAGAAAATTAGCTTCAGGTGGTTCTGGAAATGGGCAAGCTAGATATGTTTAGACTGGCACTTTTTAGTGAAGAGCAAGTATGAGGTTATGGACGAGCTCTACTTGCCATTCACCTTAATTCTCCTTCATTATATCTTATATCTCTTTTCTCCTTCCTTCCTTCTCTGATCTCCATTATTCCACATTCTCTTCAGTTCTTCTTCAGTCTCCATCATTATCCCATTGTCCTCCTCCTTTCCTGGTTTTCCCCATTCTCCTCTGTTGTCTTTTTAGTTCTCCATCATTCTTTCTTGTTCTCATTCTTCTTCCTTTCATGTGTTTTATTTCTTCCATGGCCTATTTTGTCAGGTCCAGCCGAAGACCACAAAGGGCTGGGTAATGTGAGAGAGTGGTGAGAACTGAGATGTTCTCCTCATTATTTCTGTGTGTGGTTAACCATTCCCTCAAACCTCACTACTTCTCCTTATTCTGAACGTCTGCAGATGAGGGGGATTTTGACGAAAGGCCCATTTTAGGTCGTATAACTGTACAGAACAACTTGCACCATGTTCAGTGTTATCTTGCATCCCATTTTAAATGGATTGCATACATTGTTTTTAAGAGATAGGAAAACCCCCGACCTTTAGTATAGTGACCTTTTTTGTTTTGTTTTGTTTTTGAAGACATGAAATCGATGAGATCTGTGAGGATGAACATCACTAAACTGGGACATGAGCTAAGCGGTGTTAGCCAGTTGTATAAACATGTTTATCCCCACAGTCGTCCCCCTTCACCACACAAGAAATTCTTTCAAGTGTGTAGGCACAGAAAATGTCTTTATTAAGCCCGTGTAAATGCATGTTCAGGGTGAGTTGAACTAATGCATTGGGCCAGTGCTCACTCCTTGGAGGACATCTTTCCCTCCATTAGATGTTCACTGGATTGAGTCTTTTAGGGTGTCTGTGTTTTACTGAGTGAGCTCTAAAGGCTTGTTTAGTGTCTGTGTATGGCATTGTTCTCAGATCAGCCTGAGCCCTAATCTCAACCAGTGGCATGGCCTATTTCAAGAGCGAAATGAGTTGAAATATTTTTTTACTGGAGGATGCATAGGAGACTGTTAAAGACCCCCTGTGGTGAAAAACAAGTTTTTATTTTTGTTTATGTGTGATGTGATGTTTTTAATATGCTTTAAGACAAACCATATACAACACCACCATTGCTGAGTATTTTTTTCCTTTAAAAGTCCAGTGAACCAAAGACAGTCTCAAAAACGCAGTTTGAAATCGCTGGGGTTTCTGACATCACAAACTACCTTCCAATCACATCAACGTGTGGGCGGGCTTTAGCATATCATAATTACTAATGCTGAGTAATGACTCTTAATGAGTCTTTAGAGAAGCCATACTGGTATATTTTTCTGTTGATATGAAAATGTTTGTACATTTAGCAATATACCGGGCAAATGTATGTTTATTATGTTATGATGAACTATATGCCTTTCTCCACTGACGTACTATGATGTTCAAAGTGTTTCTAAGGATGCTGAATTTTAGAAGGCAGCTGTCTGACTCTCAGATACCGCATGGGAACATGGCTTGTGTAACATTATCAACACATTATTAGCTGTTTGATAACTTAGGCTAATCAAATTAATTACCGTTATGTGTCCGACAGAGCGATACCTTTGTACAGCGTTTACTACAGTGTCTTGAGTAAAAGCTGAGCAAGTGGATCTCTGAGCTGGTGTGAGTGAATGAAGGTGGGGCTAATTTGCATATTCATGGTTCCATGTATACTAAATGAAGCAAGGGTGTAGTTACATTCAAACTATTTTAAGGCATGAAGATTATTTTCATAGGAAAAAAACATTTAAATATGTCATTTTGGATGATCACAGATGCGTTTTAAAGGATAAAATGATTTAGGGGGACTTTAATATTTTAACCGCTTAAGTGGGTCTCTTCAGGTGTGTGTGGTTGTTTGTGCAAGAGACACTGAAGGTGTGTTTTTGTGTAATGTAGGTCAGTAAGAGCGGAAGTGTTCAATGCCAGTTCATATCATAATCGTAGAGCTATTGAATTCTTCCGTAATTCAAAATACTGCTATTTTGATGTATCCTCATTTTGCCTTGCTATGCATCGGGAGCACTTCTGCCTGTATTGGTTTGTCTGTACACACACTCTCATATGCACATGTCTATATGTACACATCCTGGCAGACTAATGTTTTAATGTGTGTAAGTGTGTTTGTGTATGTTTGTGGCACTGGGGACACACCCTGCCCGTATCGTAATCAAAGCGAGTTTCTAAACCGAAGCAGAGAATATAATTACATGCTTTCTTTCATCTTAATGGAATTGTGGCTGTGCTTTTTGAAGCGGTTTTGTTTCTACAAGATTCCTGGCAGTTTAGCCGGATTTTCAGACGCCCATCTCGTGAGACACTGGTGACGAGCGAAAGAAAATGTTTTTTTTTTTTTTGTCCTTTAAAGTAATATCATGCTTTTAGCATTGACGGCATTACTGTATATTGTTTGCTGATTTTATAACCATTAACACTAACAAACAGAGTTATTATTGCCTTGCGACGCACCACTCCCTTTGAAATCAGATTCACAGCATTCTCTGACCAACCTTTTTTTTGTGTGTAAACAGCCGAAGCCTTCCATGAAGCCATTACATAAACCATTACATTAGCATTAGCAGAACATCTATTCATTTACAAATTTGGTCCATTTGATGTCACTTTCTCTCTGTTTCATGTGCTGTTTCACTATCTTTCACCTCAGGCCGAGGTCTGTGTGAGATGCGGGTGTCGGTGGCTGTTGTTGATTCAACCCGATTGAGTATCGAGTAGCACGGGACAGGATGGGACGTGTCCATGCACCTTAATCAGCTGACATTAGCACTACTGTTCCCGCCAGCTCAGCTGGGCTATAAAGAATAATCAATGGCAGATTATTTGCGGTGACCTTCTGGGCTTAAGGGACAGACTTTAATCCTGTTCGCGTATCGACGTCATTGATCAGCTGCGCACAGCTAGCACTGACCATAGAGGTGTTCCTCAGTTAGTGTGCAACGCAGGCCAGCGTGCTAGAAGAGAAATGATTTTGTGAGGAAAGGTTGCCAGACGCTCTGCAAAATAACAGTGCAGCTATTTTAAGAGGCTTTGATTAGGCCACTGTGACCATGTACCGGAGAAGATGTGTTCTAGCCTGACCTCCCTCTCCCTGTCCTTTTTATTTTCTCATGTTTTTGTCCTATATCGTCTCCACTGTAGTGCTTGTTTTGTTTTGACTTATGGTTCTTCCTGACATCTAAGTAATTTTTTTTCTTACCTCAGCTTTTTCTTCACTGCGTCTCATGGTTTTCTCTCTAGATTGTCTGCACGCTCACCTAAATAAAGTATTGACTTATTTCAAGGCCCTCTCTCTCTCTCTCTCTCTCTCTCTCTCTCTCTCTCTCTCTCTCTCTCTCTCTCTCTCTCATAATCTTTATGCATGCAGCTCTTTTCAGTATGAATCCTCATGTTCTTTATTAGTTTTCTGAAGCCATAGGTTTTTGTGAGGGGAAAATACTGAAATTTAAATAATCATTAACTGATAATCATCCCCTCCAATAACTATAACCGAATTGAGGCAGTGAGTCAAAGTGAGAGCCGGATTAGCGAATGAATTATTCTTTTCAGAATTACTCCAACCCCCCAATATAATGATTGATCCAGTTTACAAATCAGACTGAACAAATTGTAAACAAACATTTGATTCATGCACAGATTCACAGCACGTGTAAAGGAGTAAATATAATAATGATAGAATTCTCATTTTTGGGTGACCCATCCGTTTCCTCCTTGTCCTTCATTAACTGTCTTATGACCTGCAGTTGTCTCGCTCTTTCTCTCTCTATCTTTCCTTCAGCCCCTCTTTCCTCTTTTTGCAGACTGACGTGCTGTCATCCTTGGGCTAAATTAGGTGAGGTGTGTGTGTGTGTGTGTGTGTGGGGGGGGCTAATAAAGCACTTTGCTTTCTGTACCTGCTCTCTCTGTTAACTCTCCAGTTCATGCTCAGGATCTTGACTGTCATTACCTGACTCGCATCAACAAGGGGTCTTTTAGATTTGGACTAGACAGATGTTGACTGATTCATAGTTTAGTTATTGATAGTTGTAACATACAATATATTGATAACTGAATCATTGTGACTTTAATGTTCTCTTCTGATCAAATGTTTTTTGAAAGAAGTATTTTATGCTAACCGAGACTGCATTTATTTGATCAAATACCGCAGCAACCGTAATATTCTGAAATATTATTATAATTTAAAATCGGCCTAATTGTTTTCTATTTCAATTATTATTATTTATTTTTTTGTGATGGCAAAGCTGAATTTTCAGCATCATTACTCGATTCTTCAGTGTCTCACGGTCCTTTAGAAATCATTCTAATATGCGGATGCGATGCTCAAACATTTTTTATTATTATTATCATCAATGTTGAAAACAGTTGCGCTGCTTAATATTTTTGTGGAAACCGCAATACTTTTTTTTTCAGGAATTCTTTGATCTAAATAGAAAGTGTTTGAGACAAATCATTTGTAACGTTCATTATACTCTCACTTTACTGATCAATATAATGCATCCTTGCTGAATAAAAGTATTAATTCCTTACTGACCTCAAACTTAGAATTAATTCACATTTTTTAATTTTTCTATGGCCTTAAGATTCCTACGGTCTCTTTTTCTGAATTTACTATATGTAATATTATTTGTCATCAAGTGTCGTCATTTTTTTTTTGTCAGTTTTATCAATCGGACAAAGCACTTCACAAATTTAAATGATTATGCAATACAAAGATTTTTTTCATCCTTCTATACGCAGCATCATGTAGCAGCTTTTCTTTCAACCTTAATTCATTGTCCCTGCAAAGGCAGTTTTAAATTGAATAAAATTGATTTGTCTGCACATGATCCTCATTTGGAAGTGGAAAGTAGAGCATTCTGGGAATTAGAGATATATTAGCACAAACTGATATGTTCTAGAGAGGATGTGGCTTGATGACCTCAGTCTGATTCAGGCTTCAACAAGGCCTTCTCATAGGGTAAGTTCCTCTGTTTCATTGGCATGAAGGATAACCTCATATTTCCCCTTTTTGTCTGTCGGTCTCTTTTGGTTTGAACAGTGTCTCAATCAATTATAACACTGAGCTGAAATGTACCATGTCAAAAGAGAGGTAGTGGACCGCTTCCATTCTTATAACAGCCCAATCCTTGCAATCCCATCACTGCCTGCCTGTCTAGAGTAGATGTGTATACTGAGTTATGTGTGTTTTCTCCTGGTCTCTGTAAACTCATTAAACCTTGTCTCCTGGCCGTGCTGAATGGATGGCTGTTTTTCTTAAGTACCCTCCTCTCACCCCAGTGCACCATCAGCAGAACAGCACTCTGTAAAAGACTGGCAGGACAGAGAGAGCGGGAGCGCCTACAGTCCTGGCAGGCGCCGGCTACATTATTGGCTGGCTTAATTGTGGACAGGAAATCTGGGAGTCGAGTATCCCATGTGACCCCTGTGGGATGATGTCTGGCACAGCAGAGCATTGTGGGAAAGGGGAGGAGCTTTGACTTGTACAAAACCATCAGTGTAAATAGTGTTCTAGGCTTGTTAGGGCTGGTTTATGGTTAGGCCGCGGTTTAACTGCAGTGTGACTGACCCATTAAAACCAGTGGTGGTCTGTTGTTCATTTGGAGTCTTCAAAGACATTTCCCTTCTACATGGTGTCTATCAGATCTCTACATCCATCTATCTTTCTATCTATCTGTCTGTCTGTCTGTCTATCTATCTAAACCCACAGTCAATAGACTACAACAGTCGGGTTCTGAAAGAAAAAAAACATTCATTTTCTTCATAGGGATTTTTTTTTTTTTAAATTTATGATTACATAAATAGATTTTTTTAACTTAATCCTATAAAGACAGACCTAAATTTGATGGTATATGCTTTTGTTGAAGCCATCAGTTTGCATTGTTTTAAAATTAAGTTGAAATAATTGTTTAACAGCTTCAAACTACATTACCCATGATGCTTTAAGGAAAATTCCACCTATCAGAGAGCCAGAACGCCATCTCCCATAAAACCCCTTTTAATGATGTAATCGAGTCAGTCACCCAATGCTCTCAAAATACTTCAATATTTATTTATTGCAATTTACTAAAATGTATAGTTTCTATAAATGTTATCTACTTGATGAATAAATGGTAATGTATTGCATTACCATGATACATAACAATTTGTAGTTCCCTAATACAATTTAGTACACAGTCTTATACCTTTTGTCTTTGTCCAGTTTTCAGATACTTTTTTGCGTCAAATGAAAGTTTGTAATGTTGGTTTGGTTTATGGCTTATGCTTTAACTAAGACTTTTTTTCTTTTTCAAGTCCTTAAGGAAAAAAATAATGTAAAAAAAACAAACAACGGAATCAACAGTGTTGAAAAAAGCAGTGCTCAGACTACAGAGTGCATTAATGTCGTAAGACGCTCTGCTAGTTCCTACAAATCCTAAAAAATAGCATTAGTGCTGAGAGGTTGCTTACACGGATCCTCCATGAAAAACGTCTGTGGACGGCAGCATTTTCTCTTCAGGAGTAAACAGAGGCTTTTTTTTCTTCTTTCTTTTCTTGGCACCAGCTGTCTTAACAGCTAATCTTTGTGTAATGGAAATTGACAAGCTACCAGCATGACTCTGCTTTGCGGGTATTGAATGCTTGTCATATTTCTTTTTTTTTTACTGCACGAACAAAGATGGATTATATATAGCCTGGTGAACAATTTCCCCCCAAAAGATATTTCTTCTTATATGCTGTGCTAAAAATATGTGCTTGTAACTGCTGTGAGCCCAGTTAGTGAACAAAGCGAAGTTATTGCAAAGTTTGGTTACAGGAAAAAAATCCGAAGGAAATTAAATTGTTTTATGGTGAGCAATAAATCATGTCGAACAAATTTTAAAAGACTGGATTTGAATTAAAGACTCGTAGAGTACAATTATACACCTCCGACTCATGAACACAGCTTGCTACGATTTACTACATAGGGTACTAAACATCATTAGTTGTTAATGAACATTGCATTTAATCTAGAGCAAGGGTCTTGCACCTTTTTCAGGGGCCCGTACCATGATGGTAGATTAACAAACTCAGGGTTATAGGATTAGTTTTGAGTTGACAAAACCAAACCAATCAGTTCAGGCTTTGTTGGTCCCATGATGCTGATCATCAACTTTCTCTGTCAACTCAGGCTTTGATCCTGAGTTTGTGGAGCGCGTGCACGTGAAAGTGTGAAATCAGCAGTAAGCAGCCAATCACGTGCCTTTCAACGCAAAGTGTGACTCATTTCTTGCGAGAGAGCCAACATGATTCAAAACTCTTTTGCTGAAAATAAAGACATTGAAGTATGTATAAAGAATTATTAAGTATGTATTAAGAGGATAAATAAAGTAAATAGTTGTGAAAGTAGTTTATTTATATATATATATATATATATATATATATATATATATATATATATATATATATATATATATATATATATATATATATATATATATATATATATATATATATATATATATATATATATATATATATATATATATATATATATATATATATATATATATATATATAGCAACCGTTTCTATGATATATTATAAAAAAACTTTAATATTGTGAAATATTATTACAATGTAAAATAACTGATTTCTATTTGAACATATTTTACTATGTCATTTATAATTGTACAATTATTATATTAAGTAATCATCATTAGACTATATATATATATATATATATATATATATATATATATATGTATGTATATATATATATATATATATATATATAATATATATAATATATATATAAAATTATACTTTTATATATTTATAAATATATTATTTTTATCATGTAGTGACCTTTAATTTGGAGCAAGAGAACCAGGGGGAGTGACTTTATTGAATCAGTGATGAGTTACTTTGCTCACAGCTGATTGGTTCAAATTCAGTTTGCGATCTCTTATCCCGAACATAAGCTGCTCCGGAGCAGGTTAGCTGCGGAGCGTAAGTTACTATGGAGATGAACACTGCTAAAAGCCAAACCACTTTGATGGTACTTAAAACCCAGGATTGGTACAAACTAAGCTTAAACATATCTGGCTAGCTAGCTAAACCGGCTTCATGGTATAGGCCCCAGGTCCTGTAGTAATAGGCATTTTAAGCCTAAAGCGGTTTGCCCCATAGTACCATACTAATGTATTTACAATACATATGTCAATGATTATTTAAATAAGATTTCATCTAGTTAAATATTTGTTTTTAGCTTTACCTTCGGTTCAAGTTTAATTAATTACAATCCTGTCTTAAAGCAGAGATGTGACCCATTTGTTGCAATTCCAACAACAGCCATGATCACACAAACTCAAAACACATTCACCTCATCTGTTCATTTCAGGCCAACTTTGCTGATCTTTTTATTTCTGAAGTAGACTCTTCTCCATAACGGAGAGCTTTGTGGAGGCCGGTGTGTACCCAGCATGCACGGACCAGGCCCTGTATGATTTCAGCTGACAGGTGCTGGCCTCGTCCGCAACGTTTGGCTTCCACTGCGCCCATAAATCAACATGTCACGTCACACCGAGGCGTTCCAACCGCTAACGTGTGAATTTAATAGGAATGGCATGTGCTTCACCCACGTGCTACACTGTTCACACTTTACAGTGACGCACAGACGTGTAGTGACAAGGAGTCGTTTTGCTACATCAGTAGTAGGCTATACTGGTTTGACAAGTTAAAGTGGTAGTGGAGATGTATAACTCAATGTTAATATACATGTTTGGAGGCTGTTTTTTTTTTGTTTATTATTGTTTGAAGTGCCATGTTTGCTGATACTGAGGTAATTGTGGATGTAAATGGTACAATTTCAAGTTAAAATGTTAATTGTTACATTTTAGGTACTAAGAAATTCAGATTTTTATTTTGTAGAATGTTCAATGTTTAAATAGTTTCTATATAGGAACTTTATCACTCCATTCATTATTACTGTAGAAATGTGCTTTGTTCCTTTTCGTTTGAAAATCATGACCAGCCCAACATGGCAATATAAGTTTAAAGGAACACTCCACCGTTTTTAGAAATGGAGCTTATTCAACTTCTTTCCTACATTTAGATATATCGCTTAGCTTAGCATAATGAATGGAATCCTATGTTGCCAGCTAGCATGTCCTGAGTAAAATTGATCAAAAAACACAACATATTATTCCATTTATTATACTAAGCTAAGCTAGCGGCGACCCTGCCAAACTAAAACAATGCATGCACCGAGACAAAAATGCATTTTCGCCCATATCTAAATGTAGGAAAGAGGTTGAATAAGCCCTATTTCTAAAACCGGTGGGGTGTTCCTTTAACCAATGACATGAGTTTGTGGCCGGGCTATCTGTTTGTTCAACCAACAGCAGACGTGGGAGTATTTGGAATAAACATGTTTGAGACTTTTACATTTAATTCCTTTTGGAATTACTAGATAATTAATTTGCGCACACGATCAAAAGATTTTCCCAGTTTCCCTAGACATTGAGCTTGTGCCTGGACTGGTTTGGCAGGTTGTTGAGTATTCGCTCCCCCTCTTACAGGTTAACAGGGATCGTCAACTTTATTGCATTGACATTTGGTGCGATCAACATTGATTGTCCAATCAGGTCCATTGGATCACCTGTATAGATACACTGTGTTTTGGCCAGGTAGAGATTCTGTTTTAGATCCTGCCTTTGGGAGTTTGGAAAGCTCTTTTCCACTGGTTTTAAGTTAAAGCCGAAGAATCCGCAGCTGCGCAAACACACATCAGAATGAGGGACGTGGCAGCAGAGATGTGGCTCAGTGCTTTGAAGTCCTGTCTGCTCTGCAGGGTCCGGTTTGTATCAGTCTCGCCAAGTGCACATACAGAAAGAGATTTTTTTGGTAAAAGGTCGAAGGAATACATTGAAATCTGATTATTCATTTATTTGTATGGTTTAGCGTTTGTTGCTTACATCATTTAGTTATTACTATTGCACTTTATATATGGTATTGTTTAGGTCCAACATTATTCCTTACATTTTAAGTGATTTACAAATGCTTTGTGGATCAGCCCAGCCATTAAAATAAGCACTCTCACTGGCTTAAGAGACACAAGACCCCAGAAAAGATGTGACTCTGAGTGACCAGATATTGAAAGCCTCATTTTCTTCTTGAACACTGCAGGCTTTCAGCCTTCCCGTTGTGAAAAAGATGGCAGTCATGCACGACACCTGCGCGCGAGTGGAAAGCACGCTGGTACGGCTGTGGCCTGCTTATCCTGCTACTGGCTTTGCCCTGCTGCCAGCAGCCGCTGCTGTGGAATAATGCCAGTGTGAAACTGAGAGAAAGGGACACACACTGAGAGTCTCTGAGAGAAAGAATGAAGAAGAGTTTCAAATTTAAAGCTTATTTGCGGTAATCTGTAGTTAGTTTTGTACATTTTAGGGTATCGTGGGTGGTTACCAAGGCGTCGGCGTCATGATATCTCATTTCCAAAGATAGTTAAGTAAACAGTTACTTTTTTGTTTAAATGTGGAATATTTAAGATCTGACACAGATCATCACTCAAAGCTCGCCTCCAGATAAGAGGGATCAGAGGTCATGTGAGATAGAATGACACGGAAGGAGTCTCTTCTTACACCCTTGAGGAAGGTGAGAAAAAATGAAATGAATTATGAAATCTGGCACATTCGGGTCATTGTCGACTATATCATTTTTGTATTCACTGGCTCTTTCTGCCATATGTTGGAAAGGGTGTTGTTTGGTAGGGCTTTTTTCCAGAAGTACCTCAGACAGAGGAAGTCAAGGTCTTCACCGCCAGTCATTCATAACCATCAGAACCTGGCATCAATATCCTGTTCGTTTATTGATGCAGTGAATGAGAGCACTGTCCAAAAGAAGTTTTTTTTAGTTAACAGTGCTTGCTAAGGCAGCAGAAAGACATGAATGATACCTCAAATCATGCAACTCACTGAAGAGAGGCATTACTTTTTAAAAGTGTTGACTACTTTAAAAGTTTGATTAGTCACAATGGAATCAAACCTAACTTTTTTTTAAATTGAATATTGCACTATTTATAGTAAATGATTTATCCATGCATGGAATCTTTGTGTTCTTGTAATCTTTAATCAAAATATCTTCCCCTCATACTTGCAGCATACTTCATACTCTTCTCTGATGAGGGCGGGACAAACTGTCACTCACATGACATCACAGCAATAGCAAACCACAATGATTCAACGACGCAATCAATTCCCGGTAAACGAAATCAAGCCCTGCCCTAAATTTTTAGTTTGAGAAGCCGTTTCACTCGGTTATGTCACAATAGGGAAGACAAGACTAACGCAACTTCCGTCTTTAATTTTTATTGAATGTGCACTTGTAGTGTATTTCAAATCTTCAAAGTACATAAAAACACACCTCTTAAGTGTACTTACAATGAATATACTTTCATGACCCAGTTTCTTCAAGTCCCCATGAAATCTAAAAATTTAGGTTTTTTGGCTTTTAGTGTATATATGTTAGCCTTACTGTTATCTATAAGCTAGTGTGCTCCAATGACAATTTGCTTAGTCTCTCACTTCCTCCAATATGGATCAATGATTTTGATGACATCACTCTGCACTTCGGCTTCTCATCAGATTTTCAGTCCAATCAAATGCTCTCTAGAATTGAATGCTCCCGCCCCTACACTATAAATAGATGCTTGAGCTGCGGCTGAAATCGATCACTCGTTCACACATTTACTATTTCTACATGGTGAATGGCACATTGTGCACTATATAGGTAGCAGGAAATGATTCAGACCGTATAAATATGCTTTCCATTGGGTTGGATGAAGTCTGGTTTCACGTTAGTGTCACGCAAACTGCAGAGCGGATCACATGTGTGAGTCGGCGCAGACCAGAAAACAAATCGGACCCATTTGAATTCTGCATATAATGCTATATTTTAAAGTTATATGGAGGAGAAAAAGTTAGAGATTAGGAGGAAACTGCAGCTTTACCAAGCTCGACGACTTTGGCCGAGTTGTGATTTATTAACAAAACTCTATTGCTATTTTAAAAAAGAGGAGGAGCTGATCGATATGTCTCACCCTGTCTTCATGTTGTAGTAGAAATTACTTCAACACATTGAATAACGCTGCATGTTTCAAGGCGCTTCAGTGGGCCATTAACACTCTATAATTTGCATAGCAAAGAAAATGTGAGCTTGTAGTTGATTTTATGTATATTAAAAAAAAGCACAGTTTGGCAGCATAACGTCAGTATCCAGGCCATTTGTTCTTCAATGAAACCTGAATTGCTGCTCCCAGGAAATCCTCTGAGCACGGCTATTTCTCCTGTTAGCAGGGAAGTGGCTAACGGAATCTGAATCAGGTCTGGCTTGCCCTCACACACTGGTATTAATTAAGCGCCGTTGTTTAAACAAGGTGAGCGTAATCGCTCTTGTCAGGGGGGCTTCGACACAATTCAAACTCCGTGTTATTGTAATTGGTTCAGTAGTAGAGTGAGAGAGAGCGCCAAGCAGTGTGTGTGTGTGTGTGTGTGTGTGTGCGCGTCATATGCTAATCACACATTTGCACCATTTTTTCAGTGTAGTTGTTTTTCTAAGGTGCTGATTTCCCACTCACTGAATACTTAGTTGAAGTTAACACCTGCAGCGCTGGTGATCGCACCCTCCGCTGAGACTGTCGGATCCTCCTCGTTTTGCTTCTGAAAATCAACAAATGGCGTTGTGATTTATTAAAAAGCAGTGCTGTGACTTTTTCTGACATTTGAAGGCTGAATGCGTCCACGTAATATATTGGATAAATGTTGTGGGGGGAACTCTATAGATTAAAGGGCGGATAGGGGTAACCTTTCCGAACCTTTCTTTTATTCGCAAAGTCCATCCTTTTGGGATGTATGGGGGGATTGAGGGACCCCAAAGGGATTCTTTATTTCATTTTCTCTTTCTTTTCTTTCTTTCTTCATGAAATCCACACCACTTTGTCATGCAAAGGCTCTTTTCTTTAGCGGGGGATGAAGAGAGGGCCGCGGGGGGTGAGATCAGCCCGAAGTCGAGGGGCAAATTCACCCACTCCTCATAATCAATCTTGATTGACAGGCTCTTTGAGCACTAGAGCTTAGCCATTCGCCGCAAGCTGTCTGGTGGGCGTGACCTCTAACACCAGGACCACCTGGCTGCCCTGACCCCTCACACCCACGCATGGACACCCCAACACGAGCGTGACTGCTACTTCCTCCCTGCTTAATCATGCTTTGTTCGCAAACATATTTGCTTAAGTAAATGTACAGATCGTTTGATAGGTTTCCAGTGAATGAATGGACAGGAAACACCCGGTGCTAAAGTTCTTGTGCAGTAAAAGTCTGCATGAAATTAAAATTGACCCTAATCGTTTTCTTAAGGCAAGACACCTCAGGTGAAGTTTGTTTACATAATGTGTATGTATTGTTAATAAGTATTATAAATACACACTTGTATATATTTAAGAATTTTTGGCATGTGTGTGTGTATATATACTGTGTATATGTGTGTGTGTGTGTGTATTCAAATATACATAATAATTATACACAGTACACCTATGGCTTCATGATTTGACAGCACTTAAATATGGAAATGAGGTATTATATAATGCCTTATTATATAATTATATAGACACCTTACACAAATATTACCTCACTGACACCCTAAGTACTTGATTAGCCTTACATATCTATCTATCTATCTATCTATCTATCTATCTATCTATCTATCTATCTATCTATCATCTATCATCTATCATCTATCATCTATCATCTATCATAACTATCATCTATCATCTATCATAAATTTTATCATCTATCATCTATCATCTATCATCTATCATCTATCATCTATCATCTATCATCTATCATCTATCATCTATCATCTATCATCTATCATCTATCATCTATCATCTATCTATCATCTATCTATCTATCTATCTATCTATCTATCTATCTATCTATCTATCTATCTATCTATCTATCTATCTATCTATCTATCTATCTATCTATCTATCTATCTATCTATCTATCTATCTATCTATCTATAGTAAAAAAATCTCAAAATCTCACAATTGACCAGTGCATGAAAAAAGTGCTTACCTGTAGTGTCTGGCCAATTTACATAAAAGTAGTAGTAGCAGATATACATTATCTAATAAAATATTTGCCCCTCTTAAATTGTTGCCAAATCCACACATAATGCCAAATGTGTAATTCGCTCAAAAAGAAGTTAAATTTGAATTTCATGTTATATCGAACTTGTAGTATGGCCTTTTACCAAGTTCGTTGAGTTTAAACATTTAAATATAAATTAGAGTTTAAATTAGCCTTACTGTAACTACCAGACGCGTGTCAGACTTCACACCCAGCGGGGACAATCCTCTCGCTTTCCTTTCCTCGCGCGTTCCTCAAATCCCTCTCCCCATGTGCTCCTGCAGCGTTATATCTTGCAGCCTTTGGCATGCTGTGAATTTGTTTTGTCATGTCTTGTAACTACCCGCTTACTTTGACAATTTAATAGATGAACGAAAAAGCCACAATACTGGAGAGAGGCAGATTTCATTTTCTATTGGACTGAAATTGGGTTGTTATGTCAGAGAGAATAAAGCCATCTCTTTGGTTTGTGATAATAAAATGGCCACAGCGGCGATATGAAGCACACAGCTGCTGCTTTGTGCCCCCTCTTACCCAGTACGAGCCTTTTTATGTTAGTGTGTTTCTCTCGTAAAATTGTTCATTTGCTCTATTCAGCCGTATTTATGTTCAGGTCAATAATGTTTTTGGTTCTTTGCAGTCTGGGATGCTTGATGTCAACTTTATTAATAGTAATGAAATCACTAGTTGCCCACAACTTCATTGTAAAGGTTGTATAGCATATATATTGTATAGCTTTGTATTTGTAATTGATTTATTTAAAGTAAAGTAGTATTTCGTTTAGTAGGCTATATATCTTGTGTGTGTGTGTGTGTGTGTGTGTGTGTGTGTGTGTGTGTGTGTGTGTGTGTGTGTGTGTGTGTGTGTGTGTGTGTGTGTGTGTGTGTGTGTGTGTGTGTGTGTGTGTGTGTGTGTGTGTGTGTGTGTGTGTGTGTGTGTGTGTGTGTGTGTGTGTGTGTGTGTGTGTGTGTGTGTGTGTGTGTGTGTGTGTGTGTGTGTGTGTGTGTGTGTGTGTGTGTGTGTGTGTGTGTGTGTGTGTGTGTGTGTGTGTGTGTGTGTGTGTGTGTGTGTGGACTGGTAATCCCCTACGGTATGGGGACAAAATGTCCCCACAAAGATAACAATATCAAATTTTGTCCTTGTGGGGACATTTTTTGGTCCCCCATGAAGAAAACATCTTATAAATCACACTAAGTGATGTTTTTGAAAAGTAAAAATGCAGAATGTCTCCTGTGATGGGTAGGTTTAGGGGCAGGGGCAGTGTAGAGGATAGAAAATACGGTTTGTACAGTATAAAATGCATTACGCCTATGGAATGTCCCCACAAAACATGGAAACACAACGTGTGTGTGTGTGTGTGTGTGTGTGTGTGTGTGTGTGTGTGTGTGTGTGTGTGGTTTTTTTCTCAAGGCTATAGTTTTAATGTGTTTTCAGTCTTTGCCCAGATTGTTTTTTTTTTATTATTAAGAAAGATGTGTGTGTGTGTTTTGTGGCTGACATATGTTTACCTCGACCCCTGTTGGTCTCAATTAATGCTGGCCCATATGTATCCAGGGTGAATATTAGAAGCTGCTAGCATGTGTGTAGGTCAGGAAATGCTTCATATCTGTGTGTGTGTGCAGCACACACAAACTCTCCAGGATCTGACTGGCGCTTCTGCTGTCTGACCTGCGCTGGGTTGATGGGGCAGGAGAGAATTTAATTACATCACTCGTAAAGGACAGAATGGAGGGTCTAGATGTGGTTATGGAGTGTGTGCGTACATGTTGGATTCAATTACGGCACTCACAGGTTAACTAAAGGGACCGGGAAAGGTTAGTTGGTCTCAGACATCTGTGACTAAGATCATAACCGTTTAACCTACCGCATATTGTACGGGTTATTCAACGACACTGTAGTCCTGCGTTGTAAAACACTTCTGGGGCAGCTGTAACTATCACATAAAGTAGACTCATTTGCATTTAAAATAGAGGTCATGGAGTGAAGATGATCCTCCTAATCAAGTAATTAGCATGTCAGTGAGGTAATATTTGTGTAAGGTGTCCATTGTGTATTTATTGGTGGATAATAACCGTTCTTGTTACACCAATATAATTTTTTCAATGGGGGTGGCTGATATAATGCCCATATATCTTGTGTATTTTGTATGCAGATATATAATACAGGTTATTAACAGTAAGAGTTAAATATTAAAATCTCAATTTTGAAATTAATTTTATATTTAATCTACATTTTGTATTTACTCATGCAATCAAAAAATGAGTAAATCTGCTGACAGTTTAATATTAATATGGTCCAGTGGGTGCTATGACCTTTATAGAAAAAATAGAACTTACTGAGCGATAAAATGTCTTGATGTGGTTCAAGACATTTTATCTCTCAGTAAGTTCTATTTTTTTTTTCTTACTGAAAATTCAACCCTCAAATGTTGTATATTTCATAACAGTATAGTAGTCTTAATTATTTTCTAGTTACATTTATTCATGCATTTATTTTAGAATTTATCTTTTTTTTTTTGTTTGTTTATTTTTTTGTACTATTAATTTTAATATAAATTTTTTTCATTTACACAAACCATTATTTTTAGGGACAAATGAATGAGAAGAATGATTTAAATGGCACTATGAATGTAATGCTCCATAAACAGTATTGCTGATTTACTCTAATGACACATTTCTACAGTTTTTTTGTATGTTAAACATTATCATAGCGCACTGCTCTAATTCACCTTAACCAATATATTGATCGCATTTATCCTTGTCTCCTGTATGTTTGCTGCGTTTCTTGAAGGTGTAATGTTTCCTCCATAAAGAGAAGGGTGTTTTTGGTGCCTCCGACGCCAGGCCGAGTTGCCCTCTTCTTTGTCTTGTGATTGACATGTGGCCCGGTGTGATGCGGCGTGCCAGGCATGTAGGTAATGAAGCGGGGAAACGCTCCTGAAGGGATCGCTTGTTACACCCTGACAGTTAAAGCACCACTCGCTCTGCCAAGGTGTCCAAATAACAGAGCTGATGTATATTTATGAAGCTTGTTAAAGGTGGAGTGAGAGAGAAAATGGAGGTGAGAGAGAGGAAGTGTCTGTTCAGAGAGAGGGCTGGAAGGTTGGCATAATGTTTCTCTGGGATGGGCTGGACTTCTTAGTGCATCTTTAATGTTTATGGTTGAGCAAATAGACCTGGTGCTGTTTGTGACCCTATTAGAATTTTTTTTGTTGTTGTTCTTGTGTTGAAAGACAACCTCAAGCTGTTTATTTTTGAAGGTTCTGCCACAATAGGCTCTCAATTTAATCAAAAGATACCATATGCACGACTTTTCTGCTGACATAACTAAGGCTGTGTGGTTAAACAAAAAAGATATAGCATAACATATAACGCACCACGTAACGTAACAACCATAACACAGCATTATCATGATCCACTCAAATCCTGATAAATAAAATCAAGTCATGTCCTATATTTTTCTTTTTTTTTTTTTGGCTGCTAGAGGTCGCTTATTATGGGATGATTTTAGACTCAAAATGATTAATACATGCACACACAATTATCCATGAACTTTTCACTATCCACAAACAAATGCCTTTCAACATGTGCAAAACACAGAATTGCAAGAATGTGCTGCAGTTTGTACAAATAGAGACATTTTTTTTAATACAAATGTTTTATTTTGCATTAGTGTATCATAATTTGCACATGCAACAAATAAGATGTGCATTTGTGGATCATGTGACGCGTGTGCATTTATTGACGTCTTTTCTGCATTGATCTCATTTTATTCATTTGGATTTTGAGACTTTCATTTAGCGTTTTCAAGCATTTCACGTTTTCAAGCATTTCACAAACCACACAAACAACTACCAGTGAATGCGCCTGGTGCTGATTATTAATGTATGCACAACTACCAAATGTGCATTTCTACATTAAAACTTTACAACTTGTATGTGCAAAATCAGATTGACATGAATGTGCAGTATTTTGTACAAACAGAGACATATTTGTGAATACAAAAATTCGATGTTGGTCAGAATTTGTCGTGCACGAGTACGATGTGCATTTGAGGATCCGGTGGCGTGTGCATTCATTGACTCGTTGTGAGTCGATCCTATTTGATTCATTTGGATTTTGAGACTTTTATTTCGCCAGTTTGGCCTTGCACGATCCACACACACAGCTGTCTAAGAAAACCTGCTACCACTAGATGGCAGTATTCTGCCGAAACAGACAATGGCATCGGAAGCGTTCTTCTGCCTATAAAACACTTAATGTTTCCTCATTATAAAGACGAGAAAAACGTTTAACAGTATAGGCAAGCAGATTAAGTTATGAACACAACATTTATCTCAATATTTTTCTCCTATAGAAAACCATTATAAAATGCTTAATATGAAATATAGCGCATAAAGTGTAGTTTACTCAGTTTTCTTTTATAATAGGCTGATTAGGCTCTATGGGAGAAAACGCTTAGTACATGGAAAAATACTATTGTATATTATGGTAAAATTACAATAAATTAGTAAAGGCCTACTATAGTGTTTTTGAACCATACTATGGTAACGATATTACAGTAAATTGTAGTATATTATATAGTATTTACTACACTTCAATTTACTGTAGTACATTTACTATAGAATGATTCAAAAACACTATAGTATTTACTAGAGTAATTTTACTATAATATACTATAGTATTTTCCATGTGGGACTAAGCGTTTTCTCCCAGAGCCTAATCAGCCTATTATAAAAGAAAATGCTTAATGTGATATTAAAACTCAATGATATTGAGTAGGCTAAACTTTATGCGCTATATTTCATATTAAGTGTTTTATAGGCAGAAGAAACGCTCCCGATGCCATTGTCTGTTTCGGCAGAATACTGCCATCTAGTGGTAGCAGGTTTTCTTAGACAGCTGTGTGTGTGGATCGTGCAAGGCCAAACTGGCGAAATAAAAGTCTCAAAATCCAAATGAATCAAATAGGATCGACTCTACAAACGAAGTCAATGAATGCACACGCATCACCGGATCCACAATTGCACATCGTACTCGTGCACGCACAAATTCTGACCAACATCGAATTTTTGTATTCACAAATATGTCTCTGTTTGTACAAAATACTGCACATTCATGTCAATCTGGATTTTGCACATACAAGTTGTAAAGTTTTAATGTAGAAATGCACATTTGGTAGTTGTGCATACATTAATAATCAGCACCAGGCATTCACTGGTAGTTGTTTGTGTGTGGTTTGTGAAATGCTTGAAAACGTGAAATGCTTGAAAACGCGAAATGAAAGTCTCAAAATCCAAATGAATAAAATGAGATCAATGCAGAAAAACGTCAATAAATGCACACGCGTCACATGATCCACAAATGCACATCTTATTTTTTGCATGTGCAAATTATGATACACTAATGCAAAATAAAACATTTGTATTAAAAAAAATGTCTCTATTTGTACAAACTGCAACACATTCATGCAATTCTGTGTTTTGCACATACAAGTTGAAAGGCATTTGTTTGTGGATAGTGAAAAGTTCATGGATAATTGTGTGTGCATGTATTAATCATTTTGAGTCTAAAATCATCCCATACTTATTCAAAACAAAGGCATAGATTGATGACGCCTGTATTTCGCGAAGCTTTTATTATGCGGCGTGCCAGGCAGATGACCGCTTTCCCTTTTTCCGGTCATTTGTATGTGGGGTAACGCATCGCTGTTTTATCATATTAGATACTCATATTACGCTTGGTGGCTACTACTACTCACTGCAGTACACTCTATAAATTCTGGGTAAAAAACAACCCAATGTTGGGTTAAATATGGCCTAACCCAGCGATTTGGTTGTCTTAAGCAAATATTTAACCCAATCACAGGGTTAAAACAACACAATTGGTGGGTTATAGGCCATATTTGACCCAACATTGGGTCAAACCAACCCAGCATTTTTTTGAGTGTAAGCTAGATTCATATTAGGCTTGGTAAAACATTGTACTCGCGGTAAATCATCAAAATGAGATTTAAACTGTAAGACTGTGTTGAGATATATAACGATGATTCGTTTTCTGTCACTCAATGTATGCAAACAGTTGCTCACCTGTCGAATAAGACATAAGATATTAAAGCATCTTTGGTGTTTCCATGGTTTCTACAATATAAAACCGGAAATCTAGGGTAACACGGGTATAAGTGTCATTGATAGGTGACGCGCACACTCACGGCCTGTGTCCTGGTTCAAATTGCTTATTTCTCTGGATTTAAACATTCTTAGAATCATTTGGAATAATGTAAGAACACAAGTCAACAAAATATATAACTATATATGAAGTTTTCTCTTTAATTTCACTTTAATGGCAATGAAAAGGTTATTAGTCAGTTATTGAAATGCCTTATTTTCAAAAATGTTACTTTAGTCACTTAATTTCATTTTAACAAATTTAACTGTCTTTTGCCGCAAAATCAGCTAAGTCGATGTGTGCTTTTCCACCTGTTTAGACAAAAAATTGGGTTAAAAACAACTCAATCGCTGGGTTAAAACAGCCCAATCGCTGGGTTAAGAGTGTAGTAAACTAAAGAGGCAACTGGAAACATTTCAAATGATGAAAGCAGAATTCAAAATGTAACAATGAAGTAACTGATCCACACAGTAGGGGGAGCTGTGATGGAAAGTGACTGCCACATCCGTTTCTGGATTCAGACTTTTACTGAAGCACAAGGAACACTGTTGTTTGTACTTGCTACTCGCAAAATCCTGTCATTGCAACTGTTACGATGGAAGCTTGGCAAATGAGAGGTGGCTCTTTCGCACCGCATCATTCATCTTGAAATCATATGATTCGATCCATGGCTTCTGTGAACTTTGAGGATTTTGCTGACAATGGGAAGTGGTGTTTCGAGGTTTCTTCCAGAAAACTGGTATTTCTGAATGGGCTCACGCTGGGATTTAGCCGATTCGAAATTAAAGAATTTGATAAACGTATACTATGTTCGGAGAGCATATGCTCAATATCATTATCTCATTTTGGATGGATGTGGCGTTTAGCGGCTTTTGCATCTGAACTCTTCATATGTTCTAGTGGTTTTTGGTTATTTTAATCCAAAAATCGTATATACTATGCATTTAACTTAAATGCTGTATGCTTTGTGCATTGTAAATAGCAATATCTATAAAACTGATCTTATCACTGGAGCAAAAAAAAAAAAAGCGTATATGCTCATAGATTTTGGACCATATTAGCTGAATTTGCTCAGG
Source organism: Gobiocypris rarus (assembly GCA_023029165.1). Classification (NCBI taxonomy): domain Eukaryota; kingdom Metazoa; phylum Chordata; class Actinopteri; order Cypriniformes; family Gobionidae; genus Gobiocypris; species Gobiocypris rarus. The sequence continues at coordinate 15,650,586 of CM040919.1, read as the reverse complement.
GTGCTCCATACTGGCTTAACTCGGTAAACTGACTGGAAATCCAATCAGCTTGGCCAGCCAATGACCATAAATAACCAGTTTGGACCGACACCATCTTACTCATGTTGCACTACTTTTAGCTGGTTTTCCACAGGGAGCATTCTCTTTTAAGATCAGCATAAGTTACAGCACAAGTTCAGGATCTCTGAAGTCAGATGGTTTGTGTCAGTCTGTAGAAGTGCAGTCTCGAGAGTTAGTAATGTGCAGTCTCTCAGTGTTCACCGCCCAGCTGTCTAATTTGTCTCCCAGTGCATGAGTCAGGAGTGTGGCCTGGCATAAACACCTCAGAAATCTGACGAGATCGTGCCAACCTCAGGAGGGCATCCCAGGACGTGGCGCTTTGTTTGCCCCGCTGCCATAAAACCCTCATTGAGCAACATCATGGTGTTAGCTAGCTCTGCAGTTGCTGCTTTCTTGCCAATGGTTTGGAAAATATTTACAGCAGCTGTGAGCAGAGAAGCTAATCCTCGCACGCCGTGCAGCGCTCTCAAGCCTCTCAGCCCCATACAGGGCACACATTGTCCGAGCCCTGACTGTTTGCTCCTCTTCGTCTTTCTCTTTTCCTGTTGTTTTTTTTTTTCTCCTCAAAATTCACCCCAAAACTATTTTAAGGGGGAGAAAGGAAAACAACAGAACAAATTGAGCAGTTTTGCCTCCATTAACCTTAGCATTTTGTTTGTCTGATAACTTTGTTTAATATGGTTTCCAATTCTGGCCCTGAAGTGTAAGTTATGACTTCAGATATGCCTGCTGGCACACGGTGACCTACAGAGGCTGATGTCAGCAGCACCACGGCAGAGGAAATTGCTTTACTTGAGTTTTGTTGTGTTTGCAGTCTGAATTAAATGTGATGAGAGAGACTATAAATGAAAACACGTTTGCATCAGTCTAACAAGTAATGAATTAACATCTATTAAATCACTTGCTAACTAGATGTTTATAAGGCAACATAGTTATACACATTTACACAAGTTTTCTTTAAAAAAATATTATCGAAGAATGTAATTTCACATAAATTTGCAGAAGAGAAAGATACAGATTTGCATTTCCTCTTCCACAACCAAAATTATATATAAAAAAAAAAAAATTTTTAGACCAAGGAAAATATTAGTAAGTCACTGTCTTTGTTTTTGTGCAAATTCCAGTTTCACTGAAATATGAAGAGCTCATTTCACATATAATGCTGACAACAGTGTTATTTTTGTATTATTCTGTTGTAATGTTTCTGAATATTTTGAATTCTTGAAGCTTTTTATATTTTCAATTTAATTTTAGCTTTAAAGGAACACGTGACTTTTTAGGACTTTAGGTTATTCACCGTATCCCCCAGAGTTAGATAAGTCCATACAAACCATTTTTTTCTCCGTACCTCTGTCTGACGCACCCACCGCTAGCCTTGCTAAGCACAAAGACTGGAGGTAAACGTCTCCCTAGATGGAGCCTACAGCTGAATAAGTGACTGTAGTTCCTAACCATATCGGTCTAGAAAATCGCAAACTTAAATTTTCCGTCGGTCTTTGTACACAACGTAACTATACACATCACAACATGTAAATAGGAAAATGTTGGCGTTATTTTGTCACTTATTGAGCAGTAGGCTAGATGGAGCCGTTTACCTCCAGTCTTTGTGCTAAGCTAGGCTAGCGGTGGGTGCGTCAGACAGAGATATGGCACGCACAGAGATAAAAATGGCAGGCCTATGTATGGACTTATCTAACTCTGGGGGATACGGTGAATAAGCTAAAGTCCCAAAAAGTCGGTGTGTTCCTTTAAAGTTTTATGTGCTTTTGTCATGTTTTAAAGGTAGGGTAGGTAAGAATTGGTTAACTTTTTTTCCAAATTTGTTTAAACTTTCTTTATATATCAATACATAATTAAAATGTAAGTACTCTGAAAAAGAAAGTATAAAAATTGAGTGTCTGTAGACCTCTCACGACTGTTTTAAAGACAGCTCATTATTTCCATTCACTCCACCTTCTCCCTTCTGGGCTCTTTCCAAAGCCACGCCCCCAAAACACATGAACACGCTCCACCGACCGCTCAGCTGGAAAATGCATTATTTACCAGAGACGAGCGGAGAAGGAGCGGAGTGCATGTAGTGACATCATGTTAGAATCACATGTAATAAAGAATCTAACTTTATCAGTATGAATATAAAGAAATAAGTACGCTCCGGAGAGAAGTACTGCATCGTCGGCTCTAGGACAAGGCCGGGGTCGAGGTCATGCAAGAGGGCGGGCAACAGGTTCCGAGGAAGTAGAGGTGCGCGCATGTGGGCAGATCCTGTGGCAAAAGGGGTGGTAGCCATGGTAGCGAGAGAGAGTGACAGTCGCCCAAGCCAATCACTTGTTTCGTCCCGAACGAAAATAATGAGCGGTGTTTATTGCAGATTAAAAAGTCTAGAGTCACTCGATTTTTTTTATACTCTCTTTTTCAGACTACTTACATTTTAATTTTGATTTATTTACTTACTTTTGACATATAAAGAAAGTTTAAACAAATGTGGACAAAAGTGTTTTAGATAATTCTTACCTAACCTACCTTTAATATATAACTGTTTAGCTTTCATTTCAACTTTCAAAATTCAAATTAAACTTATTTTATTTCAGTTAGTTGCCAAGGCAAAATTTCTCATGTCTTTTTAAACTAAAATAAAAATATATAAGAAGAAACTTTAAATTTAACTTAATTTAGCTTTATTTCAATTAACAAAAATGACGCAATGACCATGTGCTGTTTGTCACTAATATAGAAGACTGCTTTATACATTTTATAAAATTAAAAAAAAAACTATTTTAATAAATACCCCTTGCACACCTGGGTGGTCTAAAAATAATGCAAAATGCAGTTTGGAAATACAGCACATTTTCTCAGTTCATTCTGCATTGGCATAAAGTTCATTTTGGACACTATAATGCCGCTGTACAAGAGATTCAACTTGTTTTGCCAGGCATCTTGAGAATGTTGTTGGCTTGCAGTGGCACATTCTTGTATTTTTTGCTGATGCTAGTTGACAGAGAGAGATCTTTTACAATTGTCCGAAGTGCTTAAATGCGAATCCCCCTGTATTTTAGCGCTGAACTGTCAAAATCGACCAATAATGCTGTGGTTATGAGTTTAAGAGCATATTTCATACATTTTATGACTGTGGTTTATTGACTGGAATAAAGGTCCATTTCTTCTGTTATTGCTCTGTAAATGGGATTGAGATGTTTTAGCACAGACATTTCTTTCGAGTTCTGACTGTCTGAGTCAGCTTTGGCCAGTATCAGTAGAAACCTGCTTTACTGTCCCCTCATGTCCTTACCCTAACACACACACACACACACACACACACACACACACACACACACACACACAGCCCCTGGCCCTCCTCCAGTTGGCAGGCACTGGTACTGAGGTAACTTTGGTCAATTACACTAGAGTCACAAAGAGCAAATGGGGGGATGGATGGAGATACTGAGAGGAGGAGAGGTCAGGGCCACAAAGAAGTGCATGTAAGACATATCGCTATGAGTAGGACATTGGCTTCTTGCTCGTTTATCCAGACGGGAGAAAGTAATTTAAAAAGGTCAAATTTAATTGTAAAGCAAAACTTTCACAATGTCCAATATTTCAATGTGTCCAAATATCTTCAATAGACTGTATATATTTTTAAAGTCTATCACTTTGATTTCAGTCGGCTCCCTCACGGATCCCTCGAACGATTCACCACATGGAGATTAGTGAGACGTCCGGCATAGCATGCACAGTAAAATTGTGTGCGTTTATAACAGAGCATGACACATCTCCTGTGTTTGGTCAGTTTAGATAATAAGTGTTAGATAATTGTTTAATAAACTTGATGTCAATGTTAGGAGTCTGAGAGAGAACAGTACCCGTTGTATCTGCTGAAGTTAAACTACCCCATGTTCTTCAGAGGAAAATTCTTAGATGCTTTGTTCCAGATTCAGTTGAAGTTTTGAGATTTCAGTGTATTGTATGTGTACAAAGATCTACTAAACAACTTTATGTTGGCATTTAAACGGAAGCAGTCCATTTCCCCATCATCCACTTAAGCTGAACATCCCCTGCCGTGTGTGCCATTTGATGGCCGCACTTAGCCTGACATACACTGCCCAGCACAAATGTATTGATTGTACATGATATGGATTGTTTTTTGAGTGCTCAGAGTCACTCGGGTGGCTGAATTGGCTGTTGTTCCGTCCTCATCCTTATATTCATCATTAGCACAGAAAAGTTACATTGTTTTGTGGAGGATTTAGAATTTCTTTTTGTCACTTTCTGAAAATAATACATTTTGTAAGTGGAGTGTTTTAACAGCTGACTTTTGCTAAGCAGTAATGAGCGTGCTGTTTACTTGTTCCTCTGACTTCTTCTCTGTAGTTACTCTGTTAGCAAAACCATGTGTTTCCTTGCATAGATTCCCCAAACCCTCCGCCGCCAGCTTAAACTCTTACATATGACTCAGAGAAACTCATGTTTGTGTGTGTTTCAGCATTAAGAGCTTCCGCTAACTCTACACATGATCTTTAGAGGCCCAAACTGAACAAGGCATTCTAGGAAACATGAAGGGAGATTAGAGTTGACAGCTCTAGAAGCTGAGATGTTGCAAGATAAAACCTGTTTTTGGAATATTTTGTGGTCCAAGGTGATGTAGCAGCTTTAACCAATGTGACCCAGATGGTATACCAGGTCAAAGCTAGGTCTACAAGCTGGTAGTCAATACCAGCTTGAACCAACCACAAATGACCTACAGTATTTGACCAGACAGAATTTTCCAAATAATTTTTTTTATTTTTTGAAGGTTCCCACACATGATGCTTTTGTCAGTCAATTAAGTCCCACCTTCAGCACAAACTGGTTCACACACTTGACAATCTGTTTTCCTTCCATCTGTGTGTGTTTGTGTTATGGTGGGTGGCATGGCTGTTGTGGGTTTGTATACATCTTCCTGTGCCACCCAGGAGAAACAAGAGTTGCATTTCCTTTTAAATCCCTCCATGCTGATTACACTCTTTGATTTTAGCTTTGTTCCACTCCAACTGCTGCTGAAGTGGAGAAATCTGTGTTTATTTATTAAAGGCTTGCACAGGCTGAAGGGCGACCTGTCAGATCCATTAGACGATCTCTCATCAAAAGAAAGAATGGGAGAATGTGAAGGAGAGGTTTTATAAATTGTGGAAAAAGGATGTTAAAGGCATGGAAAGATGGGGGTCTAGGGTGTTTGGTTGCGGTGAGGTACTATAAACGCATTTAGCAGAGCTGCATTAAGACTTCACACAGTGCCGACAGGAACTCTCCAGTTTCATAAGGCTGATCTCTGAACCAACTCCACAAGGCGTTTTCTCCATAATGTCATCTCAAAAAAGAGGAAAAAAGGTTATATTTTAGGGGTAGATTTAGCTAAAAACAATACAAGTCTATGATGTGTCCTCATAAATGTATATAGGTAAACATACAGTATGCGTGCATGTTATCTTTTGCTTTAATAGGATTAGGGTGTGTGTTAGTCATTGAAAGCTACATTATAATCTTCCTTTCATTCTGTTGGTGTTGAGTGTATTGATCCAGTAAGACTGTGAGCTCTGAGAGATCTCTCATGCTTTACACGTCTAATGTGTGGGGTTTCCTTCCAGTCACACACCGCTGCCTCTGTCCAGAGCGCTCGCACTCCTGCTAATCTGTGTGTGTGTGTGTGTGTGTGTGAGAGAGAGTGTTATTCTGCACACTTTAAACACACATGATCAGCTCTTTGAAACTAGTTTGTGAGTACATTCATATGTGAGTATATTCATATCTTTGCTGTTTTAATTAATTGGCAAATGAATCATTGCCTAATTATGTTTAAATAAATTTTGATACATTTCCCACCAAATCAGCTCACAAAATGTGGAAAAGAGTCTACCTGATCTATATCAAATATAACAAATATTGGTCCTACAAAGTGACTACTGTCAAGCTCATTTAGCTTTTTTGGTGAAGTTGAACAAGCAAATCTTGCTCTGAATTCTGTATGCTGCTTAACATGTACATTTTGTGGGAATTGTAGACAAAATCCAGACTTTACTCCAGTGTGGTTGGTGTCTTCAAATACTGAGCTATTTTAATAATCAAGTTAATCTGATTTGGGTTCTTCAACCCTTTTGGGAGACTTTGGAGCCGTTCGCACATGCCTGCATGGAAAACTCATCTGGATTTGTCCTTCTAATTATACCATCTTTTCCGCGTTTCTCTCTCTCTCTCTCTCTCTCTCTCTCTCTCTCTCTCTCTCTCTCTCTCTCTCTCTCTCTCTCTCTCTCTCTCTCTCTCTCTCTCTCTGTATGGGGTAGCTTTATGGTCTTGATTTCTCTTTAGTCAAATTATGACTTCACAGTGGCCTTGTGACCAAGCTCCTCTGATAAGTTCAACATTACATCAGACACAAAACTCCATTCATCACATGCAAACAACCATTCATGTTCAGCTCAAGAGGTCACATGTCTGTTTGATTTGAGAGTTCAGGGAGACCACATGCTCCTCGCTGATTCTGAGCTTTCCTTCCTGTTTCTGTATAATGGTTTAATTTTGGCCTGTCCTAATTGCTCATGACTGTATGGTGCTATTCCTTTAAACACATGGACCTTGTTCCATGTGTTTAAAGTGCAGCTAGAGGCTTCTTTAGGTGTGTGGTCTCCTGCAGCCTGTGACAGATATCAGGCCTGCTCAGACTCACACTGAAGGAGAGCGTTTGGTTAGAATTACTTTGCATTAAAACCCTGCATTTAGCCTGCTCTTAAGACATTTCATCAATCACAGCAGAGAGTTGGATCTATTCAGCCCTCTTTCTTTATGTGTGTCTATGTGGTGTCCGAAACCAGAGGTCCTGGGACTTTACTGGACTATATTAGTAGAGTAATGTAGGGAGTAGTGAATGAGGGCATAGGAGCAATTTCAAATATAGCCTACATAGTTTAGCTTGTTCAGATGTGTTTAATTAGGTTTGGAACTAAACTTTGCAAGAAGGCGGCCCTCCATGAGCAGAATTGGACATCCCTGGCCTAAGTGATCTTTGATATACTGCCATATGACAGTATATCATCATCATCATCATCATCATCATCATCATCATCATCATCATCATCATCGTCATCTCTGATGCACTGCTCTCTTGATGCTTTATCTCTCTGTGTACCATTCCATCTTATTTTCCTTCCCCTCTTGATCTTTGTCTGCTTTTCAGGAGGCCGCTGAGGTGCAGATCTATTGTGTTAATTCATCAGCAAAGCTCCTGCCTCTTGGTCGCTTGTAGAAAAAACTGTGGGGCCCCAGTCCGGGTCTGTTGTGTATGGAGGTTTTGTTGATAAAGCCTCTTTTTATTGGACCAGCTGTAGCACTGAAGGTGGCCAGCTTTCTCCCATAACCTGTAATTCAGTCTGGCATTTATTTATTTCTGTTAAAACAAAACACACGGCTCTCTTTATAAATCTATTACATTTTGGCCAGGGCTTCACACTTGACAGCAGTGACTGGCGATGACAATTTGTCAGTCAAGCATGTTAAGCTTGGTTATGCCATCCATCTCCGGGCTGCCCGCGGCACAGCACCGGTGCTAAGCTGATCAGCGGAGCGGAGTTGAAAGAACCGCTGTCCGGTCTCGACACACAGACTTGCTTTTGCAACCCTGCACAGTCGCTGCAAGCATACCCACAGGACAGAATGACATGCAGAGGAGTCAGGGGTCCTAATCTTTAAATTTGAGAAGGTATGAGTCAGATATAAGCAATTCAAGGTCTTCAGGATTACCTGAAACCTACAGGCAAATTAGTTTTATCAGGGTTGGAGCTAAACTCTGCATGAAAAAGTCGATATTGAGGGCCAGAGTCGCCCAGCCCTGGTGTACAATGTCCTCTTACCATATGTTTCTAAAAAGTGTCTCTCTACATTGATGACATTTCAAAAGGAGCTGTGTATTCTGCAAAAAAATATGGATGCAAACAATGAGCATAGATGCAAGGTTTTCATATTGTTTCCAGAGGATCATGCTCCAGCTAAACAACTCCAAAGCTCCAGGTTCCAACGCAACCCATCATTGTAATGGTAGGGATCTTGTTTTTCACAGCTGGTCAAAAAGGGGTTAACGCGACACCCCAGGAGACAGAGTAATACTTTTTAAAAGCCTGGACCCTAAAGACCCTTAGCTCTGCAGTGGTGTGTTGCGCAGACATTCCAATGCAGTGAAGTAGAGGGTGAAATGGGGTGCCTCTTTTGGCCTCCCGCACCGGATCACCTCTCTCCCTCTGTCATCCTCTCTATGGCTTTTTCTCTGAGCAAACAAAACTAAAGAACTTTCTTGTCATGACTGACTCTAGCTGTGCCTCGCTCTCAAACAAATCACCCTCAATCTGCTTACGGCAGACCAAGCAAGCGCAGACATACGCTCTGCAGTGCTGACCCAAATCTCAGGCAAATACCGCTATGTGTGCTTGTTTCTTTTATTCCTTCAACATCTGGAGGACACGTGTGGAGAGAGCAAGAAGCGCTTTAACATTTTTGCTCTTTAAGGCATCTCTCCCAGCCAGGGGCGCTGCTAGCAATTTTGGGCCCTATGAACGAATATGAAGTTGGGCCCCCCTATCGTACCATTTAGGGGGTAATTTTGCCAGAAATGCAGAAATAAGACGTAATTTTCTTTTATTTGTTACTCTGGTAGATTATACATTTATAATTTATATTACATTACTGCTAGTACTGTTACTACTAATAAAACCAATCTCTTGGGGCCCCCAAAAGTGCACGGGCCCTTAGAATCGTCCTAACTTTCCCCCCCTTAGCGGCACCCCTGCTCCCAGCCTTGTTTTACCCCCTCTTGCTGTCTTTTTCAAGGAATTTGTGTTATAACAAATTTCTTGATGTTAAGAGAAAGATCTCAGTTGGCGCTTGGCCTACATTCTTTATTGATGAGATCCAGGACTCTGTAGCTATATTTAGCATCTTTCATCTGAACTGGCTTCCAGTGCGTTTTTTTAAGAGCCCACTCGTGAAATTCGCCTGCTAATGAATCCATTGTCATTACATATTCATCTGGGAAAGATGATGTATGAACTTACTACTTGCAGATAAAGGAATTCTTCTTTTGTTCATTCATGCTTTTTCTAGTGTTCATATGACGTACGTTCACTCTACAATCTGATTAACTGATACTTGATAGAAGAACTCTTTAGTGTTCAGGTTTCTGAAGCAAAGATTTGAATGCTTTGCACTCCGGACGGCTGTTATAAGTTAGATACTTAATGATTGCACCATGGCTTTTTAACATTCAGTAAATAGTTGTTTTATTGTACAAGCTAGTGGACTTGTTGCAAACGTAGCATGTTGACGGTTGTAACACATTTAAATGGTTTTAGCATGCTTCACAGATTCTTGGCTGATTGTGACTGCTAACACACTAGAGCATGATCAGCAAAAAGAACTACTACGAAAAAAATAGTAAAGCTATATTAAGTCAGTTCTGTTAATCAAGTTAGTCATTTGTATCACACAGAGATTTTTCCTTGTCCATTGTGGTGTGTGCGCGTGCTTCTAGATTGAGCCGCTCTCAGGGTATGCTAATGCTGCTGAACAGCCTGTCTGGAGGGGATGTTTGCAAAAAAAGATTGCAATAAAAAGGGAAGTTTCTCAGGCTGTACAGGAAATGCATGCTCAATGGCGGTTACAGACAGATGCTCTATGTTCATTTAGCCTCGGTTGGGTCTTTAAACCTTTCGAAAAGAAACTTTGTATTTAACTAGAGCAAGTGATGTCATGTGTCTTGTGTCTTGTTGACTGATGGGGATCTTGCATCCTCATTGCGTATGCCCTCATTGGAATGCTTGAAGTATGCTAGGAGCCCCAAGTCCCACTTGAGCCGTCTATGTGATGGGTGTGTGTATGCATGAGTGTGTGTGAATGAGAGACACTTCTCCTCGCTCTGTCACACCCATGTGCTCCTGGTGCTCATTAACGAGGCTCCGAGCTCCTCCGGGATGGAGCAGAGGGGGTTTTAGGAAGCAGGGTGAGTGTTCGTACGTGTGGCGCGGGTAAGTGGCGTCTCTTAGCTTGTGCCAGCTCTCGGTGTTTCGTCACATCTGAATACCGGTGCTGCCAACCAATTCTGCCAGTCTATGAATGAGCCTGGCATCATCACGGTAACTGCCAGGAGCAGTTTTCTGATGCTTGTCTTTTTGACAAATCTTATGTGATAGAAGCAAGTTTGCGAGTGTATACGGCTGTGCACATTGTGGGCAGATTAGATTCCTGTATACGATCCTTAATTCCAAAGTATACTTTGTTTTTTCTTAGCTAGCGTACAGCTGAACGCATAGCCGTTCAGCGTGTACTTCATTTGATAACATGTGCGAACAGGCGCATGACACATGCGCTAGGCTAGAACGTTTCATGTTTGTCCAGTTTCTGTGCCATTTCTCTCTAAAAGTTATGACTAAGAATATCTTTGCACTGTAGAATTGTGGGTTTCGCTTGCACGCTTATAGTACATGTGTACTATGATGATAATGAAGTTTATGGCACAGGCACTGTACATATACTAAAGCATATGTGTAACAACAAACTGTATAACAATTACTTGCTCAGAAAAAACCACTTTGAACTGTTGCTCTGTCAGTACAATAGATAGATGACTAGTTGAGTTGGTGAAAACAAGTATTGTTTACACATTTTATGCTGATACCCACTGCGACTACATGCACCACATACTTTATGTGCATTATGTACATACTTGATTTTTTTTGTTAACATTTTAGATTGTGTAACTAGATGCAGTTTACATAGTAGCCTATACTTACTATATACTACTGTATGAAAATTGTGTCCTGTCATGATTTTAATTTTAATTGTGAATCCAAACAAAGTAATATAAATGTGGGCATTTCAATAGTTTTAGCATTTTTAAACTTGGCAGCAAATTGGTATTACATCTCAACTTTATGTAGTCGTATGCATATGTTCCTGAGAGATGAGTCTGTTCTGAGATCATATAACGTGCACAATAGACGCTACAAAATGCAAACTTACCCTGAATATCTGTAGTTGTGCACAGCATCTGTGACTTGGCTTTTGTTTTAACGTTGAAGGCCGAAATATGATTGTTCCATTCTTCTGATCGTTTTTTTATTGCAGACTAGCGAGCCGTGCTGCGCTCCTACAGCTCTGTTAATGCCAGTATCCAGCTCAGCATTTTTTCCGAGCTGGAATGCTATATGTAGCGCAAGAAGGAAATAACTGTGGCGGCTTGCCAGGGTTTGAGGGAAGGGGGGACAGAGAGGAGGGTGGAGAAAAGGAGAAAAGAAAACAAACTTGAAGGCAAAGCGTTCGTGGTCTGCTCCCAGAGTTGAGAGAGGAGTTTTTCAGTCTGGTGAGATGTGTGTGTGTGCTCTGAGCAGTAATACTCTATTCAGAGCAGCACTGGCTCGACGCCAGACCACGAGGTGATAGCGAGCACGGGGTAATTGCTGCCTACCCGGCAGCCTGCTGGATTGTGCTCCTGGGATCCAGTGACAGCATCACGCCTCTGAGCGCTTCAGCCCACCTCACCGTCTGCGCGGAGCGTTGTACGCGCGCTCACACACTGTTATTATTGCCGTCTCTTGGCATAGGACCCCGGCCATGGTGCATTAGAGCAATAATATGTAGTTAATTCTTTAAACTGACACTTTCATTTTCTAATACTGGTGTCTGTGAGAACTGCGCTGTGGTTGAGCTGCGGCTTTGCATGCAGGCTATTTTCAGCCGCTCTCTGTCTATGTGCGCAGGTGTGTGTGTGTGTGTCTAACGAGGTGCTCTGGTGGTTTCACACACCACACGCCCAATCAGCTGCTGTCAGGCTTTTGCAGCGCATCAGTGCGTATAGGAGTCTCGAGGTGTGTGTGTTTGTTGACGTGTCTGCTGGGAGATCTGATGTTCACCTGTCAGTGTCAGCCCCCGCACAGGAACTCACACATGCACACGCTCCAATGTCTTTTGTTTCACTAAGCCCCGCCTTCTGCTTAACCCCACAGGAAACAATGCCACCATGCAAACCTTACATCTCTAATTGGGCATTTCCTCAAGATTTAGCCAGGTTTATGTTTATAAATCATTAAATTGACAGAAGTCAGGTCTAGCACGGTAGCTTTCAGTAAGCGTTAGTGGTGCTTGGTTTTAAGTCTTTTATAGTAACTTGGGGATTACAATTATTTTTGTGACCTTTTGCCGTGTTCAGACTACACAATATTTTCGTCTGTTACTCTAGTCACTAGATTTTGACTCCTTAAATTCTTGTTGTGTCATGAAAATTGTCAGACTATACATTGCTTCCCGACCAATCATTGCTGGCCATCTTTAATGACTGGCCATTTCACGAGAACACAGAATAGCGACTGACTAATCATTCAGCAGAATTGATCTTTTTTCACTTTCGTGGTAGTCCCTCAAGGAAACCTCATTAAGGTTAGAGTATTGTTGCCATCGCTCCAAGAACATTCCTGTATTGCATAATTCCACCTAGAAGCACCATGACCATTGTCTCGCTTTCATTTCGCCATGTTTGAAAGCTGTGTACTGAAGATCTTCTGTGCTCTTATTGGTCAGATGTGACTGAACCCGTCGTGGACTGGAATAAAAAATAAACATGCTAGTCTTTCTGTCGTGACATTGTAAAACTTTGCAGATGCGGTGTCAGTTGTTGCCCACTATGACACACTATATGAGAAGAAATGATTGATTCTTGCGTCCAGACGTCCATTGTCGTTTACGAATCACCATGACACCCTAAGTCAAGCAGATTGTGCCAAGATCTGGCTGATATCATGTCCTCTGAACTCGGCATAAACGGAAGTTGTGATAAAAAAGATACAGTAAAAGCAGTAAAATTGTGAAATATTATCCCATTTTTAAATAACTATTTTCCATTTTAATATTTTTTAAAACCTAATGCATTCCTGTGATGGCAAAGCTGAATTATCAGCAGCCGTTACTCCAGTCTTCAGTGTCTCATGATCCTTCAGAAAGAACACCCTAGCAAACGCATAACAATGTGCTAAAAAATCCTTCTGAACACATTGGCAATGGCATAGCTCCTTGACAACCACCTTAAACACTTTAGAAACACTAAAGTCTAGTTTGGTGGCACCAACTTCTCTTGGCTGTGTTTTTTTTTTTTTTTGTCAGACATTAAATGATCAAACACACAGATTTAATTAAGTAACTGTTATTTTTTTTTTGTCTAACTGACATGCTTCTCCTTTAGCACAGTGACTGTGAATGACACAACTCCCTTACCTCAACGGCATGGGAATGTCTTTAGTTCCCCTCTCGAGACAAGCGCTCTGAGAGAGACAGAGAGAGAGACAGAGAGAGACAGAGAGAGACAGAGAGAGACAGAGAGAGACAGAGAGACAGAGAGACAGAGAGACAGAGAGACAGAGAGACAGAGAGACAGAGAGTCAGAGAGTCAGAGAGACAGAGAGTCAGAGAGACAGAGAGTCAGAGAGAGAGCAGTTATTGTCTGTGTGGGAACTAACTTTTTAACTGGCTCCGAATATTAACACATGGAGATATGTGCAACCTCTAGCGTCTTTCATCTCATCTACAATGAGTTCCACTGAAACTTATGTACTCACCATATTAAAATATATAATTTGCTACAGTGGTTCTCCCTTGCAAATCTAGCAGATCGAATGATCGAGTCCATTTTGATTGCCTTGTCTTGTACTGTATTCCATCAATAATCATTACTGACATAACTTAGCAGTTTACTCAAGTAAATCCATATAAATTCACCTTTCCTGTTTTGTGCTATTCTGTAATGCATAACAGTTGCTGTCAAAGGTCTATATATTTAATCTTTTAATGATAATGTAATTTTAATTGTTCCCATCACAGCACCCATTTTACATCAAACAGGGAAAATTGTTGCAATACATATCCGTTCCTCTTGTCTGACAGCTAAGATATTGAAATGCCCATTTCAATCAGTCCACAATTTTAACTGTGGACTGTTATGCTTTTCTACTGGAATTTCTACAGCTTTTATAGCATAGGTGAAGGTCTACACTTTGGCTATTTATAGCATGCCTGTGAGAACCTGACCTGTGTGAGTCATGTTGTAAATGATTCTATAGTTAGATTCAGAAATGTTATCAAGGATTGTTGTCTGGAAAGGAAATAGATTTTTTTGTAGTTTTTTGGAAAGGAAGTTCTTGTCTTTGTTCCATTCTTAAAAGATGATGCACATTTTGAAGTAGTCTAAGATCAAACAAATCATTGATTCTAAAGAATAGGGAAAATGATGTCATCATGAACCATCACTATAACACAATTTGATATTTGGCGGAGAAGTTTGTGTTCGTGCGCATTTAAGTGTGATTTGTGAGCATCTTCTCTCTCTTTTAATGCTGTAGATTGATTTTATTTGTTTACTCAAGCAGCTGCATTGATGTTTGTCTCTAATAAAGTGCTGATCATCTCTTTCTTTACAGGATGATAATGATGGGATGCCGTGGTCGGAGGAGCGAGTGGTGCGGAAGGTGCTCTATCTCTCGCTGAAGGAGTTCAAGAGCGCGCAAAAGCGCCAGCTCTGTGACCGCCTCAGCAATGGAGGAAAAGGACCTAATGGTAAGACACACTTTTATTGTTTTCTTCACTGTGCATCTAAACACTCAAGTTAAACCAAGGCCATAACCATGGGGTGGGGGGGACCAAGGTTTTTGTTGTTGTTGCGCATTGGGAAGGGGGGTATTAGGGGGTAACACTAAGCCCCATCTTTTTTTATTTGATTTGCCATCTTACTCATTTGAACCGTGCCGAGGGCTGTTAGACCACTGAGGCAGACCAACCAAACATTTTTTACTTTTGTCCTCCTGGCAACAAACGCAGTGTGTCATGGAGTACAGCAGAGCAGTATCAAGAATATTCAAAATTGAACAAAAACTTGCCTGCAAAATACAGTTTAACTCGGGGTAGTAACCACCATAGGGTAGTAACCACCATAGACACTTAGAGGGACAAGTCCCCCCCCGAATAATCAGAAATGGCCAAATTGTCCCCCTCAGTGTCTATGGTGGTTACAGCCCTGAGTTAAACTGTACTTTGCAGGCATCTCCATCTTGGTTATTAGAGCATGTTTTCCATCAAATGTTTGCAAATATACATATTTTAGCTTTGCTTTTAGCACTTTCCCTTTCAGTACAGTGCAAACATCTACCTTTGACCAGATAAAAGTAGTTCCTAAGGAGGTTTCCAGTGAGTATATGTGTAAAAGTGCCATACGATCCAGGTTACTTCAGAGCTTTCGAAGTCGTCTGATAGCGGCGTGTCTGACGTTGCCGCTTGGCACTGTGGGACTTCACTTCACACGGGCCTCAGAAAGCCAGAGCTTTCACTAAAAAGAGCTTTGAGACTCTAAAGGGAACAAAGAACAGGCCTCATACGTACGAGTCTGCACAGCCAGACAGAGACAAGGGGAAAGCCTTTTCTTGATATGGGCTTACCCTTTTTATCACTCTGTTGGGAAAATATAAGAAATACAACAGATGTGAGACTTTATTCCCTTTAACCAGTGGATGGCTTCTGTCAGGAGTGAGAGGACACTTCTCAAAGACTTAACTTCGAGAAGAAAGCATATTTTAATCGATTTTAATAGAAGTGGAGTACCGAACTTGACTACTTAGTATGTCAATGTATTGTAATTAACTTTCTTATAAAGTATTGTTTCACAAATATTGGTAAAATTGTTGCAAGCACTGTTTCATGTCAGTTTTAAGGTCTTACAAGTCTTGTTTTAACAACAGAGTTTGTTGTCTAATGTTAATCTTTTCAAAATACTTCTAGATATTTTTCAATTATTTTCAGTGTTTCGTCTGCTAAACGCTTTAAGTTGACAAAGCATATTAAATGGCCTGTAGTCTCTCACAACCTTGTTTTGTTCGGCAAACAGATTTCTCAACTACTGAACAAAGTTTGTTGTATATGACTAGCTGTTGCCGTGTGGTCGGCAGGTGACCGGTAGAGCTTGTCCCAGTGGCACCAACAACAAAATTTCAAACACCCTGCCTTCACTCCGCATGTAACCATGCAGAGAGACTCAAGCTGAGGGGTTTCTGTTGAGACTACGGCAGGAGGCTAGATATACAGTCTCTGAATAATCTCTTAAACTGATAATATGCTCGTAACATTAATCTAATCGTAGCCCTTAATCTTGTTTTCTTGTTGTCGTATGCGTTAATGTTGCGTTGCTACCTCAGGGTAGCAGTAATCCCTTTGAACGTAGGGTGTTTAATGAAGGGTGACACACAAAGTCTTTGTTCACAGATGAGAACGCGTAGCATGTTTTGACATGAAAGGATCAGCATCAGATTTAGCTTCCATCCGTACATTAGCAATAATGGATTATCTTTATATCTGTCTATCTGTCTGTCTCTCTCTCTCTCTCTCTCTCTCTCTCTCTCTCTCTCTCTCTCTGTCTGTCTGCACCAGATGCACTTTTTTTGGGTCTGATGAACCACTGCTGTTTTTCAGTGTGTCAGCATTTTGTGACTTAACAATTGAATATATGGACAATGTGTCATTGCATCTCAAAGTAATAATCCCATAGTTCTTTATTTCTGAATAGTTTTTTGCTTTTTCTAGTTTTCATAATCTCAGATCATTTTAAACGAAGCTCATTATAGTCAACGCACAGATCCGTGAGTGTTGGAGAGTCTTCACACGTCTGAAGGAACTAAACTCTGTGTGATGGCAGCTCCTAAAACAGACAGAAGGGGACTGTCTGGGTACATGTTTTAGCTTTTGTGTTCCAAACAATGTGGCACTGGCATCCATTTTGAGGCAATATTTAAGAGGACAACATTTTAGCCAAAACATCTGCATCTGCCACCACAGACTATACATCCTCTTATTAAAGAGGATGTATTTTATACTTTTGTAACATTTATTTTTGCACAAAAGCCCACTTTCAATATTAGTCAAGCAGTTGTAATTTAGTTTTCCTACCTCTCTACAACCCTTAAAATGAAACCGTTTGTTTACCATAATTTTATTATTAGTATTTCTTAGTAAGTAACAGGACAACTGCCATTATTGTTTGCCAAATTCAGGGAGGTAAATTGTGCCAACTATTCAACACAGATCCTTTTTTCCAGTTTATATGTTGTTCCTAGAATAACATATTAAATAATAGTCTGTAAAATCCTTTTTTCTTTTTTAAATGGAGCAGTTTTTTGAACCTTCAGACAATTTTTCTTTGAGTCATATTTGATACATCATTTATGGTTAATACATTATTTTATAGTGACAATATGGAGCTCATACTTAGAGGAAAACACCTACATTTTATTCAGAGGCCCATGTGTAATTTGTGCAATTTGGTGTAGTTTATTTTATTTAAATGTCAAGTTTTCATCTTGAAATACTTCTAACAATATAAAAGTTATTTTATTCGTACTTCACATCTGATTTTTCACAGCAAAAGGCATGGTGTCCGTTGTGAGAGTTAAACTAAAAGGCCTTGACTTGCTTAAAAAACATGTGCAACAGGTTTTTAAGAGAAGTTCTGATTACATTGATAATTTTAGACCTTAGAAATTTGTGTATCAAATATGATACAGTAGGCTTTGTAGGGATAATGAAACTAGAGAAGTGTAAACATATTATAAATAATGGTACTATACAAGACCAATCTGACTTTTTGAATCGTCAGATCAGTTTAAGACTGGGCCAAGGTTACCGGCCACTGAAATAGCTCCAAACCAGCCATTATGCGACATGTTTCCAGGGAAAAGCAATTTGTATGTCCATTAGGAGTGTCGTAATTCAGTCTAGATGTGCTTTGTGTTGTAATAACATTCTGAGCATCAGATCTGAGACGGGACACTTCTATACCACATTTCCACATTCTTTCATAGTGTAAATTATCTAATGGGTTGCACATCATAACACCACACTGTGTGCGCAACATCCCGCTCTCTGTGGAAACCAGGAGGTGAACGTAGTGACGCGAAGGGCTTAGTTAAACACGCATAAATATGATTAGAGGCCCTGAAGGACAGACGGTTGATAAACCATCACATGCTCTCCCGGCCTGTAGAGAGAGAGCGAGAGGACGTTTGGCTCCGCTAGACTCCGACTGTCTTTCACACAGCCACTCAAGTGAGACCAACATATGTAAAACACGGCGCGGGAAGCGAGCAGCCCGCGTTAAGCTGTTTACATCTGATCCCTCTCCACCCACGTTGGCTTGGCTTGGCCGGCTCTCTCGGGTTTTGGTTTCCCGTGTCGTGATGAAGGCAGAAGCTCGCAAGCCTGTTTGCTCTTGCACTTGAGGAGTCATTTCGAATATAGGTCACTTTTTTTTTTTTGTTTTTTTGGGTCTTTTCTATTTGGATTTAAACCCAATTTTCTCAAAGACAATGTTTGGTCTTATGAGAATAGACCTCTTAAGACTTCACTTGGATGCTTTGAAGTTCTGCCATGTTGGTCCGTATATGAGAGAGAAGCATTTTTAAAGCTTTTCATGTATGTGTTGGATTGCAGCTTTATTGTAGTTTCTTTCTTCTCCAGCTGTTTTTCCGGCTGGTTGAAGATTTGAGGTCCAGCTCTGGAAATGTTTGGTGATTCTGGATATTCGTTTAACGAATGTTACTAAACACGGAAACTAAATCAGCTGAGCCGGATAATGTCCGTAATCCATGTTGCTCTAGAATTAATGGCCAGAGATCTTTCAATGTTGTATTACCGGCGTTGAATACTGACCAGAATAAATATTTCTCTTACACTTAATGTGAAATATTTATTTATTTTCACTTCTTTTTGCTCTTTTAATTGTTTTTTTTTTTTGCCAGATGAAACCCAATAGTGTTGAGGCAGAGAGAGGAGGAGACTTAGTTTTCAGCTATACATATAAATTATTGTATTAAATAGAATAGAAATAAAAATCACTATTCTAATTAACTGCAACTAATTATAACTACTGCTGATATCCTGCTTGCTCCACCAACTTTCTCCATAATTGTTTGTGTAATGATACGCCGTCCCATTTTTCCCACCAATCTATTAACGCGAACATTGGTAATTGGCACAATTTCATAGTCTTAAGTTGACTTTTGTCATATAAAATCCAGGTACACTACAACATTTTCTTGCTTCTACAGTTGGGAAAGTAAACCATTTCCCATTTTCTCATGATCCATTTCAGTTCTGCATGTGGTGACAATATTCCATCTTAAGTGATTTTTTTTTTTCTTCTTCTGTACAGCTTCCTTGTCAAATGGGCAGCTGAATGGATCTAAGGGAGGACATAAAGAGGACGGGTCTCTCTCGAGGAGCACAGATGGAAGCAGCGAATACTCTGAGGACGGCCCGGCCAAAAAGAGGTGAGTGACCCGCTCTCGCTCTCTCAGAGGTCAATGTTTAAGAGTTGGTTTGATCCCGGGTGGCTAACTCCAGCTGAGGCAGCACTTTTAAAGACAGCTGTAGAAGAGAGTATTAAAAAAGAGATGCCATTATTAGGACCTAAGTATGGCATTCTCAGACTGAGCTATTTCACTTACTGAAGATGTCAGACTTCCTGTTTTTAATTTGCCCATTTGTTTCTATTTCTGGCTTTATTTAGCAGAAAATGACAGTGAGGAAAAAAATGAAGCTGCTTCATTAAAAAGAGTCTGAGGACCTTATAACAAGTGGTAATTCTTTGAAATGAATTGCTGTCATGGTCGTTTTTTAATTAGTCACTTTAACACGTGCTTAAACATTTTTAATTATTAATTAAAAAGCAGGAGAGTTAATGTGTCCAAGTGCAGTAATTAACTATTCGGCGTGTAATTTTTCAGGATGTTGTAATCTGTGATTTGGAAAAGCTCTGAAGAGGGAGGGAGGATGCAAGCAGCTTGGTGAAGAAACATAATAGACAAGCTTTCTTTTTTTTCTTTTTTTTGTTGAGCTGTGCCTTTGAGGCCGACGCTGGCTGGAAAATGGTGAGGAAGACAAAGTGATGGGTCTTTTTCAATAGCAAATTCATAAACTGCTAATTTCCTCGGCCACACTGAGCTTGCAATGCACTTTCAGTGCTGTTGATTCATATTTTTCATCAAATGACCTGGTTATTGTTTGTGGTTGTGACCTGGTTGAGGACTCAAAGGGATAGTTCACACAAAATGAAACTTCTGTCATCATTACTTCCTTGTTTCAATCCCGCATGACTTTATTTCTTCTGTGCAGCACAAAAAGAGATATTGAGAATAATGTAGGCATCTAGTCATTCTTTTCACCTTAATTTACAGTGAACTGAGATGTTCCAGAAAGGACGCAAAGACATTTTATTGCTTTGTACGAGAAACGGGCCAAAATTTTTGTTGTTATTCTATGAAAGTCTTGATATCCGGAGTATTTCTCTTTTTGCACGTTCATGACCAAATTGATTGTGTTTAGTCTAATGCAACCCTCTAGCCTGACAAGCCAGACCCACATCAAGATGTTTGGTCTGGAAACTCACCGTTGGCAGGACTCAATCGGAGGTGCGTGATAAACGGTTGTCTTTCAAATTCCCTCTGCATGCAATTGGATAGCGCTACAACCAACCAGAGCAACGTGAAGCGGAGCTAGTTGATAGATTAAACTTTCGCCGTATCTGGTCGGCAAAACTCCGAACAAATCTCCCCTTCTTAAATTAAGGTTGATTTCAGTGCCGTTCTTTGTTCTTTTCTCAAAGAAAAGCTTAACTTCAAGACCGCTGTTCACCAGCTTCTTTGTTTACAAGTAGCACACGGAACCTCCTCAACTCTGCCGTCATTATGTTAAGCCCGCCCACCAACTCTGTACACGATGTGATTGGCCTGACCAGAGTTTAGTTTTTCCAGATCGGGAGCTGCTAGACGACACTTGCGGCAAATTAGATTTACTGCCGCTAAGGTGCGTCTAGATTTCTAGGCTAGCAACCCTCTACAATGCGAGTAAATATCTTGCATATGCGACTAAATCTTTACTCTGGGTGATAATAATGTCTATCATTAGCCATTGGCTTATAAATTCTTACGTTTAGTTTAGCACAAAGTATTAGTTTAGCATAGATATATTTTCACTCGCTGAACACTCTGACTGAGCGCTTGAGGGATTTGATCTCCGTCAAGCGATCTGTACTATTTCAATTTAGTTCAATTGATGCAGAGCATTCCTGAATTTGACATCCAGTCAACTGTAGTGTGAAGGCGCACGAGTGCTTTGTTTCTCAAACGTATGCGAAGAGTGAGAGAGTCTTGAATGCCACACAGAATCAGCGATCTACATGTAAACGAGTTATTCAACTTTTTTAAAAACAAGCAAAAGATATGGCGGTTTCTCTGGTAGTAGGCAGAACTAATGCACAATCGGCAATCTCATTGGCTGGCGCTCATCTAGTCCTAACCCTGTTTTGATTTTAGCAAATCGGTTTGAGCGAACACTGATAAAGTGATTTATTATTCATGAACCCAGCAGCTCATCAATCCATAGTCCGTTGTATATTGTAATTAGTAGTAGTATTATTACCTTTTAATGTCTACTTTTTAGAGAGACACTGACTGAAATTGCATTCATTCACTGCTAAAAAGTATTGATAAAAATGATTAAAAATGTTTTACCTGTGAAGCAGCTGCCTAAGTGTTAACCTCATTCTAATTCCTATCTTTTATGTTGTACTTGGCATTATAACTCAGCATTTGAGCTCATCACCCATCTCCTTTCAACCAGGATTTGACTTTGATCTGAGTGTATGGCCACATTCAGTGCTCAATCACACATTCACATAGATGAGGTGGTATTAGCATTATGGAAGACCTATTCATCAAGCCCACTGTTTAATGGCACAACTTTCATGGTGTGCCATAAACCCCCTTACAAGCAGTTGCGTAGGCCCACTGAAGAGGCTTTTCTTCCTCTCGAGAGTCTGAATTAATCCCACCACTGGCTTCGAGAGAACAAAACAGCTCTAAGCGCAGGCGCCGCTTCAAAGACCCACCGAACGCCACACAACGCAGCACTTCCACACCACAGCGGCCAGACCCCAGCAGATGTCCGTTTCAACCCCCTCCTGAAAGAAACGTTACAGAGACCTTCTGTTGGGGGTTCTGTCTATCAGTCCATAAGCACCTATGGGAGAGTGCAAGAGAGAAATAGCGTGTGTGCGAGCGAAGATCAGTGTGCAGCACCTGCCGCTGCTCTACCTGTCACTTAATACCCTGTTATAATAGTTAATCAGAGCCCTGTAGACATCATCATTAAAACAGCTTTACATGGAGAGGCCGATCAGTGGGAGGCGAAAAAGAGGCAGAAACGGTTTGAGATGGGCAGTGCAGAGATTTAAGTAAGCACAAATAAGTACAGAGCAGCAGATGCAATGTAATTGGTGTAATATTGTGGGTCGCCTGCAACCTGGTCTTAAAGGGATAGGTCACCAAAAAATAACAATCTGTCATTATTTGCTCATGTTATTCTAATCTTGCATGATTCCCAAAGACCATAAGGGGATTTTTCATATAATTATAATGAATGTAGACTTTCAAGTTTCAAAAAGAGCTTGACTGGAAAGCACCATAAAAAGTATCATAAAAGTGCCTATGCATTATATTCCAAGTCTTCTGAAGTCATATGACTGATTTGAAGAACAGACTGAACTTCAAATTGTTATTCTCACACACACACACACACACACACACACGCACACACACACACACACACACACACACACACACACACACACACACACACACACACGTTTGTTTTGTGAAATGTGGGGACATTCCATAGGCGTAATGCATTTTATACTGTACAAACTGTATTTTATATCCCCTACACTGCCCCTGCCCCTAAACCTACCTATCACAGGAGACTACGCAGTTTACTTTCTGTGAAAAACCTCATCCTGTGTGATTTATAAGCATTTTGAAAAGTGAGGACATGTGGAGCGTCCTCATATTTCACCCTCTTTTTGTAATACCTATGTCATACCCATGTCATTATACACATTTGTGTCCTGATATTTCACAAAAACATGCCCACACACACACACACACACACACACACACACACACACACACACACACGCATATATATGCGTGGAAAAGGGCAACCAGCACATTCTTCAAAATGCCTTAATTTATCTTCCACCTAAGAAACCTCAGATTTGAAACAACATGAATAAATTGTGTGTCAGGATGTTAATTTTTGGATGAGCTTTTCCTTTAATGAATCACTCCTTGTACGACATTTGGCGCTCTACTTGACTTTTCAATGTTTTGAAAGTTTGTGTACTTGTGTGTGTGCATGCTGGGCAACTTATTAGGCATCTGCTGCCCACATAAGACGACAACAAGGAGTCTGATTGAGGCAGTGCCAACGTCTGTCACACCTGGCTTACAATAAACCCAAAAAAAAGTAAGAGAGAGAAAAAGAGAACGAAAGGGAGGAGAGACAGACAGACAGAGGCACAGGTGCAGAGGCTGGCCAGGTTGCAGGGGGAGGGATGTGGAAAGCCGTTTGGGAGAAGACTGCTGTTTGCATTCCCAGGATTGGGAAATAGAGAGGCCTCCAAGTTCTGCCAAGTGTCAAAGCAGCAACTTCCCATCCTTCGTTTAAAATCACAGTCACCTAGACGCGCTGAATACACACAAAACCCCAGTTAGAGGAGACAAGGGGGCACCAAATGTGGCAGGCGCTGAAGAGGCCCGTCGTTCTTAGTGTGTATTTGTGTTTACTTGTTTGAGAACCCTTCTTAAAGAGAGGATCATTTGAATTGTTTGTGTAGTGGCTGCTCAGTTGCTGCCAAATTACTCTTTTGTGTTGGGCCAATGCCGCCTTTACAAACATTTCTTTGCTGTGTTGAGAATAAAATACTAGTGTATTTCTTAAGGTCCTTTCACACTATTCGTGTCAGTGTTCACCGGTGGAACTCTACAGGCAGCACATTGCTCCTAGGTCAAGTGTTATAACAACACTCAAAGTGTAAATGTTTTGTCAAGTTTTATTTGTATATGTATGTTCATATAAGTTTGTGGTCAGTAAGATACATTAAAAAAATGTGTATATATATATATATATATATATATATATATATATATATATATATATATATATGTATATATATATATATATATGTATGTGTATATGTATGTGTATATGTGTGTGTAAGGATGCATTCACATTGATCAAATGTGACAGTAAAGACATTGATAATGTTACAAAAAGATTTGTATTTCTAATAAATTATGTTCTTTTAAATGTTCAAATAATCTTGAAAAACACAGTGTCTACAAAACTATTTTGATCAAATAAATGCAGCTTTGTTGATAACAAGAGGCTTCTTTAATAAACATTAAAAAATGTCCGGACCAAATTTTTGAATGGTAGTGTATATTAAATAAAATATTATAATATAGTATAACATCACCAGTTGAGAGCATTGCATTGTTTTGGAGAGAGTATTTTGAGCAGTGTTTTGGGGTTGTATACTGTATTTTGGTAATTTGTAGTGTAGTTTTCCATACATACTTGGTACGTTACAAACATTGCATACTATACTACTTTTACTTTTATATTCATGCACCTATGGGCCAATCATGCCTTCAGTACATATGGCTCTATAATAGCCACATTGATTTTCCTCTAAATCTGCTGGTTGAGCTACATACTACAATCTCTAATGGTACAATAGATCAATGTCTGCGACGAGCAGGCGATTAAACATGATTGGAACGTTATGCATGATTTCGGAGCCGTACAATGAGATGAATTGAGAGGTATAGCGTGAGAAGACAACTCTCAGGTAGGTTGTTTGGCTCCGAACTCTAGTTGATTCACAGGGCAGGAATGTCTTATGTTTGAGGACTCAGGCTGAGGTATTTGCACAGCAGACAATCGTTGCTGCCGATTGGCTGGGGCTGGATGAGTGGGAGCAGTGGGCCATAATCTCGGCTGCGGTGCCCAAGTGTGTTAGGACATGTCATTTTAATGTAACTGATAATGCTCAATGGTTTGAATTCAACTCTGCACTTAAGTTTTTCTATATATGCTTTTGCGGTCGCTTTGATTCCTGTCTTTTGATTTGCTCTAAAACATTTTGCCATGTTGAGAGCTGTGTTGAATGGCAGCCATGCTCCATTAGCTGTGCTTTGGGTTTGTTTTGGCAATACCTTTGAGTTATGAACACTGCTCTTAAAGGGATGGTTCACCCAGAAATTCAAATCGAGTCATGTCCTCATTCATCAATCTCATTGTTCCAAGCCAGTATGACACTTTTCTTTTTCCCCAGAACACAAAATAAGATATTTAAAAATATATTGAGCAGAATTGCTTTGCTTGTCTTCTCCACTCAATGATGGTGAATGGGGACTGGGGCAATCGAGGGCCATAAAGAAAAAAAAACCCACAATAAAATCATCATGGAAATGGTCCAAATGACTTGTGCACTATATTTAAAGTCACATGATAGATTTGCATGGCTGAAATTTAAGTCTTTATTCACTTAAATTCTTGCTTGACCTCGACAGTCCTCATTCACTTTCATTATGTAAAAAGCAGATTGGATATTCTGCTGAGTTTCTCCTTTTGTCTTTCACAGATGTCGTCTTACGGGTTGCAAAAGACACAAGGACCTATTATTTTAACCCGTTTTAGATTGATGTGTCTGTTTGTGGGTTTGTTACGAAATAAGTTGTACTGATAAAGCCAATACATTTAATGTGTATTCTTTTAACATTTCCGCTTCACTCCCAATCAGCAATTTTCTCCACAAGTTTGCATGTACACTGTCGTTCTAAAGTTTGGGGTGGGTGAGATTTGTTTGTTTGTTTGTTTGTTTGTTTGTTTGTTTGTTTGTTTTTTTGAAAGACTGCTCAATCACTCAGAACAACCTAGCAACCTCCCATAACACACTATTGCAACTGCTTAGCACCCACATAGCACCACCCTAGCAACCACACAGAACACCCTAGCATTCGTTTTACAGAGACACATTTATGCGGTCGGCCAAGTGTAGATGGAACCACTTTAGCAATTCAGATAGCGATGCGGTCAGGAAAAACACATGAAGTGACTGGATGTAAACAGGCCCATAGTTTTACTCTTCTCGATCCATATGATAAATACTGACAACAAACACAGCAAGACAAAACAAGTTTTTTTAATTTTTGAATCCGATAGGTCCAGTCTGATTTTATGCAGTTTCCAGGATTCATGTTGTACAGGTTTTTGTAAGTCCACCATGAAAGTCATGTTCACAAGGTGCCCAGCTGTTAAGATGAGCTAAGAAGAACTAGTCTACATATTTTGCCCAGTTTTACTAGGGTCATAGCATTGAATCTGTTAAAGAGAGTCTGATTTTTGTTCGAGACACTTTGTAGCATAAACAGGACATCAGCTAACAGAACTGGATGTTATACTTTGCTTTCAGAGCTGTTCATTAAATTGTTGGTACATTACATCGGGACTAACAGACATTGTGAATATACACATTTTCTACAATTGTTATTTTAGCATTACTTGCGCTGTGGTTCACAAAGATCAAAATTTTTTTTTGTGAATGCACTATTATTTAAATGAACTACCAAATGTAACAATTCATTGCGTGCAGGTCTATGGTGTAACTGATTTTTTTTACAGTAGATTTACCTACTCTTAAAGGGATAGTTCACTCAAAAATTAAAATAGTTATTTACTCACCCTCAAGTCGTTCCTAACCTGTATGGCTTTCTGTCAATCGCAAAAGAATATATTTTAAAGAATTGTTGGAAGAATGACCTTTGGCTTCCATTGTATGGACAAAAATACATTTCTCAAAATATATTTTATGTTCCTTAGAGGAAATGGTCATACCGGTTAAGAATGACATGAGGGTAAGTAAATGATGACCGATTTTTACAACACTGTGGTTGCTTTGTCA
This sequence comes from Gobiocypris rarus, assembly GCA_023029165.1. Classification (NCBI taxonomy): domain Eukaryota; kingdom Metazoa; phylum Chordata; class Actinopteri; order Cypriniformes; family Gobionidae; genus Gobiocypris; species Gobiocypris rarus. Next base: position 15,623,627 of record CM040919.1, on the reverse strand, counting down.
GATGGTCTCTTTCTGTTTAAGATGGCAGTTCAGGCTCAGAAAAAGCGGGATTAGACTTTATACCAACAGCAAAAATCTCTTTCTGATTTTGTGCATGAAATGCTCCCTATGTCCTTGTGCTCTCTGTCTCCCTTCGTCTTTTTGTCTTGAAGCGTTCTAGCTGCGTACAGTATTATTAATGCCCAGCATTGACTGACAGCGTTTCGGGTGCATCAGTGTGACACCACCCATGAGCAGCAGACGGATGTGTTAAAACAGAGGGGAGGGTGGCGTGGGCCCTCAGCATCTGGCTCGGTGCCAGTCGAGACCACCTGTCTGAGCGCAGCACGTCTGCTCTATTGTTAAACCACACCGGCAGGGTTAAGTTGCAGTCCTATATAAAGAGTGACAGACATCTTAAGTGGGGACACGGGATTTAGGCAGGGATTTTATAGGAGTACTCGTATCTCTGTCTGTCTCTTTCTCTCCCCACTCCGCAGCCTCAGCAGCTTAAGCTTTCTGTTACGTAACAAACAGCCTTCAGTTGCCTTTAATGAAATCACAAGCGATTGAATTAAAGTCCCCCTGTAGTCAATCATTTTATCCTCTTAAAACACATCTTTGATCACCAAAATGGCATGTTTAAAAGGTTTTCCTGAGAAAAAAATTATTCATGCCGTAAAAAAAGCTTGAATGTAACTCTAGCTTCATACACTGATACATGAATATGCAAATTACCCCTGCCTCCACTCACTCACACAGGGTCATCTGCAAGTCGATGTATTAGAATGGTAATGCGTTTTATGCATCACTCTCCACAATGTCGGATACAATGGTAATTAATATGATTAGCCTTTGGCTTGATGGTTTTCAAACAGCTAATAATGTGTTGCTAATGTTACACAAACCATGTTCCCGTTCGCCACCTCAGAGTCAGACAGCTGCCTTCTAAAAATCAGCATCCTTAGAAACACTTTGAATAACTTAGAACGTCAGTGGAGAAAGATATAGTTCATCATAACATTGTAATATACATCATAATTCACCTGCTATATTGCTACATGTACATGATTTTTCGTATCAACAGAAAAATATAAATATGCTGGTGTTGCTTCTCTTGAGACTCGCCCGCTTCAGAGAATAGTAATGATGATAGGCTAAAGCCCGCCCGCATGTTGACATGATTGGTTACAAGGTAGTTTGTGAAGTCAGAAACACCCGCGATTTCAAACCGCATTTTTGAGACTGTCTTTGGTTCACTGCAGTTTTAAGGAGTAAATACTTTGCAATGGTATTGACTTATGAATTTGCACTTAAAAGCATTAAAAACTTGATTTTCTTTAAATATGTTGACTGGAATCGTTTCAGCACTTGTCCAGCAGCGGCTCTGGAAAGCCGTTATCGTGCAGGAATTTATAGTATCACCTCCCAAAGTTAATTTGAGCATTGCTTCGGTTACAAATACCTCCTGAGGCCCACAAGTCATGTAAACACACTCATGATCACTTTTGAAGTTTATGGCTGAAATGAAAATAGTTTCAGTAGTTTCTGTTTTTACCCTTGGCTGGTTTAAATGGCAGAATCCATTACTTTTATCGGTCAAGCAGTGGGACTTTTATGATGACGTTATTATGACTTTTATGCAGTCGCTGGTGCCATTTCCGCTTTTCCGGTCACAAGTATGAGGTAACGCAGCTCTGTTTATCATATTAGATACATTTTAGTGTGTTGAAAATGATGTTATGACGTTACTCTGTGCGTTCGCTCTGCGGCTGCTTTGACACTTGTTTACACTCCAGTGAGAGTAAAGCGTTTCTGCCAAGGGTAACACGGATATGACGCAATTGACAGGCGACTCCCTCACACGTCCCGGTTCCTTGGTTAAAATAGCAATTTTCTCACGATTTACAAATAGTTGGAAACATTTGGGATATTGTAAGTACTCAACTGAACAAAATATATAACACTGGCCTAGTGGTTTTTGGATATTTTACTGCAAAAATCCTACATAGTGCACCTTTAAATGAAGTGAAATGAAATAGTGTACAGGCATGAATTGTTCATAATAACGCCAGAGACATGTATTAAGAAATGCAGATTTATTTTTATTTTTTTCACCATAGAAAAATGTATCTTTTTAAAAGATTAAAAACAGCCAATCAGATAGCGTTTTGTACTTTTGGGTTTGTGACACGTTTTGAAAGGCGGGGTTTTCAAGTGTTTATGTGAAAAAGTTAGCAAGGCTTACAGCTGCTTTAAGTTTCTTACTGTCTGGCCAACGTTCTTAGAAGCTGATGTAAAATCATTGTGTGCTGAGCGAAGAGCTGATGTTAGGGTTTTAGTGGTTGGGAATGTTTAATGGTAATGCAGTGCACTTAAGCTAAAACATGATGGCTGAACAAAGGTTATCTACCTTTTATAATTGAATCTCTTGTGTGTTTAGATGCTAAGGGCTTTGAGTTGCACAAATCCATATTTTTTTCTCCTGAGGTGCATGTTAATTTCATAGCTGTATATTTTGTGATGAACGGTGGCATTTGTAGGTTACCCCTGAGGAGTCAGGTTTGTATTTTTCTCCTTGTGACCTCTGTGACCCCACATCTTTGGGCTTACCTGACTAATGAGGTGATATATGAAGGCAGAGCAGTAGGGTGCAAGGTTAAAGGTCAATCCAATACCAAACATCTTTCATGGTTCTGAGCAGAGAACTTGACTCAGGTAGGCAGAAAAGCAATAAGAAATTAGCTGGAGTGTATTTGCAGGTCCAAAGTTTATTCTGATGTAGAGCGCTCCACAGGGAGAGTCATCAAAATCACATTCATTTATTCTCTAGCCCAGGGTCGGAGAGCCTCTTTCACTCGTCTTTTACTGAATCAGAATGTCTCAGCTCTCTGTATTCTCTCAGAGGACTAGCACAAAGAATATATGAGAATCAATTAATAATTTCTCTTACGTTGGAGTCAGTAGTTAAATTAAAGCTTTTATTCGGCGATGATGCATTAAATTGATCAATACCTTTATAATGTTACAAAAATTTCTATTTCAAATAAATGCTTAAACAATGTTTCATGGTTTCCTGAAAACTATTAAGCAGCGCAACTGTTTGTAATATTGATAATAAGCAAATCAGCTTATTAGAATGATTTTTGAAGGATCATGTGACACTGAAGACAATATCAATGTTTTTACTGTTTCAAATCACCACTTTATATTAGGTGGCCTTAACTACTATGTACTAACATTTAAATTATTTATTTGATACAATACACTTATTGTGTACATGTTTTTACATTGTACATACATTTTTAAAATTTGTAATTAATTTTCTGTAGTTGACACTTCTCTTTCACCTAAGCCTACCCTTAAACACACCTGTCCCTAACTTTACCCGTATCCCACCTCAATATCAGCAAATGTGTTTTGCAATACAATATGAACACAATAAGTACATTTAACTTATATTTTCATGTAAGTACATCATTTTTTAAGGCCACCTAATATAAAGTGGGACCAACAAAATTCTTACTGACCCCAAACTTTTGAATGGTTTTTTTTTACCCCATTAGCCTCAAAACTGAATGTTATCTCAATTAAAAATAAAAGTAATTTAAAAACTCCACACAATACTTAAGATTCATTTTAGTTAATACATTCATTCAGGTGGTTCATTTTATTGAACAGGTTAAAAAATGATTAATCTGAATCGCCACTAAAATAAAAATAAAATAAAAAATGGTTAAACTGTCTCAGCAAATTTTCACGTAAGCTACTATAAACACATTATTTTACAGAACCTGTGTAACTTGCTGAGCGTTTTCCACTTCACCGTTTTACTCTCAAACCAAACTATTACAGTTGAGTGATTTAGAAATGTTTTGCAAATTGACTCAGATCAATAATGCAAAGAGCTAATTTGAAAGAACAGTTAGTTTACAAATATTTACCCTATTTTTTTATTTGACCATCTAACCCAACCCACGCTCCGCTTTTCTGCTTTGTCACCATTTTGTAGCAATTATCATTTCAGCTCTGTTTATTAGACCGGGCTCATGAATGACCCAGAATCAGGGATCCCCCTGCGCTCTCTTGGCTGCCGTGGGCTGCCCGCCACATGTGCCGCTGGCTACTCACCGCGCGCTCAGAGCCAGCTGCTCCGCACTGGCAGAGGCTGCTGAGAGAGTTTATCAGGACCATGTGGCCCATCTGGAGCGGTTTAGATTTAGCAAAGAGCGAGAAAGAGAGAGAGAGTTAGCATGTGTACTAGAAGCCAGCGAGAGAATGAAAGATGTTTGACTTTACAGAAAAACTGGCCATTCCTCTTTACTTTCACCCTTCTCTGTCTGGTAACATAGCAGTGAGACTAGTTTAAATTACAGCTGTTATTTAAACACTAAATGTTTATTTAATGTGATTAATTATAAGTAAAATAAATAAGATGAAAAATGACAATCAGAGCAACATTCATGTTTTTAAAGTCTACACTGAAATACAAAGAGACATGTCACTATAGGTAAGGGAATTTTATTAGCTTTATGCTTTGCATTCAGATAAAACAAATTTGATTGACAGGTGTTTGCGTGTGTGTGTGTGTCTCCAAGCAGTTTTGGTGCAGCCTATAGCATAGAGCAGCTGGGCATGACAGAAGATGGATTTAACGATGACGGGGTGTGTACTGAGCAGAATTAAATGAGTGGATTCAAAGTAAACTATGTTAGAGATCACAGTCAATCTACAGTGCTTGTTTATCTCTAACAATACAAATCAAATAGATGGCATATTACACATACACATGCTGTTTGCTGAGAATTGAGTGTCTGTTCTGCAGTCACATTGTGTCACATCATGATATGGTCATTATCAGAATATCAAAAGATTATAGGATTTGTCAAAAGAATAGTTCACCCCAAAATGACTCGCCCTCAAGTTGTTCCAAACATGTATGAATTTCTTTGTTCTGCTGAACACAAAAGATGATATTTTGATTTGAAGCATGTTGGTAACCAAACAGTTGATGGACCCCATTTACAATGGAAGTCAATGAGGTCCATCAACTGTTTAGTTCCCCATATTCTTCAAAATATCTTCTTTTGTGTTCAACAGAACAAAGAAATTCATACAGGTCTGGAACAATTTGAGGGTGAGTAATGATCATATTTGGGTGGACTATCTCCATAAAGTAAGATGAGGCCTAAGTTACAGTTTTCACCAAACAGAAATTCACGTGTATAGCCCAGCTTAGGTTTTAGGTGTGATCAACGCATCCAAAAAATACCTTTTATTTACTGTGTCGTTCTGTTCATTCTTTTCCTATAACTATGTTTGATCCACGAGGGCTGTGCTTCTCATTTGATAGCAATCCTGTTATCTTAAAGTTTCCTCCATGTTAATACATGCACATGAGGGAAGAGCTGAATGAATCAGTGTTGCACACAAAGGGTTTTTTTATACATCCCTCCTCCCCTTTCTTCCCTCCTAAAACTCAAACATCTCTGGCCCCGGGGTCTATCAGTGCCTGCCCTCTCTTCATGGCTCCATCCATCTCCCTCCTACAATCATTCATCTCTTTCTCCCTCCCTGTGAGCTTCTCCCCTGCTCCACTCATCTGATCCGGAGAGAGCCAGAGCCTGCTGCTGAGATTAGGAGTGACTCCAGCCGCTGTGGAATGCTTTGATGCTTCGTGATCTTTGGGGGGGGTGCTGACACTAGCGGGGTTGTCCCTTTTACCCCTGGCGCCGCCAATATGCTTTTGTTTGCGGAAGCCCTGCAACTCTTCCTCCTGTTTGCCACAATTTGGTGCTCTTTTAGAGGAGTGCCATCCTTCAAAACAATCACACTCACTACAGAGTGCTCAAGCATTCATTGGATTCCCACAGTGCTTGCAGTACCTGTGTTACTTTATTGTCATGCTGTGTGCTTATGATTGAGGAGAGAGATATCAAGTTACCAAAGATTTCACATAACGCCAGCAGAGATCACAGAACGTGACTAACCACCCAGAATGAGGCTTGTTTAATATCTGTGTCCTCTACTGTTGATGCAGATGGCACCGCTTGAATTGTTTCATGTTGGAGATTGTGACTGCCTCCTGTGATTGGAGCCAGATACATTGAAAGTGGAGGAAACTGGAGACAACTTCTAAACATGCAAATGATTAAGCATTAACATGTTTCATGTAATTGCATGCAATGCAAACCAGTAAAAGTGTGTGTTACCTTATGCCACCATCATATTAGACTTCATGCATATATTTCAGTGATATACACCACTCTGTGTTCTCTGATTGTTCTCTCCAGTGCACAACAGCTGTTGCTTGTAAAGCAAGGTAACATAAAGGTTACCAAAGCATTTTGTCACTCTCCTTCACCTCCTCTCCTAACCTCCATTAAGCCCCAGGGATCCAATTGCTGTTACTTTTCCTTTCCGATAGGGCAAACCTAACTCCTCTCTTGTGACTGTCCTAAAAGCTAATCAGTAACACAGAAGAGCTCCACATGTAACATCAGAGTGGGGCATTCTTTGAAGGGCGAGGCACAGGGATTAGTGGAGGATGAATCTGGACATCCTGCCATAATCCCTCCCTCCGCGCCTCCCAGCAGGTGCTCGCCCCTCGCTTTTTTTCCCTTTTGGTTGTTTCACTTGACTGCCCCATCTTCACTTTTCCACTCCTCTTCTGTCTGGCTTTTCCACATCTTGGCCAGCTGGGCTGATCTCTAGGGGACTTAATTTGCTCTGACCACTTTGTTGTCCCTATATTTTAAGCATACCCTTACACACAGGTGGAGAAGAGAGGGAGAGAAAGAACTTGAGGCAGATGCATTGAAACTGGAGGCAGATTTGGATGCAGGTACTTTGACCAAAAGTGAAGACCAATTTGGAGGCATAGACCTTGAAAAATGTTGGTTGAAATTCAGGTAGTAACTTGAAATCTGTAGATTGATTGGGAGGCAGATGCCTTGAAACTGCAAGATTTGATGGCAGATACTTTGACAATAGTAGCCCATTTTGAATGAATACAGATACGTTAGAAACTTGAGGCAAATTTGGATCCAGATACATCGACAGCTATAGACTGTTTTGAAGGCAAATACATTGAAATTGGAGACAAATTTAGAGGAAGATCATTTGAAAACAAAGAATTTAAAGATATAATTTGAAGACAGAATTTAAAGGCAGATAAATTTAAGCTGGAGGTGGATTTGGAAGTAGATATATTGAACCTCCTGGATGAGGTTTCTACCAGTCAGCTCTCTTTTTAGATGAACATAAATGCAAATACTCTTTGAACGTGGTGCCCTCAGTCACAGCTCTTCATCATAAGTTTTTGGCCTCCATGAGATAAATGGTAATTGGATCATAGCCCTACTTCCTGGAGTGACCTTACCCTGTTGTGGTTTTTATCAGCTGTAAATTATGCATGAGCCTCTTGTTAAAAGACTGGCATTGTAAGAGAACCCATATCTGTCCCATTAAGGAGTGCACAGGCTGGGAAGCTCCATGGGGCTATTGTGTTGCAGTGTCTCTTGCCCATTGAGGAAGGGAAAGACCAGCGGAACCGGAATGCCCAGATCAGTCAATCTCATGGCCCCTCTTTACCCATCCTGTCTGGAGGATGTGGTTGGATCCCATCTCCACCCTCCATTACTCATATTGCAGTTTGCAGACTCTCCTTTTCTGAGAAATACAGAAGGTTCAATATCTTTGTTCCCTGGTTGACAGGAGTGTCTTGATTTTAAAACTAAGTCTGGCTTTTTTTGGAGTGAGTCGTTAATTTGTACAGACATGCTATAATTGGGGACAGCCACAACTCCTGCAAATGTTCCTGGGAAAATAAGCAGAGCTTCAAAACACTGGAACTCTCTAAAACCTAACATGTTAGGTTATGTGCTGTCTCCTGCTTACTTAGGCGACTACTCTCTTAAACAACATCCTAAATGTTGTGAACCTTCATAAGTTGCTTAATTGGAACAAATGCAACAATGCCTTATGCCATACAAATGTTATTTAACACACATGATTCCAGTAAAGTTTGACATTAGCATGGAGGCAAACAACGAGGAATCTAACAAGCCTAAATGTGCTTTGTGCAAACATATTGTGTAAATATTTAAAGAGTTGTTGCTATTTTTATCGAGAGTCTTCAGTATCCAATCAAATCTTTTTTGGTGTGATGCATTTTGGGTTTGTCTTCCCTCTAAAAGATGCATGTGATTCTGTCTTAGAATTTGGCCAAAATGAGAAGGCTGATTAATTTTGTTTCCTACATTTTTGAAAGAGCATTTGCATTTTGAGTGCCTACAATGCTTTTAAAAGCCTGGCAGGGAGCTCACTAGGTTTTAAAACAGAGTTATCATTTTAAGTAAGCAATTATTGTTTGGAGCTTGAGTCTTAAGAGCGTCAGAGTCAACAGAAGTTTTCATAGCCATTCTATTTTCAGGCAACTCGCACATTCGCATGAAGCCAACAACCTCTAGGAAAGTTGCAGTTCCATAGCAGTTTCCTAGGACTTTTCCCATTTATGTTTGGCCTTACTGTATTGTTTCTCTCTCAGGTCTGTGATGCCTGTATTTAGACTGTATAGATGTGGTGAGAGACATGCATTAAGTTGTAAAATAGCTTTTTACATCATGTGTAGGGATTACACTACACCATGTCGTCTATCCCAGCATGCATCTTTCTCTCTGTCACTGGATACTTGCATGCCAAACAGTTGGCCCTTATACCCTGTAATGAGGAACAGATAGGATAAATAGTCCAATAAAACCAGGCCGTCTCTGAAATTGAGAGCAGTCTAGACTGACTCGATGAACTGTGACATCCTTCTTTGTTTTATTGGATCCTTTTTTGCACAGCTGCATCAGAACTACTCTGGTACTTAGTTGCGCTAATACTTCTAAAGCAGCAGTTCTCAGCTCCTAAAAATATTTAGGTTTCTTATGAAAACCATGGCAAGAAAAGGAGATTGTTTTCATTATTTCTCCTGCGAAGTAACAATCCTCCCCTAGACAAGTCTAAATGAGGTTAAACCTCTGCCTGAAACACTTTAGCAATCAATAAATAATGGGGCAGTTGGCCGGCTTGTAAGTGCTTTGTTGAATATCTAGCAGCAATGTTTTTAAGGCAAGGGTTTTTTACGCTTGTGTTTGTTGGCTGAAATCTCACTCCGCTGTCATCTAGTCCTCCAGCTATCACCAGTGTTTCGATGAACTTTTTGCCTGTGTAATCTCCATTAATTAATGTCAGTGTTTGGGTGTGGAGCTGCTGTTCCCTTTTAAACGGATGATACGGTTTTAGAGGGTGATTATGCGTCTTTTTGAAATGAACACATGTTGTATTTTAATCTTGTCCACTTTCGTTTTTTTGTTCCGTAAATAAACCATAGTTCACTGTAATTTCTTGTTTATATCCATGTCTTGTGAGGCTTTCGGTCTCATTCTTTCCTCCTCCTGCATGTCTTCTTTCAGACTTCAACACATTTAATTGCCTGACTCTCGTGGTTAACTATCACAGTTTGGTAGTTTTGTCCTTGCTTTGGTATTGCGAAAGGGTGTCTAGTACATGTAGCCTAGACTTAATGAACAGCTTACTGAACTATTCTTCGTAAATGCTTCAATAATTCTTTTGGAATTGAGGTTCCAAATTAGTCAGAAAGTCAGTTTTTACCTAGTTCAAAATAGACATGAACAGTAGTTTAAACAGCATTTCTCCTTTTATTGTGGCATAATGGAGGTGAGGTGCCCATGCCATCCGTCACAGTCTTGAGAGACTGGAAAAGAAAAAAAGGGGAACAATCTGTCTGCCGAACACAGCGCTGTTGAGAATTGATTAGAGATGCCGTTGCAGCTTCGTCAAAACTGCTGGCGGTTGGCAAACCATCTCAGGCACGGTCCTTTGATTGAATGAGATTAATTTGTACAGGAGTGAATGATGTTTGTCTTCTACCCATCCCCGTTATTTTCTTTAATTCTGTGTGGGGAGAACATATTTGGCAGCAAACATCAGGCGTGGACCGAGGGGAGTGCGTGTGGGTAAAATGATGAAATGCAGCTGAAATGGAAAGTGCGTACACGCGTGCCTCCTCTGGCAGCGCACGGAGGGTGGAGGAGGAATTGAGACATATGACTTTCCACTGTTATTAGTATTCCATGCTGTTTCCCATGGAGAGTTGAACTAAAATGTAGAGTCAGTGAGTTGGATATCTCCAGAAGGAGAAGCTGTAATGAGTGAGCGTGAGAGGCCTTGAATGTTGGCAGTTTGATTTATCATTAGTGCTATTTTTCAGTCATCAGCTGCTGCTGAAGTCTTCACAGCACGTAATGGAGAACTTGATTACGAAGCCTTGACGTGAATCAACATTCAGAGGTTGAGTTAGACAGCATCTTGCAAGTGCTAAAGTAGGAGGCGCAAGTGTGTGCTAGCGTTGTCTCAAGTCACTCAAAGAGATTGTCTACTCTGATTCATTTCAAAGTGGAAATGCTGCTATTTTCCTCCCATATCTCAAGAATCAGAGATGGTCAACAATAGTGTTCATAACACATCTACCATTTCATTTGGTTTAACTTTTGCTATTTTATCAGAATTAATTGACTTGATCACTTTCCACAAAACACTTGTGCATATGTTTATCTATTTAAAATACTACTGTTTCCTGACCGACAGAAAAGGTTTATTATAAAAATATTCCTACTGTATTCACAGATGTGTCCCTACTTTTTGGAAACACTGTCAGATTTTTATTAAAGATTTGAAAGTCAGTCCTTGTCCTTAAGGGCACATTTCCATGTTTCACTTGCTATCAGTTCAACAAGGTTAAATTTGGGTGAATACCAAGCAGCAACCTCCACGGTCTCTCTTGAGGCCAATATACGGAAGTGACGTAAACTGCAGTTCATGAACTGGCCACTAGAGACAGGCTCAAGAAGGGAGCACAATCTCATTGAGCCCCATGTTAAAATGCCCAACTTTACAGCAGAAAAAAAAAACATGTTTACAGCCTTGTACAAATTCTAGTTTTGGTCTAAACGGCTAATTTTGCCCTTCATGACAACTGTAAGGGGGGTGAATTTTTTTATAACTCATTCACCTACATTATATAAAGCCTTAAAATTCTGCATAATTAAGGGTGTGGCCACTTTGAGTGGCAGGTGGTTAGCCAGTTATCCTCTGTCTGTTAGTCATCGCGTCACCTCAGCTCCGCCCACATCCCGCCTCTTTGACCATTTTCTGTTATCCGGGAATGACGCACAATGACGCGCTGCTAAGATGACAACGGCCAGCTCGTCCCTGCTTTACGCTTCAAAACTGCTCTTCAGAATCCTATGGCTGACGTCACGGACACTGCGTCCATATTTTTATACAGTCTATGGTGAATACATGTTTTTTTTACAGTTTTATAGCTTATATTGTTCCAGTACTTAACCCAGTTATCAGCATTTGGATAACTATCAGAAATAGCAGCTCTTGTGTGCTAATCGGACCAAAAACGTGTTTGAAAGGGTTCCAGATCGACTGAATTAGTCATGGCAACAGCAAGGCCCCAAGTGGAGTTTTACTCCACAAGAGCAAATGCGTTAAGAGAATTTTATTGCTCTGGGCAACGTTATCCGAGTCCCAGTGCCAAGTGGGGATTTGCAGAAGAAAAGTTTTTATAATGTATCCATAAAGCCTCTGTTATATGATAGAACGCAAGTGTATTTAAAATCTATTGTTTCTATTTTCTCTCTCTCTCTCTCTCAGGCCCAGACTGCATGCACAGAGAAAGTTTGCTCAGTCTCAACCCAACTCTCCCAGCACCACGCCGGTGAAGATGGCCGACCCCTCTCTGCCCACGCCGCTCACACATATCACATTCCTCTCCAATCGCAAACCCAAGACAGAAGACTTCCTTACCTTCATATGCCTTCGAGGTATTGCCTTATTTTTAAGTACCCTTCCTTCCTCGCCTTACAATCCAGTGTTATTATAGCTTTGACAAATATATATTTTTTCTTTGCATTTCAGTTATTCATTTAGTTTTTTTGACGAACAACGCTTTATTAGAAATTGCACCATGTATTAAAAAATGATAGAAAACAAAAAGTTGAAGACTTACCACAGTGCACTGCTGTCCAAGTGGACAATTAAATGTGCTATAAATGTCATTGCTGCTACATTTCAGCAGTAAATTGTAACTGCCATCATTATAGGGCATCCAGCAGCATGGACTGGATCCGCTCAGAGCAACAACTAGTTGCTGAATTTGCCAAGTTATGGCATGCCAATTTGGAAAATTGGAGTTGAGGCCATTTAGACCCTTTGAACTAAATAAGACTAGTATGTGTTTTGTGTTGGTTTTGCAGTGTTTGCAGCTGAACCATTATATGCTGTAACCAATTTGCTTTTTGCAGTTAATTATTGTGGTTTCGCCAGTGTCAGATTTGCTTGCCCCTGAACATCCCATGTGATCAGCAGTATTCAGCCATGGAAAATTAATTAAACCAAACCACTCCGCATCCATAAACAGATTTAGGAGAAAAAAACTTTCTTTTTTTGTTTGTATTAGCTTCTTGTGTTCTCCTTTTGGGAACTCCTGGGTTTTGTTCTTGACAGTTTTTGTCTTTTATTCATTATACACTTTCCTACACCTCTGGCCTGCTCACCTGGTGTCCAGGTAAATGATCTGAACCGTAGGACTGCTGTCTGGTGTCATGGCAGAGGTGGCGTCTGAACTTTAATGCTCTTGCTACACAAACATTGACTTTCAAAGTTAGGAGGTTCTGTTTCATGTTGAAAAATGGGGTTATCAGCCTAAAGTGTCATGAACACACACTGTTACAAACACACCCACCTCTGTGAACCAGGCTATGTCTTTCACAAGGGATTATGGGTACCTCCTGCTTTCAAGGTCGGTACACACTGTGTTTCTATAGAGTGAAGCTCAAATATTAGTTTTACTACAGAACAGGTAAAACTAAAAGCTTCAGGTTAGCATGGAGCCTCATGGCTAATTCATGTTGAATCTGAGTATAGAGAGTTATTTCATTTAAATTAATTTATAAAATATTTAATGTTTTCAGCTAACAGTTGTTAGTTTACATTTCAATCCATTTTATGGGTTTTTCCCACAAATCTGTGCAGAAAATACAAAAATAGATGTCGGCTGATTCTGCTCTTAGCGCCATCTGTAGACATTGTGTGGCCCTTTTTATATTAATATTTATTTGACTGTTTAAATTCATTTACTGCTATAAGAACTCAACGATCAAGAAAGAAAAGTTTCTCTCACGTTTCATGCATGTCCTGAGATGTGTAAAAGGTAGGAAAAGTGGAAGCAGAATGTTCCATTTGTACCGCTCCAAAAATTGAGAACATAGACTTGCTGGACTTTGAATTTATTCTCTGGCTGGAGTTTTTACAACATAATACTTAAACCTTGCGGGAGATGGTTTAGACTGCCTCATTTCGGTATAAACTTTCCTTCCTCACCGGGATTTCAGAATAGCAGCCAGAACTATTCTGTATCATGTTTTCTGAAAACAAGACATTCATTGGCCAAAACGTATGATTATGAACACTTGCTGCTTCTGTAAAAGTAGTCTTTTAATCACTTTGTCACGTAATTGCATCAGTGACCGTATGAAATGTTAGCTAGTTGTGTCAGATGCGCTATGCCCCGTGTATGCGGCCGGGTCAGCTGAGGTCTTCTTAGACTTGGCCGTAACTTGACTTGGCCTGGCGTGTGAGGTCATGGAGAGGCCAAATCCACGCGTTGAGGGTGTTATGTATCAGCCTCAACTCTGTGACTCTCTTAGCAGTTTTTTCCATAGCGGCAATTAGATGATGGGCCGCACCTCAATAACTGTACACCAGCCTCAGTATTATTTATAGATGATACTCCCCTGCTGAAGTTGAGCCGGTGTGAATATTTGTATGTATGCGGCGTAATGTTGTCCAAATGACGTTACAATACACTGTAATGAGAATTCAAGAAGTTGTTATAACGCCATGTCGTTTTATCCTTCAAAGAATCCCTGACATTCAGTATACTTTGGCATATTTGTTCCAGTCATCAGAAGAGGAGGTCGTAAGCAGGCAGTGTTGATCTTTCAGAGGGGTGGAGGTAGAGAGGATGGGCAAACACAGATCAATGGATTCTGGGTAAATATAGCCAGGGTCAAATGGGCAGTTCTACAATAGCTCAGTTATGGCTGACTGCCAGCGAAACGCCGCTCTTATCTGACACAGAAAAAGTATTCAACCGGACCGCTGGGTGCGACTGCTGAATAGAGCGCAGGCTGTGATTAAATGTGACGTTGTGATGTGTCTGATGGTCTTCTCAAAAGAAACAGGGTTTTTTTGTTTTGTCTTGAAAAGACGTAATCTCTATGTGTCTGCCTTTTGAGACGACAACATAATTAGCAGTGTTTTTTGTTTTTAAATCTTTTTTTTTTTTTCACATTGCGTTATATGTGTGTTCTGATGCAATGTAAAGTAATGTGCTACAAACACAATGCAGGAATTACACTCTGAAGTAAGCCGTTTATGTTTTCTCACTACATGCCACTTTAAGTCCTGATGAGTCTTTCATTGCATAGAGGTGTGCGTGTGCGTGTGCGTGTGCGTGTGCGTGTGCGTGTGTGTGTGTGTGTGTGTGTGTGTGTGTGTTCTACTAGTCAAACACTAGGATTTAGAGCAATCTAGACATCTGTGCAGATGACATCCATGCCTGTCGTCCTCTATGTCCTGTAAGTCTTCGCTATTTTTAATAGTTTGTTTATTTGTTCATTTATTTCACAGGGACAACGCTGAATAACATTGCTACCATTTCAATAATTTGCAGCCCGTCTCTGGTTAGGCTTTTTTTTATTATTATTGTACAACTTTTGATACCTTAGAACAAGTTTTAAACATTTTTTGGAGGTCTTATGATAGAGAGACATATTTATTGTTTAAATTCTTATATGCATGTAGTGCTGGGAATTCTGATTCATTTTTGAGAATCAGTGTACGTCAATAAACTGTTCAAGTGATTAGCTTACGTTGGCAGTGTAAATCCCTGTGTAACATTGTACTTGAGAAAAAATGCAAAATATGTATTTAATTTATACTAAATCCTTTTCAAAAGTAATTCAAAAATAAAACACTCATATGAACTAGGAAAATAGGTAAGGAGATAATATACTCTATTGCCCGTGTTACATAACAGGCTGTAACTGTATTTTTATGCGAGTTTGAATGTCCTCATGAGCGTTTAGTTCAATTCAAGTGTCTCTTGGCTATTGTTGTCTGTCTTCAAATCCTTATTTATGTCTCTCAGGCCACAGCAGCCGCATTCAAGCCCCAGCCACGTGTGTCGGCGTGAAGCTGTTGCGCTGGCGCGACGCTACGAAAGAACAAAGATAGCTGATTTCAATTCAATTAAGTGCGCTGACGTGTGCGGCTTGGCATTGGGGCAGCAAGCTGATTAAATTCTCCCGGCGACTCCTCAAGCATAGGGCAAACTGGGTTAATGGATTTGCAGACATTCAGGAATGTAAATTAGAGGAGATATAATCCATAATCCCCTCGCATTCTTGCTGCCACCACATCCCAGAGACAATGTTTTTAATGTCCCCCCTTATTCCCTTCACTCACCGCTCTCTAGTGCACTCCATATTGCCATATGCTGTCACATAGAGGGGATATAGTGCCAGACAAGGGGGCTGCTAACTGTCTGACATCTCTCCGCTCAACTGCCATGCACCTCGACCTGCTTGAAAATCTGTTAACCTGACAGGAACCTTGACAACATTGGGTCAAGATGGGCAACCCGTTCAAATCAAGCTGTAAAAGGACAGATCAGCTAAAAATTAGTTCTCTCATCATTTATTTACCCTCAAGCTGTTTCAAACCTGTATGGCTTTTTTCTTCTTCTGTGGAGTAAAGCTGTTCACGGAAAGTCGGTTTGACACCAGTGGCACTGCATGCCAAATTTTAATAAGCATAATGGGCGAACTTGTAAGCTATGGGGTAGGGAACCTTTTTTAGTGAATATCAACTTTAAATTCACACATAAAGCTCTAATATGACTTAGAATTAGTGCACAAATCATTTGAGATACTTTTATGATACTTTTAATGGGATTTTTTTGACCTTTCAAGAGTTTGAAATAGCCCCTGTTCATTATTCTCTTGTGAATAAGAGTACTTATTACAGATATATTATCCTTAAAAAAAAAAAAAAAAAAAATATATATATATATATATATATATATATATATATATATATATATATATATATATATATATATATATATATATATATAAGTGTGAACTGAATGTAATGTTTTCAGACACTTGCTTGCTAATTGCAATTAAATGAAGATGCATTGGTTTAAATTAATATTAAATGCAATTAGCTGACATTTGACACTTAAGTAGGACTTAAATGCATCTATATATGTAATTTCAAAATTATTTTAAAATATAGTTAAACTGTACTGCTGAATGAACTGACAAACGTTTATAGTAAACAAAAATATACTGTAATTTCGATTGAAACTTGTATATCATGTAATAAAATGTATTTGCAATTCAGTACATTTAAAATATATTAACTAAGTGTAATATCGAATAACACACTAGAGTTAAAATGATAATCAAGCACTTTACATATGCTTTAGTATGTTAACCCACACATCTAAATAATTTCATTAATATTAATTATTTTCTAGTGAAGTGTGTTATTATATATATATATATATATATATTATTTATATATATATATATATATATATATATATATATATATATATATATATATATATATATATATATATATATATATATAGGAAAAAATCAGAAAGTTCTTTGACGCTCTAACCCTTTGTGTACCACATAATAAAGGAAGTCATACAGGTTTGTAACGATATGAGGGTGAGTAATTGATGACAGAATTTTCATTTTTGTTTTCTTTTAGGAATACTTCATCACTCCCTCTATGTTTCTGATCAAAACAGTCCGCACGGCAACCCAAACATCCAATCAGAGCAAAGACATCTGCTCAGGCAGATTTGATTGGTTCTCCCTGAGCTTCAATTTTAACCTCTTTTGCTTTATATGATGGGACAAAAACACCCGAAGTAGAACACTTTGCTTATAATTATGTCTCTGCTTGAATTAAAACTGACAATTGTAATGGATGCCTTCATCTTTAATTATGATTTGTGTCAGCCTGTGAATATGAGAACACATATAATTGGGGATTGGGGAAGGTCTGTTTTTTATTTTCTTTCTCTCTGGGAGATGACAGATTTAGATTTGGCTCCAGAGAAAGAAGCAGAGGGGAGAAGCTGTGACAGACGGCGCATGATTGCGATCAAAAATCTGGTTTGTGCACCCCTGACGCCAGTGACCGGGAGCTATAGTTGGGCTACTCCCTACCCAGCATTCCCTGGGGCACTCGCTAAACCTCATGAGCCCGAGACTCATTCTGGGGGCGTCTGCAACAGATTACATGACAATAACACCTTTTTTTGCAGAGCATCTAAAACTAAGAAAAAATGGCTGTCTTACCATGACAGCGGTTTCCCTCCCCCATTCATGACCCGTGTTGACCCTATAGTCTGTGAGCTATTGCCGTTTTGACCTTTTCCTCCCACACCATGGGAGCGCAAGATAATGATAATGGCAGCCATTTTCTTAATTAGTTCAGCTGACATTAAGTGGCCCTGTTTGTTTTTTTGTTGGCACCTTTGTTCAATCTCTTTGTTTTTAGAAATTATGCTAAAAATAAAGATGATGGCAAATTTGTTTGGCTTGTGCCATATGGAGTAACCATCATTGTGCCTCTGTTTCAAAGCAGGCTGTAGTCTAGTTTTGTACATTAGCGTATGGAAGTTACATTATCCATGTCTTTGTCTGGAGTTTCTTTCTCTAACTCATGTCACGAAGGACATAATGCATATTATATCACTGATAATCCTTGGAGGGGAGAATGTGATTGTAAATGTGAGGTGGTTAGAGCCAATATTTCAAAGTTTTGTAATATCCTTCCATTCTCCAAACCGCTTTATCCTCTGCAGTGTCACGGGGATGCTGGGATGGATAGATATTGTAATATTTTACCTCACATTGTATGAATTTATCAATATTCTACCAGTCCTAACGTTGGAATTAGTATGCACAGTACATTAATGACATAAAAACATGTATGAAACCCATGCTATATTTTAGTATTATTATTGTAGTATTTATTTATATTCTGAATTAGCTTGTATTATTATATTATCAGTTTTAATTTTAATTTTATTTTAGGTTTTCATTATTTGCCATTTTTATAGGTTTTTTCTTTACAGAGATATTTCTGTAAAGCTTTATTTTTTATTTTAGTTTGTTTTTATTTTATTTTTTTAGTTTTTTTGTTTGTTTTTATTTTAGTACTTCAACTAAAACTGATTTAAATTAGTTTCCAAAGCAGTATTTCAATTTTTTTTCAATATTGTTTTATTTTATTTCTGCATTATTTCAATTTCTGAAAACAATTTTTTTAATATTTTTGTAGTTAGTAACAAGAAACCATTTTATCACTTTCGATTGAACGCAGAATTCTGTCTCTTACTTCTCCCTTTTACAGAAGTCTATTTAATAGCATCTCGTTAAGATTTCTACTTCATTCAGTAATTTTATTTGTTCCCCAAACAGTCAACCTGTCTCAGTTTCTATTATAAATGTTGTCACACGGACCATAACTATTAATGTGGCATGTCAAACGCTACATGTATGCTGTGACATCATCACCGCAGCCACGCCGGCTGCAGCTTCACGTTAATAGAGAGCTAATGAGAACACATTTGCAGGGCCGTGGCCGACACACTCATGTTTCATTCATGAGTCTGGCAGAGAACAGCACTAGATAATGATAATTGTTGCCCGGTGTAGTACGGACGCATTGCAGACGTGCAGTAGTGCAGGTTTTTGCGCTGATTGGGCTGGATGGGGCATCTTTAGCAGCTAATGGGCAACAGGCTTTTGACATGCATCACTTGCAATGTTTGTATGTGAAATGTTGATGTTGCCAATGAATGTTTGGCTATTACTGGAGATCCTGTGTAATGTGGTGTGTCCACAAAAAAAAAAAAAAATTCAAAGCTGTACATAAAACAAAGATCATTACAGTGGGTTTTACAAGAAAATGCTATTTCAGTCTTTCTACTTTCGTTCTACTATTTTGTACAGCAAAATAACAACAACAAACTTTCTAGTGAGTTTACCATGGTTATGATTTTAATAATAACTATATAAAATAAATCAAATCAATTAAATGTTTTGGAATTATGACTGTCTACATTTGTTTGTTTTGGATTTTGTTTTTTGGTCTGTTTTGTATGTGTTGGTTTGTTTTGTGTTTTTGTTTGTTTTAGTTTGTTTTTTGTTTTGTTGTTTTGGTTTTTGTTTTGTGTTTTTGTTTGGTTTAGTTTGTTTTAGTTTGTTTTAGTTTGGTTTGGTTTGTTTTTCGGTTTGTTTTTTGTTTTGTTTTGTTCTGAAGGTTTCATGTCATTCCGTGGGTTTGTATACTCTGTGTATTGCGCCTAACTTTTTATCTTTCAAGCTTTGCCTGATCCAGAAGCAGTGGTGTATTATGGGGGTCTTCACGTGGGGCTGCAATCTTGCAGTTTGCTGCTGGTTATCAGCTGGTGTTATTTAAAGCGTGGTTTCTCATAAAGAGAAACGTCAGTCAGACACAGTCACTTGTGGCTGCAAATCTCCACTCAGCACACACAGAAACAGGGGAACGTAATGTACTCAGGCTTCAGAGGAGCGATCCTATGGCTGCAACAGTCTCTAATCTCATCCAGAGCAGCAGCTGATTTTGAGAGGATTACAGCTGCAATAGAAACTGAGATTACAGAGCTGTGCCGGTTTATCCCATTTTCTTCGGCCACTTCTCAGTAAATGTGCTGGGCCTGTGGCATCCTTAACGCTTTTTTCTCTCTGTCTCTTTCCCGCCTATCAGGCTCACCGGCATTACCCAGTAACATGGCCTACTTCGGCAGCTCTCAGGATGAGGAGGAACTGGATGATGAAGATGAAATTGAGGAAGAGAAACCACCCAGTGTGGCGTCCACATCATGCCAGTCTACACCCAAGAAAGGCAAACCTACTGGCAAGATCAACGGATTCGGTAAGCACAGAGGGAGAAAAACAATCGCAGTAAAATAGAGAGTTTGTCTTACATGATTAATTAGTGTGAAAAGGTATGCAAATATTACATTTAATAGTCTCATTAATATTATCTTAATTTAGGAGATCTCTTAGCAGATATTGATGAGTCTTTTTAAAGAACATAATTTTATTTAGCAAGGATGCATTAATCAAATGTGATCATTTGTAACAGTAAAACTTACTATTTCAAATAAATGCTGTTCTTTTGAACTGTCTATTCACAAAGATATTAAACAGCTGTTTTCAACATTGATAATAATAAGACATGTTTCTTGAGCTGCAAATCAGCATATCAGAATGATTTCTGAAGGATCGTGTGACACTGAAGACTGGAGAAATGATGCTGAAAATGCAGCTTTGCCATCACAGGAATAAATTACATTTAAAGTATATTAAAATAGAAAACGTTACTACAATTTCACAATATTACTGTATTTTTGAATACAGCCTTGCTGAGCATAAGAGACTTTTTAAAAAATCTTACTTGACCTCATGTTTTTGAACGGTACTGTACAAGTTTTGTGCAAGCTGTACGTGTTAAGGAGAGAGAGGAGAAATGCCGCTTCTTGTGTTGGAGTGGAACGTGACGCTTCCATCTTTCCACTCCAATTAGCACTTTAGTAAGAAAGGCGGTAACAAGGTGTTTATGCATTCAGCTCACAGCTGTGCCGAGTAACGGCGGGCGACGTGTCGCTGTACGCTATACACACGCTCACACACCCCCAACAAATGAAGGAAAAACAGTCCTATAAGACAGTTTGAGCACTTTCTTGAGACTCTCATAGATGCTGTGTGAGTTTAAAGAGGGGCACCAAGGTATTGGGGGAGTATGCGTGTTAATGAAACAAAAATAGTCTGTCAGTAGATAATTGAAAGCAAGAGGCGTTTAATTTATTGTGTTGAAGTGCCTTTAACAGCAATCAGAGGATCAAGGTGCCATCTATATAAAAACACACATATACTGTATACACATTAGTTGTGTTAGCATTTATGTAAGTATTGTAGTTCTATGGTAGTGTAGCACACACAATTTAATTTAAGAAACACATTTTTGAAGCCTGCGGGCATGTGTAGTTCCTCCTTTAGATCGTAGAAATACAAAATCAAGCATTATGTACAGCAGCTTGCATTTTTATCTTATTTCTGCAATTTGTCCACGGCACAATGTTCTCCTGAGAGGGTGAAAATGCAATATTAGCTCATGAAAATCCCTAATTCACAGTTCAAACAAATGAATCAATATGTGTTCAACGGTATTACAGTGAATTCCATTGTAGAGTGAACAGGGACAACCGATTATTTATATTTATATTTATATTTATATTTATATATATATATATATATATATATATATATATATATATATATATATATATATATATATATATATATATATATATATATATATATATATATAATATTTTTCATAATGGTTGATTTCACTTTTCACTTTTAGATTTAATGCATAATTTCTCTGGAAATGCAGAATTTTGAGTGAATGCTATCGCTGATAACACTATTATATATTGTAATTTTTTTAACAATAGACAATGATTTATAATTGCTAAATTGTAAAAACATGAAATAATTTGAAACCTTTTAAAACGTACAGTATATAAGTGGCAATTATTATTGCAAACTGTTCAGATTCAGTGACACTGTGCAAGCTATTGTCTATTCTTGTTCATGCATAATTTAGTTCAGTTTTCTTCAAAATTGATCTTCATTGCTCCAGATTGGCCCGATTCAGGAATTTGCTCCTTGTTCTTTACAATGTTTAAGTTTTGTCTATGTAGAGCACCCTGACTGCCTGAGGTGGTTGGATCAGGAAAGTCCCCGTCCCATTTCTCTCTCACTCGTATGCTCTCGTGCTGTCTGTCCTCAGCTTATCCGGTGACTGGAGGCAGCCCATTGTCTGAGCTGGCCCATGTCAGACGTGACACTTTAATATGGAGCGCAGGCAAAGCTCCAGTCTCTCGCTGTCTCTCTCTCTGTGTGCGTCTCTCAGAGCGAGAGAAACCACAGTGCTCGGCTTTCATTCGCTGAACCTCAGTAACCCAGAGGCGTGTTTACATTTCTAAATTAAACACCTTTTATTGAGTTCAGCTGTCGGTAGCAGTTCCAAGTGCAAGCCTTACAGCGCGAAAGCCCGTCCGTTTCCCCTACGCTGACACGCTCTGCTGCCTGTTGATATTTAAACACTGTAAAATTAAAGTGAGCAGTCATAAATACAGAGAGCAGTTTGAATATGTGTTAATTAGAGCGGTCCAGAGGGCCTGATAACAGACAAACTACCCTGTCCAAAAATGCTGAAAATAACTATTTACAGTGTTATCTGTAGAGGAAAAAAAAGTAAATGTACAAATGCATATTAAAAATAAACTTACAGATGAGAGGGAGGGAGGTTTTGTTTGGTGTTGTTTTTGTTTTGCTTTTATTTTGTTTTCGCTTTACTTTTTTGTTTGTTTTGTTTATGCTACTGTATAAAGATACTCTCAGTTTACTCTACAATCTTTCTTTCTCAGGACTGGTATATAGTATACAAAAGTGCTGACTTTTTCTTTTTCCGTCTGTGCAAGTTTTTTCTTGCAGTGGAATTTATTTCTCCTAATAGTTTTAGCTTTTGACACTTTCTGTCTCTCACATGTCTGTCAGAGCTCTTTCTTTCTCTGTAATGGTTTTGTTTGTCACCGCTATAGACTGCCTGTGCGTCTTTTGGTGTTTTATACAGTAGATGGAATAGTGTGTACTATATACTAATTTTTACCTTAAGTGATACAATAGGGAATTATTCCACCCATGATATAAGTTTCCTGCTACTTTATTTAGGACCTTATCAAAGTACCAAATGGTTGTTTTGCCTTATTAATCCCATATTTTGGCCATCCCTCACACCAGAAATGGATGGTCAGGTTGTGTGCATTTCATCTGTAATTTTGTTTGCGTTTTGCCATGGACAAACAAGAACCAGAATTGGGAGGGTTACTTTAAAAATGTACAGTTACAAATGACTGCAGAAATAAGTATTCAGATATGTAATCCATGCACCACAATATGAAAGTAATGTAATCTGATTACTTTTGGATTCCTTCATGGTCACGTGTGAATAGTCAAGTAAAAGGCAATATTTAGGAGAATGATTGCGCATGCACTGGTAGGTGGCTCACATGAGTTATTACTGGTCACAGAACTAGCTGTCCGTTAGAGATATGCAGATCAGTTCTAACGTCAACCAAATTCGCTGTTAATATAAATCTTCCAACCGCCACCCACTTGAACCCATAATTTTTCTCTATTTTAGATATCCACAACCGATCGTCACATTACAATTATTGCAATTTTCAGTGGTAAGCGTGATGATATGGTAACGTTACACTTGAATAATTGTCCTTGATACAGTGTAATTATACATTTATGGTCTAAATTATATTAATGGACAACATGTACTATAGGGTTCAATTAGGGTTTGGTTTTGTTAGTTGTGTGTAAATATGCATTATTTACAGTTATTACTATAGTAAATACATGTAACATATGTAATAAGGACATATTTATTTTCCCCAGTGTTAAATGGCCATAAGGTACACAAGGACAAAGAGCTCACTCCCAGATCAAGAGGCAGAGAGTCGACTGTGGGGAGAGATTGTAGCGAGAGGTGTGATGCGTCTGGTGACATCTCCCACAAGCACACGGCGGCCACCGCCAAGAGCCAAAACACCAACGGCCACAACTACAGAAGAGCCGCAGAGGAACTCCGCAAGCAGGTACCTCCCTTCTTGTCCATCCCAGTGTCTGTAAGAGCAAGAGATTGTACAGTGATTGCCCACGTAAGTTGCTTTGCTCGCTGACAATCTGCTAGTCAGTAGGGAACATCGATCCTGACATGGCCCTCAGACAATCAGACCACCACCATCTCCGGCATTAACGAGCCTGTCGTCTTCGAGGGCCACAAAACTGATTAAGTGAACAATGAACCTCGGAGAGCAGGGAAAGACAGGTTCAACCTCTCAGTTTCTCTCTTTCTTTCTCTCTTTTTATGCCACTGACGCTGAAAGGTTTTCAACCTTGGCATAGAATATTTTTGGTTTGGCTTTATATAATAACAGTCATTTTGCATTTTTTTGTAAAAAGACTTGTACAAACCGAGGAACTGTTTTAATCATTGCGATGAATCAGCATTTAGAAGTGGCACCTGTAAGTGGCGGGTTAACAGTTTAACCGCAATGACTGACCCAATGTTAAACCCTTGAGTCAGACAAAGCCTGTTATTATGCTGACATGCACATAAACACATTACCACTCATCGGCTGTACTTAACACAATAAACAACACAGATAGATGCGGCATAGTCCGCAATACTGTGAGAATCTATTAGACAGCTGTTGACCTCTCACTCTCTCTTTCTCTCTTTAAAAGCCAATTTTCTGAAGGGTGTTCAGGTGCTTAAGGGCTATGGCCTGTGCATGACCCTTTGCACATGAGCTGAATGTTTATCATGTACGGTCCATTTTAGCAATTATTACATGATACACTGTTTTAAAGAAAGTATTTATTAAAACACTTCCATCCTCAACGGCAATATATAGTGTTTGTAATGTACATCATTGGTGTGCAGAAACTACATGGTAGTGGAATATGGGTTTTAATAATTATTCATTTATTTATATATTAAGAGTGTTTGCCATTGCACAGACTTGCGTAATCAGGGAATAAGAGTGTTCTCATGCTGCTCACAGCAGGTGCAGGATCAGATTCAACAGTAATATTATTGAACCGATTTGCCTTTGTATGCATGTTAATTGTTATTCAAAGTTATGACTATATTTGTTTGTTTCATTGTATCCATGGCAGTTAGTAATAAGACTTTTTGGTATTTTGGCTTTTTCTGAAGTTTTCTTGTACTTTATGGTACTTGGCCGTGGGTACTTTCTCCAAAGAGAAAGCGTGTTGAACACCACCCTTAATGTTATAGATATTCATTATAATATACATTAATATACATTTACAATAAAACAACATAGGAAATGGACCTATAGACCGAATAAAACAAATGATCATATACACAATAAATCAGTGATCTAATAACCTGATTGATAATATTTTTGTTGATAGATAAAACCATGTTTATTATAGGCATTAATCATTACTGAATGCAAATAACTGTTATACAACTTATTTAGATTTTATTTGTTTACTCCATCTGTGTTATTTTAATTTATTTAAAATGATTTGCACTAAATTGAATTGAGAGAGAGAGACTTCGTTGTCTTAACAGATAAATAGACATGTACTCTCTGTGCGTGTGCGTGTGTGTGTGTGTATGTGGAGGAGGGGTGGTGGTTGGGATGTGGTACGGGCTGCAGATGTTCTCAGTTAATTCTTCTGCTTTGCTGCAGCTGGCCTGTAGCAACACATGATGTCATCTGTCCTCCTCCACGCTCACGTGCGACCAAGATCCACTTCAGAGAGCTGGCCTGGCCTCTGACTGTGTGTGTTCTCTTGTTTTTGTTTCTGGCTGTTAAGCAGGTTTAATCGCACGTCTCTGGCCAGACGGCTTTTAACTATTCCATCCTTCCATTCTCTTTCCTTGCTTTCTTCAATGTTTCCTCCAGCCTACTCTACGTTTCCCCTGGTTTCAAGGGGTTGCCCACTGGGGACAGTACAGTGACCTGTGTTCTCTCGCCTACAAGGTTTCTCTCACTCTCTCTCTTCCACCTTTTCAGGCAGTCTAAATAATAGCTGGCAGCGTGCGGCGGGGCTCGCTTGCACCCTCCGGCAGTGTTCTGGGATCAGTGAGCCCTCTAGTGGCCATGGTGCTCATTACACCGAGCCAGACGTGGAATTTCTGCTGCGCAGTCGGCGCACAAGCTCTACTCAGCATCCAGCAGACTCGGGCATTATGCTGAGTGGGATTATCATTACAATCACATTCTGCACTCTCAGAGCCCTGCAGATGGGGTGGGGCGTGCCATAGACCACTGACGTGTTATTTCAAAAGGGGGCGGGTGTGATGACGGGGGCTACATAGACATGGCCGCAGCTGACATCATGCTACATTTGCTTACTCTACCTGCAGAGAGCATCCATCATGCCTGCCTCTGGGGCTGGAGTCTGTCGCTTTCTTTTATGTTCTCCCCCTCTCCCTCCTGCTGCTTTTTTCCACCGTCGACAAGGGGAAGCGATTGATGAAGGAGGTCACATTTCAGTCCCCCTTATCTTTTAATAGCCTCTCTTTGTTGTTTGGCTGCACCTGATAGGAATACAATACAGCCGATGTCTTACTTCAAAGACACTCGGCAATCTCCTCGTCCGTCCGACAGTGAACCTCTGGCCCAGAGATCACCGCCGTCTGGACACTGTTACGGCAACACCGCCTCTCATTTAAGAGCGTTCAGAGATTTTAAAGAGAGACATAAAGTGGGAGGGATGTGGAGGGTTGTAAGAGGGTGTGGCACAACATCTAAAGACCTCTTTGCAAAGAGTGAATTTATCACAATGGGCCTCCAACAAAAATCAAAACTGTGCAATTAAATTAACATGGCTCCTTCAGACCAAGTGTAACAATTCTAATTGTGACCAAAAGCAATGTGTTTTCTTTGTATAGGTCTTTGTTATCTTGACCAGCAGGATAAAGGCATAACAGGCATTCCAAACATGATTATTAGCAATCGCCAAATGGCAAATTAACTGAATCATGTGCAGTACATGGTTTTAATTTAATTTAATTAAAAGAAGAGATTAACAAAATGTAACACACAAGCCATCTACTAAAGAAAACTTTGGTCATCACATTTTTTTAGCCCCTGACTTTTTCTTATTTATCACAAACATTCTGCAAAGAAAACTTTGGATACCTGACTTCATCATTCATGTGGTATGCTATTGCGTTGTTTTGAGGCTTGTCGAGAACTTTAAGCTAAAAGTCAGGACTCCTTCCCATCCAATGAGATTATTAGGGATGCACGATACTTCAGCCTCCACATTGGTATTGGCTGATATATGTTCATTTTTAAAGTTATCATTATCTGTGTGATAAGAAAATTTTGCAGATATATTAAAGCAGATAAGTAAATGATTATTTCCTTCAGCTGAGACACCTCAGGTTCGCCATGATGGTTTTAAAAATGCTCGAATTATGATTGGTCTGTCATATGTTACATAAAATTACAATGAGAACAATAATTGTGTGCTTGGGGACATGCCTTTTAATGGTGAGACTTTTGTTTTGTAATCAGGCTCTCAAAAATTATATAAAAAGTAGAGGATTTAGGATTTAGATTTGTCTGCCAATATATCAGTTATCTGCAATATATGTGTTATTATATATCGGCCAAAAGTTTCACATCCCTGGAGATCACTCTAATGCAAAGAAGCACATTGTGTTTATTTCACCTGGATTTTTGGCCCTCTAAAACCCTCCGGCTGCATCTTCTTTTCTTGCCTCTGTGAGAACACACACATAGGAAATCAAACCCTTTCTGCCTTGCCAGGAAAAATAGAGCCAAAGAAAACAATGTGAAGAGAGAAGTCGAGGCTGACTATGTTTGTAGCCTGGCATAGTCTAATTCCCATGGTGGCTGTTAAACAATGAGAGGCCGGGCGTAACCCAAGCCGCATCTGCTCTGCTGTGAAGTTTATTGGGGGCCTCAGATCAGCTGAAAGCACAGATCCTTTTATTTGGGCATTAAAGCCAAATTTGAAGAACTTTAGTGTAATGTGCTGTATAAAGCCATCTATGAATTGGTGTTTGAATGGGATTTTATGATTAAATTTTACTTCTAAAGATTTTTTTTTTTTGCAGCTGTTGGCACTGAATAAAAACATTCCTCTCTTTCTTCTCCCTCTATCAAGTACACTCCCCCCTCCCTCTTTTTCCCCCCTGCTGTTTTCTCTGGTTTAGAGTTTTTGGAGCTCTGTTGTGGTCTGTATTATTGTGTCAGCTGAGACATGCACTGTGAATGTCTTCGCATGCAAATAGACATTAGGAGCTTATTCTTTACTGTCAGGATTGATGGGATGGTTTGAGAATGAGAATTCTCAGTTCCTTAGTAAGTTGCATTGATCCATTTTATGTCAAAATGAAATAATTAAATAAATAATGAATTCAATAAAACAACAATTAA
The DNA here is from genome assembly GCA_023029165.1 of Gobiocypris rarus. Taxonomy (NCBI): domain Eukaryota; kingdom Metazoa; phylum Chordata; class Actinopteri; order Cypriniformes; family Gobionidae; genus Gobiocypris; species Gobiocypris rarus. The sequence continues at coordinate 15,595,348 of CM040919.1, read as the reverse complement.
ATATGCAGTTTATTACAAATAATTAAACCATTACTTAAATAATTTGTAATTTAATAATTTAATAATTTAATAATTAATTTAATTAAATATTAATTAAGAAAGCCAAACTCAACCACAGCAAGCATGCGGTTTCTGCTGGCCTCCGTGCTTACAGCAACAACCACCACCATCATTCTCATCATCCAACCAGCAACGGCCATGGCCGGCCTCCGCTCTCTCACTCAGGAAAAGCCCAAAGTTTCATTTCATTATTAAATGTGCTTTTTCAAAAAGCCGTTTTCATAATAATATGCTGCATTTACAGATGGAGCCTATTGTGGCGAATCATGCATTTCCATACGATTTTTCCCAAGATTTTTCATAATAATGAGGACATTTCACAAATGCCAATCAGCAGGTAGTGGGCGGTGCTTGGCGCTGATTGGTTTTGAACTGAGAGTGATGAGGCCAAAACTAAGCTGTCTGTTAATGAGGTTAAGAAAGCTAAACTGCAAACTAGCCCACTGGAAACTCGCAGCAGGAAGGCCCTGAGTCAGTTCAAGTCCCCCAACACCGTCACTATTGCACATAGTATCACTGAAATGGCTGCCTCCCCTACTCAGAAAACGGGTCCTGCCCCTCCTCCATCTCCCCCTGCTGCTCCAGCCTCCCCAGGCATGCCCCAGAACCCCGCAACCCCTGAGCCAGCACGTCAGCGGCCCAAGCGCGCCTCTGCTGGCAAACTGATGTTCATCAGACAAGCACAGCAGAGGGCCCAAACTAACCCTGCCCTCAATCGGACCACATCCACTACCTCAGCCAACAAGTCCTTCAAACCAGCAGAGCCCACACACACACCTCCACCACGTCCAGACAGGGAGCGTGAAAGGAGCAAGGCAGGGTGGGCAACCCAAGGGGAGGTGCCCATTTTCAAGCCCAGCTCCAGGGAGTTCCAGGACCCTTTGGTGTACCTCGACTCAGTACGGGAGCGGGCCGAGTCGTGTGGACTGTGCAGAGTGCTGCCACCTCCCGATTGGAGGCCAGAGTGCAAACTCAACGACGAGATGCGTTTTGTGACACAGGTACAGCGCATCCACAAGCTGGGTCGGCGCTGGGGCCCCAATGTTCAGAAACTGGCCTGCATTAAGAAGCACCTCAAATCTCAGGGCATCTCAATGGACGAGCCGCCTCTTATAGGTGAGTCCCTTTAAAAAAGGTTAAGTACTATAGCTTTTTTAGTTGGTATAAGGCAACGCTAATTAAACATACTTGAACAATTTAATCTGAATAACTTGAACATTTTGGACAGGTGTTACTTTCTTATTGTTAAAACTAAAATCAGTAGGACAGTAGCCCTCCAGGACCAGCATTGGGCTAGGGCAGGGGTAGGCAAGTTCGGTCCTAGAGAGCCACTGTCCTGCAGAGTTTAGATCCAACCCTAATCAAACACCTGAACAAGCTCATCAGTGTCTTCAGGATTACTAAAGCTACAGGCAGGTGAGGGTTTTTCAGGGTTGGAGTCAAACTCTGCAGGACATCGGCTCTCAAGGACCGAACTTACCTACCCCTGGGCTAGGGTAACCCACATTCAGTTAATAATTGCATATTATCATGTCAACATTTTCCTTAAGTCAGTAAAGGGGTGAGAGACAATTTTATATAAACTGATCAGTGAACATCCTCATGGTCCGTTCTCAACATATGTTGTCAAGTCTATTGTCTGCCGGGGGTTCGGGAAACCATATGTTGAACCAATTGCCCATTTCTCCAGAACTTATCCAGCACCGTTACAAGCTTATGAGGTTTTAAAGCAGCTTTGAGCTTTGCATCAGCATTCTGTGTGCTGTTTGAGGATCCAGTCAGAATATATGGTTGAAATAAATGTTTAGTAAACCTGTTAGAATGCCGCCGGTATGCTGCAGTAATTCCTACAAACTTGATAATTTACCTTTGTTGGTGCTTACTCTCTATCAGTTCCTTAGCTCACTTTCTCCAGTCGTTATGTTTGGGTATGTTTTAAAAGACAAATAAAGATGCCACCATTTTTCCACCAATGTATTTAGAGAATTAATGAGCTGGGAAATGTAATGAATTTTAACTTTGGAGCTGTCAGTACTCATTCGCGGCAGATGGTTCAGTCTTTCATAGTTGCAGTGGTTTAGAAACATTAGAAACAGTTGAGTTATTTTTGGAAACGATACATCAACTGTAAATATACATTTCTGACATGTTTGTGCATTCTTCCCTCTCTCTGTCGTCCCTTCAGGTGGCTGTGAAGTAGACCTGGCTCGTTTTTCTGAGCTTGTCTGCGACATGGGTGGAATGCAGCAGGTGATGGACCTGAAAAAATGGAGCCGGTTGGCCGACCTGCTTCGCATTCCCAAATCAGCACAGGATCGTCTGGCCAAGCTCCAGGAGGCCTACCTCCAGTACCTGCTCTCCTATGACCTGCTCTCTCCTGAGGAGTACTGTCAACTGGAGCAGGAGGTGTTGGCAGAAAAGGAGATTCTGGAACGTAAGCGGGGACCCTTGGAGGGCCACACGGATAGCGGCCAGCGATCTCTGGTTCTTCCCCGTTTCGAACCCAAGAATGGACTCACCGGCCTCAACCACCGCAATGGCTTCCGCAATCACAACAAAGAGCCAGACACACAGCGGCAGGCTGGCCGCCGCAGACTGTTTGCTCAGGAAAAGAAAGGGGTAAAAGTGGACAGTGATGAGGCAGAAGAGGAGGCAGAAGAGGAAGGTGTTCTTAGTGACCAGCACAAATGTATATACAAGGTAAGGGACGTGATAGACGCACCTAAGCTAATCGGCAAGATAACGTTATTGTGTTTCCTTTCTGAAAAGGTAGTATTATGTGTCAAACTTGCTTCATTCATTTTATTCAGTCAGTCAGACTAGCAGATGTGCCATATCCTCAGGTAACGAAGTGTTTAGAGAGGGCTCACTGCTTAGCTGCCAGAGAACGTGCCAAAATATCAATTGTGATGACTATGTTCGTCTGTACACTGAACACAGTGCCACACCGCTGGGGAATAAAGGGAGGAAAGCTTAATATATGATGTGTTTTAGGTTTTAATGCTGCTGAGGTTGGCTCTACAGTGGCTGATGGATGTGTCTCTGTGCTATGCTCTGCATCACAGGTCTAAGCTTTATTTCAGAGCTATCTATTCTCTTTTGACTTGCTAAGCTACCAGCACCAGCATCTGTTTTGTTCCTCGGGCAGATTTAAAGGTACATAACACTCTAGATCTTTTACAAGCTTTAGTGAGCTGTCTGCCTTGGTGATATTTTAAACATCATAGACACGTTCCCGAATTGAAGCGAAATTATAGTGCTCATTCTGGCCAAAATAAGTCTCAGCAGTGTATGCACACGTTTGCATTTGTGTACAATTGTCTGCCGAGACTTCTAGTTTTACTCCGTACTAAAACATGCCAATAGAAAATAGTTCAATCTAATTTAAAACACAATTTCACCCAGCGTTTGTGCATGCTATGCATTTGTTGTGCTTATTAGAGTATCAAGTTATTAGCTTAGCAACATGCTAGCATCTGACTGCATTGAGACAGACCATGTGAAAATCGCTCTTTATGTGAACCTCACAAAAAAAAGTAACTTAATTTCACAGTTGAGTTGCGTTAAGAGCTTTTATATTCAGTCACTCATGAGGTTTCATTTTGATTAGCATGCTGCATTAGAAGGTAGCTTGCTAATGTAGAAAGTGAGGCAGCTCATTCAAATATGGGGAAGAGCTTTTGAGGTTTGTGTGTTTGCGAGAGGACCGACAGTAAAAGAAAAAGAGAACTATAACTGTGGGTATCGGTGAGAGTGCCTGTTTTGTGAGAGGGCTTGTTCCCAGGCCCTCAGCTCCTCGTGTATGTGAGGCTGAGTTCTTAGCCATCCATAGTCGATGTAAGTTGACTCCGTCTGCTTCTCTAGCCCTATAAAAAATACCCTGCTGACTCTTATAGCACCCGTCTGTCTGTGTGTATGTTGTTGTCTGAGGTAACACTCTGCTGGGTGGTACTGTGAGAGTGGGCCTCTTTGGAGAATGATGACTGAATATAGGTCACAGCACAGCTTCACACACACACACACACACACACACACACACACAGCACTTTGTTCATCTGCAGTGCCGTACCTGGCGATTGTCTTTGTCTATAGTTATCTGTGCTGTCATGTGGTTGATTTTTTTCACTTGGGTGTGTGTAGTGCTTAAGAAGAGGAAATAGACTACTTGTAGAACAATGAATGGGTAAACTGCAGGTCTTAACCTTACATCTATATAGGAAGGAAATGAAGTACTGCCTTTAAAGTAAAGTATGTCAAAAAGCATGTGTGTGTTAAGCTAGACCAACCTCTAAAGAACAGGTTTTATCCTTAATTTAAGCAGAATAATCCTCATTTATGGTACCAATATACAGCATGTAATGCTAATTTGACATATGTAATTGAATCTTAAGCTTGTTTTTGAGAACTGCCTGAAGCTGTTAGCAAATGGACAGACGGTTTATGTCACAGATTATTTTGCAATTTTTCTTACTGTGTTGTCATTTATTGATCTTTTTTCCAGGGGAGATCGGTATCTTTGACCACCTTTTACAGAATAGCAAGAAATACTATGATGATGTGCTTCAACAAAGAGCCTGGGGCTGCTGAAGTTGAGGTACACATATATTTCCTGTATTTTACCATTCACCATATAATTATGTGCAGGTTTAGTATGTTACTTTTATTATTGATGTAAAATGTGGATTCTG